>CM021110.1:108490704-108501261 GCA_007115665.2 Sequoiadendron giganteum | reverse complement strand
AGTGAATGGACTGGGAATGTAAAATAATGACAGACCTTTTTTTGAAGCAAAGCAATGGATGATTTATTTTAAATTAGTGAAAACCTTTTTGTGTTCAGTTGTTGTGATGAAATAATTTACATTTTTTATCTGGTTGTCTCCAACTTGAGGTCTTTTATCATTCAAATCCGTATATCAAGTATATTTATGATTTGCCAAAATATATTCCATTTTGTGTGATTTTTATTTGCTGGTGTCTGCAAGTCAGAATTAAAATCCTTCAAGTAAGTCACAGTGGTTTTAAGATTTCTTTTGGATGCTTAAAATAGAACCAAATAGAAAAACATTCCAGCACAGTTTATGCTAGTCATAAATTAATGAAGTTTTGTGCCAGTCATATAGTTTCATTTTTCAAAGTTCCTAGCAACTTGAATTAAGACAGATAAGAAAACACACATAATTTTTGATATTTGACTTTGTTGCCCATGTGGATAGAAGGCACTGATCTGCCATAGCCCAGAGATACAAATTCATATGAAACAATTTATTCAAAAACCTTTCATTTGTGCAGTAGGAGTAGGAGTAGGTGTAGTGATTTTATCTGTCCACTACCCATTGCCATTGTGGATAGATTGATCGACCAGGAAATACATCTTAAATTTGCAACATACGCATAGGTGCACCCGCCTAGGTTTTGAAGAGCCTGAAGAGCAGAAGGTACAATTGCATCAATTGGCCTTGTATGTTGGCCAAAAGCGTTGTGAGAGCTTGGCAACCTCTCGTGGTTCAAACTTGCATTTTTGAGACCCAACAGTTTGGCGACTCTGCTGGGGAGTTACTTAGAAAAATTTTCAGCCTTTCCATTTATAGAGTCAACAAAGTTTCACATTTTTTTTTTTGGAGATTCCGCTAGGGCAAACCAAAACAATCCATTTCATTTTCCTAATTTTGGGAAAAGTAGGTGGTGACTCTGTTCCATTTGATAAATAATGCATGGGTGTTGTGAAGCAGTAACATTTTGTTAAGACGACAAAAGTAGAAAGAAGACATCAGTCAATAAGAGAGTTGAAGGAATTGAGACAACAAAGGCTATAATTATAACAATAGATGCTACAAGTGAACCAACAATTGCTGCAATTGGGAGTCAAAGGTGCTCAAAATACATCACCAAATAGGCCATCATTTAGTGAGAGTGAAGACACAAATTCCAGGAGATCTTGGACACCACAGGTACCACATGATGCAATTGAGAATAGTTTTGGTGATAAAGGTAATGTACTCTATTCACATCAGAACACTTTTGATGAGTATTCTCAAATTCAAGAAAGAAAAAAAAATCTTGTGGATGCCTTCTTTGACATAAGGAGATATAAGGGAGAAGATGTAAACTCTCTGTACAATAGGATGACAAACATCTGTATGCAATTACCTCCTCATTTTAGGCCAACAAGACCCACATTTGTTGCACAACTTCTAAGAGCATCAGAGCCTGAATCAATTTATTGGCCAGAATCATCAAAATAGTGTGCCTTGGATGCAGTGAATAAACTTATTGATTTCATTCTTGGGACAAGGTATGTGGATACTACCAGTAATACTTCAGAAGCTGAAATAGAAGAAGATATCATGCCATCCAACAATGAAGATATGGAGAGTTTCTCTGACATAACTGATTGTGATTTAAATTTTGAGGATGAAGTTATGGATGTTGATCTACAACAGGGTGATTATCAAGAGGTTGGAGACATGGTTGAAGATATGGAAGCAGAGACCTGTTCACTCAGCAGTGAGCAAGTTTCAGATTTGTTAACTCTTGAATACCAAAAGTATGCACATAAAGATGATTCTAGAGTTTTGGTTCCAGCCTACATTTATTTTGACAGTGAAAGTAACAATTCATATGACCCCATGTGCATCTATCACAATGATGAGGAGATCTTTGAAGCTGATCAAAGATTTGTTTGTGTCCAAAAGGAGGTATGTGACTTGAATAATTTTTTCCTACAAGAGAAAGATACTGGTTTGCATATCATTGATGGTGAGTGTTCAACTTTTATTGATTCAAGTATGTATAAAGAAGACTGTATGGATCAAATGTGTGTGTCAATGCCAACTGGTGATAGGAAACCAATGGAAAGTGATTTGATTGTTTTAGAAGTTTTTGATGAGATAGAATTGTTTGATTTCCAAGAAAAGCATTTAGATTTTTTAGGTCTCAGTGCAGTTGTTGGATCATTCAACAACATATGATAATGATCAAACCTATGAATGTTTTGTTGAATATGGGTACACTTTGTATGCTGAGGGTGATAAATATTTTTCATATGATAATGAGAATGATGAAATGCAAAGTGGTGAAATGAATATGAATCAAGTTGAATGCAATGATTTCCTGAAGGGTTTTAATGACAATGCATGTTGCAAGGCAGATGGAATGGATAGTTTTAAAATAAACTTGATGAGCTTTAATCAGAACAAAGTCTATGACAGAGGAAAGTGCAGGTTTTTCTTTTTGGGTGGCCTGGGGCCATCCCTTGTGGTTTGTTTTTTTGAACCATAGCAGGTGCAGAGGATTAAGGATTGCCAGTGCATGGACAATTCTTAGCAATTCCTCTTTAATCATTCTCTTCCATGCACAATAGTCTAGGGTTTCCAATCATTCATTTGCTCCATCTTTCATGTCCTTCACTTTTCATTCCCTCCATTTTCCTTCATTTTCATTCATGTCTTGGTCTGCTCTCCTAGAGTAAATGTTGGATTCTTGCAGTGATTGAACAATCACTCATCCCTAATAGGAGCCATTGTTAGAATGCAAAAATTCCATTGAAATCTTAATGATTTTCCACTATTTAATGCTAAAACCCTAAGGTTTTTCGCCTATCTAAACCCATTCATTTGCTACCTTTTCCTTTAAAAAATATTTTTTCCATTCATATGCACCTTATACCCTTACTGCTCCCTTAATTTTCATTCTCTATGTGTTTATCGCTTTACCACAAACTCCCACAAAGGGGCCTTCGGTATGGCGGTAGTGGTTAAATAGGCGGGCATAAAGTTCTTACCGCCACACCCCACGTGGTCAATTCATTAACCACGGTATTGCGGTGTGGTGAGATAATCGATACAACAGGCGGGAGGAAGCAGACAAAGTGGATACCGTGGCACCATGACGGGTCAGAATGCAGACCGTAGTGATTGCGGTAGATGGTGGATAGCAGCGAAGGGTGAAAGGATAGCGGTCTACTAAGTGGCTACCGTGGTACCGGTCAGACCAGTGACCGCGGTAGCATGGTAAAGGGTGAGTCGACGGAAAATAGTCAGCAACGGAGGAGATGGTAAGTGGTTACCGCTATACTGCGCATAGTTGAAATGAAGACCGTGGTAACGCGGTGATGGTGAAGGTGATGGCAAAAGGTTGATACCGTGGTACCGTAGCTGGCAACATTGGTAACCACGGTAAGGTGGTAGGCGATGGAGGTAGTCGTGACAGTCAGTGTGGGGCCGGTCACCGTGGGAGGAAAGGTCAAAGCCCATTGTAGAGCGGTAAGAATAAAGGCAGTATGTAAAGCAAAATGTAAAGAGCGATCAGGTTATAAAGTAAAAGAAAAACTCATCTAATGTTAAAATATTTAATTTGCCGAAAGGAAACCCAATTAAATATTTTAAATCTTTGTCATAAAATTCAAACAGTTGTAACAAGAATGTGAAAGGTTGCAACGCTTGGAATATAATGTATAAATGATTTGAAAATTCAGTTGCAAAGGGTAGAAGAGAGATAGTTAGAGTAGGAGTTAGATTTTTTCCAGTGAATAGACTGGGAATGTAAAATAATGACAGACCTTTTTTTGAAGCAAAGCAATGGATGATTTATTTTAAATTAGTGAAAACCTTTTTGTGTTTAGTTGTTGTGATGAAATAATTTACAATTTTTATCTGGTTGTCTCCAACTTGAGGTCTTTTATCATTCAAATCCGTATATCAATTATATTTATGATTTGTCAAAATATATTCCATTTTGTGTGATTTTTATTTGTTGGTGTCTGCAAGTTAGAATTAAAATCCTTCAAGTAAGTCACAGTGGTTTTAAGATTTATTTTGGATGGTTAAAGTAGAACCAAATAGAAAAACATTCCAGCACAGTTTATGCCAGTCATAAATTAATGAAGTTTTGTGCCAGTCATAAATTAATGAAGTTTTGTGCCAGTCATATAGTTTCATTTTTCAAAGTGCCTAGCAACTTGAACTAAGCCAGATAAGGAAACACACATAATTTTTTATATTTGACTTTGTTGCCCATGTGGATAGAAGGCACTGATCTGCCACAACCCAAAGATACAAATTCATATGAAACAATTTATTCAAAAACCTTTCATTTGTGCAGTAGGAGTAGGAGTAGGTGTAGTAATTTTATTTGTCCACTACCCATTGCCATTGTGGATAGATTGATCAACCAGGAAATACATCTTAAATCTGCAACATACACATAGGTGCACCCGCCTAGGTTTTGAAGAGCCTGAAGAGCAGAAGGTACAATTGCATCAATTGGCCTTGTACGTTGGCCAAAAGCATTGTGAGAGCTTGGCAACCTCTCGTGGTTCAAATCTGCGTTTTTGAGACCCAACAAACATCTCAAAAAAACTCCTAAACTTTTCTTTACTAGTTATGTTTGTCCATTAGTTTGTGAGATATATGTTGAATCAAATTTCAAATCTAGACCTTCACCTTCTTCCATAATATCCTTTAAAAATAACAAAAGTAAATTTTATCTCCATCAAAAACTATACTTCTAGGTAACACATGTGATATAACCTCCTTAAGTATAAGTTAGCAATATGTACCACAATTATTTTTCTTGCATACTATGAAATGTGTCATCTATTTAAAAAAATCCACTATTATAACTACTAAATGATGAACACTTTATTCTTGGAAATTATATTACAAAAGCCATGATTATATCATCTTAAGGCTTCTTGGAATTAGTAATGACTTATAAAAACAAAAAAAATTAATTTCTACCTTCTACAACTTAAAAAATTCTATAGACTTAAACATATATTTTTAGATCCTTGCATATATCAATGTAGAGGAGGATATTTTCTACCCTTGAGTCTTAGGAAAAGAAGATTCTAAAAGGAGAAAAAATGGTCCTCAACTACCACAAAGAACAAAGCTCAGGTGATAGGATAAAATGGTGAAGATATTTTTGTATGTTTTATGTGGAATTAAAATGGGAGAGTTTCAGAAACTGAGAGAGCAGGTTGCAAAGGTCTTCTAGAAAAACTAGCAAACTCTTGGCCAAGGATGATAATGCAGTGTACAAACATCCCCATGATTCAGTAGCATCTCGTATAGACCAAAATTTGACAATGTCATAAAAAATTACTAAGAACCTACTAACAATCTGATAACTTTAAATACTTGAAATGCAAGGAAACAAACATACAACAATAGAATTTAAAATAGATTAAACTAAATAAAAAATGAAATGATGAAGCTATATATAAGAAAGATAGCATTCACAATAGGTCTAAGAATAAAGCCTCTAGCTATGATAAATCTTCAATGCCTACACACATAAGGCCGATGAGAAATGTCGGGGTTGTTTAGGGGCTTGCCTTAATCACACCCCCGTTTCAATGTTTTCACCTCCATGGACAACCAGATAGACAGATAGATAGAAATGCAAATAGACAAGATAAATGCATAGATAAAGGATTTGATCAATCCCAAGATTCTCAAATACATAAGACAAGTAGATATACCTACAAGGCTTGAGGAAGCCAAAGAGAGAGAAAGAGAGAGAGAGAGAGAGAGCCAAGAGATTTGTAGAGAAAGTTGTGAGAGCTTGAGACCCCTATAGCAAGTTGTAGAGAGTTGTGAAAGCTTGAGAGAAAGAGATTGAGAAAGAGAAAAGAGAGTGAGAGATAATATCCAAGAGATAAATACCAAGAGAGATCAATAGAAGTGAAAAGATAGATTTAAAAGAGAGAAGAAGAGGGAAAAAGAGGTTCCTGGGCCGTTACAAATCATCTTGGGTCATTTCCATCGACCAATGTAGGTGACAAGTGGAAACATGCTCATAAATGACCATTTTATTTTTGAAATGTCATGGGACGCTAGTGTGGTGCGTGGACCTCCGTGCGGCATGCTAGTGTCCAAAAAAAATATGCTAAAAACAAGAAACAGGGAAAACACATGGTTAACACAAAACTGCAAACACAAGAAGGTAGCTACTAAAAAGAGGTCTTGAGCATCCTGAGAGGAAAAATGTTGATGCTGAGAGGAAAAATGTTGATGCAAGGGTTAAGATGAGCCTACACAAATACTAAGGGAGTGGATGCCAAAGTGGATACAAAAGTGTGGGTGAAATTGGAAAGGTATGTAATTTTCAACACTACAATTTATAACTAAAGATATTTTTCTTATTGATGTTATTTTATGAACTCCATAATGACTAGATAATCCACCATTGTTCCTTTCTTTGAACAAACTCTCCCTTATTAAACTTATAGGATTACATAAATGATGTTCTTTGAACAACACATCATTCTAAATCAAATAATCTAATTAAATTTTACTTTTATCGATACTTATTGATTCTTTGCATGGATTTAGTGCTTCAACAAAATCAATTTCATTATATACAAGTCTTCATTTTATTGAATCCAACAACTTTATTTCTCATTTTAGTCAACAAATTATGTCTTCTAATCAATGCATTAGAAAATCTATTTTACTTATCACTTCTATGATTCAACACAAATGAATATAGTACAAGCATAAAATAAACGAAGACATTACTTGTTACCTAGAGAATTTGTGTTGTATACAAATCATCAAGCATTATAATATATGAATAGTCAAGGTAAGTTAAACAAAAGATGTGTTATGTGGACCTTGAATATCATCTAGGTAAATAATCACAAGCTTACCCAAAATTAATTTGAAGTCCATTCATTAGCCTTGTAAATGTACTTGGTACATTAGTCAACCCAAAGGGATAACTAAGACTCATAAAAACCTTCTTTTGTCTTAAATAACATTGTCTTTCATTCATCCCTTATCTTATTCTAATTTATTATAACCACTTTTCAAATTCATATTATCAAGAAATATTTCACTCCACTCAAATAATCTATCAAATCATTCATTCTAGGTAATGTAAACATATACCTTATTATGGGCTCTAGGAAAATTCATCGCCAACAATTCACCGCTAGCAATTCACTATGGGAAAATTCACCACCATGAAAAAATCATCATGGGAAAATTCACCGCCAGCAATTCACCGAGGCGGAAAATTAATCGCATTAATGTTTTTTAATATATATTTCCAAAACTGAATTTTTTCTGGAAAAGAATAATTTGATTTATGATAATAAAAAATTAATGGTATTAACGTTAGAGAATTTGGTTTATGATAATAAAAATAAAATTATTTTTCAATATATTTTATGATAATAATAAAAAATAAATCAATTTTTAATATATTATCATATTAAAAACATTCATATCAAAATAAACAAAAAAAATATTAAAAAAATAAAATTGTCAATAAATTGTAAGGCAAGTGAATATTGTCTTTTTTAAATCTTTTTTCAAAGTTTCAAACATTCATATCAAAATAAACATAAAAAATAAAATTGTGAATAAATTGTAACGTAGGTGAAAATTATAAATTTTTGTAAACAAAATTTCAAAGTTTTCAAAATATGTATTAAAAAACATTAATATGGTTAATTTTCCCCCTTGGTGAATTGTTGGCGGTGAATTTTACTTGGCGGTGAATTTGTCATGGCGATGAATTTTCCCACGATGAATTTGTCATGGCGGTGAATTTTCCCACTGTGAATTTTCCATTGGTGAATTGCTAACGATGAATTTGTCGTATGCCCTTATTATGATCTTATTAATAGCTCTAAGATCTATATGCATTCCCTATTCCCATCCTTTATTTGGTTTTAGCAAAATTAGTATTGCATAGGGACTTATACTTTTTTAAATCAAGAATTTATTCAACTCTTGCACTTGTACATTCAATTCCTCATTTTTTGTTGTTCAATCATTCTATGTGTAAATTTATTTTGAATATTTTTCCTAGAATCAAGTATGTGTGATGATTAATATCATCACTAGTGGTAATCTATTTGGCATATTATCAAACTCCATTTCACTATACTCCATTTCCTTCACTCATGCTACCACATATTCTTATAATTATTAAAAACTTATATTTTCATGCCTCAAACCATCTAATAAATTCTCACTATCCACCAAAAAAAACCTTGGAAATATCGCATAATTGATTTCCCCTTTCTTTCAAAAGTAGTAAGAATAAATTTCTGATCTCCCATCCTTAAATTATAAGTATTCTCTATACTATTATGAATAGCCTTTCTATCAAATTTCTAGTCTCCCTAATAATAAATTGCATGCATCCAAAAGTGTAATATCACATAATACAAGTCATAATGGTATAATTCTATGTTAAACTTGACCAAACATTATTTACTTATCGACACCTTATTTTTCTTTTGTAATCATAATATATTGTATGGAATTGGATGCTTTATCTTCAAGTTAATTTTGAATTATCAACCATCTCACTAAACATAATAAATTATTAGTATTACTACTATTAATGATAGCTTTAAAATATGTAACTTTAGTCTTGCAAAATTTTCTAAATAATTTTATTCTCTACATATATTTTTCTCTCTCTACACTATTAGGATTTAGTGGTACTCTTTATCAACAAACACTTACCCCCTTCCTATTCATCTACTCAATTTGATGATCTAATTGATTCTTAATGTCAATGTACAAATCTTACTTGATTGTGTCAATCCTTCTACTTCAGCTTTCTTGAGATTGTGAACACTAAAATTCTATATATCCTTTAGCTCCACGCTTTAAACATTTACATTGAAATTATCTTCCACCTCCTCTTCCATATGTTTTTCACCTTACTATATCCACTATATTTCTCACTATGGTAGCATTTATCACTTGCTTTTCCTTTTTTCATCAAGAATTTATTAAACTCTTGCACTTGTTTATTCAATTCCTCATTTTTTGTTGGTCAATCATTCTATGTGCAAATTTATTTGGAATTTTTTCCTAGAATCAAATCCATGTGATGATTAATATCATCACTTGTGGTAATCTATTTGGAATATTATTAGACTCTATTTCACTAAACTCCATTTTCTTCGCTCATGCTACCACATATTTTTGTAATTATTTAAAACTTATATTTTCATGTTTCAAACCATCTAATAGATTCTCTGGTGCAGGAGCACCTAGGAAAACCTCAAATTACTATGTCATTTTTGGCTTGTATCTGACATTATCCAAGTCAGAGTGGTTGTGTGTTTGTTTTGGACCTCAGAAGGTCTTGCTTGTGTTTGGACTAGGTGAGTTAGTGTTAGAACTAAGGTCACCAATTGGTCATTGTTTGTTCTGAGATGTAGGAAAGATGCCTTAAGGTCATTTATGATGTTAGTTCTTCGAACTACATGGCTTAGAGGTCCTATATTCTAGTTGGCCTAATGAATGTAAAAGATGCCACAAACTGTCATGACAACATTGGCAATTTATTGCAAATGTTGCATGCAACTCGGCAACCTTGGATTCCCTAAAAGATAGAAGTGGGAGACCAACTAACAGGCCTAGAAACATGGAGATTGACATCTAAGATCTCTGAGGGCTCGTACCCCGAGAAGGGGTAATTGTAATGAAATTTTTGGGAATAGAAAAAGGAGCTCTGCAACTCTGTTTTGTGGATATACTGAGCAATTTGGTGTGACAGTGATACTAGATGGATCGAATGCTTTGATTTAGTGATAGAATTGTGTTCATAGAATAGATATAAGACTTTTCCATTCTGTAAGAAAATTGATTAGAGTTGATTTAGTGTCTTAAAGAAATAGTTTAACATCTAGAGGTTTTCCTGGTCCTGTCCTGACTAGTTTGTCTTCTTATGGCTCCCCCATGAAATCTAGCTACGGGATCTTCCTAAGGGTAGATGAATTTTTTAGGGGAGCCATTGGTATGCATATATTTAGTGTTAGGATTCATGAAGAGTCGGGCAAATGTTTTTAATTTCAAAACCTAGGCGAGCTTAGAGTGCCCGGTTAGGGGTTTGACAGTGGTGAATGAAATATTTTATGCAGGGGATTGAAGTACAGTACGGAACAAGTATAGTTCCAGGTAGGGTATAGACATATCATAACATGCTAGAAGGATTGAGTTTCTATCAATCCACTAGACTAAGTTTTGAGTGAGAAATCAGTGAGGTCCTAGTAAATAGGTCTTTTAGCCTATTTGGCCTAGATTGTAGGAAGCCAGTGTACAAAGGCCATCAGACTCCAAAGCCTTCAGAATCCTTCACAAAATCCAAAAGGGTATCCGAATGTGGGATCATATTTTCAACTTGTTTGGAAAGTTTTGCAAGAAGTGGGAAAAAGGTCTCTGGTAAAGACTACAAAGGAAATAGGCTGAATTAGGCCTCCTCATGGTGAAATCTTGAACCCGATAAAGAAAGGCTTGAAGATCCTTCTCAATGGATCCAAA
>CM021110.1:108229408-108490604 GCA_007115665.2 Sequoiadendron giganteum | reverse complement strand
AAGGCTTGATCCGTGCCATATGCAAATATGTCCTTTCTACCACCCCGCAAAGAAATGTTCTCCACAATTTGATTGAGAGCCCTAATCCTAAGAGCTCTGTGAAAATTGAACTAATTGAGATCCAACCCCACTCCCCGGCCAAAGAACCTGTAAAACGTCACCTAATATTGAGGACCCAACTTGGTCGACTCTTCTTAAGATAACCCCAGAGAAAAGAAAGGCCACCCCCTTTTCTCCTATTATAAATATTAAAAGGAATTTGTTGATCCGTGAGTTGGGCGTTGACCCTAACACAATAACCATACCAAATGACAATGAAAACAACCCTGAATGCAGGTCTACAACCCCAGTGGGTCATAGATCCACTCAATTTTCTCTGGTTGTGTCCAAGGGGTCAGACAACAGTAAAAAAATCCAAAAGTTCAGGGGATAAGAGCTTAGAAGAGGATCAAAAGGGGAAGAAGGATGCTGGGGAGGAAAAATATTCCTCCTCTTAAGAGTGTGTGCCGAATAGTCTAGGTGGTGTTGACTCTCCAGAGGAAGATGAGTTGGGATCAAAGGAAGTGGATGACTTGATTCAAGAAGAGGAGGGTATCAATCAATAGGATGAGGTGCAAGATGTTGAAGAGGACACTAAATTGAATGAGGATAAAGGAACAACCACAATGGAGCTAGAGATCTTGAAGGATTATCAAACAGGCCTAGAATTAACCAGAGCACAAAGGCTTGAGGATTTATTGACAATCCTAGAGAAGATGGTACAAAATGAGGACAATGCAAGCAAGTTTTAGGCTCTTGAGTATGATGTGTAGAACATGTGCAGGGTTGTGGATGTAGTTATGAAAAAATTTGTTATGGCAACCATCTCGAGACAAGATAAATTCAAGAAACAAAAAAGAAAGAAGGAATATAAGGATGAAGCCAGTCTGTCAGGAAAGATGGAGGTCAAAAATAGCGTGAAGATTTTGTTGAGGACTTGATGAAGGCGTGGAGCTTAATTAAGGATGCCTAGTCCTTGACTCTTGTTTTTCTTGCTTTTTCTTGCTTGTTGTGTTGATGTCTTTTTTGTTCTATTAAGTGGTATTTTTGTGGTAACAACCTTATGTGCCAAGATTGTTTTAAGTTAATTTCTATTTGGAACCTTAGTAACTTACCGAGCACTCGATATAGGTTATGCTTATATAACATTTTTTTGTGTATGGTTGATATTATGGACTAGTTATATCATTATTGGACACTTGATAGATATATAATGTTAGATGTGGTTGGTATAGGGTAATGTGGTTTATGGTTGGTTGGGTTTTGGGGTAGTGGTTCTCTTCCTATTCTTCTTCCTCAGTTTTGTTGTTTTGTCCAGTGGTTGTTTGTTGGACTGATGTACTACTTTTGTTAGGGATTAGGGCCCTTTCCCTACTTAATCAATCAAAAACATCTTATTCATGATTTATAAATACTATCAAGGAATTTTGTTACCTAGTTTTAAGGAGAGAATTTAAAACAAGTGGTTTTCATTCTCATTTATACTTTGAATATCTTCTTATTTAGTTGTAAGAAAATAAGACTCAACATAATAATCAAATAATTTGAAATAGGAAAAATCTTGCCTTTCTCTAAAGAGAATTAAGGATTTGTCATAAGAGTTAAATATAGATAAAAAAATTAAATAATTAATACACATGCAATATTAAATTATAATTTCAAAATCATTCTATTTTAAACCAAGCCCTAAAAAAATTCATATCTACTAGAAAGAAATTTAAGGTAGACCATTTTTTTATATCTAAGTTATTAATGAAAATGAAAATCCCTACAAATGAATCTAGAATTGTCTTCAAGTCAATCAAATGATCATTAATCAGAGCAAGTTAACTTTATTTTATAAGGCCTTTCTCCTAAACAAAGATTATGAAAAGGGGTCACATAAAATAGATCACTAACAAGTTTGAACCATGGTGAATCTAATACTAATATTAAATTCATAAAAAATTCCAACATCCTTGCTCAATATCTCGAGCCCTTTTCTTCACAAATGCTATTTTTTTTTAGGCAAAAGGAAAAGAGCCTATATACTATATTAATAATAATAGTAAGTAAATACAAAAGTGCCTAAGAGAGCCTAAGTGATTACCAAAGTTCCCAATCTCTGAAGGTCTAGTCTGAGAAGCCCATCAAGCCATTATACTTGTCGGGAGTCGGGAGTCTCAATTCCTTGTCGATGGTTGGTGGTCAGGGATCGGGGATCCCTCATACCCTTTACATTGCTTACTCCTCACAAGACACAACCTCATAGCTTGAAGTCCAAAATTCTTACTACTTCCCTTTTTTTGGGGGTCAGGGGTCGAGGATCGGGGATCCCTCATACCCTTTACACCGTTTTAACAACACAAGCCGCAATCATAAGTCCCAAAGCTCAAAGCCCGATTGGACTTAGTGAAGTGCAAAACCATCTTTTAGCTTCCCTTTTCAGGGGTCGAGGATCAGGGATCCCTCATACCCTTTACATTATTTAAACATCACAAGTTGCAACCATAAATCCTAAAGTCCAAAACTCAGACAGACTTAGTAAAGTGTGAAGCCTTCTTTTTGCTTCCTTTTTCAGTGGTCGGGGATCAAAGATCCCTCATACCCTTTTCAATGCATAAAAATAACGATTCACAACCATAAGTCCTGAAGTCTAAACCTCGATTAGACTTAGTGAAGAGTGAAACCTTCTTTCTTCTTCCTTTTTGGGGGTCAGGGATCGGGGATCCCTCATACTCATTACACCACTTAAACATAACAAGCCGTATCCATAAAGCCCTAAGTCTGAAACCTGATCAAACTTAGTGAAATTTGACTAACTCCTTCACTTTTGTGAATGCCCACAATCCGACCTCCGATCTTTGAAAGTCTAATGCCCAATTTTGATCAACTTGCTAACTTCCTTTTCCTGTGACCTTTGCCACATTTTCACTAAAACATGTTGAAATATCTACCTGTGAAAAAACAAATTGAAAATCCTGACTTACCTTTAGTCTTGTCAGGGTTCGGGTTTCTCTTCTACCTTCTACCTTCCTCTTCTATGAAAGCCAAACAATTGACCTCCAATATTTGAAAGTTCGATACCCGACTTTGTTCAACTTTCTAAGGCATTTCTCAGGTGTGAGTTAAGCGATATCTCTGATTCCTGATAACTACACCCATGTGACCATATTTGAAGGAATTCAGTTGGGTGCCCATATTATTGCTTCGCTTCCCCTAATTTTGATTTCTAGCCATTAGGTTCCCATATTTAATTGTGTAACTGCAATTCCATCTTGCTCAATTAGCTCATTTAAATGAGGATGTGCTCCTGTATTACAAGTTTTGTTTGCAATTGAGACCACCTGATTATCACGCCCCATATTTGCAAGGAAATTTTCCACCTTATTACCCTCACGATATGTATGAGTAATGTGATATGATTGCAACTTATCTATCAAAATCCATACCTTCTATAGAATATAATTCATATTATAGCTCTAACTCTTCCGTTCTTTGCATGAATTTATAATAATCAAAGAATCCCCTTCTATATGTAATTTTTGATAGCCAATATTGATAGCAAGTTGTAGCCTCTAATACTTCATTACATAAGACACAATTAAAAATGTCTGCTATCCCCAATTTTATTAGCCTCTCACTTGTCAACACTCTTCATTTTAGGACTAACCATGCAAATGTTCCTAATTTGGAAAGCATTGTATCATTCCAACAAAATGATTATGCTCTTTGAGATAGTAAATGATCAACATTATTAAGTAGAGCTTTGTACCTTTTCTTTATCGAATAACTTCCATTTTTTGTAGGGGCCCATATAACCCTGTCTGGCTTGGTTGAAAAGAACATCACTCTATCCGTTAATAAATTTTGGCTGAGAACCTAATGTGCAACCAGAACTACAATGCATGCCAAATCTTTCTAGGATACCTTTCATGTTAACCTATCTACCTCCCCTACACAATCTTTTAAGTTTGTTCCCCCATACACTAATTAAAATGTCCCTTGCAGCTTGCAGTTCCTGAATATTCTGAAGTGGAGGGAAGCCATTCCATGAATCTGACCAAAAATTTCCCTCTTCCCCATTATGGACTTCCCATGTTAAGTATGAATTGATGACTTTCCTACAAGAGATTAAAAAATTCCACATGGTTGAACCTTCTGGTGCGTTTGAGATTGTAAATATTCTTGTTGGATTGTCATAGTCTAAATACTTTGCTTGCATTAACTTACACCATTTTGAATCTTCCTTATGATACATTTTCCATACCAACTTTGCACTAAAATCTAACTTTCTACTCGAAAGATCTTGGATACCTTCTCCTCCTTTCATATTGTCCATTGCCATGTTTTGCAGAGAGATCAACAGTACTAGTAGGGTATGTGTAGGATCATGATGGGCCAAAATGTGGCGATATGTAAGTGATATGATGGCGCATGTGGCTGACATGTTTTTTAACCCAAATTTAATGAAACGAAAAGGGTTTTTAAAGGAGATTCTCAACTTTTCACCAATATAAATTATTTTTTACTTTTAATTTAATAAATAATTATTATTCATTTTTTATTTGAATTAGAACTAAAGTCTCGATTGATAGGCTAATTGAAAAACATCTATGTATTTCAAACAATATCACATTTTTTGAATCTAAAACATGTGTCACATTCTATGCTTCACATACTATAGGATTAAAAAAAAAAATCAATTTCATGAAATTTTGACCAAGTTAAGGTGGTCAGACATACAAGTTTTAGTATTTTTTAAAAGTTGTAATAAAAAATTCATAATTAATTATTTACTTAGAAAAAAATTACAAAAAAATATGTATCACATCAGGACATGAGTCCTCTACTTATATCTAAAATATTATCATTTTATTGTGGTTAGGGTGGTTAGACAAACACTTCTTATTTTTTCCCTGAAATTTAAGTACTATTGCATTGAAATTTCAAATTTTCACCAAATAGATTTTTATTTTTTTAAAATAAACCTAGTAGTTTAGAAACTACATTCAATTTGCTACAACTTCTATTCTTTCATATTTTTTAAATAATATAGACAACTTATTCAAATTTTTACGTCAAGTTGCCTAACTCTGATTTTATGAATTTTTATTGCCACTTAAGGGCCTATTTTTTCCATGATGATCTTGCACATACCTAGTACCTTTTTTTTATCATTCATGTTCCCTTTCAAAAGGAAATTTTTGATAATCTTTTCAATTTCTAGCACAACTGATTTTGGAGCTTTAAGAACTGCCAAGAAGTAATTTGGGATGGCTACTAAGACTGTTTTAATCAACATGATGCATCCTGCTAATGGCAACCACCTATATTTCCACACCAAGATCCTTGAATTTAATGTATCAATTACTTTCCCCTAGTATTAAATCTTATTAGCCCCTACAAAAAAGGAATTCCTAGATATGTACAAGGAAGCTCAACTATTTGAAACCCCAATGCCTTCACAATTTTTCTCTTTATTCCTGCCTTTGTATTGAATACATAAATCTTTGATTTTGTTGAATTAATTTTTTTCCCAGATGTTGATGCATACTCTTCTAAGACCTCTTTTATTTGAGAATATTCTACCATACAAGATTTCCCAAATAGAATTGTGTTGTCAATAAAGAGGGAGTGAGTTATTGAAAATCCTATGTGTGGAATCTCTACCCCATGCCACAGTCCCTAGCAATGCCTTTGCTGAATTTATCTACTTAATGATTCTACCATGATAATGAAGAGGAATGAAGATAATGGATCCCCTTGCCTAACCCCTTGTATTGCACTGAAGAATCCAAAAGGAGAGCCATTAATGATAATTGCAAATTTAGCCCATGACAAACAAGAATGAATCCATTTACACCACTTTTTGTCAAATCCAAATTTTGAGAGAACTTTCATCAAAAAATTCTAGTCCACTCTATCATATGCTTTCATCATGTCCAACTTGACAATGAAATCAGGTAAAGGGTTCGTGTTAATTGAGTGCAATACGTTGTGAGCAACAATTTCCCCTTCAACAGTTTTCCTCCCTAGCGCAAATCCTCCCTACTCTTGGGAAATAATAGATGAAATGAGGGGTTGCAACGTTAAATATATTAATTTAATAAATATCTTATAAACTGTATTGTAAAGTGAGATTGGCCTAAAGTCTACAAAGGTTTCGGGATCCTTAACTTTTGGCAAGAGAGCAATATTTGTTACATTGAACTGTTTTAGCATTGTACCCATTCTTCTTTACTCTTCTACAGCCAAAAGAAGATCAAAACCCACTACTTCCCATCATTTTTTAAAAAATATGGCTGTGAAACCATCTGGCCCTGGTGCTTTATCTCCAATGACAAGGAGAATACTACATTCTTCAATTATTCTAGTGTGAATGGCTTCAACAAATCCTTACTAATTTCCTCACCAATAATCTTTGGGATCACATCTAATAGCTCCTCTACATCCTTCAAACTTTGTGAAGTCTTGCTTTGAGGTGCAGAGAAAAGACCAAAAAATAATTTCACTCCTTCCTCCTGAACATCAGACTCCTTTGTGAGCAACCTCCCTTCCACTGCACTGTTAATTGAAAAAATTGTTTTAGCATCCTTTTTTATCTGGGTGGATGACTGGAAATATTTAGTATTAAGATCTCCCTCTTTCATCCATAACTCTCTGGACTTCTACCTCCAATAAATTTCCTCTTGTGCACTTAACTCTTCCCATTCTACCTGCAACTTTTTCTACTTATCAAAAGTTAAAACATCCAAACCATTCTTTAAAATGTGCTCGTGGATTTTAGAGAATTCCTTAAAAACCTCTTCCTTTTGCTAGAAAATATTTTTTTAAACCTATATATTCTAGGCTTTAATATGTTGTTTTAAAAATTGCATATTTCGAAGAAGTGACACATTTTTGTACCCCTCTGATAAGTCGCGCTTTCCCATCATTGATGTAATAATGGTAAAAAATGCAGGTGTCTCAACCACATCTTTTCAAATTTGAAAGATGGATTTTGTTTAAACCCCGAACCAGTCCTTGTAATATCCATTGAAATGGCATAATGATCAAATCCAAGAAGAGTTAAAATATATGAAGATAACACATAATCCCTAATAAACTAGCTTGGAGTAACAAGAAACCTATCCAAACATTCTGCAATTTGTAAGAAATTTTTCCTTCAATTTGTCCAAGAATACAAACCTTTTGCAGGTATAATATCTTTCAGTGCATTACTCACAATGAAGGACTTAAAGTCATCAATTACTCTTTGTGGAGGGTAGATCATCCCTCCTTTCTTTTCTTCCAATGAGGCTATTGCATTGAAGTCACCTACCAACGCAAATTTACCATTGCCTATCCCAACTAAGATTTGTGTAATCTCATCCCATAATATTTTCTTGTCTATCATGGATTTCAGGCCATAGATATTTAATACCCAAAGCTTCAAATCAAAGTCTTGCACCTTTAATAACTGCCAATTGTTATCACTTTTTATTGAAACTACCTTAATGACCATGGGATTCCATAAAACTGCCAAACCCCCAGAGGAACCTTGGGTTGGTGAATGTGTTGAATTCCACTTTTTCCATTTCTGAATTATTTCTTCATAAGTATTTTCTAAATTTTTTGTCTCCTGAATAAAAAATATGTCTGCTCCACAAGCATCTAACTAATGCTTGATTCGAGTTTGTTTATCAGAAGCATTAATGCCCCTGAAATTCCATGAAATTATCTTTGTTGCACTCGAGGAGAGCAGTAGGCTCTCTTCGGGTGCTTGGTCACAGACATAACAATATTACCATCAAGATTTTTTTGAATCCCTATTACTATCTCTTCCTTCAATTTCTTCACAGTGGACTTTCTACCTCTCTTACTCAGAGATTTATTTAAAACTTGTTGGCTTGTCGAAGATTATTAGAGAGACAAGGTTTGAGAATAATCAAACTCTTCCAATTGATCATCCTCACTGTTTACCCATTCCACCATGGTGCCAAGTATAGGACCCTGATACAGTACCAATGATTCTTCCTTCAATTCTACCACCTTGGGCTTTCTCCCTCTTCTCCCCAAGGTTGTAGCATTATCAACCTTTCCTGACATAACAATTGGTTCATGCTCCAACTCATCCCACTTATCCCTAATTACAAAGCATTCAACCGAGTAAATTTTGATCCTGACCCTACACTTAACTGCACAACTTCACCCTCCTTTGATATTATCTACTAACTCATCAAATAGGTTTGAACCAATTGAATAAAGTATCTCTTGAGCTAGTGTTTCCAACTCTTGGTTAGATTTTGTAGGAACCAAACACTTTGATACTTCATTTTTGGGTTTCCCCTTCTTCAACAATGAATGAAGTTTTGAATTAGCAGGTTGGATTCCTTCCCCAAACATCAATTTTTTAATAATATCATTCATATGCTATTTTAGAATTTGTGGAAGGGTCAAATTATACAAGTGCAGAATCAGTCCCATCCTCTTTTCTAAAAGAGTAAACTGGTTTTGTGTTAGGGAAAGCTAGAAGCATGAAGAATCCTTATTTACACCAGAAACTATCATTTCCTATTCCTTAGTGATCTTGTCTTCTATATATGCCTTTGACTGTTCTTACATCATTTCTCCAATATGTAAACTTGATTGTTGCTCCTTAGTTGTCTAAGAGACTACCTTAGATGATGTCTTTTCTTGACATACCCTCTCCTTCTTCTCTGGCATGTTACATTCCTCCCTTTTTGTATAAGTACTATTGCAATGTTCCAAAGAATGACACTTTGTGCAAGTGTTTTCAGGTGTTTCGATTGTAATATGTTGTGTCCACGAGCCATATTTTGACATTAATTATATTTAAACAGACACTGGCTTTGTGACATCTAACATTATATAGACCCTTACCAATTTTGATGGATTATGAAAAAAAGACTTGTCATGTTTAAGAAAAATCCCTATATTTGATTTTCCATTATTTTTATTAGTTTCATTTCTCTATATTCTAGTGCTAAAGCCTGCAACTATATCCAGATAGGTCTAAACCTAATGGCTAGATCATTTGGCTTAAATTTTGGAGACCTAGGTTGCATATAAAGACCAGATTCCTCGAATACCCAGGACTTAAATTTGTAAATAGAATCTCTATCAGATTTTTCATGAAAAAGCACAATAAAGACACCCTTTTCTTTATCAAGATAGAAAACCTTTGAAATTCCTGCCCATTCATAAAATAGAAAATCCTATAAAGCATCTAGTTCAAGTGTGAGATTCCAAAACTTACAAATTAAAGCTCTGTTATGTAGATCTTGAACTTGAGGTTGCAACAATTTTTTTGGCAAGGTGATCTTCACAGTGCCCTTTTGATTCGAAAGAAGCATTTTCCCACTCCCTAGCCTCTGCTCTTGAACTAGTGCCATTGCTTCAAAGTCTACATTTGGGGTAGCCTTTCGCCTCCATTGTAATTTTTCCTTCTTCTTGCGTTGAGCTACCCTTTTTCTCTTTTCTTTTTGTAGCATTTTTCTTCTTCCTCTGTTGATGCATAAGGTTTGAATCCTTTCCATGACCCTTTTGACCTTTTCCCTGCTCCTCCTTCTCCTTTTGACTATTTTTTCTCTTTTCAACACCATTTTTTTCGTGAATCTCTCTGCTTTTGCTATCCCCTTGCTTACCTTCGGCAAAAGTTATGTTTTGAAAAGAGTCATCTGATCTTGCTAAAACCCTAAACAATGACTCCTTTGTATTTTTGTTTGATTTCAAATCCGCTTCACTTTCTCTATAGAGTCGATTCAGAAACCCTGGATTAGCTTCATATTGCCTTTGTTGTAGATTTTCCCTTTGTGAATGATGAGATCAGTCATCTTCACATATATCCAGAACTTCCCATTTGCTTCTATCCAAGCATTTGTGAGAGCGAAAGGACCCAGTTTGTTGTAGATTTTCCCTTTGTGAATGATGAGATCAGTCATCTTCACATATATCTAGAACTTCTCATTTGCTTCTATCCAAGCATCTGTGAGAGCGAAAGGACCTAGTTTGGCTTTGTAAATTTGTGTCTGATCGCGTCAGTCCCATGCCTTGCATGATTCTAAATTATATAGCTAAAGGGTCCACGAGCAAGAGGGATTTGTTTGTTGCGGTCATGTGGGTCTCGAAGAGAAGGAATCCTGGGTCCACAAGCATGAGGAATCTGCTTGTTGTAGTCATGAGGGTCACAATCCTACCTTTTTTCTAAAAAATAGTCGTTATTCTGCCATGTTCGCTCTGAGAGGTAGTTGTTATTCTGTCATGAAACAAACTAACATTTAGATTATATGATAAAAAAATTCTTGCACTAACACTTTTGTCTCTTTAAAATAAGATCACTACCCTCACCAAGGGATCCAAAGGCCATAATTAAAGTCATTGAATATAAATAACTTGTAATTTATCTAACTCTAGTGACACCTAATTCTAAGCTAATAGACCCAACTATGTCCATGTATGTGTAGCATGCCAAGTAAAAACTTTAATTTAAAAACTTTTACTAAAAAACTAAAATCCTTATATAGAATTTTTAATATTTTTTTATGAAAATAACTAGATTACATAGATATTGGCATCTCTAACTTTATATAGGGATTGCAACATTATGGTATACATCTAAACCAAAAGTCATCTTTTGGCTAGATGTTACATGAGTAGGGGATTCAATCTAGCAAAGTTACTTAGGGGTCAAACATGGTCTAATTGCATCATCAAAGATTTGAACTTTTGTGGATGACATAATCAAAGAACGTGTCATCATCCTTACCAACTAAACTCTCATAAAGAAATTTCATGAAATAAATTAAGTTTTGAAAATACTACAAATGAATATTATAAATAAGTTGTGAAACCTTGTCTTTCCATTTCAACATGCTCTCTTTACATATTTAATTCTTTTTTCATAATATATATATATATATATATATAATTTTGATATATTGTAATCTAAATATACCCAAAAAAAATTATATGTGAAAACATTCAAAAAGTAAATTATATCTTTATATTAATAATTCCATTATTAATATTTTAATAATTCATATAACAATAAATTATCAACTAAAAAAACACTTTTTAATAATATTGAAACTAACTTAATATAACATTATCTAACAAAGAGAATGTCATCATCCTTATCAATTAAGCTCTCACAAATAAATTTCACGAAAGAAATTAAGTTTCAGAAAGACTGCAAATGAATATTATAATTAAACTGTGAAACCTTGTCTTTCAATTTCAACATGCCCCTCTTTACATATTTTATTATTTTTCATAATAATTGACTATCTTCAAGTTCACAATATATTTAAAACTTTGATTTATTGCAATCTAAATATACTTTAAAAATTATGTGTGAAAACAATCAAGAAATTATCTATACCTCTATATTATCAATTTATCCTCTTAATTTTTTTTAAAATTCATATAATAATAATCTATGGACCAAACAAAGACTTTTTAATAATATTAAAATTAACATAATATAAAATTATCTAAAAAGAATATGTCATCATCCTTACCAATTAAACTCTCACAAAGAAATTTCATGAAAGAAATTAAGTTTCGAAAAGACTACAAATGAATATTATAACTATCTTTCTATTTCAACACACTCCTCTTTGCATATTTAATTCTTTTTCATGATAATTAAATATCTTCAAGGTTACAATATATTTAAACCTTAAAATTTATTGTAGTCTAAATAAACTTTAAAAATTATGTGTGAAAACTTTCAACAAATAATCCATACCTTTATATTATCAATTCTATCCTCTTAAATTTTTAAAAATTATATAATAATAATGTATGGACCAAACAAATATTTTCTAATAATACTAACATTAACTTAATATAACATTATCTAACAAAGAACATACCATCATCTTTATCAATTAAACTCTCACAAAGAAATTTCAAAAAAGAAATTAAGTTTCAAAAAGACTACAAATGAATATTATAATCAAACTATGAAACCTTGTCTTTCCATTTCAACATACTCCTCTTTACATAATTAATTTTTTTTCATCATAATATATTATCTACAAATCTACTATACATTTAAAATTTATTATAATCTAAATATATCCAAAAAATAATATGTAAAAATATTAAAATAATAAACTCTGTCTTTATATAAGTTCTACACTATTAATATTTCAAAACATATAATAATCTATGAACAAACAAACACTTTTTAATAATATAAAAATTAACATAATACAACACTATCTTTAAGTTCACGATATATTTAAAACTTTGATTTATTATAATCTAAAATATACTTAACAAATTATATGTGAAAACATTCAAGAAATAATCCATACCTCTATATTATCAATTATATCCTCTTAAACTTTTCAAAATTCATATAATAATAATCTATAGACCATAACAAACACTTTTTAAGAATAATATAAAAATTAACATAATACAACATTATCAAACAAACGTGGGGGCGTGATATTTAGATGAGAAGTCATAGATTGAAACAACGTTTGACAAAGAATTCAGAAATGATTTGTGTTGTACTTAATTACTTTTCAGAAATGAAACTCCTGATGTAATGCGACATAATTATTATTCAGAAATAAAACTCCTGATGCAATGCGACGTATGTTCTGAATGAGAAGAGCCGAGAGTCACAAACTGACAAACCAACCTCCAGCAATGAGACTCACATAACTGGCAAACCAACCTCCAGGAACACGATAGTTATTATGGTTGTGCCTTCGCTTTTCTCAGAGATTATCAATAATCTTTTATTCATCGCCATCTCTGTCTAAAAACTCGAGGTGGGTCTCACAGAAGGCGACGTTTTGCCGGCCGTACCATGTTGACAGGGCCTGCTCATCAGTCTTTTGGAATGCCCACACTCGGGCCTGAAACTTCAAGAGACCCCATTGCAAAGGAATTGCCGGCTGCGAGTTTGGGTTTCTCCTTCATTTGTCCGTTTCAGTTGGTGGATGCGGTTGGCGTGATGTTGTGTTCCTCGAGATTTTTCTTAGTTTAAGAGTAATCATGCCGGCGATCGCCCACCCGACGCGTCGGAGGATAAAAATATGCGTGTGGAGTTATGTATGTTGGAAGCAAAGCAACGAAAATGGGTGGAGAGCATAGAAATTCTGTGTCGTCGACTGATGCGAAAATGAGCAAAGGAGACGAAGAGCCGCAGCTAAGAAAGGCCAGAAGTCGAGAGGTGAGCTCACGTTATATGCTTCCCACCATTTCTTCAGCTGCGGCCTCTTTTTCTCCCTCCCACGACTCCTCCCCCACTTTCCGTAGATCGTCTTCTCCAACCAGTCGGAATAGCAGACTTACCATAGAGAGTTCTTCTCCAACCAGTCGCAGTAATGGCAGGGCGAGTGTTGGTATTGAAAGTTCTTCTGTGCGCTCACAGTCGGTCGAACGGCGGCAGGCCGAAAGGGCCGGGCGGGTCCGCGGGTCGTCCGGCCTCTGGCCGGCCGCCTCTGCTCTTAATAGCGATTCTCCTACTCTGGGCGACCACCTGGGCTTGAAAAAGAAAGTTCAAGCCCAAGCGGCCCAATCTGAGCACCGGGTTCTGAGCTCCAAGGACATCCTTTCCAATTCCAATGTTTTGCATAGTGATAGTAACAACAGAGTGAGGAGGAGTGGGGAGCCATGGAAGGAGAATATTCACAATGGGTTTCTTTCTTCCACGAAATCTGGGCCTCCTTTGAACATGAACAAGAGTATGGACGCTGTGAGTAAATTGAAGAATGTGGCGAGATCCTCGTCGTTGAATTTACCCGGGCGGAGCTTCAGAAATAATGAGATAAAAACCGCGGGATTGATCAGTCCCGGGCGGCACTCTGTGGATTTGGAGAAGCCTGTGAGAAGAGTCTCGGTTGAAGATGTGGGTGCCGATATCAATTCGAATTCTTTTAGTTCTGATGGCAATGGCAGTACTGCGGCTTCCGCGGAAGACGGAGAGACGGAGAATGTCAAGAAGGGGGCGAAGAAGATGATTAAGGGTAGCTATGTTCCGGCACGGTTTCTGCAGGACACGTTGAGCAGGCTCAGGCGCATGTCGGAGACCGGCCATCTGCCGGGAAATAACCATAAAGTAAGCAAGCCTTTTTCTTCTTCGTCGTCGTCGTCGATGTCGTCTTCTTCGCTGTGGGCTATGTCGCCTGGGCGAGAGAGTCTTATTCCAATGGCGTCGCCTGGACCTGTGGAGAAACATTCGGAATGGGATCCGGCTAAATCGGGCGGTCGGGTGAGCAGCATGTTGAACTTTGGGATGGAAATGCTGAAGGGGAAGAGTAAGGGGAAGAGTAGAGTGAAAGGCAAGGCAGTCGCACAGGAGGAAGTCCTGCACCAATTGCGCATGTTACAAAACCGCTTTATGCAGTGGCGCTTCGTAAACGCTCGCGCACAGGCTGCGCAAGAAACGCAGGTTACTTCCGCACAGGTACGATTCTTTCCAATTCAATTTCATTCTCTCTTAGCATTTTTCAGTATTTTTTTTTAATTGGTTGAGTACTTAGTAAGGGTGATGATATATTTTTTAATTTCACTGTTTTCGGTTTAATTGGTTGAGTACAATTGATGAAGGAAATGAAATATTTTTTGATTTCAGAATTTTTTTGTTTCATTGGTTGAGTACAATTGATGAGAGTGATGATATATATTTTGATTAGACTATCTACTGATCTTCAAATTCGTGAAGGTACTATGTAAGGGATGGACTTTCTTGATTAGACTATCTACTGACTTTCAAATTCATGAAAGTACTATATAAGAGATGTACCTAAATCGTACCCAGACGACTTTAGTAAAATAGATACCCATCAATTTTTGGGTCTCAGTCGAAGAGATATCAGCATAGACTCATGCTTCCCTATCAGATAGCAAAAAAATTTGTGAATGATACAAAATCCTCCATTGAAAAAGTTTTCATTAATACTAGTATTCCACAATAGCAGCTAAAGGTGGAGTGTAATAACAAAAATTCTTACCTTTTATTTTAAATTTGACAATCATTTACATTGTATCAATCTTTTGGATTTGACTGTGTAAGTTTTTTCTTTTCTCAAGATTTCAGATCAAACTTCATGATCCATCATGAAGAAGCAAGACAAGAGAAGAGAAATGATATCTACATATTATTTTAAAATTAAAATATCATCATATTATATATTTACATGTCAAAATGATAATATATAATAACAAACATAATATTTTCAAAATAACTCCAAATTGACATTTCTTGAAATATTTGTAGTCAACATTAGATCTCAGAGCCCACTCTCCTCCTCAGCCACCTGAAATATATTGTTAATCTGGATTAATTTATTAATATATCTTAGACATAGTATATTCAAAACAGCTTTCTTTAAACACCTGCAGTTCCATTTTCTTAAAAAAAACCTTCTCTTGTAAAGCAGAAACTCAAGAAAGAAGATAACTGTATACAATATATTATGAAAGCCAGACTAACTCAAGTGAGGACTTGATTCCTTATGAGCATGCAGGACTCGCTGTACCATGTGTGGCTGAAAACGTCAGAGTTGAGGAGTCGTGTTGTGATTAAACGGGTCCATTTTCACAAAGCAAGGCACCAACAGAAAGTGTACACAGTGGTTGCAGCTCATGTATGTTTCCTCTACTGGACATGCACATATGATATATTGTATGCTCAAAAGCAATTGAGATTAATATACTATAACTCTGTAATTTTGTGCCATTAGGCTGCTCAGTTGGAAGATTGGGCAGGCTTGAAAGACGAGCACGAATGGGCAGTTACAAGGACAATGGAATGCTTAGATGCAGCAACTGTAAGAGTCCCTCTCGTTGCAGGTGCAAAGGTATTATTATTTCGTAGTCATATTAGCTGTACGCTACCCCATTTGTTTTGACTTAAGTACAAGTCTTATCCATCAAGCTAAGCTCTTATGGAATGTGCAGGCTGATGTACAAGCTGTGAAACAAGTAGTGAGGTTTGCTGTAGACGTCATGCATGGAATACAGAAGAATGCAACCAAGTTTTTGGTCCAGGTATGGCCCCACTTCAAATCACAATATTTCTGTCATTTTTTTCGCTATTTCATTTTGATGATAGATTATAGAATATGATCTGGAATATTGATGAAGAAAAAATAATTGTATAATTAAATTCAAAAATATTGAATTTGTTTCGACAATTCTCAACAATACAAAAGAAACAAATACCCATAAAATTTTATATTGTTAATTCAACTTTATAATGGATGCCAGGCAGAGAAGGTGGATGCATTGCTTCCAGAACTTGCTGAAACTGTTGCACAAGAAATAGCACTTCTTCAAGAGTGTGTGGAGCTACTAGCTGGATTAACTTCTTTAGAGGTATTTCAAGAGCATTTTTATTTACAGTTTTATTAAAAAAAACCAGCATCAATTTTCATTTAAATTTTATTCTTTGGAAAATGTAGGTGGAGGAGAACAGTCTGAGGACACATTTGGTTCAGTTGCATCAACAAAAGTTACGTGTACAGTGAATTAATATGTGCAGTAACTTAACAATAACAGCTTTCTATAATTCATAATGATAATTGTTTGAAGGTTTTTGGATTTGATCGCTTAAATATTTTTGCATCAATATTTCGGATTACAATCTGCGATCCATCATCAAGATGAAAAAAAAAGCTCAAAAATAAAAATGTACAATAGCCTCAAAACATGATAATCAACAAATACATATATGAAAGAAAATATATAATATTTATATTTATGTATGACTTTGATCTATGTAACCCCATTCCCTTCTCAAATAGAGAGCACTCTCAGCATGTAATTTATGCTCATTGTCTCTCATCTTCTTCCCCTCTAAAGTAAACATAAATCCAGCAGGGGATTATCAATCGAAAACCATATTTTATATCTTTTACTTGGAGACAAGATTACCTCTATATAGGTAATAATTTTGTTAGCAAGGGCTAAAGAAATTTGATGAAGAAGGCCATTCGAAAGAGACACAAAAATTATCACATGCATAAAAATACTAGTCGTTGTCTCCACCAAACTATCTTTCTTATTGTAAAGGCAACTTCAATTGAAACTTCTAAAATTAAATTTGTGAGAGAAAGGAAAAAAATAAAAATTTCATAATTAATTATGTATATATATAAATGGTAATAAGGGTGGACTATAATGATATGAATGTATTAACAAAAGTTTTTATTCTTTATTTTAAATTTGACAGTCATTTACATCTCAAAATATTGATATTTAATATTTTCAAAATAATCAGCACATAACATTTATGCTTACTATATTAACTATAAAATAAAATAGTTTGAATCAATAGCAAGAGGAATTTTATAATAACAAGGGGTGGAGTGTAATGACACGAGTGTGTTCACAAAAATTCTTATCTTTTACCTTAAATTTGACAGCCATTTACATATCAAAATATTGATATTTAATATTTTCCAAATAATCAGCACATAACATTTATGTTTACATATATTAACTTAAATAAAATAGTTCAAGTATATATATATTTCAATTATAATATTTACTATTCAAGGCTAAGTCAAAAGAATTATAAAATTATATTTTATTTTTAAATAATAATTAATATCAAGAGTCATTTTATAATGACAACAAGATGTGGAGTGAAATGGTGTGAGTGTGTTAACAAAAACTCTTATTTTTATTTTAAATTTGATAATTTCATTTCCACATCAAAATATTAATATTTAATAATAAAATAATATTTTTACAATAAGCAACACATTAAATTTATATCTCTATGTATATAGTAAATAAAATAGTTTCAAAAAAAAAAAAAAAACTTTTAAGTAAATAAAAAACTCCAAATTATATCCTTGATATTTTTTAAATAGATGTATTTAAGATATTTATTTTAATATTATATTTTTTAGTTTAATATTTTTAATATTAATTATTTAATTGAGTTTATTATGATAGATATCACTGAATAATTTATTGCTTAAAAGAGTATTATATGATATAGTTTTGGGATTAAGAATAGTGAGTTAGTTGGAAGTGATGAAAGTGAAAAAGGGTGAAGATGATGGTATGAAAAAGGTAAAAATAGATGCAAAGAAGACTTTGGGAGCAATGATTCCCAATAAATCTATCTTGTCCAAGGGTTTTTCGATGCTCGTCACTCAAGCTCCTAAGGAAAATATAGTTTTTTGTGAAGACGAAAATGGTCATCACTCAAAATGAAAGCACCTCTAATTATACTACCATGAAGGTGGATTGGCTTGAGTGCCAAGGAATTTATCAAGTCCGTGTAAGAACACCATCGATGCATTTCACGTCTGTGGGGCCTTTTGTAAATTCACTTAGAGGAGAATGACTCATGTTCCTACCTTGTCCTCATTCCTACTATGAAGGTGACTCCTCTTGATTTGTCTTGTATAAGGAAGAAAATAAGGATGACCCCCTATCACAAGATTATATTTCTATTGGCATTCAATGAAAGGAAAGTAGAGTGTGGAATACGCCTTCCTAATGCTAATCTTTAGGAGAGAGAAGAAAATAAACCACTTAAAACTTTGTAATTACAGTTCATTTAAGATGCACATACAGGAATAATAGAATAAGCAATAAATAATTATCACCATATTTACGTGGGAAAACCCTTTTGGGAAAAAACCCACAGACCAAAGTAGATATCACTTGTATTATAGTAAAATATCAATTACATACAAGTTGCAGAGCTATGCTCTTTCAAGTGTCGATTCTTAGAATCAATTTAGCAGCATTACATTCACTCTAATCTTCAACCAACTGCCCTACGACTCAAGGTCAATCCTTATGTTACAATGTAATACACTGCACTACCGTATTCAATACGATTCCCTATTTTTACATTATAGACTTTTCTATATATATTTATCTCCTTTACGTTGGCTTAACCTACATTGTCGTAGTACCATTTCATCGACCAATGCACATAAAGATATCACAGGAATTTACATGGTTATCAAGTAATTCAACTATCACCTTCAGGTGGAAAACATCGAGCTAATGAACACGTTGATTCAAAACAATGATGTGCAATCAACCAACAACTCCATGCCATGTATTGCCATCTAACTCATTCATTTATTTCCATCAAGGAGACCATGTAGCAACTCCTTCTGATACCATGAAGTTCGACCGACGAAGATTTGCAACCTACTACCATAAAATAAACACCACCAATAGACCATCGCAAGACAATGGTATATATGTTGCACCACTGTAAGCCTCTTAGACCAACGACCACAGGATGGAAAAATATACACCGCACCACTGCAAGCCATTTCATGGGCTGTCACAAGGTGGTGGTATGGCCTGCACTACCACATGCCAAAGTCAACCACCGTCGCGAGGTGGAAGGGTGGTCCCTACAGTATCGCCAACATCTTCTAACCACTGTCACAAGGTGGTGAGTAACACCGCCAACCCGCACAAGGTGATGAGAATTGCTGCAAGATGGCAAGTAACATCGCCAGCCTACACTCCTCTTAAGTGCACCCAGTGGTACTGCGGTAAAGCCATGAATGCAACACTTTGGGAAAACTGAGTTCAATGGCAATTGAGCTAAGGTTTCAATAGTGAGTTTGAGACACACATTATCAACATTCTTCCACTTGACAAAGAACTCACAAAACCCCTTCCAACACTTGAAGCAACTGAACATTCTAGACCCCAAGGCCAATAAAGCTGGTGCACGACTTGAACTTATTCGTGCTCACAAGCTTCGTCAATGCATCAACAAAATTCACCAAAGTATCAACCTTCTCCAAGAACTAACCTTTCCATCTTCCATCATATCATGAACAAAATGGTATTATATGTCAATATGTTTCATCTTGGCATGGAAAGTTGGATTTTTCGCCAAACAAATGGCACTCTAACTGTCACAGCAGATCACAATCTACCTTCCATCAAAACCAACATCATAACACAATCTTCTAAGCCAAATGGCTTCCTTGCAGGCGTGATTTTCTACCATGTACTCAGCCTTAGTAATGGATAAAGCGACTACAGCTTGTCGCTTTCTCATCCAGCTCATTACACCACCAAACAACGTGAATACATATCCACGGGTGGATCTTCTACTGTCAATGTCCCCTGCCTAATCAAAATCCGCATATCCACAAATGATAACTAAACTCTAAGATCCAGTAGAGTAACCATGATGACATAAGTTGTACTCAAAAGTACCCTTCAAATACCTAAAAACTCTCTTCCCAGCATCCTAATGTGGCCTTCCTAGATTAGCCATAAACTGACTAAGCACTCCCACTGCTTGAGTAATGTCTAGCCTAGTACAGACCATTGCATACACTAAACTTCCAACTACACTTGCATAAGGCACCCTGGTCATGTCCTCCATCTCAGTAGGATATTTTAGACAATCTTCAACATAAAGTTTCATTCCCTGCATTACTATAGCAACTAACTGCTTGTAATTTGTCATATTAAACCTCTCCAAGACAATATTTATATACTTTCTCTAGCTGAGCCAAATTTTTCCATTTCCCCTATCCCTTCTAATTTCTATCCCCAGAATATACCTAGCTAAACCTAGATCTTTCATTTCAAACTATGCTGACAAATGAGACTTTAATTCAAAAATCATACCCTTACTATTCCTAATGAACAACATGTCATCCAAATACAGGGCAATAATAAGAAGACCATTTTCAAATTTAAAGTAGACACAATGATCAAAATTTTATCTCAAAAATCCCAAAGACAACACATATGTATCAAACTTCCGGTACCACATTTTAGGCGACTACTTCAAACCATGCATAGATTTTTTAACTTGCAAACTAGGTTTTCCTTACCTTTTTCAATGAAGTGATCTGACTAGGACACACAAATTTCTTCCTTCAAATCACCGTGAAGAAACATTGTCTTCACATTCATCTTCTTGATCTCTAAATCATACACTGCTGCAAGTGACAACAATAATTGAATGGATGTCAGCTTTGCTATAGGAGGAAATATTTCTCCATAATCAATTGCTTGGACACCTGGAAATATCCTTTTGCAACCAACCTTGATTTATGCTTCTCAACACTACCATCGAGATTGATCTTCTTTTTAAACACCCATTTGCATCCAACAAAATTTTGTCCTTTAGGAAAGCGTACTAGATCCCACGTTCCATTCTTCTTCAATGATGCCATTTCTTCATTCATGGCTTCCATTTCTTCATTCATGGCTTCCAACCAAGAATTTGAATTAGAAATATCCATAGCCTCTCTAACAGTCCTAAGCTCATCAGTGTTAGCAATCAAAGCAAAGGCACAATTGGAATCTAACATAGAATATCCAAACCTTTCAGGTTGTCGCTTCACATGCGTAGAACTTCTCATAGGCTAGGGCTAAGGTTCTTCTTCTTGATCATTATTTTTAGAGCTACTTGAGTTATCCTCACTAATAGGTTCACTAGGAGTACGTAGTTCATCCTTATCAAGAGTAAAATGAATTTCAACTACCTCCTTTTCTACTTCTTTTACCTTTGGTTGCAAATCAATTGTAGAAGGTTTCAACTCACAGAAGATGACACTGCTACTATACAACACCTTCTTTATAATTGGGTTCCAAAGTTTGTACCCTTTCACACCAATTCCATAACCAATGAAGATACATTTCACTGCCTTGTTTTCTAGTTTAGATCTCTTTTCACTAGGCACATATGCATAGGCCTCACAACCAAAGAATCTAGCGTATCTCAGCAAGGGCTTCTTACCAAACCATGCTTCCATAGGTGTCTTCTTCACGAGCACTGAAGTGGGAGATATGTTAATCAAGTGACATGTTGTAGCTGTAGCCTCAACCTAGAACTTTTATTCTAGACCAACACTACTCAATATAATTATTGCCCTTTCCATCAGTATTCTATTCATCCTTTTTGCAACTCCGTTTTGTTGTGGAGTGTAAGGAGTCATTTTATGCCTTTTAATTCTATAGTCCTTGCAAAACTTATTGAAATCTACAGAACAAATCTCACCACCATTATCTTTCCTCGAACACTTTATTTTTCTACTAGTCTAGTTTTCTACTAAGATTTTAAATTCCTTAAAGCAGCTGAAAACTTCAGCTTTACTTTTGAGAAAATATACAAATGCCCTTCTCGAATAATCATCTATGAACGAGACAAAATACACAGATTTTGATAACGACGGAACATTAACTGGACCAAACACATCAACATGAATATAATCCAGAATACCAGAAAATTTATGAGGACTAGAATAAAATGAAACACGGTGTTGCTTTCCATAAATGCAATGTTTGCAAAAATCTAACTCAAGATTACAATCATCAAGCCCTTAAGCCAAAATTTTATTTTTCAAGGATTTTAAGCCTTTTTCACCAATGTGGTCGAGCCTTTGATGCAAAAACATTTTTTTATCTACTAGGAGCTTCACCTCTAAGGAATTAGCACCCACAGGAACAACACCTCCTTTCTCTACTTGACCATATTTACTTGACTTTACAGAAGCACTATTACACTATATTGCACATGCATCCAACTTATATAGAGTTCCAATTCATGCACCCTTAGCCAACACCAGAGAGCCTCTAGTCATTCGACACACACCATTCGAGAAAGAAACTTTCACACCAACATCATTCAACTTACTTACAAAAAGTAGACTTTGAGCTAGACCTGGTATATACATCACATCATTGATTCCCTTAATTCTTCCATCAGAAAACTAAATTTTGACTCTTCCACGACCAACAATCTCCAGGTGAGAATCATCTCCCAGATACACCCTTCCACCAACATACTTTTCATACTTTAAAAACCAATCCCTAGAAGAGGTCATATGAAAGGATCTGCCTAATTCGATCAACCAAACATCATTTGATTCCTGAGTCACCAAGGTTGCTACGAAGGCATCTGCGTCGCTCTGAGAATATTTATTATTAGAAGAGTTGTGTTTTTTTCTTCTTCTTCTTCTCCTCTTTGTAGTCTTTTCGGATGTGTCCAATCTACCCATAGTTCCAGCATTTCACCTTGGACTTTTACCAGGAGACTTTGATATCCCCTTTGACTTGGATCTAGACTTCTTGTCTTTCTTCTTGCCTCTCTCCTTTCATCTTCCTCGAACAACAAGGGCCTCCTTGGCCATCTCAAAAGATTTCCTTCGCATTTCTTCTGATAGTAGTGAAGAAACCACATATTTCATCTTGAAAGTGGTTATTGTACTCCCAATAGCCATTACTAGGTGATCTCATGTGTCAGGAAATGAACACAATAGGAGGATGCAACGACCCTCGTCATCTATCTTCACACCCACAGATGCCAACTAAGAAATGATCATGTTAAATGCATTCAAATGATCTGCAATAGTTTATCCTTCCTCCATCTTCAAAGAGTACAACTTCTTCCTCAAGAATAACTTATTTACCAGAGATTTCCCCAGATAAATGTCACCAAGCTTCTTCCATAAAATTTTCACATTCTTCTCTTCATGGACATTGAAGAGAGTTGAATCCACCAAGCATAGTATGATCAGACCCTTGGCTTTTTGGTCCATTGCATCCCTTTCATCTTGCGAGGTTGCTAATGGTTTGTTAGAGGACACTACAGTCCATAACTCTTGATCCACAAGAAAATCTTCCATTTTAAGTTTCCACAACTCAAAATTTCCACCATTGAACTTCTCAATCTCTATTCTTCCAAATGTGCTTTCCATCTTAAACCTGCAATAAGTTTACAACTAGATTTCTCTACAAAACTCCCACAAAACAAGATTAGCACAAACAACCCATCTTACCCACAAGGACAACAAAGTTGGCCAAGCTCTGATACCAACTGAAAACCAATTAAAACTTCGCAATTACAATTCATTTAAGATGCACACACAAGAATAACAAAATAAACAATAAAGAATGAATGTACCAGATTTACGTGGGAAAACCATTTTGAGAAAAAAAACCACACACCAAATCAAAGATCACTTGTATTACAATAAAATTTCAATTACATACAAGTTATGGAGCTATGCTCTTTCAAGTGTTGAATCTCAGAACCAATTCAACAATATTACATTCACTTTGATCTTCAACCAACCGCCCTATGACTCAAGGTCAATCTGTTTGTTACATTGCAATACACTACACTACCATATTCAATATGATGCCCTACTTTTACATTAAAAACTTCTCTATATATATTTATCTCCTCCTTCAGGTCGGCTTAACCTACGTTGTCATAGTACCGTCTCATCAACCAATGAGCATCAAGATATAATAGACAGTTACATGGTTATCAAGTAATTCAGCTATTTCCTTCAAGTGGAAATTATCGAGCCAATAAACACGTTGATTCACAACAATGATGTGCAATCAACCAAAAAATCCATGCCACGTATTTCCATATAACTTGTCCATTTATCACCATCGAGGAGACCATGTAGCAACTCCTTCCAATACCATGAATTCCCATTGACAAAGCTTTGCAACCTAGTTCCATACTGCAAACAACACCAACAGACCATCGCGGGACAACAATATATATACTGCACCACCGTAAGCCTCTTAGACCAACCACCACAAGACGACGAGATATACAATGCACAATTACAAGCTATTTCATGGGTTGTCATGGGGTGGTGGTATGGCCTGTACTACCGCATGCCAAAGTCAACCACCATCACAAGGTGGCGAGGTGGCCCCCGCACTACTGCCAACATCTTCTAATCACTGTTGTGGGTTGGCAAGTAACACTGCCAGCCCACACAAGCTAATGAGGACTACCGTGGGATGGTGGGTAACACCGCCAACCCACACCCATCTTAAGTGCACCCAACAATACTGTGGTAAAGCCATGAATGCAACACTTTGGGAAAATGAGTTCGATGGAAAATGAGTTGGGGTTTCAATAGTGAGTTTGAGACACACATTATAAAAATTAAATAGGGTTTAGAAGTGAGCAAAGATTTTTTGGATTATACTCTCTTATGAGATATCCCAATTTTGATATCACCCTCCTCTATATAACTCTACCTTTCAAAAAACTAAATCAACCATAGTGTTACAGTTTTGGAAATCCCTAAATCATTTGTATAGTTATGAGAAAGAGGTCATCCTTGTTGGAATTTATAAATGAACCAAGGAATCTTGGCCTTCAATCTCTAACCCTTTGGTGTCTAGATCCTCTTTATCGATTTTTTTGTAATCAAATGTTAATCTCAAGTAAACTATAATTTTGTTTGGACCAAAGGTCCATAGTTTTTTTAGAATTATAGGATCTTTCTATGCTCATGGAATCCCTTTTTAATCTTTTAGAGGTGTATTTATCTCAAGTTCATTTGGATTAGATTAGACAATCTTACCAAGTGGTTGAATGTACAATAATTAGGTCTTTCAAGAAACTTCTTGCGGAAGGGGTAGGGATTTTCATCGATATTGATCTTTCCTCATAACATTTATATAAAGTATGTCAAATTTTAATGTAGTAGTTAACATATCTAAGCCACTTCCACATTTCATTTATATCAAATCAACTTTAACCCCTTAGATCTAATGTATTAATAAAGAACATTTTTCATTAAGATGCTTCATATGTAATCAAGTGGGGCTCTTCCTCAACTTATTCTCTCGATACCATTAAATATAAAAAATGAACTCTAAAATTTGGCTAGCCAAATTCATATTTAATATGGAGAAATCATGGACAATTTATGTTAGATAAACCAAAGTTTGCTAGGTTTTCATTTCTCAAACCATCATTCAAAGGCCAATACAATTGGGATCTCTCAAATTAATATGATTGATGGTTAGGATCTTTCCTCAAGCAAGGGAGATAAGGAGGAAATGGATATGGACTCCCTATACTATGATGAAATATTCCGAGCCAAATTTTTCAAATTTTCAATAATAGTAAGCAAAGCAACACACTTCTGTTAGGGTTAGCACTTAAACCAAAATGATGTGGAATTCAACTCTAACCAAGAATGCACTGGATGACGACGAGCATATGGTCAGAGGATCTCAAAGCAATGCTGAATAAATAACTCTAACCAAGAATGCATCGGATGACGACGAGCATATGGTCAAAGGATCCCTATCTTCTATTATGCTGAAAGTAAACTCAACAGCCAGAATGTGCTTTCAAACCCAGAGTGGGAATGGAGCTACCATAGGGCGGAGATGTAAGATATTACAATGCAAATCAAAGTAAATAGGTGACAAGCCAGCCTCTTCCACTTATCCAGCGAGTATTACAATGAAATAACAGAGAAAAAGTAAGATTGCTGACAATACTATTGTTCAACTTACAATAATTAGAGATTTGCCTGCCAAATACATAGCATAAGAAAGTCTAACCATGCTGCAATATAGTATAATGTCTCCTTAATGATCACAAAGACTTTCAACCCAAACCCAACTCAAAAGATAGACTTTACGCAAGCTGATATGACAAAACATCAACTTAATATGCATAACCAGCAACCCTAGAATCCACTAAAATGCTCACAACTCACTCAATACTTGCCAGAATGACATGAGACTTGATGCAAACGAAAGCTAGGTTGATGACAATGAAGACTAGACCAAGAAACAGCTGAAAAATTGAAGTATTTCTTTTTCTAAACACTTGCCAGGCAAACAAAATGGTACAGCCTCAAGAAATGTTCTACCAACAAGATAAAATCCAAGACACCTCTAAAAAATCTGCAACTTGGCATAGAGGGGCGCCCAAGGCTAGCAAATGCATGGGTAAACTACCCAAAACCGAAATAAATTTGCCCAAGACTTATGAGTATAAACTTCAATCTGCAATACAAAAATCAACAACTCTAGATTTGATTAAAATGCAAGAAACCGAACTACAAATGCAAAACAACTTCTACAATGCAAAATCTCACTACAAATCTCACTCAACTACAATCTAACTCTCCACTAGTTGCTGTCTTTCAAGCAAGAAGTCGAGCCAAGGCTAGGAGGCATTCATTCCTCGAAGCAATCCAACACCATTTCGGCAGCATAACAATATTCCAAACATAAGATGAGAAATGAAGACCCAAGGCTCCCTTTTTATAATTTTGAGAAGACCCTCCAGAAGCTTCCAGAAGGTGCGCCCTAACTTCAAGATGCTTTTAGGGTTTTGACCCAGTCTTCCTTCAAAATGGCGTCCCTTTTCATGAAGGAAAATTTTCTTTAATTTAAAATCATCTTTTCTCCAAAAGTTGGCGTCCATTTTCCCTTGAGCAATTATTGACTTTTAGAAATATAAAAATATTTCCTTCATGAGAAAATATCCCTCAAGGTCCCCTTCTTTAAAACAACTTTTAAGTTATATCACTAGGCCAAGGGGTATTTATAAAATAAAACATTTTGACTTAAAATAACTTATTTCTCCAAAATGAACCCCTTAAGCCAAAAATTAGAATTACCCAATGAACTGCCAGAAGAGGAAAGTCGACTGAGCTGGTGCTGACTGGACCACTGCTAAATATAGAATTTACTAAAAATAGTAAATTCAAGAAGTTGATCGGAATGTAATGCATACGACACCATTGCAAAGCCTTCTAAAAACCCAAAAAGAGTCTGCAATCCAAACTCCCAAACTCCAAGATGTAGCCGTCATAACTTACTAAAAATAGTAAGTTCAGAAAGGTTGCCCGAAGCCGTTGCAAGTCATACCTCTGTGAAGCTCTCTGAAAACCCAGAAGGAATCCAGAATCCAAACATCCAAACTCCAACAAACAAAACCCTGAATCTTCAAGAGAACCCATCAAACAGTCGGAAACCCTAATTCTGCCACTGACTTGTCAATAGCACACTGGGAATAGGTTACCAATCACTAAAAAATGAAGTGCTAAAAACGGGGACATTAAATATGATGACTTTGTGGATGAGTTCCTAAAATGGTATTTTTTCTCTATTGCTCAAATAGTGAATCTTGAAACTAAAGAAAATTTTGGTTGAAGTGATAAGAAAGGATTAAGAAAATAAATGTGGAAATGATTCTATAAATCAAGCCTCTATGGATAAATAACTTCAGGAAAGAAATTTGAATATTATTCTCGATTCTAAAGGGTTGGAAGAATGGGAAATTTTGCCAAAAACTAATTATCTAAAAAAAATGATATAGGTCCAAGTGGATATTAAATCCCCTCTTCTAGCTTTCAATACAACAACCAAGAAGAGGAGAGGAAGAAAGAAAAAATATAAGAGACTTTATTTGGAAGCCAAGGATTTCATCAACATGGGATCTTAGCGAATGATCAAATCTCTCCTCTCTAGGAGAGGGAGGTAGGATTTAACCCAATCTTAATTTGGTCACCAATTGTTTCATAAGAAAAAAAAATTATTTAAATTTTATAGTTGTTGCATAAGAAGTCTTCAAACTATACACAACAAATCTCAGTTGTCACATGCAACATGTTTTCTAGTTGTCGCACAATATTCCTTTTTCGATGTGCAATACTAACTAGTTGTGTAATAATTGTTTATATTGCTACACAACAATCTTTAGTTGTTGCATAACAATTTTCTTTTATTGCACACAAGAAGTCAATTACAAACATAGCTTAAATCTATTTTAGGTTTCCTAGTATCATTATTTGAAGGCATATAAATTTTGTTATTTTTATATATTATGTACATCAATTTCATACAAATCTCTACGTTTTGTATCTCTTATTGTTGTTATGTTTTATATTTGTTGTACTCATATGATATTTTCATAGTGTGTCAAGTTTCAAATCTAAAACTTTATTTTTCCATCCATTCAAATATTCATATTTCAATGTATTATTATATTAGTTTATGTTGTTTTAATCATCTTTTATGTGTCTTAATATAAGGAAATGGAAAGAACTTTCTAACACTTTAGAAAAGGTGAAGAATGAAGAAAGATAGTTTTTTGTTAGGAAAAATAGCTAAGTCATGAGGTTGGGGGGATACACATGTGAGGGAAATCAAGATTAGTCTTCAAATTTCATATTCTATTTTCAAGGGTGCACCTATGTGAAGGAAAGTTGGTTTCAAATCTAAGTCCAAAATAGAATTATTAGATGTGCACCAAAAAATGAAAAATGAGTACTTAAAGTTGGAATCCAACTCACATTATGAAGTATGCACCTAACAAGAGAAAAAGGAAATTTAATATTAGTTATGAAATCACATATACATGTGCACACTTATATGAAGAAAATATATTTGTAAAAGATTGTTCACAAATTACATTATGAGGTGTACACCCCAGTAAGGAAATTTGAGTTCCAACTTTGAAGTTAGGAATATAGTAGAAAGTTGTGCACTTTCTTAAAGGAGGTATTCAAAATTATTGAATCTAGTAGTTAAGTGTGTACCTAAAAGCCCGATGAATTTTTAAATGAAATTTAAATTGTCTCAAGGCATACCTAATAAAGGAATTTTCAAAGTTATATTCTAAATTGTCTGCACCTAATAAGTGGAAATTTAGTCTTGTGTACTGGGGCACACCTAAAAGAGGTGAAATTCAAGTTTCAAATTTAATTCACTAAGTGCACACTTGGTGGTGAGAGGTGCCCTATGTCCTTATCCTATAGCATGTATTAGATGTGTGAGTTCCAAGGTATTTCATTGTATGCTAAGTGTAATAGGTTAAATTTGATATCTAACTAGTTTAGCATTTTAAACATATCACTAACTAGACAAGATTAATAATAAGAAAAGTATTATTATTTATATTAAATGACTCTAAATACCTTAATCTTGCCCAAATTTATTTTTCCCTAGTTACACCTTTGTGTATTGTTTAGCCAAAAATATTATGCTATGAATACAAATAATGAGAAGATGGAAACAAAGAAATGTAATGCGAAAATCAACTACAAAATACAAATTTGGAATTGAAAAGAGTAGATAGTGAGTAAATCTAGAAGAGTACTAGTTTAGATGCTAGCAAACCATCAATATTGTCCACCAAGTGTATTTCATCCTAGACGTAATGTTGTCATCTGAAAGCAACATAAAATAAAGTTGCAATACAAAATCTCAAATTATATCTACACATATACGAGATGTAGACAAACAAAATACAACACTAGAAATATATAGGAAAACATATAATAAAAAATATAGTCTTAATATATTAACTTGAATCAAATGATAAATTGACAAGGAATATTAAGGGAATACAAGCCTTCATGTGAATGGAGCCTTCAAAAATACTTGCATCTTGGATGAAGAGAAACAAAGTGATTTCTTGGGAGCCTACTAAAATGGTCAAGCCCCATTTGATCTTTCAACCTCTATGAACAATCAAATGGAAATAATGAAACAAATATCAAAATGAGTTTGCTCTTAATCCTACATGTGTTTATAATTAAAATAATAAAACATAAATTCCTAAGAATTATATCACCTTAGGTTTACATAGGTTCAAGCACACCAATTAGCATGAAGGGCAATATGGGAGATGGAGTTCCAAAGTTCTAATATGAAACCAACCATAAAATAGATGTTTTTTAATTTTTAAGAAGAGGTAGAGATTTAGACTAATACCAATGGCAATAAGAATGATGTTACAAGCGACAAAAATGACAATAAAAGATAGGATTTAGATGAATTAGGTAGATATGGCAGAGCAAGAGAAGGTGCTAGAGTAGAAAAAACGAGGGTTCTTGATCCTCAAAGAGAGGTTTAAGGAGTGAATTGTAGGCTATTTTATTATCCTTCATAGTGGTTCACTTTTCATACTCTACATTTTGGTGAGTCCGACATGAAACTCACCTTCTTGTAATTTTTTTCTCCAAAATAGCATCATCTAAAATCTAAAATTTGTTTTCTCTTGCATTCTCTTCTCTCATTTTTTTGGATTTTTCAAGGTTGTGCATTCTAAATACTCTTTTATGAGCTTCATGACCTATTCTATAACTTTTGGATACATAGTTAGAAGAATCTCAAGAGCTACCATACCTCCAAACCAATATAGTCCTACTCAACCTGGTCTGATGTGTTTCGAAAATCCTAATCCTTTTAGCTCCTAGCCGATCTTTGGGGATTCTTCTCCCTCGAATTCTCCCTCGAAGTCTTCCCTTTTTTTAGATTATGAAACTACTCTTAGGGTCCCCTTTGAGTAGGTTGTCTTTGGAGGACAACCTAAAGCATTTTGAATATTTCCTTAGCCATGACAACCTGTGTACACAAGTTTCCCCTATTATCGATAATCTGAGAAACTTGTTCATCTCAGATCGTAAGGGACATGAATAGCTTTTTGTATTAACAAACATACTAGAGACTCGTGTATCTTCATAAATTTCAATCTTGAGTCGACCTCATGATCCTCAATCAGATGTCATTAGTGCCCAGTTGAATATTTGATGTTTGATGTGTCTATACACATGATAGATGCTAATCTTACTATACCCCTTATGTCCTCTACTAAAAACATGAATGTTATGTATGTACCTCATGTTAATCCCAAAGTTAAATTTCCTTAGAATCCTTTGGGGTATAGCGTCCCTCCTTCGCATAGTTCTACACCTCAAAATTCCATAGTGCAAGCTTCTACTACAATGACCAATCCACCTCCTCTACCATCTAATCCCATTTTGAACACCTTGTTGCAAAACATGTGTTAAATACAATCTCATCTCACTAATCTAACTAACATTGCCACGTAATCCACCCTCACTCCATACTATCATCACAACCCTCTCACTTTGAACATATTGAATGCCCCTATGCCCCAAGGGATTGAGATACAAAAATTTAATAAGTACAATTTTAAGGGAGATCTATAGACACACGCTAATTCCTTTTCTACTTTATGTAGTGAATTTTACATTAAGATCATTTTCTAGAAAAATTGTTCCTGTGATCCCTTAAGGAAACTGCATTGGAGTGGTTTTTCTCATTACCTGATAATTTTATCTTTCTTTTGATTAACTCATGAATCAGTTCTTATAGCGGTTTCAACTGAACATTGGCTATAAGGTCACTATTGTTGATCTTATCCATTGTAAGAAACAACCTAATGAGAAATTAACCGATTTCATTTCTCATTACCAATCTATCTCTTTTCAAATTTTCCATGCCCTACCTAATCATGGCATTCAAAGAATGTTCATGGGAAGTCTCCAGCCGACATTGAGGGAATGAGTCTCCTTGATGAAATATCCTTCCTTCACTCATCTGTGTACTATGCTGCGAGATTATCAAAAAACGTTAGCCCATTATGGGGCTTCTACCTCATCCTCATGTCTTGATAATTTTGGGGTTGCATCTTCTTCTAGAGGGCCAAATAAAAATACAGCAGTAGATAATATAGTAACTATCCCTCAAAAAAATGAGAACATTACACTCAGATCACAACATAATCTGGTTTTCATAAAATTATCTGATTCTTATTCTAGTATAGTTTAGAAATGATTAAAAGACAATTTAATCATCCTATCAAAAATTAGATCACTTCCTGACAACAAGTCATACCCCAGTTGGTATGATGCTTCTAAGTTCTACCAATACCATTGAGTGCCTAGACATGACACAAATTGTTATGTGTACCTAAGACATGTAATTCAGGATCACATAGATAGTGGTTACATCCATCTTGATAGTAAGAAGTAGAACCCCAAAAAATATATTTCTAAAGCTAATAGTCAATTGAAAATTTACATGGATCCTTTTCCACCTCACTCTTCTAACTTTATTGCCACTTCTTCTGCCCCATCTAATGATATCACATATGTGAACATGGTATCCATCACTCGAATCTCTCCCTCAAGTCAAAATTTTAAGAAGTTGATATATCTTTTGTGCCTAATTACTTTCCTTATCATGGAGAGTACTCCCCCCTCTATATTCTTACTTAGGTCAATGGTAATGTCTTCATTGGTATTATGGTTGACCCTGCAAGTAGATTCAATGTTACAATAAAGGAGATGCTCTTCATTAATGGCCTACATAGGGTGAGCTATAACGAGTGTAAGGCTACCATTCATACACACGATGGTTTTTATCTTTCCCCTTTGGGATCTATTTCCTTGTCGGTCCTTGTGGGACCCAAAACTATCTTTGCAATATTTGTTGTGATACTAGAGTTTGAATTATTTATAGCAAAACTAGGCAATCCTTGGCTAGTTTCCATGAATGAATTCACTTATGTTATCCATAAGTGTCTAAATTTTCCTCATGAGGGCACTATGGAAATTATCTAGGACATCAGATACAAGCCACTAGTGTCACATGGGGGCATTACTCTTGACCATTTTTGGCCTCCTCTAGTGGGACCCATGCTACCCCACGGTGACTTATTATACAAAGAATATTATAAATACAAGTCCACAGGCTTAGAATCTGATCTAGTTTCACCTCTTTCTTCTTTTAAACCCCCTTTCAACCTACTCTTTTACAACAAAATGCTTCATCCTTTGGGCCTTCTTCACCGGGGGCTAAAGACAAGCACGTTCCCCCGAGTAGACCTCCCCATTCTTGTAAGATGTCACAAACTCCAATGGTGCCTTATATTCCTTAAATTATGCTGAGCATAGGAAAAGGAAAGGCCCTTGCATTATCAAAGTCGAGATCCCATATCTTTGAGCTTCCAATTCTCCGTGAAATCCCTTAACCTACTATGTTTGGTAAGGGTGATAATTCTTCTTCAATTGGTCCTTTGTGTGTAGCTCTAATATATCAATCCTAAAGGGTTCCTCTTATTCCTCCTCCTACCCAAAAGGCACAAAGAGGAAAGGCATTCACAATCAAGGTTAAGGTTCTTGCACCCTTGGCCTCTCTCGTCCCTCCTATGGAGCTTGTCCTTCCATTGGTAATGGTTGCAAAGACAACTTCATCAGTTTCCCCAATGTTTTCTCAGGCCCCTAATCTTAGTCACCATCTTTGTCAAAACCAAATTATGCATGAGCGTAAGTGTCCACAACATGCAATGGTGAGGGAACATGATGCCATGCAAAAGACCAAGGATAAGTATTTTGTTTAGCTCTTAAATCTTATTTTGTTTCTAGACTCTAGTTTCCATATTACTTTTGGATCCTTCAAGAGATGTGGATAAACCTCGCCCCAAAAGAGTGTAGGTATTCATTGTACCTTTTTTGAAACCACCTCTTATCACTTTTTTCCTAATGTTCCTCCACTAGTGCATCCTATAGACATGCCCCATACAAAGGGAATGTTTAATGTGGCATTGTCTTCTTCTCCTACCTCTCAACACTCTAGCATTCTATCTAAGCACAATTTGGAGTAAAGTCTCGTCCCTAAACCTCACAACAAAAATCTTTCTCCTTTGGCTCCTCTTTCTTATTCTATTCTAATTATTGAGTAAATTCCTTCTTCACTGTAGTTTTTCATTGCTCCTCTTTTGGAGCTTTACACTAAGGATCCTATTCTTCCACAACCTACAGTCAATTCACCACACTCCTCTTCAGAGAAGTGTATGTTCTACTCTTTGGAGGATTTTCTAGCTTTATCAATTACTTTTATAAAGTCCTTGACACTCGACTCACAAGAACTTGTAGATGGGGGCATTGAAGCAACCTCATATCTAGCCCTTGTTGTAAGTGAGATGCCTAATACCACCTTAGATGTCCCTTTGCAAGCTCAACCTCCTTCCCTCTATTATCGAGATTGGGAGGAAGATAACTTGCTAGGAATGATCGACTAGAGCAATACCCTTCATGTCTTTATATTAGAGGTTACATGTTTTTCTGTGTTCCTTATACTTTCTTGTATATGTTTTTAGTCTCTCTTAGAGGACCCAAGATACCCTTGTAGGTACTTGGATACAAGGGCGATAACCTGTTGTACATTTCCTCTATTTGTATCATCATTATTTATTCATATTTTGATTTTTGATATTTTGGGATGATGCAAAGTGTTGGGGAAATTTAGGCCTTCTTCTATGATCTAAAATATTTGGGGACATGATGACAATTCATACATGTAGTTATACATAAATGTTATTGATATGAATCATATTGATCCCGAATACTAGGATCCCACTATCTCTTTTATGTATTTCTTTTTGTCGATGTTGTGGGTTCCATGTGCTATCTTTGGATCAAACAATTTTCATGTCAAGTAGAATTCCATGAATACACCTTGTTATTTTTTCATGACAAAACATCTCCCTTTCTCTTCTCCTTAGAATAATGTGTGCCCCTTTGTGTAGCACAAACCATTCCAAATGGGGCTATCATATTCATATTAAAAATTTGTTATCTTATGACTCTTTTTGAAATATGGCTGCATCCAACCATCTTGTCCATCATCTAGCATGGGGCAACCCACTAGAATTTGTCTTTATGAATGTCTATGTATTTTCTTGTAATTGTCCTACAACGTAGTTTGTAGTAGTCACAAGCCAATTGGATTGTTGTAAGGTCCCTAGCATAACATAGTTTGCTAACCATACATATTGGTGCCATCTTGTGTCTATATAATTTTTGATGTCAAATTTCCACTTTTCACCTAACATGCTCATCTATAGCTAACATGTTTGTGGTGATGCAGCTTACCATTGTATGCAGGATTGACTTAGGTCTCTTCCCTAGGTGAAACTCCATGTGGATAGAAGACTTTGCTTCCCCTTCACACCCTGGGTAAAACACTTTCCTCTTTTTACTTTGGCTCGCATTTTCTCTTGAACACATATGCTCACTAAAGTGGGGGAAAAATGGGTAAGTGCAAGAAGTTGGTTCCACGAAGAGGGGAAGTTTTGGCCAAAAATAATGTCAAATAAAAAACGGGTACCTGTTTTCAAAAAAATGGGTACTCATTTAGGGACAGTAACCCGAGCCTAAAGGGGGTACCTGTTCTAAAAATAGAATGGGTACTAATTTTGAAACGGGTACCATTTTGAAATTTTCCAAAAATAGAATTTTTTTAAATAGATTCTTAAAAACATCTAAAAATAGAAATTTCCAAAATAGATTTTTTTTAAAATGGATACCTGTTCTAGAAAAATTCTATTTTTGGAAAATTTTGGAACGAGTACCCATTCTTTAAAGCTAGAATCCCCAAGCCACTTTTTTCATGGATTTTAGGCTCGTGAAAGGTTTGGCAACCCAACCCTTAGCCTCTGACCTCAACTAGAAAAAACTAAGGCAGATTCAAGAGAAATGTCCAACTTGCAATATAGTTGATGGAATTTTTTTAGAATTAATCTATGAAATTAAAACCCATTATAGATCATGATGTCTAGTTTCCAAATATATATTTTTTTGTTAATATTGGATTATGCTTTCTATTTTTTAATTAATTTCTAAGCAAACTAGTCCATAAATTTGAAATATTGAGTTTTTTTTGTTTTTTAATAGCTTTTTTTGTTAATTTTTTTGCAAAAAAATTATATGACATCAATCTTCAAACAATTCTTTACACAATGAAAAAAATAAAAAAATGTTTATTTTAGGTCCAATTATGTTGTCCGTACACGTTGATTTTTAAAAACAGTAATTAAGGCCAATAAAAATTCAATAAAAAAAAATATTTAGAAAAAAACTATTAAAAAATATCCTAATCAATCTTCATGTTGTTACATATCGTTCCCCAAAAGGAATTAGAAAAATAATATTATTTAGGTCAAAAAGTGGTGTTTGTACACGTGCATGGTATGGATAAAAAACACTTTTAAAAAGTGGTTTTTATACATGCCTATTAAAATTTAATTTCTACAATTTGGGTATTAGAATAAATTACATATTTAAAAACTAGATTCAAAATAATATTTTTTGTATAACTGACCTTTTTTAAGATTCATTGTGTAAATGCTTCAACTTTTTGTGGACCCAACTTGCATCAGCCCAAATGGAATGTCGTAAATTACATCCTATATAATTCCACACTACATATGCCTTCCCCTTTAGATAAATTAAGATAATTATGCTCTTGTTCAATCCAAACCATCTTTTGCTGCTTGGCATGCCTAGTTCCTCGACTGTCGAGTTTGATTTTTTCAAGGACTGATGCATGTCACAAAGACATTTGTGTGTCATGCTTGCATCCCATGAAAATCCATTACTAAATTGGCCATTGGGATGTTATACTTGTCGTGTTTTGGCAATGTAACACCTCTTCCAACCTGCACCCTCATTGGGAATCACTTGGGTAGGTTGTTTGAACCAAAAAGGCCCTCTTTCTTGATGATTGATTCATTCTTGATCTTTTGGAGAGCATTTTAAAAAACTTCTTGGGCATTCTACAACACTTCTTGAGAATTCTCCATCTCTCTTTACACATATCTTTCAAAGAACTCTTCTACAGTTTTTGGAGTGAACTCCATTGTTGGAAACACAAGGCTATCTTACAAAGAGGCTACTATCATCTTGGAGACTCTCATCACTTCTTCATTTCACCAACAAGTTACTCTTCTTATGTGCTTGGGAGTGGTAACTCTTCAATATTTTTTGTTGAGCATATTATCTTTACTTGATTAGAATATTGTTCTTGCAATCATTTTATGTTTACTTTATTATCTTGTCCAAGTTTGTCTATGGAGGTGGAAACACCAATATGGGGTTTTGACCGAGGCAAACTCCTATACAACCACCCAAGCTCTTCTCTTTGTTCTTATGTGTGTAGGTACAAGTGGAAGAGTTGCTTGGAGAAAGCTTGAATTTCATTAAACATTTTTGGTGACATACTAAACTCGTCTCTATCCTTTTCATTTAAGTTCCTCTTAGCATTTTCAATTTTGTGATTATCTATTCGTTGTGCGACTATATTGCATATCCCTTTCACGTCAAAAAAATTATGCAAAGTATTTTGTGTTTTCTTGTGATAGTTTCTATTTTCTATCTATACGGGACACAAGTGTGGCACACTGTTGTTCTATAATTTTGTACCAAAAAGGGTTATAAATATTTGTATCATTCTGTTGTTTCAAGTAAAATTTAAATATCATAATTTTGTTTCATAAATGGTTATAAATATTTGTATCATAATATCATTTCAAATTATATATAAATATCATTATGTTGTTTCACAAAGGGTTATACATTGCTATCATTTTAGGGTATTATATACTCGACGGTAAAGGGTTTCATGCACCTTTCTTTTGGTCAACTATATGTATGTGTAAACTAAGTATGATAGGTGGAATGATACGTATGTATGCAACTGAATCTGAAGAAAATCATGATACGTATAAGCTATATAATTACAATAAATAAACCATACATATAATTCATTTAAATGTAAATGAATGAGGCTATATGAAACATCAATTTATCTATCTGCAATATATATAGCATTTGATGGTATCATATACTCGACTGTTAAGGATTTTATGCACCTATCCTTTGGCTGACTATGTGTACATGTGTAAAGTAAGGATGATACGTGGAATGATATGTATATATGGAAATGTTTATGAAGAAAATCATGATGTGTATGAATAATAATCATACATTGAATAGTTTATATGCATACATAATTTTATAACAACTTTGAAATATACATACCATGGAAGTTGCAACAGGCGTGTGAAGAAGTTTGCAAGAGATCTCTCTTCGATTATTCTTGAATAGGTGTCTTAAACTCAAACTCATAATTTTGAATTATGAAACATGTAGCTTGCAATGCACATTTATGGTGACTTGAATAAATAATGGTAAACTTACTTGTATAAATTTGAAAATATAGGTGCAAGTGGAGATTTCTAAATTATTGGAGGTAATTTGAGGTTGCATTCTTGGAATTATTTGAATAAATAATGGTAAACTTACTTGTATAAATTTGAAAATATAGGTGCAAGTGGAGATTTCTGAATTATTGGAGGTAGTTTGAGGTTGCATTCTTGGAATTAATGGTATAAGTGATATGAATTGGGTTGTGAATGGTACGTATAAATGTGATTTGAGAGGTTAGAAATTCTGGTTGGCAATATTAGTTATAGTGTGATTTGAAAGGTGATTTTAGAAATTAGAAATTATTTTTTGTTTCAATATTTTTTTAGGATTAATTAAATATCACATATAATTGTGAAATATGGTTGAAATAATGAGTTGAAATTTTGTAAAATTGTATTTCATAGTGAGCTCGAGAGTTGGTTTTCAATTTTTGCAAGGTAAATTTGGAGAAAGACTAGTATAGTTGGACATAGTGGAACAATAAGTTTATCAATTAGGGATGAATAATGAAACATTTTTATTTGAAATATGTTCAAATGTATTTCCAATTTGGTCAGTTGTCAAATCTATGGTGGTTGAAATATAAATGGGTTTTATACATGTCAACTAAATTTTAATGTATTAGTGCATATGTTACACAAATACATATATCTATTTGCATTCACCTAAGTTTGGGAAGGTGGAAAATATATACTCTATCATTGATTGGACACTTTTTTATTTTAACATGTACTTATATTATCATATTATAAAGATTTTGAAAAAAAGGTTCTTTTAATACTTATTAGTGGGGCCTAGGCTGTCAGCTCCTATCCCCACGATAGGAGCCTACTCCACCATTGGGCCCCCTCCCTTAGTCAAAATGGATTATTGAGTTGGAGATTTTTGATGTTCTTCTTATCCAAGAGACCAAGGTTGATGTTCAGTTCTTAAGGATATGTTTCCAAGAATTTGGAAACAGGGAGAAATGTAATGATGGATATAGAGGGCTCCATGGGTGGTTTAAAAATATTATAAAATAGGCACAGTTTTATGGATTTGTTTATAGGTGAATTTCAAATTTGTCTTTCTATTAGGTTTAAAAATATTAATGGAGATGGCTCATTTTTTTTGTCAAATATTTATGATTTGAATTTGGAGAGAGGTACAATTAGAGTCTAGGAGCATCTCAAAAAATTTAGGTGCTTACATTCTAAGAAAAATTGGGAAGGCAAGGTAGATTGTAACTCATTTTTTGAGAGACATATTCAATATAGAGCAGGAATTCCATGTATTTTGAAGTATTTTTGGATTTGTAACTGTGAAAAACTCCTATTTTTCAATAAAAGTTGCATGTTTTTCCTTCTCAAATTCATGTGTTGAATGTATTTCTAAATGATTTGATCTAATTTATGTTATTTTTGCAATCTCAAATCCTTGAATTATGACTCATTTTGAAAAGATATTATACTAGAATAAAAAAAAAATCATATAGGTAATAGGTTGTGTTGATACTTTCAACAATTTTAATTGTGAAAACATTGAGTTTTCCTTAAAGAAATGTGAAATACAACCTTCCTATGAAACACTGTTGTGTGAACTTGTTGAAAAATGGGTTGTGCAGAGAGTAAAACTCATTCTTCAGAGAGATTGTGAGTTGAAACAACAGGTATAGATCTTTTAAAATTTGGTGCATCACCTCCTATGATCAATTTTTTCGGTCTTAGTTCTTCTATCTCTTTTCCTTATCAAAGTAGTAGTATATATAGGAGGTTAAACAAGGGAGCCAACCCAATCTACAAGTTTGTCTTCACTATAAGCCACCCACAACTTGAAAATGATCCCATATTTCATAGGATAGCTAATTTTCTCACTTAGCCACGATGCAATCTTTGTGATAACAATCACAAGAGAGGAGAAAACTATCGGGTGCTATCTTTCCCCACATGTTATGGAAGCTATCTAAAATACAATATGAGATCATGTCAATTGACACATTCACAATTTTATCTACATTAAAAATATTAATAATTATCCCAAAAAATTAATAGGTGAATTTGGCCAGAGAGGGCTATACTTGTAAGTATAAAATTAAAAAGAAAAAAGAAAAAGATTTCAACCAGTTGCTCTAATGGAAAGGCCATATTTTCTTCAAATTTATATTAGAAACATTTCCCAAAAATACAATTTACCTCTTCTTTGCCAACATACGCACCATTGTATCCATTTTCCCAAACAAATTTGGAGTTGTTATCAATGAAGCCAATTTTTTATCTAAATATCCCCCTTTTGGCTCAAGTGCAATCAATTCTATAATTGCTCAACTACAATCTATAGTACCATATTGGTGATGACCAAGTTGATCATAAATCTCACATGAAACCTATATGATTAATCATTGCAAAAGAGGACCAAAAGATTGGGCACTATCTTTTGCCACATGTTATGGGAGTTGTATAACATAACATCTTATATCTTGTCAATTACCACATTTACAATTTGAATTTCCTCCTTATTCGCTTCTTTATATATGGGACCAATGGAGAAAGCTAACATCTCATCAAAAGTGGGCCAACATAAATGCATAGTGTTGTCAAATTTTCAATATTTACATCCTTGCAAGGACTCAAAAAATGAAACCATAACTATTGTAATCATGTTGTGTGACCACATCATATGGAGAGCTATCTAGGGGTAACAAGTTATCATGAAACAAAGATAAGAATTATTTAACCAAAGATTTAAATTATTTTTTGATAGATGCCTTGAGTAATGGTCAATGGTAAAGTTGGCCAACATATCTGCATGAATATTTTCTTCCCTGGATATACTTCTAATAGAATAGAACTTGAGATTATTGTGTATGGTCCATATTTGATTCAAAATTATATTGTTTTTCTAGTTTCAGGCCCCATTTTTACTTATTGTGTTTATTATAATATGAGAGTCCCCTTAAATTTTTAATTTTTTTATTTCTAATTGTGAGCAAGTTTGAAATCCTATTAAGAATGGATGTGCCTCCCATTTGACATATTTTTTTGGATTTTGAAGGGGATGGACCCCATTAACCCATGATTAGAAGACAACTATCCCAAATTATTAATGTTAACTCATTAAATTAATTAATTTAATACTTCTATACCTTTCTAAATTATATATGTCATAGAATTAAATACTTGTTATATCTACATTCAATATTTATTTTATTTTATTTTAAAGACTACAAGAATCGATCGGGTATCCATCCCCCTATAAACTATAGTGTGCCTGGTAAAAAAATTCACATGATCGGTGGTGCTGGCACGATATGGCCTTTGACACCATGGGTTTGGGGGGAGACTAGACCTCATGACCTCTTGCCTGCAACAGGATTCTTTAGCCAATCGAGCTAGGCCCCCTGCCCCTATCTACATTCAATATTTTAATTATCATCTCAAATTATTAATGTTAACTCACTAAATTAATTAATTTAATACTTCTATGTGGTTCTAAATTACATGTAGTAAAAGTAAATACAAATCATATTTATATTCAACATTTTTAATAATTGTGTTTATTATAATTGAGAGTCCCCTTCAATTTATAATATTCTTATTTCTAATTGTGAGAAGTTTAAAATCCTAGTAAGAACGAGTACGCCTCCCATTTGACATCTTTTATTGGATTTTGAAGGGGATGAACCTCACTAACCCATGATTAGAAGATACTTATCCCAAATTATTAATGTTAATTCATTAAATTAATTAATTTAATACTTCTATACCATTCTAAATTACATGTCATAGGATTAAATATTTATTATATCTACACTCAACATTTTACTAATCGTCTCAAATTATTAATGTTAACTCATTAAATTAATTAATTTAATACTTATATATTGTTCTAAATTATATTTTAATAATTGTCTCAAATTATTAATCAATTATTAAAATTTTCTCATTACATTTATTAGTCTAAAATAATTGCATTATTATTAGACTAAACTAGGTATATATATTCAACATTTTAATAATTATCCTAAATTATTAATGTTACTTCATAAATTATATTTTAATAATTGTCTCAAATTATAAAGTCAAGAGTCAAGGTCAAATCACCTCCACCAATTTTTGTGTGTTTTACACGTAATTCAAGAGGGAGTTCCACACCCATATGCTCGGTTCAAAGATGCAGACTCAACCTTTTCCTTGAAGACAAGTTCAATTATTTAGGAGGTGGCTTTTGATGAAAACCAAATGCCCAAGTCTATTTAGAGTTAGTTCTTTTTATTCTCCTTTTGAATCTACGAAAGGGAAGGTAGATTGTAACTCATTTTTTGAGAGAGATATTCAATATAGAATAGTAATTCTATGTATTTTGAAGTATTTTCAAGTTTGTAACTATGGAAAACTCCTATTTTTTAATAAAAGCAACATGTTTTGTCTTCTCAAATTCATGTGTTAAATGTCTTTCTAAATGATTTGATCTAATTTTTGATATTTTGCATTCTCAAATCCTTGAATTATGTCTCATTTTAAAAACATTTTATACTAGAATTAAAAAAAATCATATAGGTCATAGGTTGTGTTGATACTTTCAATAGTTGTAGTTGTGAAAACATTCAGTTTTCCTTTAAAATATATGAAATACAACCCTCCTATGAAGCACTATTGTGTGAGCTTGTTGAAAACTATGTTTTACATAGATTAAAACTCTTTCTTGAGAGAAATTAAGAGCTGAAACAATAGGTATAGATCATTTAAAATTTGGTGCATCACCTCCTAGGATTGGTTTTTCATTCTTGGCTCTTCTATCTCTTTTCCTTATCAAATCAGTAGTATATATAGGAGGTTAAACAAGGGAGCTAACTCTCTCTGGAGGTTTATCTTCACTATAAGCCACCCACAACTTGAAGATGATCCCATATTTCATAGGATAGCTAAGATTATCATTTAGCCAGGGTGCAATCTTCGTGACAAAAATTACAAGAGAGGAGAAAAAGATTGGGTGCTATCTTTTCCCACATGCTATAGAAGTTGATGACTAACTGATTGCAAGGCAAATTGTTAGCAAATACAACACCACTTATCAAATGACAACAAGTAATAGGCAAAGGGAGTACTGTTCCACCCTGTTTCATAGTTACCAAGTTACTTTTACCATCATGAGTGAAAATGTTGATACATGCAAACAAATAATTTAACATGTTTACTAGGTGATAGAGATACAAAAATATGCAATAAGATTTTATTGATTTCAAAGGAAAGAATATGTTTTCTATTGATGAAATACAATAAAAGAATATGTATTACAAAGTGAATAATGTAAATTCTTTGTCGATGCAAATGCTATATAATGAAAATATGTATGTGAGTGGCCAACTACCTTTGTGTTGTACTAAGTTGAATGTAGGAACAGATGCAAGCCTCTAAAAGAGAGGGGAAGTATCACTCAAGAGAAGGGCTTGGTCTGGTAACCCTTAATAAGACCTAACTGAGCTTCCACACACTCACTTCTAGTATTAGTGAAATTGAGTCAATAGTTTGGGGAAATGGTAAGTTATCCTTAGTTTTGTTTGAGTATGATTTAGAAGACGTTAAGATCTTGTTTCTAAATATTTTGAATGGGTTAGGTGATTATTTCTCTTGTCATATGTGATTTATTCCTTATGTGTTTATATTTGATCAACGAGGTGTATGCACTTTGTGTACATATGTTGGTCGATATGACTGTGAATATATGTGCTTAAATATAAGGTGTGATATATATGTAAATATATAGTATATAAGAATATACATATATATATTAACTTATGAGTATGTATTGACGAAAAGGATACGTCCATACTAGTATGTTAATATATATATATACATATATACACATGCTTACATCAATATATGAATGTGTATTCGTTTATCGAATAATGTGTTCTATAAACTTGTGAATCGAGAGATATATATATAAATATAAACGTATATACATATATATATTATATATAATCATTATGTATATATGATAATGATAACGCTGAATTATTTAACAAACACCTAGCATTTAAAGAATAGACTATGCTAAGTAATGCGCACAACATAGTAATAAAAGGACTAGCGTTATGCAAACAACACATATATATTATCAAGTGATGCTTTAAACATTTAAAGTGTGATTATGTAAAATATGGACAGCGCTATATATATACATAAGCACTTAGTTACCAATGCATTCCAACATGTAAATTTGGCTACCAAGACTTTGTCAAAGCAAAACAATAGTAAATTCTTATGCACAAGAAAGTGTCAACAAATTCAAACAACAAACATCAACCCATGATAAATGACGAGAATGGCATAATGTGGTGCCAAGTGAGAATGAGATGAATCAATTAGAAGTCTACTTCTCAATATGAATTTCCAAAATGTGAAGCATTTTGAAATATGCAAAAATAGTCAAGCACATGGTTGTGCCAAGTAAGTCAACCTTGTAAGAGGAAATTGACTTGCATTTTTTATTATCATTCTTGTTGTCTATTTTAGCACCGACTCATTCACCTTGGCTGCATATGTGTTTGTTGTGCAACGAATTTAGTTGCCACCTTTTCTTTTGATTGCTAAGTCAAACTTGTTGAGTTGAGAAGTGTCATTCTCGATGCCTTGTTTCTAGCCCTTAGTTACTGATTCCAGTGTATAAATAGAGGTGCTCTCAACCACAATAGGGACACATATCTACATTCTTGTAGTTAATATATGAGTTGTTACTCCGTTCTTTTGAGTGTGTGAGAGGTTTTGTGAGAGGCTTTGTGAGAGATTTTGTGAGGCTTTGTGAGAGATCAATGAAAGAGAGGAAAAGATAGTTTTTAAGTTACAAGATGATTTAGTTTTTAAGTTACAAGATGATTTTGGAGGAGGCTAAGCTAGAAAACCAATTTGTTCAATTGGATCTTTGCATAACCAGGCATGCTAATTTTTACTCTTTTATGCTTTATATATTTTTTAAAAGATTATATGTCTTTGGTTACCTTGTTTTGGTAAATATGTCTAATTGTTTTATTATGGAAATATTATTGATGAGTCTAGTTTATAATAAGCTCCATTATAGGGATATATGCATAAACTCTATGCAATAGATTATGATCATTAACTGATTATGATAAGAAAATCGTAGTGGACGATGAGGTTAGTAACACAATATGAAAGGTTGCATAATAGAAATGTCATCATTGTAGGTTACAATGTTATGTAAACCTTGATTGATAATAATATTTGATTGATTACTTATTCCTCCTAGAAAATGAGAAGAGAATTCTTGACCCTTGGGTAAGGGTATAAACTTAGTGGATATATTGTTAATCAAAATAGGGTTGATAAAATGCATTTGCTAGTTATGTTATTCTCGTATTTTAACTTAGAATCTATTCCAATTCACAGAATTCTAAAAGAGGACACACATAACGGTAACCCAAAACTGTATTGTGAGAGGACTATGGGTACAGATGCACCAACTCCTCAAAAGTTGATTATGTCCTCTAGAAGATATACAAATGTAGTAAACATGATAATATTTGAGGTATTTTGAAAGAGAATTCTTATGAATGGATCATGATCACTTGAACGTTACACTACTTTTTGATGGAAACCATAGGTTAGGAATAACCTATTTTGTAGGGTTGTGTATTTGGTTATTTATTGAAGAAAATAATTTGGGATTAACATATTTGATCTAATTGATCATGTGATTGATGATATTATACTTTGATTGAAGTCATTTATTGTTGAAGGTTATACTTTTGAATTGAGGTCATTTATTGTTAATTTTATACTTTTGAAGGGAGTCATTTAGTGTTGAGATAAATCCCTGATTTGAGACTTTTATAGTTGTGAATGTACCTTTGGTACTAGATTCATTTAATGATGTGATGTTTTTCTATTCTATATGGTTAATTGGTAGGTAAGATTTACTTTGAATTACTTAAGTAGAAGTGTCATAGTAAACATAAGAGGGAAATAGGTTATTCATGGGGTTAGGATAATCCAATGAAGGGGATAGCCTATGCATAGATTATGAATGGTCAATATAAATCAAGATAGGAAGGTGGGTGAAATATATGGCGTCCACTCATACTACTGAGGGAATGAAATACTTTGGCCAAAGTAGTGTAAGTTACCAATGTTTACACTATCAGTCACTGTGATCCAGGTTTACATACTAGGTTGAGGAATGTCATATATGTAGGTTTTAGCCACTGTGTGAGAGATCTAGATATGTAGGATACAACACCAAGCTCAGAAAAGGTCAATATTTATTATGAGGTTACCAAACCAATCTCATCATCAAAAGGTAGTGCCATCGATTAGTTTGATAGATGTGCAGGGGACCGTAGTTAGTCCAAGGTTGACAAAAAAGTGCTTGAGTGATGCTTCTCCTCATCATTTGGCGACCAAGATTTGGATGGGGATTTCTAGGACTATTCGTACATCTATTACTAGTAATCTTCGAAGCCTTGATTATGTATTTTATATCCATGATGATGGAAGATTGTAAAAAGAGAAATGATATCATGTTATCATGTACTATGTAATCATTACTTTGGATAGTTGTAATGCATTGATATAATGCAATGGAAAAGTTTGGAAAGATATTTATTTCAAATGTGCATGCTATCTTTATAGCTTTTAAAAGAAAAATTTTATTGCTCACAATGGTTAGATTCTTTATCTATTTACTTGAGGTTAAAAACTAGGAAAGTTACTATGTAGAACATTGGGCATGTTACACGTGGTATGAGAGCTACCAATTTCAGCTTTGGAACCTATGAGCTCATTACATTAGTAATGCATAAACCTTATTGGAAGTTAAAGGTTAAAAATTTCTTATGCCAAGATGGTGAGAGAAAAAGAGCACAGGGGAAACAAAAAGGGAAGTAAAGATTCCTAAAAACTTGTTTAAGTTTGGGACTAGGAAGAGTCATTTCTGGAGTTGGAAATTCCTAAACCAACAACTTATTAGGATATACCTTTGGATTGTGGAAGATTATGCAACCAGGTTCTATAGGAAGATTATGAGAATTACCAATAAGTACCTTCACCCTATGAAATAATTTAAATGACTCTAAGGGATAGAAAGGATTGAAGTAATCCCCCTTGTTGAAAAGCAACCTGTAGATGTGAAGAGTCAAGGATTTTGGAATTAGTAAGGATACTATGAATCTATAGGCATGCTTTATTGGAAAATAACTAATTGTTAGCATAAAATGGAAACTTCGGTCGAAGTAGGAAGTCGATGTTTTGAGAATCAAAGTCAACTAGAAAGGTATCCAAGAGGTTGAATCCCATGAAAAATCTGATGTAGTACAAGGTTAACATCTTTTGATGATAATTGGAATCAAGAGTGAAAGTTGGAATTTTTAGAATAAGGTTAGAGACCAAATTGATCAGCAAAGAGAAAAAACTTTAAGGAGAAGTTGAAAGCCGACATGATTCCATCAACCAGAATAAGCAATGTCAAATTGGAGTTTTCTTTGAGATGGGAAAAAGAAACCAAGAAAATTTAGAGTGTCTAAGGTTTTGAGAAAATAAAGTTACCAAGAATTGGGACAAAATCACTTGGAAGGAATAGGGAACTGAAAAGTGAATCGAACTAATCGGACAAAGGCTCGATTAGAATATAGTTTTTTTGAACATTCAAATTGAACTCACCAACTGGTCAAAGAAATTGAACTTACGTTTAGATGTTCCAAAAGGAAATTGGCTATGGAGAAAAACTGTGTCAAATCGAAAAAATAAATTGGAAACAAATCACAAAGATGAGGATACAATTGATATAAGGATCCTTAGGCAAGCTAGTTAACACATCAACGAAAGGGGCTTTGCAGATATGGGATAATATTCTACTATGGATAAATGATAATAATATATATGGAAAAGAGAATTCAAATGAAAAACTAGAGTACCTTTTAGCTTGTAAAGTTGTGTATTATTCATTAGATCGCATATGGTGGATCTAACCGTCGATTCTGAGAGATTAGAAGGCGATGATGAATCTAACTTTAAGAATGAAAAATATTTACAAAGCAAACCATGGAGGGTAAGAAATGCAAGTAATGGTTAATCAACTAACAAAATACAACAAATGATAAATTAATTCAATTTGGGTAAAGTGAATGTTTGTTAAGAGTTCAACTTTGAGTTGATCTAATTTCATGAAAACACTAAGGGGTGAAGAAAGAGAGTAGATAGACTCGGATAAATTACCCCAAAAAATTAAGTTTATTAATGTATTTTCAACTTGGAAGAACTTTTGACTTCTCCATAAGTCATGATTCAAAGACCTACAAACAAAGTCTTATAATACCACAACAAGAATTAGTAAAGTTAAAAAGGATAAGGTAATGGAATTAGTGGGGAAAGGTAGAGGGAAGGTCAAGGCTTATGACCAATTAGAAATAAATATTTACAACACAATTATAAACTTATTTATTTAGAAGAACAATTTATTATTATCAATAATGTTTTGAAAAAGGTTGGTTGGAATACTTGTTCATGAAAGGAAAGATTAACACCTATGAAATAGGGAAGGGAGATTCGTGTACTCATGATTTTGAGTTTTTGTGAAACATTCATGCTAGAAAACTAGTTATGTTGTAATTATTGATATCCTTTGGAATATAATATCAAACTAGCATGATGAAAAGAGGATTGTTACTCAACTAATATAAATGCTCATCGAAAGAGATAAGTTGAGCTAAAAATTGGATTACAACTTTGATCAAAGGATAAAAGAAATCTAGGGTATGGATGACCTAGGATGAAGGATTTTTATCTCCACAAAAATATCTAATCATTATACTTGAGAATCTAATATGGAATTGTTGTCATAGGGATGTCCACCTGCATACAAAGCTAAAAAGATCTGCAATCCCGTGCAACATTGGACTAATTTTAGGTTGTGGGTAACCTATATGAAACTAGATCTCCGAATTCTAGGTTGGCTTCCTATTGAATTTTTTGGTTAATTAACTATAACTTGTTTGGAAAAGGGGAAAAAGGCTTGAAATAAAAGCATAATTTAGAATCTAAAACTGGGTGATGCACCTATTTGACTTAAAGAAAATAGATTAATTCATAATTGATTCCTTACGAGCCTATTTTCACAACTCAGATTGAACAATTTAACTGCATCAATGATTCACAGAGAGGCCTGGTAATTCATTCTTTATAAAGGAAAATTTTATTTTCACAACTTAAAGATATGAATATATTATAAGCACAATTTATGACCTGCAACTAAGATCATTTTTTTTTGTACATGCATTCACGAATGTGATAGAAATTGAAAGGTTCTGACGTCAAACACATTAAACTTGCTTCCAAAACATTCGTAAATAAAAACACCTGAATCTAAGAAGGATAATATTTAACTTGCAATGACAACAGAAGGAAAACTCTACAAATGATACTCTAACATAACCTGTAAAACCTGCTGAAATATCATAAAAACTGTAAAAAAAAATTTGAGTTACATGACGTCTCTTTGCTGAAGGCAAAGGCAGAAAACAAAAACTAAAGGAAAAAGACTAAATTTTTCCAATATATACAATAAGGCATGCACAAAGCATCCAAAAATGGAACTAAATGAGAAATGAAGTGAAAAACTGCATCTCCAATGTGAAATCCGAGCAGAAGAGAAAATCCTGATAAAAATAGCCCAAAACTGAAGCAAACTGCACTTTGTGCCTAGAAATCTCCACCTCTCCATGCACTTGACCAAAATACCTCGTGAACTGAAGAAAAAGCCTCAATACTTGCATGACTTGTATAACTAAAAATTGAAGTTCCACTTTGCGCATGAGCGAATTTTTTTTTAGTATTTTCAATATTTATCACTTGCATGGATGTATCCTTAGTTCACTTTATTTGATTCCTGCATGATCTTGGTAATAGAAGAATTGTTTGGTTAAATATTAAAAATAATTAAATTGATTATTTTAATATTTAATATGTAATTACCTTCTCCATATCCCTTACATATTAAATATTAAAGTAATATTTACTTTTAATATTTAATCTTACCAAACCATAGTGAGCAAACCCTTAAAATAATTATTAAGGTAACATTATTTCGCACTTAATAATTCAATATACATGAAAAAGAAGAACTTCCTCATGAAGTCACGGGTCACTCCACCATCATTAGGTCTTTTGACTTTAAAAGTCATAGACCATAGGTGATAAATAAATGTAATGATTTATTTAAAATCATAACCAAAAAGCTATCCCTTGTCGAATTAGGGTAAGCAAATACTAGCAAACCCTAATCATCTCTTATTTTGCACTTGACTTTTTGTTTCTCTTGGAGCTCTACTGCGCCACCATGAGGTAGGGTTTGTAGCTCAGAAACCATGATTCCCTACAACTCCTAGCCGCCTCTAAGAGATTTTTCTGAAGATTTATCTGGAAATACTTGGTAAGTATCATTTTCTTATCATTTCTGCTCTATTTCTCCATTCGAAGCCATTTTCAGGCTTTATAGCCGCCCCATAACATATTTTCTGATGTCTTTCTCTTTATGCTCTTTATGCTTCCTCCTGTTAATATCCTTCTCTTCAGGGCCACCATGATTGTGTTTCTGAAGTTTAAATAGCACTTGGGCGATAAGTTCTCTGTTGCAAAATATTCAAGTCTCCATCAAGACCGACAATGGGTAAGAACTGTATTGTTGAATCTCTACATTCATCACTTTTTTTTTGTTGCAAGAAGCTCAAGTTGAGCGCAATAGATGCAAAAATGATGAAACTTCTACATTTTTGGCCGCAGCTGTATATTTGATTGCTTTTTCCATTTTTTGGAACCCCCCACGTGGTTGCTTTTTTGTTAAAATTATAAACCCTTGTCTGTAGCTTTTGAGGAGCTCGGCCTTATCATTTTATGGCTGCCATAAAAAATCATTCTCTAATGAATAAAACAAGGTTTATGTGCTTGAACTATACACAGGAAAACATTATGGCTTCCACCATAATCTGTAGGTCATTCCCTTTCATTATAGCCTTCAAAACTCATCTAGACCATACTGTCATTTGTGAAAATGGGCAATTTGGACTTTTATTGTTTCATAATATCATAGTCCCATTGTGTTTTGTAAATCATTCATTCTAAAAATATACTTACCTTTGTAAAGCGACAACATATTTATCGGTGATGCCTCTTTTAACTCTGATATTTTCATCTTTGAGTCTCATAATTGCTGCTCCATACCAGTCTTGATACATTCCCTAAATAATAGCAGTAACCTTTTAATGTTCTCTGTGAGACTTGATAGCCTTAATGATCATGTAATGATTGAGTGTTCACTACATATTTGAGGAATATATGAAAATTATCTCATTTTTTCATTGTCCCTTTCAACTCTATCTGGCACTTAGTTCATGATATTGAATGTCTTGTCATAATGGCATTGTTTGCTCATGAATTTGTCATTATGTGTTAGATTACAGTACTCTCTATGTTGTTTATTCATTTGAACAATAACTATAACATGCTCATAACTGGTTCTCCTGATAAATGATTAAATGTATTGATATTTTTTGTTCCAATATATCTTAGACTGTCATGGCTTGTTGTTGATAATCATTATGAAATGCAAAGCACTGTATTTTATAACAACTATGTACATGTTTTAAGGAATAAATCATGTTTTTTCCTGAATTTACTATTCAAGCATATTATATCTCCTTTCTCTTTTGCACTTATGAAGTGGCCGATTTATAACTGGAAATAACTGCCAATCTGCTTTGAATGCTTCTTTGGTAGTCTTTGACTCCTTTTTGATCACTTCATAATGGCACACCTTATCAATTTATTGCATGATATGCCTTCTTGAATACTTCTTCGTGATTTGAAAATTGTTGTCCTTGTATCCTTGTGAATGAACATTGTTTTCAAGCTATAAATTATTTTGTCTAAGCATTAGATCATGTAAATGCAAGATAATTTAGAGACCACATGTACTATCCCATGGTATTTTCTCCTCATACACATGGCTGCAATTTCATTTATGTCATTGGTGAATGGTTGAAACATCCTTTTAGTTTCATAATGCAATGTAGAAAACAAGATTTCAATATTTAATGCTTGTTCACTATCATTCAAATGATAAATAACCTTTGTCGCTTTAAACAACCTCTCTTCCACCCCTGTGAGCATGTTGATGATTTGTAGTAGCTACCTATAGCTCATGTATGACTTTTATGATGTATATGCTCAAGTAATAATGTTTTTCCGTATGTTGGGCTCAACCCTCGTGGGAGCCCAATTTTACCCACATACTGAAATGTTGAATCATGATGGAATTGGTACCTATTCATGCACATTGAACAAACAAGTTAGCAAAATAATTGAAGCTCAGATGTTCATATGATGATTTCATTTCTATTTGATGATCTAATCTGGATGTCCCGCATCTTGAATGCTCATCTGCTTCTCTTGATTATATCTAAGGTATCAAGTATCTGCTTGATTAGATATGCATAAGGTTAAATGTGGAACCTTGAGCTCTAACAACTTTGCTTATACCTTTGTAGGTTTCCCTCTGGAGCTTCAAGTAGATGGATGACTCAAAGATGTTGAAAGAAACTCCAGCAATGGGATTCGTTATTCACCAGGAAATGACGGGTCCCATGTTTAATTTCATGCATTTCTCTTTTTACATTTATTTTCTATCTTATGTCTAATGAGATATAGTTACTCCCATGGCTTGTGTGGGACCTCGTGTTTTTACATTATGAATAAAATCAAACTATGCAATTTCATGATATTATTTCAAAATGTAGTTGCATAATATAACTGAAATTCACATTGTAATCAGTCATTGCACAATAATGAGTACTCAGTAGAAATTTTTTTATATCTTGTCTACCTTTTGGCTTGAATTTGTAATTAATCTCTACCTGTTTTGAGTTGTAGCTAAAAATAGGTAACAATTTAGTGACCTCTGCGGAGTGTTTGCCTGCTAAACACCATAGACCAGTTTCCTTGTATATCCATTGGGCATGGAGTTCGTTTTTGTCCTCTTTTGACTTATAAAAACTTTTAACTCGGCTACAAACAACACAAACTGAAAGAAACTACTGAAACTTTGTTTAAGACAGAGCTGGAAAACTGTGCAATATCTGCACTTATTGAAAACAAAAATTGAACTGAAACTAGCGTGCGATAAGCACTTATTGAAAGAAAACTACCCTACACTACCTAGCAGTGGTAGTGCTTAGACATTACCATTCACTGGTTGTGAGAAATAGTTCCCCTTCCTTAACAAAAAATGCTAACTCATATGGGTATGAACAACTGAAACTAGATAAAGCACAAAAAGGTATTCAACAAACTGTTGCAATTCTTGATGAAAAATGTAAACAAATTCACGCTATTGTCCTTTGACTGAAACTTCATTAAGTATGCTTGGAATCTCAATCCTAGAAAGATGCATGATTGGGCATCCTTTTGAGATGATAAACTGATAACTCTTTCTGCTAGTTTCTCCCTTATCAACCACAACCTCTCTGATCACTTGATTATGTTGATAAAAATCCTTTGCTTTGAAAAATGATAAGTCATCAACAATGTTAGAGCAAAAATATTTGATGATAGTTGAAGATAAACCTCTTCATGAGCAATTTCATTATGTTGTTTTTGCTCTAACTTATCCTCAAGATGGTTTTTAAGGCTCATACCTTCAAGGTCTATGATTGGCTTCTTCTCTCGCTCTACTTGAATAATATTTTCTTATGAATCAACCTCCTGAGCTTCGAAATCATGGATTTCCTCAATTGCTTCTTCCATAATTTGTACCATGCTTAACTGATTCCCTTCATTCTGATCAACAACCTGTTGTTTCTGATGTTCTTCTTCAATAGATGGGATTCTTGAGTCTAAACTTGAAATGAATACCTGAAGCTCATCCCAAAATGAATCCTCCTCATTCAGATTTCTATTTTGTTGTGGAAGAGGATCGTTTTACCTCATTGCTACTTTGTTGAGGAGTTAGAACATCACCTTTGTTACTTTCTTCTTGTTGATATGAGACTAATACTGTTGTGATCTGAGATTCTTCTTGCTCATCATCAAAAAAACATGGAAGTTCGTTAATCATATCAGTTAGATCATAAGAAACATCAGCCTTTACTTGATTTGAGGTTTAATTTACAACTACACCCTCCTCTATTTCTTGATCTACAACCTGATTATCTTGAGAAATCAAGATATCAATAGGTTCTTCTATGGATGGGGTTATTGTATTTAAACATGAAGTATGATTTTTTGAGGTTCTTGAGGCTACACAAGCTTGGGGAAAGGATGCTCTTGAAGGATTGTAGTATGGACCTGTTCAAAGATAGATTCCTCTTGTACGAAGCATGGTGTTTTGAACATAGGAATCCCTTCTCCAAAAAATGGGTTTGGAAAGCTAAATGTTGGGCTAGCTTCTTGCTTAATAATAGGTTCTTGAAATGAAGGGAAGTTTGTAAAACTTGGAACTTCAACTTGGGAAGATTTAGGAGACTCACCTTGACTGAAACTTGGAATTTTAACCTTGGAAACCTCCTGTTCAACAAGTTTCCGCCTCTTTTCTGCATCTTTTGCAGCAAGTTGTTGAGCTATATTTTCTTCAAATCGCCTCCTTTGCATCTCATATCGCTGATCTTGAAGATGAGCTTGATAATTTTCTTGTTCCTGCTTCACTTGAATAGGCTGATCTGGAACGTAAAAAGCTACTTGGACTTCCAGCCTTTGTGTCTGAGCAAGTAAAAACTTGATCAGCTCGTTCTTTGTAGCTTTCTCCCTTTCAAGCCTCTCTTCAAACTGTATTTTTTATGCTTCCAACTCTTTCTCATGAAGGTAGGCCTGATAATCCATCTCATGTCACTGTGAAACAAACTCTTGTTGTCTTTTGATCTCATCTATTTTCCTTTGATAGTCTAATGTTATATCCCTGATTCTCATGTTTTTTAACATTTTGAGGTTGATTAGGGGAATACGCAGGCTGATATGGATGTTTAGCAGGGGTGTAAGGGAGGTAAGCATGTTGATCATGTTGATATAAATTTGGATCAAAACTAGCATTGTAGTTGTTCAGGTGTGATTGATGAGAGGGTTCATGGGCAAAATTTTCATTGTATGGTGGTGGGTATTCATAATATCCACAAAAATCTGACATTTCTACTCATATAAAGGTTGGAATTAGAAATAAAAGTTTATTTGAAACATACTAGCACTGAATCTTGTGGAAACTAGTAGAGGTGTTCAGATTCGCCAGGTATAAATAACCTCTGAAAGGTTAAAATATTGTTGAGTATATCAGGATAGCAACTTGAAACTTTGAATTCTTCTTTCTCTGAAGTATGCTTCAGAGTCCCACCAAGCATGCCAAAAATTGTTTTCACAGGGATTTGCACCCGCATGCAAAGCTGAAAATCTTTGTAATCTTGTGCAACATTGGACTAATTTTAGGTTGTGGGTACCCTATATGAAACTAGACCTCTGGATTCTAGGTCGGCTTCCTATTGAATTTTCTAGTTAATTAACTATAACTTGTTTGGAAAAGGGGAAAAAGACTTGAAATAAAAGCATAATTTGGAATCTAAAATTGGGTGATGCACCTATTTGACTTAAATAAAATAGATTAATTCACAACCGATTCCTTATGAGCCTATTTTCACAACTCAAATTGAACAATTTAACCACATCAATGATTCACAGAAAGGCTTGATAATTCATTCTTTATGAAGGAAAATTTTATTTTCACAACTTAAAGATATAAATATACTATAAGCACAATTTATGACCTACAACTAATATCATTTTTTTTGTACATGCAACCACAAATGTGACAGAAATTTAAAGGTTCTGACGTCAAACACATTAAACTTGCATCCAAAACATTCGTAAAACAAAACACCTGAATCTAAAATGGATAATATTAAAGTTGCAATGACAACAAAAGGAAAAATTTGCAAATGATACTCTAACATAACCTGTAAAACCTGCTGAAATATCATAAAAATTGTAAAAAAAATTGAGTTACATGAGGTCTCTTTGCTGAAGGCAAAGGTAGAAAACAGAACTAAAGGTTTTCAGCTTCTTGCAATTCTCTTGAGACTTCTAACAATAGTGTTTCCAGTAAGCTACATCTACTAATGCATCCAATATTATTTTGTCACTCTCTAACCATGGGGAATATAATTTTTATCTAGAAGAGGAAGATGTTTTATCTCTATGACTAGCCACCTCCTTCCTTAATTTATCATTTTCTTTTACCAGTTTTTCAATCTGTGCCTTCGCGAATTTTGCAACATTTATGTTTAGCTCAGCTGTTTCAAAGGGGTTAGTGTCCCCTACCCTATGGACCAAAACATTTCCAAACAATTGGTTTAGATTACAAATGAGATAGGGATTTTTATCTTGAGGATACAATGCCCAAATTAGCAGGGTGGCTTCATCTAGGTTGTACCCTAATCCTAAGTACATTTTATCACTTGCCTCTTCCGTTCGATGCATTTTTTTCTCTCCTCTTTTCCTAAAATTGTCGAACACTATTGCAGAGTTGATATCCCATCTTGGTAAGAGTAGTACCCCAGCCTCTTGAAGTAATTATTTTCCCCTTTCAGAGGTGATAGATTCTAACTCTTTGTCTATTTATTTTCTCAACTCTTCCAAGGCGATTGCCTCTTGCTTAGGAGTGATATCCTTCATCCTCTGTCTTAGAATTCTGCCTTTATTCTCATAAACAAATGATTTAAATTCAGAAGTCTTGAAAAAATCACTATTAGAAATAAATTCTTGTACAACCTTGACTCTCACATCATCAGAGAGTTCATATGATGCTTCAAATTTGACAATGTTTCATTCTGGAGGTGGCTCATATTGTGTAACTACAGGGGTGCTTATCTGTTCGACCTCATCATCCTCTTCATCACTCTCTTCTTCATCTTCTTTACTCATAGTTGTATCTATAGAGAAGTTCGTTTCTGGAGTGGGTTGTGAGGGTATGTAATCAAGCGTCTCTATGTCCTCGGCCTACATTCCTAAATAAGTTGTCTAAGGTGCTTCAAAGACATCTAGGGGTACATCTTTTATTAGCTTATCCACATGAGTGATGAGCTACCCAATTCTTTCTAGAGGATCATGTACTTCATTAAATGCCCTTGAATAGGATGGGACATTTCCTTTCTTCCAGGTCTCAGCAAGCACAACTTTGTTATATGCAGTCATCTTGTCTTTTTTTGAGGCCTCGTCATAATTTCTTATTACATCATCAACAAAGAATTGGTGTTCATACCTTGATATTCCTTGTGAATAAAACCCTCTGTATCAAAATTATTTCTTTCATTACCCAATGGTAAATTGTATTTTGCCAATTTTGTATCAATTTCTTCATACCCTTCACTGGTGACTACTGTAAAATATCCAAAGCACAAAGTGCTAGGCACGATAAACTACTTATTGTATCTCTTAAGATGTTTTGCATCAGATTTATCCAATTGTCTCACAATTTCCAAATAGGCTATTCTGTCTGGAACTGTTTTTGGAAATAGATGTGGGGCTCCTTCAAACCCATAGACTCTAATCACAGTGCAATCAAGAAATGCATACCAATCCCCCCAGTTATGATTTAACTTTTTCTTGGGGTCCTTTTCCTTTGGTCTCAATACTTTTTGTAATTCAGGGGACAGGTTATAATTACATGGATGTCCCAACAATTTCAACAATGACTTGACAAAATATTCCTCAAAGTATAGATAGTGTGATCTACCATATGTATTATCCCATATGGAAGTCCACATTTGTATAGGTTTATAATTCTCACTTTCATATACATCTCTTATTCTTAATTCTTCTCCACATAACCTTCTAACTCGTCCTTCATGTAGAAGTAAATGCATAAACAAAGAGTAATGTTTGAAATCATGAATGCTATCACTGTTGCTTTTGATCCTTCCCATCCCCTGCTTCAGAGAATTGGCTAAATAACTAGCATAGTCAAATGGTCTGACATTTTTGCTTTGTATGTCTGCAACCAGGACCATTGGGGCAATTGACATGAGAGGTGGGACCTCTACTCCTAACACTTGTCTAGCTGAATAATATGTATATTGAAAATATTCTTCAAATAAATCCTCATGAAATGGAGGTTTTTCATTACTAGAAAAATTTATGAGTTGGCTACCTTCATCCATGGGCCTGTGTAGTGGTAGCTTCAATATTTTATAGCTCGTTTCCATGTGACAGTACTCTGTTAGAAGGTCTTTGATCGTAAATGGTAAATTCAGAGAGCATTCCATCTGAAAAACATTAGATATGAGATCTTTGGAGATAATGAGAATGTCAGAACCATCATGTGATTGAATAGCTCTTCTTTTAGGGTCATATTTGTTGGCTAGAGCTTTAACCAGCTCTGTATTAACAAACACATTGGGTACCAATAATCTTCCTAGGTTCAATCAACATGGGTTGTAGACTGGTTGAAACCTATACTGTTTCCTATAATGAAATATGAATAGCTCATATCCCCGTTGTGGTGTCCACACGTCTCCTAAACCTGTGTGCTTGTCCCATAACTTATCCATGGAAGGATTTCTTTGTGCACTCCTTTTAGGTCTCGGCCCTGACCCTGGGCATTGGTCAGTTAAGTCCTGGTTTAGAAATCTTTTCTCTATTTTTTGTTTCTTAATTTTCCGCGTTTCTCAGCTTTCTTCCATTGTTCAATTTTCTTATAAGTCTTTATAGAAGCAACTTCTTAGTCGGTTTTTGTATACTTACTTGGATTCACTTTCATTAGTTTTGAGTTGTGTAGTAATGGAAAATTCACAACCTCCTTTCTTCTACTCTCACGTATAGCAAATACTTTTCAAGTCTTAATGAAAATATGTGATCAAATTGAGGTATAATTCACTCAACTCTAGCTCATAAACTCTCCACTTGCTATCAATCTTTTCAACAGGAAGATCATTCATTTTGAATATCACAACGATATAAATGAGATGTCACATCAGTTGAAAATAATCATCATTGTTGCATCAGTGAGACCGTGATTCTATTTTCACCGATAACCACCTTCTTCATTGATGAACTTCTTCCTTTTGGGGTATCGGCAGGATGCCAAATAATGTCTCCCCGATGTGCCCTAGTTCCTCTGATATCCTTCCTTAACATGTACTTGATGGTCCATGGTCTTATCAGGTCATCGGGGAGACTCTTGTTAGCCTTCCACCGCTAAGTGTCACTTCCTTTGATGCCTTTAGCCTCTTATCGTTGCATCGGGGGAACCAGACTTTATGTTGGCCTGATAGCCTTATGTTCCCTCAATATACTTTCACCACATGTTGAACTTCATTACTGTATAATGTATCGCTCCATTGGTGGGACGTTGTGTTCCCTTCTGCCGATATGTTCTAGTGTTGCCGATATTATTTATTTAATATGTTCTAATCCCTAAGATATGCACATAGGACAAATCCCTAAGATAGCCAAAAAATAGGGTGCTAAACTCGGCGATAGACTAGGCGCTAAAGTATGCTCCAAAGTAGGCATATAATTAGGCATTGAATTAGGTGCTATTACCGGTACAACACTCATGAGCTAAACTTGGCGCTAAGCTTGACGCTATACTCGGTGCTAAATTTTGATTTGAAATTGGCATAGAACCCGATGCTAAACATGGCGTAAAATTCAGCGCTACTTTGCATCGAATTTGGTGCCTACTTGTTCTAGTCAGTGCAATAAACACCAAAAATAGCGTTGACCTGACAAATAGCGCCAAAAAAAAAGAGAGCAAAAAAGGGAGTTAATCACAAGGATTTGTTGTAGTGTAAGGAGTAGCTATCACACGTTACTGGTGGTTTACAATCAATGTTGTGAATCACATGCATTGAACCCCCATGAATGAAATTCATACATTTGTGCACAACCGAGGGAACTACGTTCATAGCTACTAGCCAGGGGATACCCAGCTTCACTCTGAAGAGTTCAAACCCCGGGATTATGTCAAACAACAGGTTTACAGACTTAGGTCCGAGATGGATTGACAACACGATACTACCCAGGGGACGTACGAAAAGTCCGTTGTGCGTACGGAGGGTGCTCACAGGTGCATTGTACCCATCTTTGTGTGGGAAGTTAATTAACATAATCTCCTTGGCTATGATATTCACCTGAGACATCGGGTCAATAAGAACACCCGCTACAATGTTCCCAGTGATCCATGTAGGGATATAAAGAGGATATGGTTCTCTATTGAAGCCCTTCGGCGGGTCCTACAAGGTGAAGGTTATACCCAGGCCACCACTCGCAGGCTGCTCAGAGGGGATAGGTTGATGCAAAAAAGAGGCCATCAGATGCACTAAATGATACTCTCACAAAGCTCCCCAAAGGTTGCAAAATAGAATAGTGACCCACTTAAGGTTTGGTTGCGCAACACTTACAAAACCTTCCAACTACGCCTACTAGGGGTTGCAAGTTGGGTTGCAAAGCGAAGGCCTCACAACACTCACACCTACAACACTCCTAGTATACGAGGAAAGGAACTTTCAATGTAGTGCCCCTCCATTCTCACCGTGGATGTGCAGGTAGTCGGATTTGAAACTCGAAGATGAAGGTAAAACAATGGGGACATTTAGAGGTGTTTTCTAATGATATAATTAGTTGATCTATTTTATGATACTGTATATAGGTGCATTATTATGATCAGTATGTGATTATTTTACCATGACCATTTTGTGATTTTCATTTTGATTGCTATCTAGCCAAGCGTTTATGAGTTGGTTGGGATAATTAGTGTTGTTCTTACTATTGTGTGAGGGTGAAGGGGACAGTGTCACATCACTCACTTGTGAGTACCCTGCGATGTTGCGATTCCCTTTCATGGTGTGCCTGATTTTATGATTAGGTATATGGTCAACCATTTTGAGTGCTACAGGTTGCAAGTACCAGGCATCGACTCCACCTGAATTGGTAGGTACGAGCATGCCTTAAACCCAATGGAACAGTTGATCAAATATAACATTTGGTCCCCTACCCTAGCCATCATCCTCGAAGAGGATGAGTCTCTAGTATGTTACCTTGTCAGTGTTGTCTGTTGTCTGCAGTCAATTGGTCTTATTTTTGGACTCTGATTATGGTTAGGTAATTGTTGTTGATATTTGGTTTGTTTAATTTAAATTTGTTTGATTCATTCATTAAATTAAATTAATAAGTAACAAGTATTTTGGTAATTAAATATAGATAAATTTATTTATAATTATAGTTTATAATAAATTAAATGTGTAATATAATATTAAAATAAAATATTAAAATGGAATGTGATAATGGAAAAATGGAAAAATAGTAAAAATAATATAAAAGATAGAAATATTTTTGCATGCAGCACATGCACAATTTTGAACAGTTTGTGGAAGAGGTAACTTGATGTTTATTGGAGATTTTAGTGATTTTATTGGATTTTTGTTTTCGAAAATGAAGCAGCTTCTTTTTAAATAATTATCTTTTTGAGAGATTTTAGGAGGATTATGGAATTTGATTTCCAGGAAGGAAAGTAATGTTTGGGCTGCAAGAAAATTTATGTCGAAAAACAATTGCATTCTATTGATTGATTTTGGAAAATTAATGGGGAATTGGAGAGTTCAAGTAGAAAATTGAAGGATTGGGAGTTGGCATCGGATCCAGGTTGGCTTCATTTTTTTCGTTCTTTGTTTCGTTTCTCCGATTAATGCAATTTGAATTCTTCTCTCTCTGTTTGTTGAAAAAAATTGCTTATTCGATGAATGTGTCTTTGAATGTTTCATAAATTCAAAGATTTTGATTGTTGCCTTGCAAAGGCTATCATGTTCTTATTCTACAAACTTGATCATAAGATGGTGTTGGATTTATTTCTTCCTTTTGTTGGTCATTTGTTGAAAGTTTATGAGGCCTATCCAATCAACCCAATTCGTTCACCTCCCTTAATGTCTGCCATTGCATTTGTTTTGAAAGTACCTTGAGCCTCTGTAAGGCTATTTCAGGGCCCTCTCTCTCTCTCATAGAAGTCGCTGCTTTGTAGCTTATTCCATTATTGTCATACAAAATGGATAAATCGATAAACCTTTTATGCATTCAATGCTTTATATTGCATATAAAAAGGAATTTGTTAGTTTACTTATATACTTCATATTTATGTTGGCTTGATTTCGACACCCTTATTGCTTAATGCAACTTTATTCTCTGAGTTGTATTTGGTGTTGCATTATGTTTTGTTCTTTCTGCTTTATATTCAATATTGAACATATTTGACTTCACCTCTAGGGATATGTTTGGTATGCATTTTATGTTGACATTAGTGTGGCATGTTATGATTTTCCTTTTTTGTATTATAGATATCCAATACTGTGTATAGTGAACTCCTCATGTTATGCTACAATTTTAATTGCTTGCAAATCAATACTTTTATTGCAATGCTCTATTGTTAGTCAGTGTTTTATTTGAAACCTTGCATGGCGATTTCACCCTTTCAAGCTTGTTGCCTTAGCAGCTCTCTTGTGTTTGGATGGCATTTTTTTTATTTGGTTAGTATACATAGCGATTTCATCCTGTGAAGAGACCTCCTAGCAGCTTGTGTGATTTAAGTTAATAGTTATATTATAGGTTGCATTGTATATAATCAATGATATGTAATGATATTTCCCTCTTGTGTTATTCTTGATGCAAGATGAATATACAATATGATAGGTATTCGATAAATTCAATTTGGGCTTAGTCTATAGTCTTGCTTTCCCTTCAGCCGCATACATTTTCTCGAAAGTTTCTTGTAAACCCTCTCTTTCCCTACGTTTTTTGATATTTACTATTAAAGGTGTTTCAATTTATGTGTTTCCCTTGATACTCCATATTGCGATTTTATTTCTTTCGTTCTATTTTATGTCTTAAGGCTGGAAATCGATGGCCTTGCTTAATGTTTAGTTTTGAAGAATATAATTTAAGTTTGACATTCACTATGTTGGGTATTCTTGATGTTTGATGGTCATGTTTCACCTTTTACATTTGGTATTATAATATAATCTACAATTTTTATATGTTGGCGTTAGATAATTGTAAGGCCTATATTTTATTTTGAGTATTCGATATTTATATGATGATTTCATTTTGTATGTTGCAATGCTAGGCATTACGATCTCATTTTGAAGAGTATAGTATTTATGTTGACATTCGATACTTTTAGATTGGAATTTGATTTTATAATTATTATAAATATGTGTGTGTGTGTGTGTGTGTGTGTGTGTGTGTGTGTGTGTGTATTTATATCTATGTTTATATGTATGAGTTTATATGTTGCCATATTACAGTTTGATATATTGGTTTGTAATGTAAATAACATTTTGTAGGAGGAAGAAGGTAGATGTAGGAGGTGACTCCAAGCCAGGGAGACCTTCTCAGAGACACACTAGGACGAGAGAAATGACAAATGAGATTTCCCTGGGAAAGCAGAGGACATTGGATGTGTCCTCAAAAAAAGGCCAGAAATGAGAATTATGTCATGGAATGTTCGTGGGCTCAATAGCTCCCACAAACAACATGCTTTGAAGGACTATGTCTTGGAACATAAGATTGATGTGTGCCTACTACAAGAAACCAAAATGATGAAAGTAAATTTTGATAAAATTGCTAAATTTATTTGGCCAAATGCTTCTTATGTCTACAGTGATGTTGAGGGTGCTTCGGGGGGTCTGGCTGTGCTTTGGAACCCATCTAAATTTTGGTGCTCTAAATTATTCCACTGTAAAAATAGTGTGGGGGCCTCGTTTACTTACCTTGGTGAATCTTGGTCTATAATCAATATTTACGCTCCAAATCAGAGGAATGCGAGGAGTACTTTCTGGCATGACATTGCGGTTAAAATCAATCTAAATAGGGGAGGCTGTTGGCTGGTTGTTGGAGATTTTAACTCTCCCCTCTTTCTGTCGGAAAAAAGTGGTGGCCTTTTGGATTACTCTGATAGCATGGCTGACCTGGCTAATTTTTTTAATTCTTCGGGGTTAATTGATATTGAGCTCATGGGCCAAAAATTCACTTAGTCTAATAGACGAGCTGGTAAAAACCTGATTCAAGTCAAGCTAGACCACTTCCTCTGCTCTCCGCACTAGACTAATGTTTTAGATGCTAATCTAATAACCCTACCCAAGATGGTCTCTGACCATAACCCCCTTTTTCTGACCACCAATATTTTCCCTATTGTGGGCCCCTTTCCCTTCCGCTTTGAGATAATGTGGAACTCTCATCCTGATTTCAAAAATAAAATTGTTGAATGGTGGAATATTCTTGTCTAGGGCTCCCCCATGTATAGGATTTTCTTCAAACTTAAACATATAAAAAACATGGTTAAAGGATGGAACAAGAATGTGTTTGGTGATGTGTTCCAAAAAAAAAAGTTGTTAGAAGGAGAGTTGAGGACCTTACAAAATAAAATGGAGGAGGGAGATGACAGTCAGCAGACTCACAACCAGGAATGGGGAACCAGGATGGAATGGGAATGGGTGCTCAAAAATGAGGAAGTCTTTTGGAAGCAAAAATATAGAGTCCAATGGTTGAAGGAAGGTGATAGGAATACCTCCTTCTTTCATGTTTCAGCCATCAAGCATAGGAAAAGGAATCAAATTTCTAAGCTAACTAATGCTTCTGGGGTGGTGATTTTGAATCATGCTCAGATTGGCTTTTGTGCTGTTAACTATTTTCAAGAGGCTTATTCGGCCCCAGCTGAGGCACCTAATCTGGCCTTGGACAGTTTGATTCTTAACCATCTTCTTACCACCACTTCTGAGGAAGATAATATGGGGATTCTTAGTACTGTTTCTATGGAAGAAGTTTGACTGGATACCTTAAGCATGGGGACTTTCAAAGCCCCGGGACCTGATGGTTTTCCTCCTGCCATCTTTCAAATTTTTTGGGATACTGTGGGTGGGGACCTAGTGCTTACGACCAGGGACTTCTTCAAATCGGGTAAAATTCTCAAACAATTGAACCACACTTTCATCGCCCTTATCCCCAAGATTGGTGAGCCTCAATCCATGACTGATTTTTGACCCATTAGCCTTTGTAACACCTTCTAGAAGATCATTTCTAAGATTTTAGTAAACCGTATCAAACCTCTTCTGCAAAAAATCATTAGTCCTACTCAAAAGGGTTTTGTCCCTAAGCAACATATTCTTGATGCTACTTTCACCACCCATGAACTGCTCCATTCCATGGATAGATGTAATTATGCGGGGATGGCTCTCAAGCTGGACATCTCCAAAGCTTATGATAAAGTGTTGTGGGATTTCATCCCGAAGGTCTTGGCTAAGTTTGGATTCAACAATTTTGTCATCAAACTCATTATGGAATGTGTTAATACTGTAAAGTACTCTGTTATTGTTAATGGATCCCCCTTTGGGTTCTTCTCTACTGGAAGAGGGATCAGACAAGGCGACCCTCTATCTCCCTATCTTTTCATAATGATTGTTGATGTGCTCAACAAGAACTTCACTAGTATGTTGTCATAGGGCTCCATTATGGGCATTAGAGTGGCTTCCTCCCTAGATCCAATTGTTGTGCAACAATTTGTGGATGACACTTTTCTCTTTGGGAAAGCCTCTGTGGTGGAAACCAGGAAATGGAAAGCTTGCCTCAACAACAACTCCTCGTGTTCTGGTCAAAGCATCAATTACAATAAAATCATGATCTATTTCTTTAACTGCATGCCTAATTTGCAATCCAGGGTGACTACGGTCCTGGGATGTGTCAGTGGTTCTCTCTCGTTGGTTTACCTTGGGCTCCCTCTCATGGTTAAGGAGGTTACCACTGAATTATGGAACTCGATTTTGGAAAGGATCCAAAGGAAATTGGCTGGGTGGAAGGGCTCCATCCTAAGCCATGCTGGAAAACTCCAACTGCTCACAGCGGCCCTCCAAGGTATCCCCACTTACTTCCTCTCCATTTTTAAGATGCCTAAGTACATTGCTGATAAGTTTGATAAAATCCAAAGGAATTTCCTCTGGTCTGGGACTGAGGAGAAGAAGAAACTTGCTTTGGTGAAATGGGAAAAGGTCTGCCAGGCCAAAAATTATGGTGGGATTGGAGTCAAGACAATTGTCAACTCTAACAGGGCTATGATGGACAAGTTTGGTTGGGATCAATTAAGGAACACTAAGGATTGGTGTAAAATTCTGAATTCCAAATATCTTTAGGATAGGCCTTTGATCAATTGTCTCTCGGAGTCTTATCCCCAGTGCTCCTTAGTCTGGAGGAGCATTTGCAGCACACAAGGCCTGTTAAGCAAAGGGATTAAATGGAAAATGGGAAATGGGAACATAATCATATTCTGGGAAGATACATGGCTAATTGACACCCCTCTGGCTTGCTCTGACTTTAGGACTATTATGGGATTGGCCTAGAGATTGTTTCGCATCCATATCAGTGATTATGTTTCAGGACCCCCTAGAGCTAGGAATTGGAAAGACCTTATCCTATGTTGCCCCCAATCTCAAGACCTTTGTTGTCTAGCTCAGTCCCTTCAGGTGATTCTCTCTAGCACCAGGTTTCCCTCCTATGACAAAGAGGATGAGTTTTTTTGGACTTTTGACAAACAGGGGGATCTCTTTGTGAGGTCGGCATACAAACTGCTGACGAACCCTGGAAGAAGATTTGGAATCGCCACATGATCCCTAAAATAAATTTCTTTTGGTGGACAGCCTGCCATAATAGGATTATTACTCAGGACAATTTGAGGAAACGGGGCTTTTGTATTCCCAATAGATGTTTACTTTGTAAGAATGGGGAGGAAACTGTCAGTCACCTGTTGTTACACTGCGCGTTTTTTGCTAAAGTTTGGGGGCTAGCTTTTGAGAAACTTGATATCTCTTGGGTTATGAGCAAGGATCTTTTATCGTTCATTCTGGGTTGGTATGGTCCCTATTCCCACCCTCTGCCTGGTGAAATTTGGAATCAGGTCCCTCCTATCTTGGGTTGGTGTCTGTGGAAGGAGAGGAATAACAGGGTTTTCAAGAATGTTGAGAGGAGCCCTAAGGATGTTTTCGGCATTGATGCTCAACTCATTGAGGAGACCATCTCCCTCTTTAATGGGAAACTCCCGGAGATGGGGTCGTTGGATTTTGAAATTAGAATGGCCAAGGCTTGGCATCAGGGATTAGAGGCTAACTCTTTTGACAACTTGAAATTCTTAGCCAAGAACAATACCAAATGGGAGCCTCCGGATAGAGGCTAGTTTAAACTCAATTTTGATGGGGTTGCTAAGGGCAACCCAGGCAAGGCAAGTATAGGTGGAGTAATTAGAGATCCTGGGGGGTTTATGGTTACGGGATTTGCTTGAGGTATTGGGTTCCAATCTTCTATAGTGGTTGAAGCTCGTGTGCTGCTCATGGGCCTCAGAGTTGTTGTCTCTTTGGGGATTGCTAATCTCCACATCAAACGAGACTCTAAGTCCATTATGGATGTTGTGAATAAAGAAAGACTAATTGGCTGGAATACTAAAGATATTTTGTTGGATGCCAGATTCCTTTTATCCAAATTTAGGGATAAAAAGGTGACACATATTTTTAGAGAAGGCAACCAAGTGGTGAATGCCTTAGCTAACCTTGGCTCTTATTGGGGTTCCTCTAAATGTTGGAGGAGAATGGAATTGTTACCGCCAAAAATTCAAGCTATCATCTCGAGGGAACAAAGCAATCAATTATCGCAATGATTTTAAAACTATGGATGACGGGTACTGAATGGGGGTCCACTTGATTTCATTGGGGGTCTGGTGGATGAGTGTTAACACTGAGATGGCCTACAGGTGGAGGGACTCTAACTTTTCGGCTCATTACAGGATTAGAGATTTCTATGTGTGGGGTATGGACTGGAGGATCCACTTGTCTGTCCTTTGGCCTTGGTGGATGGGTTTGATTACTAAGGTGGATGACAGGTGGTGGGGTTTAAATTTTAAGGCTGGTAATATAAAGAAAAAAGGTAGCCTGATGAAGGAAAGGAGGAAGGACGTGACTTCAATGAATTCGAGGAGTCGTATCGTGCGATCTCTTCTCTTGGGGATCATGCAATATCTTGGTTTATCTCATTTTAGCATCAGTTTTGAGAGTTTTAATAATGATTTGACTCTTTATTATGAAAGAAAGCCTCCTTCTAGTGTCTTCGTGCTAGCTATTTTAGCACGAGTCTCAAATTGCACTCTTAAGAATGTTTCTATATTTAGCCATACGGCCTTTTTGCCTTGTTTTTTGCGCGTTTTCTCCAAGGAAAAGGAACCCTGCATGCCCATCAATTCTTGTCTTGCTGGCCACAATCTTTCCAAGATCCTCATTAACACCGTTGTCAAGTCACCCTGTGGTGATTTTCCTTTCCGTGCATGCAACCTGTACGCTGGCGTAATTACCCATTGTTGTATCCCTTGCCTAAATGAATACAATGTGATAATTATTTGCTATCCTGCTAGCTTCTACATTTGGTATCTTTTGCAAACTCTTGGGCTTTTTGTGCAGGTTGGAAAAATGGGTGGTGAGTGCGTGAGGACTGAGCTGGATAACTATGAGGAATTCTGGAATAATCCTTTAGTTTGGCACATCTGTGTGGAAGGTGGCATTGCTCCTCTTATGGAGATATTGGTCGGCCATGACCCTAACTTGTCTGGCCGGTTTTCCAACTCGTGGAAGGATTGTAGGGTCTCAATGGGAGGTATTTCATTTGAAATTAGTGAGGAAGTTATAGCGCAAGCCTTAGGATTACAGTGCACCGAGAAAAAATACCCCAAACACACCAAGAAACCGAACAACGAAAGTTTGAAAATTTTTTCAGAGGAGATGAGGAACTGGTGCAAAACCAGTTGGGTTTTGAGAGAGAAGCTCTCCCGAAGCCCTGGGATCAGGTGTGCCTTGTGTTGATGAAGTACATCACCTTGGAAGCTAGGTTTAAAACCTGCTTTTTTTATCACTTTCCCCTGTTGAATCATTTAAGGCACAAGATGTTGCTTAGTTTTCCTTTCTTTCCTCTAATGGATTTGGAAAACTCGGTCAAAAAATGCAAAGAGTTAGCCAGCCTTAACCCCAGTGATCTCCTGTCGCTCCCGCTCCATTAGGGGCTCATTCTAAGACTCTACCACTTCCACCTGGCCCTATGTCCTCCTAAATCTATTACAGTTGTGTGCATTGAGGATATCGAACCCCTGTCGGCTGTGAATATTTCTTCAGCCAAGTCTAAAAGCCCTCCCCGAAAATCCAATATGGGCACTGTGGGGAATCCCAACGCCAAGATGGCCACCAAGAAACTTAAGGGATGGATGGGTATGGCTCATGCTAGTGCGGCGACGGGTCTTTGTGAATTGAAGTCCACTCCTGTGATTTCGGCCTACAAGGCCACCACTGCAAAAAAAGGGAAGGAGAAAGGTACATCGTACCTAATTGTTAGGGAAGGGAAGGGCAAGAACACAATAGGGAAATATTCCAGAGGAGACACTGTTGTGGGGACTATTGTGATGACTGGTGGGAAAAATACTAGAAGGAGATCCGGGAGGCTTGCAAAGAATAGTAAAAACAGGCAGATAATTGAGGATTCAGAGGAGGAGCAGTCTAACAGCAAAGAGCACAAGGAAGAGGAAATTGAGGATGATGAGGACGAGAATGTGGAGGGGCCCCTGTTTACTCTTGAGGATAGCAAGGTTCCTAAAGATGGCTCTGCCTCTCACTCTTCGCATCCCCTGGTTGAAGAGCCTGGAGAGGTTCCGAGGACCATGGACATTGGGGAGGAGCCCTGTGAATTGGAGAAGAAAATGGACATGCTCAACAAAAGGCTTCGTGGGTTGACCCACTTCACTATGAAGTTGAGCCATTTCATCACTAGCACCCTGTCAAATGCCATTAAGGAGGAGCTGGAGGGAAATAACAGTCAGAAGAACAAAGACTAGATTGGGAATGAGGTTGTGGACCTCCTTCTTAAAAACTAGAATAACGCCAGTTAGCTGCTGCCTGTGTCGGTGTCCTGTCTATTAGCTGCCTCTCTGTGGTCTTTGTGTTGTCTGTGGGTTGTCTTTGTTTCTGTTTACTTTAATGTTTTATTTTTAGTCTTTCTTCTTTTTGGCCCTTGTGGCTCGATGTGAAGGGTACGATGCCCTAAAAATGTTACTTAACATTTCAAAAATATTTTGTTAATAATATATAAATATATACATAATGGTTGTTGTAAAAGAATAACTCTGCTTATGTGAATTAATGTATTATATAGATAGTGAAATTGTGAGATTAAATAAGAAAAATGTATTTACTTATATTACAAAAATTGAAGGATTTGATTAAATAAATTAAATTAGGTTATCTTATCATTAATTATTGAATGTTGATTCCTTTCAAAATTAGTTTATAGATGATGTGTAAAATTCACTATGAAATTAGTTAAAAGAATAATTTTGCCTTATGATTATTTGATTATGTAGATAAACAAATTGGAAAATTAAATCAAGAAATAGAGTTACTTACATTTAGACTATTGATGGAATTATTTAGATAATGAATGAAATTATCTTGGTTAGATAATACATGTTGATTTCCTTTATAATCATTAATGGTTGATTTGTTAGTACATGTTGATTTCAAGTTTGCATCGTTTATTTGTTTGCTTCTTTTGAAGAAGGTGTTGATTATTTGAAATTGGGGTAATTATGGTTATTGTTCAATGTGGGAGTCTTTTGTGCTAAGTGGTTAAGGTTGACTTCCAGAGGTTGGAGGGAGTATTTTGCATGTATGGGATTTATGTTGTTCATTTTGAAAGTGGTTGGTAATGTTGTTTGAGTTGTGTGCGAGAGGGTCAATGCCTTGCACTATGTTTTGGATTCATGTGATTAGGTTAAGTATGCAAGACGGTAAATGCCTTGCTTGTTGTGTAGGGTTTACTAGATGAAAGTAGGGGGAGTGGCTCTCAATAGGGGTTGAATCTCAAAGTGGTGACCAGGACAACCCATTGGAGAGTTTCTTAATCCAGTGATAACCTAAAAATGAACTGGGGGGAAGGGGTAATTTTCACATAAATAAGATAATGGATGCATCGCCCATGTGTATAGTGCTCATTTAGGCTAAGGATGGGGTGAGAAGGCCTGGTTGGCAAGATCAACTTCCTTGTCCTCATGAAAGGAATGTTGGTTTTGCATGTTTCACCCTATGGGGTTGGTACCTAGTGAGAGGTATACCGGACAACCATAGATGGGGGTAAGGACCTAGTGAGAGGTATACCAGACAACCCATGCCAAGGCCATGCGATGGCACTCTTCCCTATTGTAGTCTATCATTCCCTAGTTATGTTTTCCTTTTAGTTGTGTGAATGCCTCTAGGAGCGATGTATGTGTCTATGTGATGTTAATGTTGTTGCAGTGTTGTGATGGAGTCATGTTTATCCCTTGTGTATGTTAGCCTTTTGTCTTCTTGATTGTTTTTTTGTAGTGGGACCTTATGTTATCTCCTAGCATGGGGGGTGCACCTTAGGGTTCCACATGATCGGGAGGTTAGTGCTTTTTCCTCCATTAGGTTTCCTTGTTGCTTGTTTGTGTGCATGGAGGTTGTACCTTTTATTGTAATTTGATGAACTCTTCCCAATTTTTTTCAGGGAAGCATCATGGTAAACAATGTAATGATGTAACAAATTGTGATGTACTCTCATGTAATGGAATTTGTGTATATATATATATTTGTTAGAACTGATCTTTCATGTTGTTTAACGGATGACATGTTATGGAAATGTATATTGTAGAATCATTTAATGTGGTGGATTAAAATGAAATTGATTATTAGATAAATCATGTTAACTTATTTATTAATGAAATAATTCTTGCGCTTGTATAATATTTTTGTTAGTGGCATAGTCATGGAACCTTAGAGGACTTAGGATTAGATTGTATGTTATGTTATATTATGCAATCCACTATTATCTCTTTAAAAAAAAAAATCTTTTAATTAAGTCATGTTTCGTGTTGTCCTCTGGGGTTTCTTTGTGGGGCATTACATTCAGTATCGCAAAACAAAACCAAAATGGTTCACATTGGGCTAACCAAAAATGTAAGAGAGGGGGACCGACCACGTCAAGGCTCTAGGTCATGGAGAGCCGAGAAAGGAGGGCTGCCCAAACTTACCTCACTCTAAAGGGGTACTTTGAAATAAGGGTCAAGAATGATGAGGACTATAAAGTACTTTGATCGCTCTTCAAACCCAAAATCTAGGTTTAGGCTAGGCGAGCTAGTTTTCAAAGTTGATACTGTACACCAAACATCTCTCTGTCTGAGGATGTAAGTGCAGTTATAGGACAACAACGCAACACACTAGTATCTCACAAGTGTGTTGGTGTTTGTACGGCCAAAGGATAGAAAGCATAATACAAATCGCCAGAAAACAAGTTGATGGCCTAACTAAGTACTCCTAAATGAACAAAATAGAACTATAAAGTATGAAAGGTACAAGCGAAGATGATAAAATAGATAGATGAGAGCTAAACTAACAAAGATGATCTCACTGAGGCACCAGTTCGCTAGCCAGCTCCAAATGCATGTTCACCTGCACACAAGAAAGAGGGGAAAGTTGTTGGGGTTGTATATGGGTCTACCTCAGTCAAAGCCCCATTTTGGTGTTTCCACCTCCACAGATAGCCAAATAGCAATGAGAGAGAAATATGTGATAAAGAATTAAACAAATAGAGATTGCAATAAACACTACAAAATAGTAAATAGCTACTCAACCAGATCAAAAAGGAGAGAAGCGAAACGTTACCACCTCCACCTAAGATCTCACTAGCCAATGGAGGAGAAGATGGACTTGGCAAGGTCACCACAACCTTGACTATGATGAAAGGAGGTCTCACAAGACTCCAAGCCCACGCTGCTAATGGCTTGCTTCACACTTACTTTGCAAAGTTGATAGAGTATTATTGTTGTAATGGAGTGTTGAAATGTTGCTTGCTAGTGAAGAGAATGCTATAAATTGTGAAGAGATTGCTAGAGAATAAAATGAGATGAAGATGGATGAATTTGAAGGAGAATGAGGAAGAATCTACCATTTCCAGGGTTGGTTGGTCGAAGAGGGACATTACAAATTGACCCCAATGGAAAGTGCAACACCTCTGCCAACTTCAGACGCAGGAATCGTCAGGGATGACAGTGCGTCATGTGGACGTTTGTGCGTCGCACGCACATCCCAGAAAATTATTCTCCCACCGACACAATAGATAGATTCCAAGTGGAAGGAAAGCAGTTGGGTGATGTGGAATTTTGACTTTGGATTTGGTTTTCTAAGGTGAGGATGTGTAAAAAGGGAATTCGCATAAAGGGTGCAAATTCTCTCCTATACACAAGCTCATACTTCTTAATAAAAAGCAACAAGAAGGTAACAGATATCTACTTCAACAAAGGAAGCAAAATAGTGATTTGATCATTCTAATTTCTATTCAAACAATGAGATACCAAAGTCTACAATACAAGTTAGAAACACAGAGACTAAAGACTCCCTGCACACATGTCAAAACTGGCTACATCAAGATTTAAAAAGGATCGGATTTCTTACTGGCAGTAACTTCAACATTCCTTCTCACACTTCAATTTGTTCTTTGTTCTCAATTGCCAACTTTAACACCCAACCCCTTTAGTGGTAGTGACACCAAACCACACAAATTGATTCACCCACATTCTAGCAAAGTGAATACTTACCAATTAGAGGCTCTGCATAAGGAATATTCAACAAGATATATAAACCAGTCCAACATGCATCTAGATTTGGCTTTAGTAGTTGGATCGATACACATACATGCACCCAAGAGTCGAGAAAAAAAATCGATGTAACCACCTATAGTAGTTTAAAAAACTAGCTTCCAAGAGTGGCGATCAATCTCCTCTAATTGTTGTAATTGTCTTTTGTTTTCTTTTGCAATGATTAAGAGAGAACTTCAGGTCTTTCCACTTGTCAACGATTATCCAAGCAAAACAAAATTAAAACAAAAACAAAAACCAAAATTTTCAAACCAAGCTTGGATGAAGCAAAGGTGATGCCCTTGCATCAGAAGCTATCTAACGTACAATATGAGATTGTGCCAATTGTCACATTCACAATATTATATACATTCAAAATTTTAATAATTGTCCCAAAATAAATTAATAGGTGAATTTGGCTAGAGAGGGCTATACCTGTAAATATAAAATTCAAAAGAAAAAACAAGATTTCAACCAGTTGCTCTAGTGGAAGGGCCATATTTTCTTCAAATGTATATTAGAAATCTTGCCCAAAAATCCAACTTGTCTCTTCTTGGCCAACATATTGTTGCAAGATGGTGTGCCCCTTGGTCTCCTTTGTCCAATGTGGTTCTTGGGTTTGTGACATGGCTTAGTCGTCTCCTGTGGATCTTGTATAAATCTGGCAATTATATCAAGCATTAATAGGTCGATCTTTTGGTGCAATGACAACCACCAATGTAAAAATTGGTATCAGAGTTGAGGTCACAGGTTTGAACCCCTCGCTTGCATTGGGGGGATTGTTGCAAGATGGTGTGTCCCTTGGTCTCCTCTGTGCAACACGGTGCTTGGGTTTGTGACATGGATTAACCACCTCCTATGGATCTTGTATAAATATGGTAGTTGTATCGGGCATTAATAGGTCGATCTTTTGGTGCAACGATAACCACCAATGTAACACATACGTACCATTGTATCCAAATACCCAAACTAATTTGGAGTTTTTATTAATGAAGCCAATTTATTATCTAAATATCCCCCTAAATTGGCTTAAGTGCAATCAATTCTATAATTACTCATATTATTAATCAATTATTAAAATTTTCTCATTACATTTATTAATCTAAAATAATTGCATTAATATTAGACTAAACCCTATATATATTCAACATTTTAATAATTATCTTAAATTATTAATGTTACTTCATAAATTATATTTTCATAATTATCTCAAATTATAAAGTCAAGAGTCAAGGTCAACTCACCTCCAATTTTTACGTGTTTTACAAGCAATTCAAGAGGGAGTTCCACGCCCAAATGCCCAGTTCAAGCATGTAGACTCAACCTCTTCCTTGAAGACGAGTTCAGTTATGAAGGAGGTGGATTTTGATGAAAACTAGGCGCCCAAGTCTGTTTAGAGTTAGTTCTTTCTATTCTCCTTTTCGCTATAGGCAAAGGAAGGCATATTGTAACTCATTTTTTGAGAGAGATATTAAATATAGAGCATAAATTCTATGTATTTTGAAGTATTTTCAAAATTGTAAGTGTGAAAAGCTCCTATTTTTCAATAAAGAAACATGTTTTTCCTTCTCAAATTCATTTGTTGAATGTCTTTCTAATCTAATTTATGTGATTTTGCAATCTCAAATCCTTGAATTATGTCTCATTTTAAAAACATTTTATACTAGAATAAGTAAAACTCATATAGGTCATAGGTTGTGTTGATACTTTCAGTAGTTGTAGTTGTAAAAACATTCAGTTTTCCTTCAAAAAATGTGAAATACAATCTTCTTATGAAACATTGTTATGTGAGCTTGTTGAAAACTAGATTTTACATAGAGTAAAACTCTTTCTTGAGAGAAATTGTGAGTTGAAACAATAAGGTATATATCTTTTAAAATTTGGTGCATCACCCCCTAGGAACATTTTTTCAACCTTAGTTCTTCTATCACTTTTCCTTTCCAAAATAGGAGGTTAAACAAGGGAACCAACCCTCTCTAAAGGTTCATCTTCACTATAATCCATCCATAGCTTGAAGATGATCTCGTGTTTCACATCATAGCTAAGTTTTTCACTTACTTGGGGTGCAATCTTTGTGATAACAATTGCAAGAGATGGGAAAAATATTGGGTGCTAATGGGGTGATCCCACAATAGTGGTTTACATTTTTTGGCCAAACTTGACATTGAACTAAATTTTTGTAACTAAATCTTCACTTTCAGGCAACTGTAGCTACTAAACCATGAGGAATTTGAAGATGATGCAAACTAGTGATTTGTGAAATTTTGTCTGTAGATTCTAAATATATTTTTTTTAAAAAAATTGGAATTAAATTGCATTTCTTTTTCCATCTCCTTCGAAAACTAGTTTTTAACAGTAAACACCATTTTTAAAGAGTGGCGTGTACTTGCTAACACAACTTTTATCTATGAAGGATAAAAATAAAAAAAAATCGAATTTAGATTCGTAACTATGATATCTAGTGCACAAAATTGGTTTCATAGTGTTTTATTGAATATTTTTTTCTTAATTAAGTTTTGAAATCAAACCAATTACAATTTAGACATAGGTTTACTTGCTAACACATAACTTTTTTTGTATGTATCGAAATTCTTTTTTTTTGTTGGATCAAGGACATCAATATCAAGTGCATAGGTATTTTCAATATTTTTTTATAATCTGCTATTTTTCCACACGTGCAGAACAAAGAGCTTGATTTTTGGTTAAAATCCTATGTTTAATTAAGCTAAAAAAATACATAATAAAACAAAAATATATTAAAATTATATTTGATAGATAGATTGTTTTGAGGATTACCATCATCCAGTTGGGTCTGTGAAGTTGATTCCATTTTCATCTTCAACCCAAGCTCAGAAAGGAAAAATTTTGCTAAAAAATGCTAGAGGAGAGGAAGAAGGGCAAAAAAGGGGAGTTTGAGTGAACCCCCCTAGACCCCTTCGAGCGAAGGGGGGTTGCTCAAACCCCCCTTTTTTTTCCATTTCCCATTGATTTCATTTATAAAAACCTGCCAAATGGGGTTGCATCACAAAGGGGTTCGCTCAAAGGGGGGGTTCAAGAAAATCCCTTTTTGGGTTTGCTCGAACCCCTCCCTTCAAGCGAACCCCTAAAAACCCTAATTTTTTTTCTTGGGAGCGCTTTTGCAATTTTTCTTTGTGAAGGGAATTGTAAACCACTATTGTGGGATCACCCCTATCATTCCCCACATGGTATAGAAGCTATCTAACATACAATATGAGATCTTTTCAATTGCCACATTCACAATCTTATCTACATTCAAAATTTTAATAACTGTCTTGAAAAAAATTAATAGGTGAATTTGGCTAGAGAGGGCTATACCTGTAAATATAAAATATAAAATAAAAAATAAGATTTCAACTAGATGCTCTAGTGGAAAGGCCATGTTTTCTTCAAATGTATATTAGAAATATTTCCCAAAAATCCAACTTGCCTCTTCTTGACCAACATACGCACAATTGTGTCCATTTTCCCAAACTAATTTGGAGTTGTTATCAATGAAGCTATTTTTGTATCTAAATATTTCCCTTTTGGCTCAAGTGCAATCAATTCTATAATTACTCAACTAAAATCTATAGTACCAAATTGGTGATGAGAAAGTTGATCATAAATCCCACATGAAACCTATATGATTATTCATTGCAAGAGAGGACCGAAAGATTGAGCACTATCTTTTTCCACGTGTTATAGGAGTTGACTAACATACAATCTTATATCTTGTCATTTGCCACATTTACAATTTGAAATGCCTCCTTATTCGACTATTTGTATATGTGGCCAATGGAGAAAGCTAACATCTCATACAAAGCAAGCCAACATAAATACATAGTGGGGTGATCCCACATAAGTGGGTTATAATTGCATTGACGAACAAAAATTGCTTGGGTGCTCAAAACTAATTTGGGGGGTTCACTAGAACCCCTTAAAGGATTTGCTACAAGGGGGGTTCTAGCGAACTCCCTTAGGTGATCCCACAATATTGAGTTACACTTTTTGGCCAAACTTGACATTGAACTAAACTTTTTTAACTAAATCTTCACTTTTAGACACCTGTAGCTACTAAGCCATGAGGAATTTGAAGATGATGCAAACTAGTGATTTGTGGCATTTTGTCTGTAGATTCTAAATATATTTTTTCTTAAATAAATTGAAATCAATTACATTTATTTTTCCATCTCCTTCAAAAACTAGTTTTTAACAGTAAACACCATTTTTAAAGAGTGATGTTCATCATATAACATATAACTTTTTTTCTATGAAGGATAAATTCTAATTTTTTCAAATTTAGATTTGTTACTACAATATCTAGTATGTTCATTTGGTTTCATAGTATTTTATTGAATATTTTTTCTTGATTAAGTTTTGAAGTTAAACCAATTATAATTGAGACATAGGTGGACAGTATAGCACATAATTTTTTTGTATGTAGCGAAATTCAAATTTTTTTGTAGGATCAAGGACATCAATACGAAGCACATACATATTTTTCAAAAAAAAATTGATAACTACTATTTTTCGACATGTGCAAAACAAAGAGCTTAATTTTCGATGAAAACCCTATGTTTAATTAAACTAAAAAAACATATAATAAAAACAAAATATATTAAAATTATACTTGATGGAGAGCTCATTTTGAGGACTATAATACTCTGAATGGGTTTGTCAAGTTGATTCCATTTTCATCCTCAACCTAAGCTTTGAAACCTAAAATTTTGCAGAAAATTGCACATGGAGGGGGAGAAGGGAGAAAAGGGGGGTTCTAGAAAACCCTCCTTCGCTAGAAGGGGGGTTCGCTAGAAGGGGGTTCTAATGAAACCCCCTTTAAATAAAATTAAAAAACAAAATCCATTAAAAGGTGAGAGTCCCCTTCAATTTGTGTTTTTATTTTATTTTTAATTGTAAGTTTGAAATCCTATCAAGAATGGGTGTGCCTCCCATTTGACATATTTTATTGGATTTTGAAGGGTATGAACCCCACTAACCCATGATTAGAAGATAATTATCCCAAATTATTCATGTTAACTCATTAAATTAATTAATTTAATACTTCTATACCATTCTAAATTACATACATGTCATAGAAATAAATACTTATTATATATGCATTCAGCCTTTTAATAATTGTGAAGGACTCAAAGGATACTGAGGAAGAAGGAGACAAAAAAATAACAAAAGAAAATGAAGAAGTGGATATGCAAACAATGGCAGGCCCTGAAAATGAAATTAGTTCCTTGTGTTGTAGGAAAAAGTGAACAGGATGGACAATGCATTCAACAGGTTTGTCTCAATAACACATGGTATCATGAAAAGGGAAATATTTGGAACCGTGAATGGCATGGAAAAATTTAGGAAAGGTAGAGGAGGAAGGATTCCTTCTAGGATATGGAAATTTCATCTAAGAACAAAGAATCTAAAGAAAAGGACGTTTGGAGTGAGGAGTTGGAACAGTTGAAGATGGAATGGGACTTGATGAGTAGTCCCAAGAAGTGGTTAGGTTTTTGTCCCCTTGTTTTTGAGGCCTGCAAGCCTAGGTCCTTGTTGGGTCTACATGCCCCTTTGCTTATTCTGATTATATATTGTTTGTTGTTTTCTTCGGACAATAAATGTTTTGTGGAACTTGACTGACGTGGCATGACTGGTTGGCCTTTTGATGTTTCATTCTAGGTGTCAGTCTATTTGTTTTGGTTTGTTTGTTTTGATTATGTTGAATCGTTGGCCTTGAGGCATATCTCTTGATCTTTGGATGGGTTTAGGGGCCCTTTCCCTTGCTTTTTTTTATCAAAAACATTTTATAATTGTGTCAAATTATTAATGTTAACTCATTAAATTAATTAATTTAATACTTCTATACAGTTCTAAATTACATTTCATAAAATTCAATACTTATCATATTTACATTAAACATTTTAATAATTATGTTTATTATAATTGAGCGTCCCCTTCAATTTGTTATTTTTTTATTTCTAATTGTGAGAAGTTTGAAATCCTATTAAGAAATCCTCCCATTTGACATTTTTTATTGGATTTTGAAGAGGTGAACCCTACTAACCCATGATTAGAAGATAATTATTCCAAATTATTAATGTTAACTCGTTAAATTAATTAATTTATTACTTCTATACCATTTTAAAATACATATGTCATAAAATTAAATACTTATTATATCTACATTTAATATTTTAATAATCATCTAAATTATTAATGTTCTCAAACTAATTTGGAGTTGTTGTCAATGAAGCCAATTTGTTATCTAAATATCCCCCTTTTGACTCAAATGCAATCAATTTAATAACTAGCAACCACATATTGGTGTGCAATGGGTACATCAAAGAGGTGTGGAAGGTCAATTAGGAAAAAAATTGGTCTATTTTTTGCATACATTTGTGCTTACATCTTTAGGGGATTCTACCAAACAATTTCTTTGATAGAATTTGATCACTTTAAGTTTAGGTGCCAAGTGCCACCCATTATATTCAAGTTGAAAATGTGCATTATTTGATTGGTCTCCAGGTATAAAGCTTTATTACTTCTTACCCAAGAAAATATGGATGAAGTTCTTTCTACTCAATGCATGTTAACGAGGGCCTTAGTGTAGGCTAATATGTAGATGTGATGGACACCATGTAACATAGAATTAATTTTCCCAAAGTATTTTTAGTGGTAATTTATGTTGTATTATACATTTTAACTTGATATTGATACAATTTTGTGATGGTAGAAATGGGCCCTTTTTTTGTAATGAGATGAAATGTTTATAGCTTTTAGTATGCTAAATTTTAGTTCATGGGTGTCTTGATACATATGTATTGGAAGAATTATTATCTATTAAGATTATAAATTACTTATATCAAAGCAACTCTTAGGAAATCAATGACCGTGAAAGTAGATCCAACTTGTTCTTTTGAAGATAAAATGTCTCTTAACTATAAATTTTATGTTTTATTTTTCTTTGGTGTGTCATTAGTAAAATCAATGCAACATAGAGAGGGCAATATAGAAAGAGAGATAGAGCCTAAAGAAGAGAGAGAAGAGATATAGAGGGAAAGAGAGAAAAGTAGGAGAGAGGGGGCGAGAGAGAAAGAGAAAAAGAGAGAGGAGACAAAGAGATATATAAAGGAAATTAAATAGGGAGAGAGGGTGATAGACAAGGAGAGAAAGAGATATTTATAGAGAGGAATAGAGAGCTCGATAAATAGGGAGAGAGGGAGATAGATAGGGAGAAAAAGAGGTATATTTATAGAGAGAAATAGAGAGAGATAGGAGATGGGAGGAAAATAAGAGATATAAAGGGAAACAAAGATTGGCTTTTGAGAAACTATTATGTGCCAACAATACAAAGATAACACATGTCCATAGGGATTTATCTCTTTACCCCTCTCTCTCTCTCTCTCTCTCTCTCTCTCTCTCTCTCTCTCTCTCTCTATCTCTATATATATATATATATATATATATATATCCTTCTCCCTCTCCCTCGATTTTTATTTCTACACCAAAATTTGCAACTATAACATTTGACATCTCATTCATAATTGTCGTAATTGGTAAGTTGGAATTTCTATAGGAGAGAGGGCCAAGGGAGGAAGCCACTTGAAAATTTTATTGAATATGTACTAAGTTATCAATATTTTTTGGTTTGAATCCCTTGTGATTGACCCACTTTATCTTTTTTCTCACTTCTCTTGTTTACACTTTATTCTCATTTTTGGTTGTCTTAAATTACACTATGTCATTATTTTCATTATACCCATTCTTGCTTTGCTCTAGTTTGGCATACTATTGTATGATTGTTTAGAAACTATTTTTATTATATGTTCTTGAATGTTGATACATTTTGAGGCTAAGTCCTCCTAAGGTCTATGGACCTCACACCCTTCTAATCAATTTTGTGTGTTGATAATCACATCCTAAAATAAATTATTATATTTAATTTTCCATCCAACAACTATATTAAGTTTAAATTCTGTTATATCTATGCATTATTTACAAATTTACCTCTATTTAAAATAAATATTAATTATATAACTACAAAATAATATTAAATCAATATATAATTTATTATGTAATAATAAGTAGAATTTAAATGAATATAATATAATTATATAATAAAATGTAAATAAGCATTGATTAATAAATTAAATATAATAAATATATATATATTGTATTATATAAAATATAAATACTAAATAACATAATATATATTATATAATTTAATGTATAATATAAAAATATTAAATATTAATATATTTTATATTAGTTCAATATTATATAATATAATATTTAATAAAATTATAAATATAATATATAATATATAAATAACATAATATAATATACATAATATATTATTTATATACTATATAATCTACAATATAAAATATTTATATAAACCTACAATATTATTTATATATATTTAACTTTAATATAAATATAATAAATAATATACTTTAACTATATAATATAATACATATATAATTATTACTAGCACTTGCATCTAAAAGAGGTTCAAGAATTATGCCCATAGAAAACTATATGTATGTTAATATGTTAGAGAGTAAGTGTTTGTGCATGGATGTGTATAGATGCCATGTGCTGCAAATTCTGGTTGTATGTTGTTGAATTAAACAATTAATAATAAGTGCTAAATAATGGAATGAAATAAACTTAGACAAATCTATATATTTAAAACATAAAGCAATGCAAATGAAAAAAGAAAGTTGTCATCAAATTGACAAAAAAATATTACAATGGAAATAGAATGTTTCCATCTAGTTGGAAAATCAATATTTATCCTGCTTTTACATGATAAGTGAGATTTTGGAGTCTTTCACCTGATATTTTGGAGGCTTTTACCATTAAATGACAGCTGGTTTACCATTAAATGATGGCTAAAACTTGTTTTCCGATGACTCAACAATGATTTGCAGGCATAAAGCTTGTTTCAGGCTCAAACCTCACACTATATAACCTATCAACTAACAAATAATATCTTAAACAAAGATAAAATAAACTTTTACCTGAAAGTTAAGCTCGATTTCCAAGGGCCCCATAAACTGATTCACAGATACCATTACCAAGATATACAAATCATATATCATCATAACATATAACATATAACTCATTAGCTAAGAAAAGTGATGATAAGAAACACATACTAATAAATTAAAAGATTAGTATTGAACCCATTATGGTCTTCTGGTTTGGTCTCTGGAATTGTCCATTTGCAAAAGCAGAGGCAAGTTTGAATCTCTGATAAGAAAGTTTATATCTGCTTGATATGAACTCTAATCGTTGATCATGGGGATTATGGTAGCAACAGAGGACATCTGATACATTTCTCGGATTTGTCCTTCACACCATGGTCTAGAGGCAAAGGCAGAATCAAAACATCATGATGAAACCCCCAGGTTCTCTACTTTCTAACCAGATTTCTCTTCTCTTACGGTGTTCCATTTCCAGGCTGAACAATCGACCTATGCAACAATATTATAGTAACGATACTCCTGCAAAAAGTGGGTTTTAAAAGGTAATCCAGTCCATTATTCTAGTAATTGCTGCCATAGTTTGAAGTATTCGTCTGCATTAAAAAGTGGGTCCTGTGAACTGGGTAATAAGGAAATGTGAAAAAAGAGGCTAGGGAGTTGCAGTTGGACCGGGACCCGCCCCGGGCGGTTTTGAACCAGATGTAAATGCAGAGCACCGTGCAATTCTAATGGCATACCAAGACAAACAGGGTGACGTATGCTGGATTTTATATAAGTTTGAATCCCTGAAAATTCGTGGTCTATGTTTCCACGATGGGCTACAGCGTACGAGTTTGATTGCAACTCTCCAAATAAATATGAGCTGTTCCTCGTCGTTCTCCGTAGACTGGATATACGGAGAACTGTCACTTCAAAGACAGAAGAAAAAGTGTTAAAATATACCCCTGGACATGAAAGAGGCCGCGTTTGCTGGCTAGCAATAGTTAAATCGCACGGTTGTGTTGTTCTCGACTCCACGTTATTTACGGCCGCGTTTTTTATGCCGAATTTATTAAATGATATGCGAAAAGTGACGAACGAAAATCGACAAAACTTTCAACAGATGAGATTGTTCTGTTCGTCTTGCATCCATTTTTCATTATTGTTGATGACAAAAAGAAGATCGTCCATTTCAAATAGGAAACGTTTTCGGTATAATTATTCAACTACAAGTTATAGTATCAAATTGATGATGATAAAATGATATGCGAAAAGTGACAAATGAAAATCGACAAAACTTTCAACGGATGAGATTGTTTTGTTCGTCTTGCATTATTTTTCATCATTGTTGATGACAAAAAGGAGGTCGTCCATCTCAAATAGCAAACGCTTTTGGTATAATTATTCAACTACAAGTTACAGTATCATATTGATGATGATAAAAATGATATGCGAAAAGTGACAAACGAAAATCGACAAAACTTTCAACGGATGAGATTGTTTTGTTCGTCTTGCATCCATCTTTCACCACTGTTGATGACAAAAAGAGGTCGTCCATTTTATATAGGAAACACTTTCGACATAATTACTCAACTACAAGTTATAGTATCATATTGGTGATGAGCAAGTAAATATCCCTCTTTTGACTCAACATACAATATGAGATCCTATCAATTGCCACATTCACAATCTTATCTACATTCAAAATTTTAATAATTGTCTCAAAAAATTAATAGGTGAATTTGGCCAGAGAGAGAGCATTATACTGTAAATATAAAATTCAAAAGAAAAAACAAGATTTCAACTAGTTGCTCCAATAGAAAGGTCATGTTTTCTTCAAATCTATATTAGAAATCTTGCCAAAAAGCCAACTTGCCTCTTCTTGGCCAACATATGCACCATTTTATCCATTTTCTCAAACTAATTTGGAGTTGTTAGATCAATGAAACCAATTTATTATCTAAATATCCCATTTTGACTCAAGTGCAATCAATTCTATAATTTTTCAACTAAAAACTATAATGGCATATTGGTGATGAGCATGTTGATCATAAATCCCACATGAAACCTATATGAATATTCGTTGCAAGAGAGGATCGAAAGATTGAGCACCATCTTCTACCATGTATTATGGGAGTTATCTAACAAACAATCTTATATCTTTTCAATTGCCACATTTACAATTTGAATTGCCTCCTTATTTGGCCTCCTTATATCTTGGGTCCCATAGGCTTCTTTGGCCTCGTGTCATTAAAATATTCCATTTCATATTTGCTTCTTTGTATATGTGTCCAATGGAGAAAGCTAACATCTCATCAAAAGCAGGCCAACATAAATGCATAGTGTTGTCAAATTTTCAATATTTACATCCTTGCAAGGACTCAAAAAATGAAGTCATAACTATTGTAATCATGTTGTGTGGCCATAGCGTACGGAGAGCTATCTAGGGGGTAACAAGTTATCATGAAATAAAGATAGTAATGATTTAACCAAAGATTTAAAATATTTTCTAATAGATGCCTCGAGTAATGGTCAATGCTAAAGTTGGCCAACGCATTGCATGAATTTTTCCTTCCCTGGATATACGTCTAATAGAATAGACCTTGAGATTATTGAGTATGGTCCATATTTGATTTAAAATTCTATTGATTTTCTAGTTTTAAGCCCATTTTTTATTTATTGTGTTTATTATAATATGAGAGTCCCCTTCAATTTGTATTTTTTTATTTTTAATTGTGAGCAAGTTTGAAATCCTACTAAGAACGGGTGTGCCTCCCATTTGACATATTTTCTTATATTTTGAAGGGGATGAACCCCACTAACCCATGATTAGAAGATAATTATCCCAAATTATTAATGTTAACTCATTAAATTAATTAATTTAATACTTCTATACCATTCTAAATTGCATATGTCATAGAATTAAATACTTGTTATATCTACATTCAATATTTTAATAATCGTCTCAAATTATTAATGTTAAGTCATTAAATTAATTAATTTAATACTTCTATAAATGGTTTTAAATTACATGTCATAAAATTAAATACTTATCATATTTACATTCAACATTTTAATATTTACATTCAACATTTTAATAGTTACATGTTTATTATAATTGAGAGTCCCCTTCAATTTGTTATTTTTTATCTCTAATTGTGAGAAGTTTGAAATCCTATTAAGAAAGACTCCCATTTGACATCTTTTATTTGGATTTTGAAGGGGTGAACCCTACTAACCCATGATTAGAAGATAATTATTCCAAATTATTAATGTTAATTCATTAAAATTATTAATTTATTACTTATGTACCATTTTAAATTACATGTCATAGAATTAAATACTTATTATATCTACATTCAACATTTTAATAATCATCTCAAAATTTTATTAGTGTTCTCAAACTAATTTGGAGTTGTTGTCAATGAAGCCAATTTGTTATCTAAATATCCCCCTTTTGACTCAAGTGCAATCAATTCTATAACTAGCAATCATGCATTGGTGTGCAATGGGTATGCTGAAGAGGTGTGGAAGGTCAATTAGGAAAAAAATTGGTCTATTTTTTTCATACATTTATGTAGTACGTGAGGTCAATTAGTAGGTCATTTAGCAAATGATGTTGCTTGTGGAACAAAGGCCTCAATAGAGAAGTGATAACTTCAAATCAACTATGCATCCTCTTACAAGGATCTAAACATGATTGAAATAAAACCTTTGAATGAGGAAGATAATCAGACTCCATTATCAACAGGCTCATGTTATGTTTGCAATAGAGAGGGAGGGAGAGATAGGGATAGAAAGAGAGAGAGATAGAGTGGGGAAGAGTGAGAGAGGTGGGTAAGGAGATAGAGGAAAAAATAGTGTGAGACATAAAGAATGAAGAGAGAGGACCTGACAAAGAGATGGATAGACGAAAGGGAAGAAGGAGATAGAGAGAGATACACACATATTGACAAAGAGAGATGGGCACAAAGAGATATAAAGAGATGCAGAGAGATAGAGAGACCAAGAAGCATAGAGAGGGAGAGATATAAGAGAGATAAAAGGAAATAGATATTGAGAGAAGAGAAATTAATACGTAAATTTGCATCTACAACAACTAACAAAATCCCCTTCCATTATGTTGTGATAGATGTCATACCCTAGGTATTATAGAGATCTTATTTACTTTCCAAGGACTATTTAACAAATCCATTATGTGCATATATTTTATTATCGTAGAAAGCCATGACAACACATCTTTAGAGAATTCTACCAAATAATTTTCTTTGATAGAATTTGAACACTTTGAGTTTAGGTGCCAAGTGTTGCCGATTATATTCAAGTTGAAAATATGGATTATTTTATGGGTGACCTCCAAGTACAAAATCTTTATTACTTCTCACCAAAAAAAATATGGGTGAAGTTCTTTCTAGTCAATGTGTTGAGAAGGACCTTAATGTAGGCTAATATGTAGGTATTTTGGACATCATGTAATGTATAGAACTAATTTTCTCAAAGCTTTTTTAGTGGTAAAATATGTTGTATTATACATTTTAACTTGATACTGATATAATTTTGTGATGGTAGAAATGGGCCCTTTTTTGTAACGAGATGAAATGTTTATAGCTTTTAGTATGCTAAATTCTAGTTCATGGGTGTCTTGATACATATGTATTGGAAGAATTATTATCTATCAAGATTAGAAATTACTTGTATCAAAGCAACTCTTAGGAAAGCAATGACCATGAAAGTAGATCCAGCTTTTTTTTTCAAAGAGAAATGCCTCTTAACTGTAAATTTTACGTTTTATTTTTCTTTGGTGTGTCATTAGTAAAATCAATGCAACATAGAGAGGGGAATATAGAAAGAGAGATAGAGCATGAAGAAGAGAGAGAAGATATATAGAGGAAAAGAGAGAAAAGTAGGAGAGAGGGGGAAAGAGAAAAAGAGAAAAAGAGATAGGGGAGACAAAGAGATATATAAAGAAAATTAAATAGGGAAAGAGGGAGATAGACGGGGAGAGAAAGAGACATTTATAGAGAGAGGAATAGAGAAAGATGAATAGGGAGAGAGGGAGATAGACAAGGAGAGAAAGAGATATTTATAGAGGAATAGAGAGAGATAAATAGGGAGATAGATAGGGAGAAAGAGATACAATTATAGAGATAGATGGGAGAAAAATAAGAGATATACAGGGAGAAAGAGATACATTTATAGAGAGGAAAAGAGAGAGATAGCAGACGGGAGAAAAATAAGAGATATTAAGGAAAACAAAGACTAGCTTTTGAGCAACTATTATGTGCCAAAAATTCAAAGATGGCACATGTCTATGAAGATGTATCTCTTTACCCATCTATCTCTATGTCATTATATGTAACCTATCAACTAATAAATAATATCTTATAGAGGAATAGAGAGAGATAAATAGGGAGATAGATAGGGAGAAAGAGATACAGTTATAGAGATAGATGGGAGAAAAATAAGAGATATACAGGGAGAAAGAGATACATTTATAGAGAGGAAAAGAGAGAGATAGCAGATGGGAGAAAAATAAGAGATATTAAGAAAAGCAAAGACTAGCTTTTGAGCAACTATTATGTGCCAAAAATTCAAAGATAGCACATGTCTATGGGGATGTATCTCTTTACCCATCTATCTCTATGTCATTATATGTAACCTATCAACTAATCAATAATATCTTAAACAAAAATAAAGAAAAATTTTATCTGAAAGTTAAGCTCGATTCCGAGGGCCCCATAAACTGATTCACATATACCATTACCAAGATATACACATCATATACCATCATAACATATAACTCGTTAGCTAAGAAAAGTGATGATAAGAAACACATACTAATAAATTAAAAGATTGGTATTGAACCAGTTATAATCTTCTGGTTTGGTCTGTGGAGTTGTCCATTTGCATTAGCAGAGGCAAGTTTGAATCTCTGAAAGGCAAGTTTATATCTGCTTGATATGAACTCTAATCGTTGATCATGGGGATTATGGTAGCAACAGAGGACATCTGATACATTTCTCGGATTTGTCCTTTACGCCATGGTCTAGAGGCAAAGGCAGAGTGAAAGACATATGATGAAACCCGCAGGTTCTCTACTTTCTAACCAGATTTCTCTTCTCTAAAGGTGTTCCATTTCCAGGCTGAACAATCGTCCTTTGCAAAAATATTATAGTTACGATACTCCTGCAAAAAGTAGGTTTTAAATATTTGTGTAATTGCTGCGATAGTTCGAAGTATTCGTCTGCATTAAAAAGTGGGTCCTGTGAATTGGGAAATAAGGACATGTGAAAAAAGAGGTTTACGGAATTGCAGTTGGACCACCCGCCTCGGGCGGTTTTGAACCAGATGTAGCCTAAATGCAGAGCACCGTGGAATTCTAATGGCATTCCAAGACAAATCGGGTGACGTATTCTGGATTTTATGTAAGTTGAATCCCTGAAAAATCATGCAGTTCATGTTTCCACGATGGGCTACAGCCTAAGAGTTTGATTGCAACTCTCGAAACAAATATGAGCAGTTCGTCATCGTTCTCCGTAGACTATCTATAATGAGAACTGTCACTTCAAAGACAGAAGAAACAGTCGTTAAAATATATCTCTGCACACATTAATGAGGCCGCATTTGTTGTTACAGAGGTATAATTGCACGGCTGTGTTGTCCTCGACTCCACATTTATTTACGGCCACAATTTTTATGGCGAATTTAGTAAATGATCTGCGAAAAGTGGGAAAATTTTGAATGGATGAGATTGTTCTGATCATCTTGTATTCATTTTTCAGCATTACAAATTATTGATGACAAAAAAGAGGTCGTTCATTTTTCGGCATAATTACTCAACTACAAGCTATAGTACAATATTGGTGATGAGCTATTCTCTTTTGGTTCAAGTGCAATCAATTCTATAAATACTCACCTGCAAATTATAGTATCATATTGGTGATAGGCAAATAAATATCCCCCTTTTGACTCACGTGCAATCAATTCTATTTCTATGATTAGTCAACTACGAGCTACAGTATCATATTGGTGATGAGCAAGTAAATATCCTCCTTTTGGCTCAAATGTAGTCAATTCTATGATTACTCTACTACAAGCTATAGTACCATATTGATGATGAGCAAGTAAATATCCCCCTTTTCTCTCAACTGCAATCAATTCTATGATTACTCAAATACAAGCTACGGTACCATATTAGTACTGTATTGATGATGAGTAGGTAAATATCCCCCTTTTGGCTCAAGTGCAATCAATTCTATGATTATTCAACTACAAGCTAGAAAACCATAGTGGTGATGAGCGAATAAATATCCCTCTTTTGGCTCGCGCGCAATCAATTTTATCTGTATGATTAGTCAACTACAAGCTACAGTATCATATTGGTGATGAGCTAATATCCCTCTTTTGGCTCAAATGCAATCAATTCTTTGATTACTCAACTACAAGCTATAGTACCATATTGGTGATAAGCAAGTAAATATCCCCCTTTTCGCTCAACTACAATCAATTCTATGATTACTCAAATACAAGCTACAATACCATATTAGTAATGTATTGGTGATGAGCAAGTAAATATCCCTCTTTTGGCTCAAGTGCAATCAATTCTATGATTACTCAACTACAAGCTACATTACCATATTAGTACTGGTTTGGTGATGAGCAAGTAAATCCCCCTTTCGGCTCAAGTCTAATCAATTCTACGATTACTCAACTACAAGCTACAGTACCATATTGGCAATGAGCAAGTAAATATCCCTCTTTTGGCTCAAGCACAATCAATTCTATGATTAGTCAACTACATGCTACTGTATCATTGGTGATGAGGAAATAAATATCCCCCTTTTGCCTCAAGTGCAATCAATTCTATGATTACTCAACTACACGCTATAGTATCATATTGGTGATGAGCAAGTAAATATCCCTCTTTTGACGCAAGTGCAATCAATTCTATAATTACTCGACTACAAGCTATAATACCATATTGGTGATAGAGTAGATTGATCAAAAATTTGACATGAAACCTATTTGATTAATGTAAAAAGATCAAATATGCTAAAAATTAGGATAAAAGGATCACATATGTTATTTGATTAATGTAAAAAGATCATATATACTAAAAATTAGGGTAAATAGATCACATATGTTATTTGATTGATGTAAAAAGATCAAATATGCTAAAATTAAGGATAAAAAGATCATATATACTATTTGATTGATGTAAAAAGATAGATATATCAAAAATTAAGGTAAATAGATCATATATGATATTTGATTAATGTAAAAAGATCAAATATACTAAAAATTAAAATAAAAGAAACATATATACTATTTGATTAATGTAAAAAGATCAGATATACCAAAAATTAGAATAACTAGATCATATATGTTATTTGATTAATGTAAAAGAATCCTATATGTCAAAAATTAAGGTCAAAGGATCATATATGCCAGACATTTGGGTAAAAGAAGCAACTATTGTGCTGTCCGAGTCAGCCTTGAAAGAGCAGTGATCTAGCAGATGGGATGCCAGCCGATATCTCTTATCATCACACTCGGAATAGTGTCTATTAGCATTGCTGCAGTCTTTGGGTTTATTCAAAGACATATAATCTGCTCCAGCTTCAAATATTTAAATATTTTTAAAAATACTTTTTTAATCTATGTGGGATAATTTCTGTGAAGCCTGTAAATTTCAAGCTTATAAAGGAAAACCCCGGGCTTTGTTGTCTGGAACACTTTCTTTTCTGAGAGCGTGTATTTTTTAAGGGTTTGAACGTTGAGGTTTTAGAAATATGAGGGTTAAAACTGTTAATTTGCAAATGGGCTACCGGTTCAGCGAAACGTGCAGCGGCAGGACTTTTCACGTGCTCAGCGTCCATGGCGGGGTTTCTGCTGGCAAAGATTTATGAGTCTGTTGTGGAGAATTGGGAGTCTGGAAACCGAAGTTGCTCTGAAGAGAAATGCCCAAGTGTAAATTCATCTGCTTCTTTCAGAATATTTGATTATGGGAATTTTGATCGCTTTCCACAACTCTAACTGCCCCTGCACAATATTTGCCTAAGGTATCTAGTCTTGCAAGGTTTCTCCTCTTCTCAATGTCACAATGAAGTGATTTGGGAATTAAGATGAATTTTGGTCCTTTTTCTAAATGTTATCTATTCATTATATTCGCAAGTCTAGAATTGCTTTCTAAGTATAGTTTTTTTTTTTTAATTCTTTTAAAGCATTTTTCTTATGTCTCATAGATCATAGATTTATGGGTTAAGAGACATTCTCAACTCTAGTGTGTGGTCATTTCGGATTTTTGTTATTTTTGTATATTTGAATCTTGTTTTTAAGGGGCTTTTAAATTTACAAATTGTGGAAAAATGAGTCACACCTACACCAAAACTGGATCGATTATCAAGAGGGTTGGTAGTTCAATAGTAGAGCATCCCGACAGCAAATGGAAGGTCCTAGGTCTGATTCCTAGCTAGTCCATGAAAATCTTAACATGGTATATGTTGGAAACCAACTATATTTTGTAGTTTTAGCTTTGTTTGTTCTTATGCTATGTTGGCTTTGTATTGACTCACCTTTGGTAACCAATTTGAGAAAATACAAGTGAGTTTTCCCCTTTTTAAAATATTGCTCAAGTCAATTGTATGATGTCCCCTGCATGCACTTTGTGCTCCAATATCTCCAAGAGATCCAAAAATTTCTAAGTACACAATTATGGGGCTTTTTTTCCTTAGGTTCTATGGGTTGTTGGAGTTTGGACCTTTAATATTTCCTTACTGACATGTCATCCCCACCATCTCTGCTTCCCCTTGTTTATCGAATTACCAAGCTTCATCCCCACAACATATCCTTTCACCCAATTTTGAAGATTTGGTGCAAACCCTTGAAAATTTGGTTGTATAGATTATGTTGAATTGTCAAACTTCTTGTGGTTGTCATGCTGGTTGTCCAAGTTTTAAAAAATGATGCCTTAGAATTTTTTGTTGCTAGATTGTCAAACTTGTTCCTCCATTTTTATTGTTCCTATTGAACCCTCGATCTTCAACCCCTGATAGTTTATTGAAGTTGAGTCTCTTTTATTGGGCTATTTGGTCATCCCATCATCTAACCCCTCTTCCAACTACAATAACCTGATCTTTTGTAGTCAAAATATTTCTAAATCTCCATTGTTCCCTTGCAACTTTGAAGTCCACCCATTTTCCTTAAATCCTTTAAGCATTGAGCCTTCAAACTTTTCCATCTTCGAATACCACTTCCTCGCCTTCCTAATCCTCTACTGGTAAAAAAATTGCCTAAGTATTTTGAAGTTTCAAACTTCGTCCTATATTCATATCCTCTTGTCTAACTCTAATCCCCTAATGTTGATGTTATGATGGCGTAATCCTTCCATTGGAGTTGTGAGTTGGTTCATCCTTGCTAATGGACCATCTTTGTATGATGTTGATATCATCCATTTTGCAAAATTCCCTAATAAGTCACACTTGTTGATGTCACCTTTTTGCACTCAAAGAATTCATATCTTTCAAACTAGGATATAGGGTTGGTCATCTATTTCCTCAAGACCCATTCCATTTGTCCCCAAACTTTGACTCCTATTTCATTATTTTTTCAATCTATAAGAGTCAAACTTTAGGTCAGCCCTTAATTCAATGCTCAATTCATTCAACCCTAAAAGCCTGCAACTTCACCACTCCTTTATAAGAACCTTTCAAAGTCAAACTTTCGACCATTTTCTATCTCAATACTTGCTATAAGGTCATCCTGATACCATGATTCTAACATCTCAAAATATTTTTCCTTGTTAGGGTTCCCCCTTCAACCTTCCCCCTTCCCACATCCCATTTTGGCATGACTTCCTTATCAACTCCAAATCTTAACATTCCAACCACAAGTTCTTGACATGAGTTACTCCCAAACTTCAAAGTTTGACAATCTTGCCTATTTTTTCTGAATACCTGCCAACTCACTAGAACAACCAGGAAAGGGACATGATTATCGAAAAAGGACTTGACATGCCAAAGAAGGTACTAACAATTAACAAATTCATATTTTCACTATCTAAGATTATTTGAGTATAATTTTGATTCATAATTTAAGAAATTTTTGTTAGCAAATGGCTGAAAGTGGTTAGGGTTTCATTTATGATCTAATTTGGCCTTACACCTACCAAAGAATACCCAAAATCATTCTTTATGCCCAAAAACTCATGGATTTGACAATGAGAGACGCCATGGCCATGTCGAAGTTATTGCAAATGAATTTTCCGTGTAGGAATTGATCCTTCATGCCTTTCGGGATAATTTTATAGCATGTTTCACAAATTTTATCCATATTTATATGCATAAATTTTGACACCAGTTGGTGAGTGATTAAACTACAAATCTTCATGATCAAATTTTTGCAATTGGTGGCATGTTCTTCAACCTTGGGATGGAATTTTTGAGGCTGGAGGATGTGGACTATGACAAAAACAATGTGTTTTCTCCCTACACACTCCTTTGACCATATTTTGCATGCCCTAGTTCTAGATCTATGTAAGGGATTTTGATATTCTTTAAAAAGGGTTGGTTTTTTTGAATTTATAAGGGAACATATCATTTTGTCAAGCTCAAAATTATACTATAACTTGTGTAAATGAATGTAACTAAGATTTTCAACTCCATTTGATATTTTGTAATGACAATATAATTTTTTCTCAGAAAATCAATATTAGACGTTATTTTTTTCTTTAAAGATATTATGTCTCCTTTGTTATTCAAGAGTTTTAGGGGATTCAAGGAATCCCTAAGTTCACACTTTATCTCTATGTTAATATATGCTAGTTTGTATTCAAGAAGTGTTGTAAAATCATTTTGTTTTTGGCAATAGTATGCTAAGGCAAAAATATTTCAAGGTTGACACTCAAAACTCTTAAATCAATTTTGGATTATTAAGTAGAGGTATATTGTTAGGACAGAGGGGAATTTGAGGGTTTAATCTCTACAAGACATAGCTAAGTGTATTAAACTTATCTAAGAACTAGGAGTTTTTTGTGTTTAGGGCTTCATTTAGATTTGACTATTGCAAAATTGGGCACTAGTTAGCCTTGAAAGCCAACCATATTCACTCATTAAAAATCAAAAAAACCATCATAATAAATTTTATTTATCTAGCCATTATGCACAGTCCATTCTTATAAATTTCTACTATATCTAACATAATCTTGTGACTGTTAAACCCTAGAGGATTGTTTTGCAACGTATTCTACTAAGTTAACAATGTGTATTCTATTTTTTCTAAATATATCTCACGAGGTTTGTAACCAAAGACATATCCTTAGTTGCATCTTTTAACCAAGCTATCTAAAGAGGAGATCTATAAATTGAATGGAGTAATCTCCCACAAATATCAGCAATCATAACTAAATTACAAAGTCATACTTTTTGGGGACTCATGTCAAGTCTTGATTGGATTATCCTTGAAAAGATCTCTAAGACTACCCTCCCAAGATTTCCAAGGCTCAAAGTGCAAAAGAGGATAAGATCCTCTTGTTCGTTGACCTTTTCTAGTCCCTAAATCAAAGATAGGTGTCTTCCATGTGCAAAAGTTTGGCCATATTATTCATAGCTTGGAAAAAACCTTAGTGTTAAGTACTAACACTAAAAAAAGCACCAACAATATCAAAGCCTAAGTCAGTAAATTCAGGCTAAGCTAGGATGCTTAAGCACTTACAACATGCGGCTCAAGGGGGTGTCAAAAAATGAGCAACACCCAAACCAAAGGTGGACCAATCACCAAGAAGGTTGGTAACTCAGTGGTAGAACACCCTGGAGTAGCAAATGGGAGGTCCTATGTTCGAATCCTAGCTGGTCCATAAAAAAATTAACTCTAATTACATTTTTCCAAATTGATCATTAAATTGAAAAAAACTTTTTTTTATTTTGTGCCTTGTTATTCTTCTATGGTTTCTTTTTTATAATTTTGATTATTTTTACAAGGCCTAAAGTTGTTTTTTTCTCAGCTGTTATCTCACTCATTGTTCATAGGGTGTAAAGAGGGTTTGAATTTGTAATCAAATTTTTACCAAATGATTTTTCTATCAAAGAACTCTAAATTTTTTTACTCTTTATCTTTTAGTTTTTATACATTTTAATATCATTTTGAATCCTCTCAAGAGATATAGTTGTTTAGTATTTTTTAGAACTTTCACAAGGCTTGCAAATGTGTCTCTCAGACTGGTATAGGTTATCACACTCTTGAAATATTATTTATTCTCACAGAGCTTATGTTATTTTGGTTCTTCATTTGTTTATATTTATTTAGAAGAATTTGCATTTATATAGAAGATTAGAAAAAAAAACCATAACCAATGGCTCTATAGATTATTTGTAGCAAGCCAAAAGCCAAAAAAATACATAAATAATCCTCTTAACAAATAAAATAACACTCCAAGTGTCCATACAACCCATCCTCATCAAATTACAAAATCTTTATAAAACTCAACACATAACTAATATAGAAAATTAAGAGTGACAAAAAGCTTTGTAAAAGCTTGTCATTACATTTTAGGGAAAATACATTTTGTGTTAAGGAATAAGATCTTCTAGAAAGTGACAAGATTTTTTTAGAATAATTGAAATCTTCTAGAAGAACTAGAACCTTCTAGAAACTAGAAGCAACTAGAAGTTGTCCAAAGAAAAGAACATTCCAGATCTAGATTTATCTAGAATATTAAAAGTTTATAGATTTTAGAGGCTCCAAGTATAAATATGAGGTTGTCTATTGCAAACAGGACTATTGTTGTTGTTGTTGTAATTTGTTGGATTATATGTAATAAAAATTAGATCAATACAATTTCTTTCAACCATTTCTCATTGTTATATGCTCTCTTTTTGCCCTGTTTAATGTTGTTATTTTTATTATTTGGGTTTGTTTTTACATGGTATCAAAGCTCGAAATTTTCCAATAGGGCTAAGATATTGTTAGATTGATATTTGTTTAGAAAGATAATATTTGAAGTGGTTTAATCTATTTGTTTGAGGGCTGAATTTTTCTAACATGGGCACTACAAATGAAAGTTTGTCAATCTTTGATGGAAGAGGTTTTGCATATTGAAAGATTGCTATCAAGAATACTTTGAGATAAAAGTCTCTATGGAGCATATTGAATAAAGAGATTGGAGAACCTCAACAAAAGAAAGAAAAGGAGTTATGGAAATACAAGTTGGAGCAAGCTCAAGGAATTATTGGTAAAGCTTTGAGTCCCAATCTCAAAGAAGATTTGTTGATGTTGATAATCCAATAGAACTATGGGAAAATTTAGAAAAACATTATAAAGATGTATATATTGCTAGTGTGTTCAATATAGAAGAAAAATTGGTGAACAGAGGTCCAATTTATTTTGAAAAAATGGTTGATTACTTTAATGAGGTTACATATTTATATATCCAACTAAAGAAAATAGGTGTTGAATATGAAAAAAAATGATTTTCAATTGATTGCAATGGTTGAAAGCAATCTTCCCCAACCTTACAAGGTATTTAAAGAATCGAGGAAAAGGGTTATTTAGTTAAATCCTGATATCCCCCAATAAAATTTTGATCAATTTTGTAAGTCAATTTTAGATGAAGAGGCTCAACTCATTAAAGAAGATTATATTAAGAAGAATCATGCATATGCAGCTAAGGGTAAATAATTTTATAGATATGTTAATGGAAAGAAGAATTGGAAAGAATATAGTAAATTTTAAAATAATGATGGTATAGAAAAGCAATTGGAAAGAAAACCCATTATTTGCAGGTATTGTGGAGGTGAGAATCATATGGAAAAAATTTGTTTGAAAAAGAGGAATAATGAAAGACAACAATACAAGCCTCAACAAGAAAGTTTCAAGGAAGGATAGACAAATAAGAAAAGTTTTGTAGCCATCTCTAGGCAAGTAAAATCAATTGCAGAGGTAACTTCTGAGCCTACAAACTATAAGTCTAGAGTAAAGGGAGGATACTTTGCTTCATATTATAAAAAAGAATGGATTTTAGATTTAGGAGCATCTTTTCACATGACTAGGGATAGGTCTTTATTTATTGATTTTCGTGAAGGAAAAAATTTAGATCGAGAAATTACTATTGGCAATGAAATAAAACTATTAGTTCAAGGAACAGGGACTATTAGTGTAGAAAATGGAACTTTGAAAAATGTTTTACTGGTTGAAGGATTGGGGGTGAATCTTATTTCAATATATAGAATTGCTCAAGGTGGATATGAGTTTGTTGTCACTTCTAATCAAATTATTGTAAAGATAGAAAAGACCCAAAATTTTATTGCTATTGGTAGAATTGATCATAAAGAGAGAATTTTTAAACCTGTTGGATTTGTTGATGATGAATACACACTCTCCCATGCTTTTATTGCTCAAATAGATTATATGTCAAAAAAATTGCATGTTATTCTTGGACATATGAATTATAGAAAATCATAAGACATGGTTAGAATGAGTATGGTTAGAGGATTAACAAAGATCTTAGCTTTTGAAGGTGTATGTGAAGGATTTTTCCTAGGTAAACACCATTGAAATCCTTTTGTTTTAGGCAAAGTATGGAGATCCAATCATCCACTACAACTCATTCATATTGATTTATGTGAATTAGGATATCCTTCCATTTCAAGTGTTAGGTACCTTCTCATTTTTTTGATGATTATAGTAGGTGAGTATGGGTTTATATTCATGAAAGGAAAAATAAAGTATTTGAGGTATTTCAAAAGTTTAAGGCATTATTTTAATACCAAAGTGGAAAAATAATTAAACGCTTAAGGATAAGCAATGGGGTGAATATTATAATTATACATTTGAATAATTTTGTGAAAAATATGGTGTTAAGGTACAAAGAACAATTCCATATACCCCTCAACAAAATCGAGTAGTTGAAAAAATGAATAGAACTCTTTTTAAAATGGCACATTGTATGTTGCATTTTAATAGTTTGCAAAATAAGTTTTTGGGTTTGGTTGTCTCTTGTGTTGCACATATTGTGAATAGAATCCCCACTAAAGCCCTCACAAATTTCACTCCTGAAAAAGAATGGAGTGGAAAAAGGCCTCGCATCGAGTATTTTAAAGCATTTGGGTTTATTGCTTGGGACCACATCCTAGAAGAAAATAGGAAAAAGCTAGAACCAAAAATTCATAAGTGTTTTTTTATGGGTTATAGTGAAGAATCAAAGGCTTACAAATTATATGATTTGGTAACAAAAAAGGTCCTTATTAGCAGAGATGTAAGGTTTGATGAACATTCATAGCTTATAGCTTCAAATGATTTCCACATTTTAGATATTTTACAAAGAAATGGAAACTCTATTAATGAGGATGATAAGAGCACTACTACTAATGAAGACGATATAACTAATGCTTGTGACCAACTATTTTTTGTAGCTAGTGATGATGAAGAAGAACTTCCAACTAGACAAAAGATAAAGAGTATTGAAGAGATATATAGGCAAGGCTTGTAAACATAAAGAATGACGGTGCTATCATGGTGAAAGTCTTACAAATAAATGACCCAATCCCATATGAGAAATCTAGAGGGAAGAAAGAATGGGAGAAAGGCATGAAAGAGTAATTTGATGCATTACTTAAGAATAAAACTTGGGAACTTGTGCCCCTTCTCAAAGGTAAGAATCTTATTGGTTGTAAATGGGTTTACAAAACAAAAATCAAATCAAATGGAGCAATAAAAAAACACAAAGATAGATTGGTTGCTAAGGGATTCAATCTAAAGGAAGGTGTTGACTATGAAGAAATATTTTCTTCTATCATCAAAATAAAATAGTTAGAATTATTCTTTCCTTGGTTGCTAGTCTTGGATTGCATACTCATCAAATGGATGTTAAAAATTCTTTCTTAGATGAAGATTTAGCTGAAGAAATATACATGAATCAACCACCTGATTTTGTAGATGAACAAAATTCTCACCTTATTTTTAGATTAAAGAAATCACTTTACGGTCTAAAAAAAGCACCAAGAGCATGGAATCAAAAGATTGGTAGGTGCTTTCATCTTCATGGATTTAAAAGGTGTAGATCTTATCCAAATCTTTATCTAAATAAAGTCCAAGATGAGATTATTCTTGTTGCAATTTATGTAGATTATTTACTCATTGTTGGATCGAATATTGGGATGATCAATGATTTAAAAACATATCTTAAAAGGGAATTGTGTATGAGTGATTTGGGAGAATTAAACTATTTTCTTAGTTTACAAGTTTTTAAACTACATGATGGATTGTTCGTTTGTCAATTAAAATATGCTTTGGATATTTTAGAAAAGTTTAACATGCTAGAATGTAAGCCAACTTCTACTCACTTTTAGTCTCGAATCAAGCTTACTAAATAATGTAATTCCAATAAGGTAGATGCTACTTTATACAAACAACCTGTAGGAAGCTTGGTTTATTTAACTCATTCTAGACCAGACATTTTTTTTTGTAATTAATCAAGTATCCAGATTTATGCAGGAACCTAAAGAAAGTCATTGATTAGCAGAAAAAATAATATTACAGTATGTTTGTGGAACAATACACTATGGTTATAAGTTATTGATTTCTTTGGTTGGATTTACAAATTCAGCTTAGGGAGGTGATATAGATGGAAAAAAATCTATTGACGGTTATGTTTTTCAGCATGGGGCAAGCCCTATTACATGAAACAACCAAAAACAAACATCAACTTCATTGTCTTCATGTGAATCAGAACATAGCTCACAACAAAAGAAGCGATAAAGGAAGCGGCTTGGATTTGAAATCTTCTATTTGAGTTAGTTTTCCCCAATGTTATGCTACTACTTTGCACTATGATAATCAAAGTACCATACAGGTTGCAAAAAAACTATTTTTTATGCTAAAACAAAACATATTGAGCCTGATGTTCACTACATATGAGATCGTGTTCAAGAAACTATTTTCAATCTACAATATTGTCCAAGTGAAGAACAAATAACTAATGTATTTACTAAGAGTACGACTAAAGCTAAATTTTTGAAATTGCAAAAAATGCTTGGTATAGCTGAACATTAATGGGGCGATAATAGTATAATGTTTCCCTCTCCTTTGTATATTCTTTGTAATATTCTATCAAATATTAAGGGGGGTTGTTAAGGAATAAGATTGTCTAGAAAGTGACAAGAATTTTCTAGAACTAGAACCTTCTAGAAACTAGAAAAGCAACTAGAAGTTGTCCAAAGAAAAGAATATTCCAGTTTTAGAGTTCTCTAGAATATTAGAAGTTTCTATATTTTAGAGGCTCCAAGAATAAATATGAGGTTGTCCATTGCAAATAAGACTACTACTGTTTTTGTTGTAATTTGTTGGATTGTATGTAATAAAAGCTAGATCAATATAATTTCTTCCAACCATTTCTCATTGTTTTATGATTTACTTTTTTCCTATTTGTTGTTATTTTATTATTTGGGCTTTTCTTTTACATTTTTCTAAGAGTCTTTACATTCAAGGGAAAAGGACTTTATCTCAACAATAATGTTTGTGTTTTTGACGTGAAGCTTCCATTTATTCATGAGAAGATAAAGGTCCTCTATCAGTCAACTGAATTGAAGAACTTTGGTGTATTATACTATAATGAATTTAGCCCATGAATGGCTAAAGTTTTTCACTTCTCTCAATGCAATGAACTATAAAATGTTCTATCTTAGAATTTCAATAAGATGATATCCTCTTTTAACTATTTGTAAAGATTATTTTTAATTCTCTTTAAAAAAATTCTTCCATCTTGTATAGAGAGAGAGTTTGCAAGAATTTGTTTGGCTCGAGCTACCAAATCTATTTGATTTTACTATGTAATATTCAACTTTAGCAAATCTCCTAATAATGAGCAATATAGCAAACATGCATACTTAATTGAGTAGCTAACAATGGTTAACTTTACAAATTTAGTTGGCAATGCATTCATAAATAGAGTTAGATGTTGGAATCATTGTCATAGGATTTTTTTGACCATAATGTATCTTATTAAGTTTTCACCTCAATTGTAACAAAATTATTATTTTATGAAATCAATTGATATAATAGGATTCAAGGAATTGGAAACATGCAAATGAATGATTTTTGTATTCAATAGAAAATAATTTACAATCAATTTTTACCATAATTAAATATAGCCATAACTATCTTACACTTCTTTAAAACTAAGCTACAATCATCTAGAAAAGCTTGGCAGAGTCACATACATAAGAACCAAACCTAGATAATTCATATTACTTGCAATCCCATTGGACATTAGGAAAGTGATTAGACCTAGCATTTAACAAAATGCTTGATTGGAATTGGGTCATTTACCATCTTTGGTTAGTGGCCAATAAAAGATCGAGATTGGTGCAAGCTAGTAAAAGCAAAGCTTACTACACAAGCTAAAACCCAATTTTGGGTATTATAAGTTCAAAGGTTCTACGCAAATTAAGTAATCATGGTGTACAAATGTAAATTTATTAAAAAATATTAATGGCGAAAGTAAATAAAAAGCTGTAAAAAAATTGGAACTACTTGCTCTCTGGTTTTCAAAATTTTGTCTTTTTTGTGCACTTTGTTTAATGGCCTTATCTGATGGGGGTCCCAATGACCCCCCTATCAAATATTGTTTTTCTTGGTGCCTGGATTGGGAGGAGTCCTCCTTTTTGGAGGATACCTCTGGTCAAGTGTCATAGTTGTCTCATGCTTCTCTGCCCTATGACCTTGACTCTTTCTTCATGGAGGAGGACCCGACTTCTTATGTGGACAAGTTGGTGGGCGAAAGTTCTCCAAGCATGGCTAAGTCAAAGCTTGTAGATCCTTCGAAAGTCCCTTGCACTATGGAAGGTCTTGGAGTGTTAGTGTCTGATGATCTACTGAATGATGCCATACAAGATCTTCAACTCTCACTAGTCAGTAATTTTCTTGCCTTTCATCCTAATATTGACCAGGTTATAAAATGGGTTGATTCAAAATGGAAGTTAAAGGGTAGTGTGAATATAAGTGTTATGGCAGGTGGTCTTCTTCTCTTTAGATTTGTGGTGCATGAATATTTTCTTAAGGTGTTAATGGGGGGACCTTGGTCTTATGATAGTGGTTTTAAAGACTTGCTTTCCTTGTGTAAATGGAAGTCAAGGTTTGACCCATCTATGGATCTGGGTATTGTTTCCCCAACCTAGACTTGCCTACCAAGTCTTCTTTTGGAGTTTTGAAACTATGGGATCTTTCAAGGAATTGCTAATTCTTTCAGGACTGTTAGCGATGGATAAATTCACTCGACAAAAATCTCAATTTTTTTCGCAAGAATTGATGTAAATGTTGTTAATTTTGTTTTACCAACTAGTATTGCTTTAAAATCTAAATATGGTAGATAGATTCAAGCAATAGAATATGAGAATACCAAAAAAAAATTCCCAAACTGTAAACGTTTTGGGTATTCAAGTGACAGTTTTAAAGTCAATCTTCAAGAAATAATAGAGTTGTTTTGGGTAAGCAGAAGAAACCCTTTGGCCATTAAGGCTAATAACAAAGTTGTTAACCCTAATGTTTTAGGTGACGATTCTTTGGTGGAACTTCAAATGGAAAATGGAGAAAACAAAGTGCTCTCCAATGAGGTAAGATGGATAGAGGCTCATGTTTTTGAAGTCAATTCTATAGATATGCCAAAATTTGCAAACTCTATTAAGGAGGATAAAGCTATGATAGAAAATGGTAATGTTGTTCCATTTCAGGAGAAACAAAATAGTGATAATGAGGCTAGTCAAGGGGGATCATTTTAGGAGGAAAAGGATAGGCATAAAGTGGGTGATCTTCAAGTCAAAAGTTGTAAAGGTTTGAGGATTAAAGGGGAACAAACCTTAGAAACTAAAAGGCCTAATGAGTTGCTCGAAGAAAGGGAAGAAGGTGAAATCACCCTAAATGTTCTAGTTGAAGAGATTAAGACTTCTATTCTGAAGAATCAAGGTACTATACAAGAGAATGAAAGGAAGGATATGTTGGAATCCTTGGAATTGTTGGGATTTGGTACTATGACTTCACAAACTAATCCTAAGAAGTTAAAGGAGGACTCGTCAGAAGAAGAATGGACCCAATTAAATGGACAACAAAAAAGGAATAAAAAGGCTAATGTTGGAGTGGAAAATAAACAGGAAAGAACTTCATTTAGAGATACAAGGGCTCGAGATATAGCTAGGGATGTTACAATTGGAAGATAGAATACTTTGGATGGCCTCTTAGGGGCTAAAAATAAGAAGAAATAATTATGAGGACTAAGTTCCTCCAGTCAGTTTTATTTTATTATGATTCTTGCCTTGTTCTCATGAATATTTTGTCTTAGAATATTACGGGGTTGAATAGCCCTTTTAAACAACATTTGCTGAAGAATTTTTTGATGGATGCTAAAGTGGACATTTTGATAATTCAAGAAATTGAGATGGAAGAAGAGAATTTTGACAAGATAGTGAAAAAAAATTGGCCTACTACGGACTATTTTGTTAGTGATGATGATGGAGCTTCAGGTGGTATCGCTACTCTATGGAATCCTGCTAGATTTAAGGAGATAAAATCCTTTTATTGTAAGAATAGTCTTATGGTTTCTATGGAAGATCTTATTACCTCTAAAATATGGAACCTAATTAGTATTTATACCCCTAACTCTTGTAGTGCTAGAGTTGGGTTGTGGGATTCTTTGGCTTCAGAGTTGTTGAGGAGGCAGAATGATTTTTGGATGCTTGGAGAGGACTCTAATTCCTCATTGTTTCCTTTTGAAAAGTTAGGGGGTCTGGATGATTTTTTTGATAATATGTCTAATCTTGTTGACTTTATTTCCCCTGTTCCTTTAATTGATATTGATCTAGTTGGGTGTCATTTTACTTGGTCCAATAGAATACAAGGAGATAATTTAATTCAAGTTAAATTAGATAGATTCATGATCTCTAGTAATTGGGACATTATGGCTAAGCTTTCCTTATCAACTCTTCCTAGGTCGTGTTTAGATCATAATGAGCTTTTGCTTTGTAGGAAAGACACTGCTATTTAAGGTCATTTTCCTTTTAGGTATGAAATAATGTGGAACTCCCCTTGTGATGGTACTCATATGTATTGTTTAACTCAAAAGTTAAAGAGGATAAAAGAAAAGGTTAAAGGAGGAAAGAAAATTCTTTTGGCAACATCTTTCAAAAAAGGAAGGTTATCTCTTCTAGACTTACAGAGATATAGGCCAAAATGGAGGGAGCTGAAAATGATATTGATATTTGCCAAGAGGAAAGGGATTTGTGTTTAGAATGGGCTAAAGATAATAAAGAAGAGGAAGCTTTCTGAAAATAGAAATCTAGAGTTTAGTGGTTAATGGAAGGAGACGTAAATACAAAGTTTGTTTATCAATCTACCATGAAACACCGAGGTCGAAACAGAATGAGGAGGTTAATGAAAGAAGATGGAACTACCCTAATGGAGGATAACAAGATTTTTGATGTTGTTGTTTCCTTTTTTTCTAACTTTGAAAATAACTATAGATAACAACATCCTAGGTTGGAGGAGCTACTCAATGTGATTCTAGAGGTTATTACTAGTCAAGATCTCAAAGAATTGTTGAAACCTGTTTCCCTCCAAGAAGTGAAAAATGGTGTTTTCTCTTTTGGGGATTTTAAACCTCTAGGGCCTGATGGGTTTCCCCTAGCTTTTTTTCGAGATTTTTGGGATATAGTGTCTATAGATCTCCTCAATGTTGCTAGATATTTTTCAGATTGGGGCATTTGCTAAAAAAATCAACTCTAATTTTATAGGTCTTATCCCAAAAAAAGATAATGTCTCCAGTCTGCAAGGCTTTCACCCTATAAGCTTATGTAATACAATGTATAATATTTTCTCTAAGCTTATAGTTAATAGGTTGAAAGATGTTCTTAATAAAATGATAGCTTATAATCAAAAATGTTTTGTTAAGATGGGGCACATTTTAGATGTTGTTTTAACTACTCATAAAATTATCCACTCTATGGAATCTAGTAAAAGACCAGGGATGGTGCTAAAACTGGATATTTCCAAAGCATATGATAGGATCTCATGGCCTTTCCTTTTGGAAGTTTTTCAAAAGTATGGGTTTAAAGGGAGGTTTCTAAAGCTGATTACTACTTGTGTTACTACCCCCAACTATTTTTTCTTGGTTTGAATGGTGTCCCTAGGGGTTTCTTCTCTTGTGGTTGAGGTTTAAGAAAGAGTGATCCTCTTTCCCCCTACCTCTTTATCATAGTTGTTGAGTTTCTTGGGAGAAATATTCAAAAAATGTTGAATCATAGGTTAATCAAGGGGATAAAAGTTGTGTCTTTGCTTCCTCTTAATTCTCACCAATAGTTTGTACATGATAATATTTTGTTTGGTGAAGCGTCTGCTATAAAATCTCATAATTGGAAGACTATTTTGGAGGATTATGTTAAGGATTTAGGAAAATTTATAAATTATAATAAAACCAATCTTTATTTCTTTAATGTGGACTAGCTAATTAAAGAAAGAGATGAGGATTCTGGGGTGTCAATTTTCTATTCTTCCAGCCACCTATCTTGGTCTTCCTTTAATCTTGAAGAAACCAAGTAATGCCTATTGGAATTAGATTATTGGGAGGTTTCAAGAGAAGTTGGTTGGGTGGAAAGGAAAACTTTTGAGTCAAGATGGTAAGTTACAATTATTAAAGGCTTCTTTGCAAAATATTTTGGTTTACTATTTATCTCTATTAAAAATATCTGCTTTTATAGCTGAAAAAATAGAGTAGATTCAAAGAAAGTTCCTTTGGACTGGGACTAAAGAGTGTTCTCGGATCGCTCTAATAGGTTGGGATAAATTGTGTGTTCCTAACCAATTCGGTGGTCTTGGAATAAGAAAGTTAAAGCTTTTTAATAAAGCTCTCCTTTCTAAAATTGGTTGGCAATTCCTTTAAGGAGATAAAGATTGGGTTAAAATACTGAAAGCTAAATATCTAAAAATGAGGATTAGGGTTGCTTCCTTTATGCCACTGACCTACCTTATGGTTGGGTTATATGGAATAATATCCTGAAAACTCAGAATATTCTTAGGTAGGGGGCGAGAAGAAGAGTGGGAAATGGGAGGAAAACAACTTTTTGGGATGATGTTTGGATCAATGGTCCACCTTTATCCACATTAAACAAATGCTTCTAAGATCCTATGGTAGACAACTTCATGATTATATTTAGTGGGATGGTGACAGGCCAAATTGGAAAAACTTTCAAGAGAAACTCTATGGTGGAAGGCAGCTAAGAAGTGGAAGGCAACAAAATTAGGAGGCAACCATTCAAAAACTTTATCAAATTATTGGAGATTTGTTTGTTCTATTCTAGGAGAAAGGAGGATGAATTTTTGTGGTCTAAACACTCTTCCATAACTCTTTCAATTAAATCAATCTATTCCTTATTAGAAAGGCCTCTTATTTCTCATACCGACTTGATTGGAGAAAGGTTTGGAATTCTAAGCTTATACCCAAAGTTAATTGTTTTTGGTGGATAGCTATTTACAAAAACATTCTTACAATTGATAATGTTAATAGAAGAGGCTTCCATTTTTTGAATAGTTGTTCTCTCCATTTTTACAATTTGGAAGATATTGATCATGTGTTCTTCTACTACTCTTATGCTCATGAAGTCTAGTCCTAGGTCCTTTCTTTACTTCTAATCGATTAGGTTTTTCCTAATACTCTTAAGCAGTTTTTCAAATCTGGTTAAATTGCCCCTTCTCCCACAATATTATAATAAATATTTGGAGACAGATCCCCCATTTGTAGTCTGGGGTTTTTGGAAAGAACGTAATAACTGAATCTTTAGAGATAAAAAGAAAATTAGCATAGAAGGTTTTTTGGCTATCAAAAAACAAACATAGGAGAATATCAATGTTGGAGCCTACAACTATTCTAAACATATGGCTTCTTATAAGGATCTCTAGACAAAATAAATTTGGGGGATAAGACAGGACTTGACTAGAATTAATTGGATCGTCAAATTCATCAGAAGACATACTTCTTGGTTGCCTCTTGACATTGGTTGGATTAAGTGCAACTTTGATGTTTGCTCTAAAGGGAATCCTGGTTTGGCAGGTGTGGGCGGAGTGATAAGAGATCATCAAGGGTTTATGATTGAAGGATATGTTAAAGACTTAGGTATTACCACTAATAATTTTGATAAAGTGATGGTTGCTTGGTGGGGAATTAAAAGAATGAAAGATTTGGGGTTCTCTAAAGTGGTTATAGAAGGCGACTAAAAATTGATAATTGACACTTAAAGTGAAGGTGATTGGTTCATGGGAGATTCGTGACATTATGGAAAATTGTAAGATGATTCTAAGGAGCTTTCTTTAGTTCAAGATTGTGCATACTTACAAAGAATGTAGTAGTACGACTGATATTGTTGCTAATGAAGCGTTGAATTATCAAAGTTGGGCTTGTTGGGATTTAAATTATATTATGTGGCATATAAAAGGTATTCTTTCAAAAGAGAGATATGTGGATAAATCTAATTACTATACTAATGGGGGAGCAGTTAAGTGATTTTTCCCCTCATTAAACGTGGGTGAATAAGATAATGATGAAGGGGAATGATATGCAATTAAATAGCCTAAATTGTGATGTGAGTACATTTTTGGTTAAGGGTGATGGGAGAATGATTTTTTTCATAGATGATTATAATAATATTCACCTTATGCATGGTTGTGGTGTTATCAGCTACGACAAGTTTGTCCTCGCTTATGTGTGGAATGACAACTTGAACTGCTTCCTCATTAATGCTTCACATTTCCATAAACTTCACCTGGGGTATGTTGATATGATTAATCCCATCTATCAAGATTACTAGAAAGTTCCAACCCCTTTTTATCATTGCTTGAGGGTATAATAGATGGTTTTTAACTACAAAAGAGGCAAGTTTAGTCTATCTAGACATTGAAGAAGTTGGTATCCTTGTAATCTCGAACGAGTGTGGAAAAGGTTTTGGGCAAGTTTTCTCGGTGAAACCTTAGATTAGTCTTACAGAGGAGGGTATTATGGGAGGCCCCGGGAAGAGATATGAGCCATTCAATTGTGACAGCCTTCAAAAAAATGTGGAGCTATGGGATTTATTTGGTAGGGATGGGTTTACTTTGTTCTTTAAAGCTATGCAGGGTTATAATGACTCCCTCACTTCAAATTTTACCAATTCTTAGTTCAAAGGCAAGGTGAATGTTGGTGGTATTCATTTTATTGTGACTCCTCAGCTAATAGTGGAAGCTCCTAGGTTGAAGTGTGAGGGCATGGAAATTATGAAGAAGAGTTGGGGGAAATAACATAACTTTATTGATAATTTTTTTTAAGGTGAGAAGTCGAAACATTTCCAAAATGGGTATGATAGACTTAACCTTCCTCCCTTGTATGCCTTCGTTTATTCTTCATATTATGAGATACTTTACCTTGGAAGTCTCAACGCGTGATTGTCTATGGGTATCATTTTCCTCTTTTGAATCATCTGAGACATGATGAGAGGGTGAATTTACCATTTTATCCATTCTCTTCCCTTTAAAAGAGTATTGAAAAAGGTTCTTCCCATCCCTTACATCAAGGTTTGATAAGGGCCCTTTATAAATTTGTATTGGCAACCAATTTGCCTAAAAATCTTTCTGTCAACTTCCTCAATAACCCTCCTCCCCCTAGCAGTTTGGTTAGAATTGAACTTATTGAAAGTTAGCCTCTCTCTCTAGGTAGAGACTCTCTCTTGGCTAAGAGAAATCCCACGAATTCTCATATTGCCACTCTTGACCCCAACAACAATGACCTCTTAAAAATTACCCCTGAAAAATGAAATTCATTTCCTTTTCACCCTTGATCCTCAAAACTGAGAAAATTTATTTCAAAAGAAACTAAAAATAAGGGTGTGACCATGTTACTATTTTAGATAACCAAGATGGTAATCTGAAGAGTGGTAATTCAAAGAAGAAGGAGAATATTGGTAATGTTCAGTCAGGTGGAAGGAGTTTTGTTCGTTTAGCGAATGTTGCTTCCAAGGATCAAAGAAAAGATAATAAAAAAAAGGTAAGGCTTTGGTTGGTGAGGAAGATAATGTGTCCTCTGAGAAAGAGTTTATCCCAAAAAGTTATGATGATAGTGAGGAGTCTTAGTATGATGAGGCTACTGATTCAATAATGGAAGAAGATGAGTTTCAAGAGGAACAAAGATAGTTGGAAGGAGTCTGCACGGCTACACTCCAAGAGAATTGGAATCTTATCAATGATTCCTAATTTTGTTGTTCTTTTGTCTATTTTTTGTTTAGATGGTTCTTGGATTTTTTATGCTCTGGTTATGGCATGTGTGTCTTGATAGTTCAATCTATTTTCATGACTTCAATATGGAATTGTTAGTTGATAGTACTTCTAGTAATAGTTTTTTCTGCTTAATTGTGTTATAGTTGGGTAGGTATGTGGTTTTATTTCTCATTCAGTGTTCTGATAGTTGTTTTTGGGTTCTAAGTGTTGGTTCTCTAGTGGCATCTCTAGCCTAGCTCCTCTTTTTGTATGGGATCAAGGCCCTTTCCCTATTGTCTTAAGAAAAAACAAATATGAAAGCACAATCAATAGAGTAAAATATATGGTCAAGTTGTAAGGAATCATATATTTTTGTAACTTAAAAATCTGTGGCAAATCCTTTTAAATTTCGAATTTAAATTTTTTGAAATCCATTTAAAGTGAAGATATTTTTTAATTACATAAGAATTTGTATTCTTATAATTGGAAAACTTTTGAAGTTAAAAAATATTGCTTTCTAGAAATAGGTAGATCATAATTTTCAATTGGAATTTTTCTTCATATACTATTTTTTCATTCATATCTATTTATCATGGAATTTTCTCAACTTTTTTATTATTCATCTTTCTTTAGATCTAATAGATTAGTTATTCTAATCCTTCATTAGTGGTTCTCCCAAGAAAACCCCCAAATCTAAGTCTAATTTGAACTTAGGATGAATCATCCTCTATTGATTTGTCCAAATCACTACCAAATAAACTTTGATTTGGCCAAATCCATTGCAAGGAAAACTTGGGTGAATCCAAGTCCATTTCATAGGACCCTAACAAACCCACTGGATAAAAACATTTTTTTAAAAATCTCTTTTGACTAAAATATTGACTAAAAAATATAAAAATGTGAGACCTAACACTAAAAGTTCCATATAAAACATTTGAAATGTGAAAACAAACTCTTTTTTCCTCATTTTGACTACAAAAAATACACTTGTCGAACTTTCATTCTTTCTTGTAATTACACAAATAAAATTGAAGATTGATCATATAAGGTTTCAAAGTGATTGAATCGTTATTCCTACATGTGTGCAAGAGCCCATTCACTACCAAGGAGATCGTAGAGAAATATTTTTGGATTGGAGGTAAGTATTTTGTTTTCATTTTTTTGGAATGTGTTATATTTTTGAGCTTGTTGTCATAGGGATTACAATCGTAATGAATTCTACCTTCATGGACCAACCTTGTTTCAAAGTAGACCCAAATTCATTGTTGTGGAAGTATGTTGACATGATATAGAAAGTTCATGTGCTAGGATATATTGGTGTGGTGTGAAGTATACAAGCTCATATAGTCAATTGATTGAAAGCATATTTGTGTGGCATTTTTGGAATGGGTATCAAAACTTGCTCATGCAATAAGGGTGCACCCGCAACCACGTCTGCTAAGATTAAGGTGTCATCAACTTTGTAAATTTGATGTAATTAATTACTCCTAATGTTGTTTATAAATTATTCATAAGGGTTGGGAGTTTCACCAATGGAAATAAAATATTTTACTAGACTGATAATTATTTATTTAGGTTGGCAACTATAAATTAATTATTTATAGGTAGTGGTTACTATTCAATTTACCATGAGATTGACCACGGGTAAATAAGGGGCCCCTGGAATCTATTATTAGTGTATAACAATTGTAAGTGCATCTATTATTCTTGGTGTCTTATAATTTTATAAGAGAATATCCTATTATTAGATTGTGCATGTTATGACAATTTATGGGAGTATGTAAGAGCATCTTATGCCAATTTTCATAAAGCTATAAGAGCAATAATGGTGTTAGTTTTGACCTTGTAAGTGGGAATCTCAATGTTGGGTCATATAGATTTTTAGCATGGTATTTTGGAACCTTGTTTTGGGCCTCCATGAGTCTATATATTAAGGGCTTGAAATAGAGACATGATGAGAATTCATTTTTATGCATAGGTTTTGTTGGATTGAAGACTAAAGAGGAGAAAGAAGGATTGTATGTAATCTCTATTTCATGAAGATAATACAAGCATAGACCTCTCTTCTTGTAGGATTGTTTTCCCGAAAGGGTTTCTCCACATAAATATTGTGTTATGTGTTTGTTCTTATGTTCCATGGTTCTTTATGGTTTTCTATTTGTGCCTCTTTGTTTTTTCTCTCTTATAGTGATGGTAAAATAATTATATTGTTGTTTTCATGTTCACATAAGGTTGTTGTGTAAGCATGTTAAAGTGGTTGGTCTTGGCATCATAAAGAAGTTGAATCTTTCATGGTATTTCAATAATTAAGAAAACTTATTTCAGATTTGTATTTGATTTCAGATTTCCATATGTAGTGGTTTCCTTCATTATCCAACAACATCTAAACTGGTGGAAAATATTAAAGGATAGGAGCAAGTAGACAAACTGCCCATATAATAGGTTATTTTTTGGCAAGTAAAGGATCTCAAGAAATGAGAACCCCTCCTTCCCCAATCATTCTTGAATTTGTGGTAAAGATCCATCCATTTTTGGTCACGCATATTGAGAAGAGATTGATTCACATAAGAGAACAAAGGAATTGTTGGAAAATTAATTTTAAAATAAATGCTAAAATATTGGTGACCAACATAAGAGGTACCTATGCAAATTTTTCATAATTCAACATTATTCACTCACCATATTGGAAAGAAATGGTGAGTAAAATGAATAAGGCTCCAAAAAGGTGTCAAGTTATGAGAAGGTATGTAGCACCTTATTAGCAAAGGAGGTAAAACTTGTAGAAGATTCATTGAAGCCATTAGGGATTTGTAGGATGAGATAAGGATGTCAAAAAACATCCCTTAATCAATGTGATTTTTGTGTCCCCTAAAGAGGTATTTTTTTTAAAGTCATGGATTATGAGGGGTAGATAAAGGATGCATGGTCTATTGCTAACATATTCACAGCCCGACCATTGAGGAAGTGAGTCTTAGTAACATTATTCAAGTCATAATAGATAACATAAATTATAGAGTGGTTGGAACATTAGTTGAGGCAGGTCAAACCTTCATTAGAATAATAAATATCTTGTTTTAACACAAGGGTGCTCTATGTACAAATGGGCCTTGAAATGAATTGAAAATTTTGGTAACATCATAGAAAATTACATACTTAAAGATTGGGCTTCCTTGCAAAAAGAGTTTAACATTCCAAATAATCAAAAAAGAACTTTCTTTGTTAAATTAAGAATTCATTTTTCAAATTCAAGTTTCTTATTGTGCTAAAATTTGAGTAATATAAATTGGTTGATGGCTCAGTTTTGGAGAAAATTACCTCCAAGAAAATCTATGGTTTTCCGGTAGACATGAGAGAGACCTTGAACCATATATGTGATACTTGGAGCCTTAAAGTGTCTAACAATGATTTATCGCATGTTTTGAGATGCATGTGGTCCTCTACTTGTGAGCCCAAAAATATTTATTTTATATGGTTATTTGTACTTTAAAATCTTATTGCTTTTAATGGTGTTAAAATCATGGCTTTCCTATTAATGTGTGAAATTTGTGTAATAAAGTTGAGACCTTCGAGCATTTATTTTGTGATTTTTCATTTTCTTTTATGTTATGGTCTTTAATATTTGGTAAGCAACTTAGTTGGGGTGCTAGGGAAGGCTTTAGCTAGGATGATGTCTTGTTTGGGAATGTTAAGAATGTCTATTGAGCTTAAAAAAATTGTCCCTTCTTACCTATGAGGTTTTGTGGCATATTTGGAAAGCAAGAAATAGTGATGTATATCAAGGTAGAAGAAGGCACCTTGCTAACTCGATTTATAAGCTCGTGATCTTTAATATTATGTTGGAGGTTTCACTTAGCATGGAGATTCCAAAGAGTAGATTTTGGATCCTTCTAAAAGGTCTTTCACTACTATATAAGGAGATTGTTAATCTGCATTTCTTTCCTCATGGCAGAAATAATATTGATGATAATGAGCTACAATTGTTGAAAGATTATATGAAAAGAAACAAAGTTTCGGCACTTGAAAAAGAGATGAAAGACTCATAATTCAATAGAGGGTCCAAGGAACTAATCATGTATCAACCGATTGTCAAATATTTAAATGAAGAGGATGAAGTAGAGCCTGTTATTGGTACCTTTGATTTGGATTATTATGAGAATGACAACAACCAAAAGTGTTGCTAGGAGTAGTGTTTTTTATGTTATTGATGATGAATTATTTAAGATGGTGACTTTGTAAATCCTCAATATTTGGAGTTGTCTAGTGTGTTGTAACTAGTCTTTTCATGTAGACATGGCTGATCTCAAACATTGATTGGTCATTAGGCACCTTATATTGTATCTTCTCTTTTGTTCATTTGGTATTCAACTTCTAATATAAAAAATATATTGGTTGAGGCACATTATTCACATCTTTTTGACACATTAAATTCTTCAATTTTAGGACTAGAAACATGAAGTGTCCAAAATATGTATCCAAAAAGTGTCCCTTGTTCAATGTGATTATAGTATCCCCTAAAGGAGCAATATTTTTTTAAATCATGGATTGTGAGGGGTGGATAAAATATGCATAATATATATAGGTATATCTTTTATATACATATATCTATGCATACATATATATGATATTAATATTCTATCTCATTTAATATTTTGAACATAGAAGAATGAAAAGAAAACAAGAGGTTTCATTTGTAAAAGGAAAATGAAGAAAAAGAAACCAACAAAAACTTACCTCTAGTCCAAATATTTTCCTCTAGAATCTCTTTGGTAACAAGTGAGCTCTTGCACATTCATAGAAATAGCAATCCAACTACTTTGGAACTTTCAATGATCAATTTTTAGCTATATTTTTCTAATGACAAGAAAGAATGAAAGTTCAACAAGTGTATTTGGTTGTGTCTAAGTTTACATTTAAAATGAGGTAAAATGAGTTTTTTTGAGTGTTTCAAATGGTCTAGATGGTAATTTTAGGGTTAGGGATCATTTTTTTTAGTCGACATTTTAATCAAAAAATAAATATTAAAAATTCATATTTTTCCAATTTGTTCTATATACGACTTACAAAACATACCCAAATTCACCTAGGTTCACTTTCTTGTAAACACAGCCAAATACAAGTCCATTTGGAAAAGCCCTAAATAGCCTCACAAGGGTTCCATTCTAGAGCCCAAACCAAGTTCAAAATAAAGCCAAATATAAGGGTTTTCCTAAACAAACCAATAATAGAGAGGTTATACTAACCATCTACAAGATCATGTGTTAGAGAACACATCGAGTCGGTTGTTAGGAATGTCATATTCTCAACCATAAATCTCTTTAGAAAATTAAATTTATGGGCTACTAATTCACAATTGCTTCAAGAAACTTATTATATGCCTTTAATTCCTTGTTTATGTCATTTGTTAAGTGTGTGACATATAAAATGAAAAAATGGCTTAACATTGCTATGCTCTGTGTGTGATTAATTTTATTTTTGATGCAAGGCATAGGATTGGTTATTCCTTTACCACTTTTCCTCCCCCCATTTATGGCCACAAACATTATAGAAGAATTTATTGATTTTTTAAGCTAGTTTATCTCAATTTCTAAAAGATGGATATTCTTTATTGTCCACTTACACTCATCTCAATTCTATATGAAACTTTAGAGTGGCATCTCTAATTTTTGTACCAAATAGTTACACGACTCATCTAGACTTGACAAGCCTTGAAGAAAACTATTCAAAACAAGGCCCAAATACTTAGGAATTAGATAACCATGGGTTCTAGTTACGCTTGTTGAACTCACAAAATATTGTCTTGTAAACTTGACCATGATAGTCAAGTGGAATTTTTTTTTTTTAAATACTTGAAATTATCTTTAGTACTTCAAAACAATATTCATGTTTCATTTGCAAGCACAAGAAAAGAGGAAAAAATGAAGCTAAAAGACGAAGCATTGAAGCAAAAACCAACAAACATATTGACATCAAACATAGTGAGGGGCCTAACTACTACTCTATAATTTCAACATTCAACACTCACATTTTTTGAAGGGTGTGGAAGACTTCTTTTATTCTTTCATAAAAAATCCAATTAAATCTCTCAAGTAATTGAATTGCATTTATTTTGGTTTGGTGTGCATTTATTTTGGTTTGTTGAGTCAATCTATATCTTGAGTAATGCCCATATGGTTGTCACATCACTTGCAAACTTGTCTAAAATACAAGTCTAGGACTCCACATAGAGCTAGTGATGTTGGGCCAAGTAATACAAGCTTCTATCTATAAAAGTTCATGACTTTTTTTTTTGTTTTTTGGTTTTTGGTTTTGATGTCATGGATATCATAATTTATGAGTTTTGTACACCTAAAACACATGAAAATATTTATATACTTAAAAATATTATTTGCTTCAACTTAAATTCACTTTTATACTCATTTGTTTGATGTATATGTGTGTATGTGATCAAAGTAGCTTCTAAATTATAATTTTATTATGTCTTTGAAATTGATTTATTGAAGAATACATAGTAAAAGATTTAATTTATTTATATATATATATATATATATATATATATTCTATTTTTTTAATCTTTGTCAAACTTTGAATTTTAAATCCAAATCCAAATTATAAATCAGCTTGCCAAGTCTAACCCAAGTATAAATCTTATAACTATGGTTATACTGCTTTAGGTTGTAATCTTCTAAATTTGTTTGATGATCAGAAAAAATTATTTGTTCATAACTTCCCAAAAAATTGCCACATGGATAGGAGGGCCTAAGCCTTAAAAATGACCCTATTTATTCATTTTATTTGTGTTTGTGGCTAGTACAATCATGCTTTATGTATAGTATGAGTAGGAAAATGGCCCTATTTATTAATTTTTTTTGTGTTTGTGGCTAGTAGAGCCATGTGTGTCAATTGTGTTTCATGCTTCATGCAAGATCTTGTTTTAAGTTGTTAATTTAAAACCACCTAATTCTTGCATTTTCATTCATTATTATTTCCTCTTCTTCTTTTTTATAATTTTATATTCAACCAATAGATTAAAAACTATATTTTTGGGATCTTTTATTAAAGATCTTTGAAGTTCAAGAAAAGGTTTCTTATCTCATTTCCTCATGCAGTTGTTCAAGTGTGTTTTCTATTTAAATTTCAATAGCTAGAATGTTCTCGTACAAATTTATATTTATGAGAAAAGGATAATTTGGAATCTTTCACGAGCAACTAGGGGAGAGGACCCAATAGTTGAGCATGTTTCAATAGTTGTGATAGTAGTTGTTAATATAATGACCAATAGTTGTGATAGTAGTTATTTATATAATGCCCAATTTTTGTGACATAAGTACCCTAGCTTAAATAAAATGTATCCCTTTGATCTAAAAAGCAACCAATCATGTGATGCCACATCAGTGCTCAACTACTCATGATGTGAATGCACAAGTATTGGTAGCACTTTTTTTTGGGCCTTTTTGGACACCTTGACAAAAAGCATGTTGATGTGGCATCATATTTGATGATGTGTCCCTAAAATGAGAGTTATAAGCAGGGGACTTGCCATGTAAGCTGCTATAAAAAATTTGGAGTGATTTGAAATTTCCATGTAGGATTTTGAGAAGCATGAAGTTAGGGTGCACAACTACTGGGTCCTCTCCCTTATTATTCAGGAATTGAAAATAGAATGTGGAAAAAAAAGAGGCCCTAGAAATAAGCGAACTACATAGGGGAGAGGGGCCAATAGTTGTGCAAGGTCCAATTGTCGTACAGTCAATGGTGGTTATAATACTTAGTCTTACCACGTATTTATACTATATATTGTAAATAAATAGTTCACATGTAAATAGTTCAAAAGAAAGCTTAAAGAAGCCATTAAGATCCATAGCCACCCCTCTAACCTTAACCGTGATGATGATTGAAATTTGAGTTCCTCATAAAAACCTCTTCTTTCCAGTATCAATACCCTCCACCCCCCCTCTTAGCCCCTTGTCTTTTCCAATTCCGCCCCCCCTCTCCCTCCTTCCTCCTAGGTTCTCTCTTCTTATTCCTTCGTTCTTTGGTTTCTTTATTCTAAATTTCTTTGTGCTCATTTTCTTTTTAGTCTTTTAGGTCTTCTCCATTTCATGTGTTCTCCTTCTTTTGAGTCTTTATGTTTCTTTAGCTGTTTTATATTTCTAAGTTTTTGCTTTTGTAATTTTAATGTTCTTTTCATCTTATTTCTCTTTGCCTTTATCTTAGAATTCTTTTTATTTTTAGTATATTCTTACTTAATTTTTTATTGGTGCTTTGTGTTTTTATACTTCTCTTTTTTAATCTTTTTGTTTTAGTTCTCTAGATTTTTATTTCTATTTTTATTTATTTTTTGTATTTCTCTTTTTATATTTGTAATTTCTGAGTTCTTTGCTTTTGTAATTTATTTTGTTCTTTTAATCTATTTTCACATTAAAATTTATAAAATCTTTGAATTTTATAATTCCTCTCATAATCTAAATATAAAACTTAATAAAGATTTAAAATTCTTAAATTTTGTAATTTTTATTCATTGTTTTCTTGTTTGCCTTTCTTTGTTGCTTTTAAAGTTTATTTTTAATTATGTTTTTTTTTTTTTGATTTTTGTTTCTTTTTCATTGTTTTTCTTTTTTTTTCTCTAGAATTCGTTATTCCTCTCACAATCTAAATATAAACCTTAATAAAGATTTGAGATTCTTAAATTTTGTAATTTGTATCCATTGTTTTCTTGTTTGCTTTTCTTTGTTGCTTTTAAAGTTTATTTTTAACTTTGTTTTTGTCTTTTAGACTTTATTTATTTCTAGTTTTTAGTTTCTTTTTCATTGTTTTTCTTATTTTTTCCTCTTGATTTTATTATTCTCATTTTTATCTCTTGTTTCTTGAATTTGTAATTCCTTTATATCTTTTTATCTAACTTCAATTAAAATTTCCAAATTATTTGAATGTTATTTATTAAAAGAATAATCTATAAAAAAAAAAATTATAATCTAAATTTAAAACTTTTTAAAGAAAATATTTTCTTAAAATTTTGAATTTTTATTCTTTGTTTTCATTTTTGTTTTACTTTGAAGTTATTTAATAGTTTATTTTTAATTTAGTTTTTTGTTTTTGGGTTTTATCTTTTGTTTTAGTTTCTTTTTCTTTGTTATTCTTTCTTTTTACGCTGAAAGCATTATACCGTGAAAGCAATAAAGGAATATTTGTAAATTTTTTGAAGCTTCATTGAAAATGATAGGCAGGTGGAAGTATGTGCTGCTTAAGAATAACAAGAACATAAAATAATTATTTTTTTTTTCTATTTTTTGAAAAAGATTTAAATTAAAAACTTCCCAATAAATAGTTTTTAATTTAAATACTTTTCGATTAAAATTACAAACTAAGATATGTATGCTTAAATAGTTTTATATATATATTATTAATTAATATATATATATATATATAATAGTAAAAATAGTTTTTTATATATATTATTAGTTTTTAATATATTTTATTAATTAATATTATAATAAATAATGTTAAGTATTTTTTTTTTTATATTATAGATAAGGATGTCACAAAAAATACGGAGAAAGTTTCAACGAGTTTTACAGAGGCAAGAGGTAGGCCTCTCAGCAAGAGTAGCAAGAAGACTACAAAATTGCAAGACCTAGACAAAAATTACCAGTAGGTAATCAGAAGCTTAAAGTAAAATATCATCATGGGTGTCAACCCAGGCTGTCCACCCCATAGAGCCCTCCATCCACACAATTTTTTTTTTCTCCTGGATCTGAGCAAGCATGAGGAATTGGTCCTTCTTGGCGTTCTTTTGGTTCTTAAGCTCCTTGATGAACATTTTGCAAGTCCTCTCGAAGATCTGCAGATTATCCACATTTCTCCTCCATTCGTAACCATTCTTCATCTCATAAATGAAGAAGGTGGTGTGTCCCATCTTCAGGAACCTTTTCAATTTCTTCCTATCCATCATCATGGTAGTATGAACCTGCAAGAAGATGTTAAAGTATGTGAGTTTTTGAAAAGACTCAGTAAGAACCCTGGGGGTGTTCTGAAACCTTTCTTCATTTCTACATTTCCAAACCTGCCAAAGGATATTAGAAGAGAGAATGTTCCAAAACAGATTAGTATCCTTATTAAGCCCATCAATATGCCCAGTGATGATTTCAAGAGTATTAATAATCATGGGATAATTGATACCAAACATTTTCCAAATTTCTTTAGCAAAAATATAGTCGAAGAGAATGTGCCTTCCAGATTCAGGCATTCTGCATAAGTTATAGTAGTCGGTAGCAGAGTTGTCTTTTCTAATTGGGAGTTTATCAAGAATCGACAACCATTTAAAACATTTTATTTTAGGTTCTATAGATCCTTTCCAAAGAATATTAAAGTAGTTCTTCCAGGAGCAGATATCCAGGGTGGTATACCAAATAGTATTGACATGGTCAATGATGGCATCATTATATCCAATCACCTTGTAAACATTTTTGGCTTTGATTATGGATATAATGGTCCCATCTGGCCATTTGCAATTTAAGAATCTATGAGAGTCCACATGGAAAGTAGAAGGTAAGTCCTTGGTGGCTTTAATAATCATATTATAAGTTTTCTTCTGGGAGGTCAGGATATTAAATTTGCTTTTGAGATCTTCCCAAGTTCCAATTAACCTGTCTTGCTCAAAGAGGTCAGCTAATTGAGAGATGCCCCTATTATTCCAGTATCTAGTAGAGCAGCCCTGGGAAAGGGCGAGGGGTTTGCCAGAGGCATGAAGGTTCCCACAGATGGATCTTTCACCATAAAGAAGACAACCATCATGGAAGGCCTTGTTAGTGATAAAGCTCTTAACATGATTCCAGGCTTTCCATATGGACCTAAAAACAGTAGACCCCCAAACAGAAATAGGAAAGTCTTCGATGATCAGATCATTGAAGGGCAGATTTTTCTAGTGTTTTGTATTTTTGGGAAATCCTCTTTCAATATTGTTTCTAATAAGGACCTTCCAAGGATCATTGCCATCCATAGAGTGAAGAATCCATTTGGCGGCAAGGGCAATCCCTTGGAGTTTAATGTCCTTCAGGCCCAAACCCCCTAGGCTTTTGTCAATATGACACCAATCCCATTTAACAACATGCATTTTCCTATTGCCTTTACCATCCGACCAGAGAAAGTTTCTAATGGCTTTTTGAATTTCCAAGATTTAGTAGTTACTAAACATCCAAGCAGATGAATAGTAGATATTGTAGGAAGAGAGAATTTTTTGGCAAACCTGAACTCTGCCAACCAATGATAAGGACCTGTTGTGCCACTTATCCAACTTTTTAGTGATTTTCTCTTTCACCCAAGACCACATATCCTTAAGGGAGGGGTCAACAGAGAAAGGTATGCCCAGATATCTCACAATTTTCTGCGGGCCTCCCCATTGAAAGTCATAGCTTTTAAACCAGTCGGGGGGTTGTTCAACCCATCCCAGACATATAGACTTGGGGTGAGAAATACGAGCACCAGAGATAGAGCAAAAGAGACTGAGTTTGTTTTGTAGGGCTTCAAAGTTGTGGGCAGTGGCTTCAAAGAAGAAAGCAGTGTCATCAGCAAATTGGCAGTTTATGAGCTCTTCGTTATTAGGGAGAGTTATGCCCTTAACTGCAGAGGAAATAGAGTTATCTCTAAGAATGTAGTAAAGGACATCAGAGGCAATAACAAAGAGGGCAGGGGCCAAGGGGCAACCTTGTCTGATGGATCTACCCAGGGGGAAGGGGTCAGAGAGGGAGCCATTGATATCAATCTAGGAAAAAGCATCATTAAGTAACATTTTCACAGATTTACAAAAAGTACTAGGAAATCCAAAAGCCTCAAGCATCATGGAGATAAAGTTCCACTCAACCCTGTCATAGGCCTTTTCGAAGTCCAAGAGAAACATAGCAGAGTTTTGCTGAGAGAAGTTGGCCCAATTCATTGCTTCCCATCTGGTGATCATATTCTCAAGAATATACCTTCCTTTAATGAAACCAATTTGGGTAGACCAGACAAACTTAGGCAGGATTTTCTCAAGTCTAAAAGCCAGGATCTTGGCAAAAATTTTATAGGAGACATTAAGGAGGGTGATAGGTCTCCAATTTTTGATGAGAGCTTTGTCTCCATCTTTGGGAATTAATTTAATAATACCCCGGTTGATGGAGCTACCCAGGGAACCCCTATCAAGGGCTTCTGAGTAGAGATCAAGAAGATCTTTGCATATCCAATCAGAGTTGGCCTTGTAAAACTCCACAGGGAGACCATCGGGCCCAGGGGCCTTTTCATTGTTAAGGGAGTTAAGGGAGTTAATGGCCTTATCAATTTCTTCCAGGGAGATGTCTTTAGATAGCAGGTCAGCATCCATAGAGGAGATCCTGTTAGGGATAAGAGTTTTGCATTGGTTCCTAAGGGAGGTAGCCTTCGCCGAGTCTTCAGAGGTAAAGAGATCTTTATAGAATTCCACAAAGGCCTTTTTGATACTGTCAAGGTCAGCAATTTCTCGATTGTTAACAATAATTCTCTCAATATTCTCATTGGACTGCTTGTGTTTGATAAGGTTAAAGAAGAATTTTGAGCCCCTATCCCCAAACAGGAGCCAGTGAGCACGGGACCTAATTTTGGCTCCTCTAGTTTTAACCTGCTGGTGCTGTCTAAGGGCTTCTTTAGTCATAATCACATGGGAGATGAGATCATTGTCAGAGGGGTTGGCTTGGATGTTAGCTTTAGCTCTCTGAAGGTCTGAGGAGAGCTTTTTTTCAGTGAATCTATAGTCTTTGGCTCTTTTTTGGCCTATGGTTTTTAACAAGTTCTGCCAGGCAAGAATGTTCATGTTCCATCTCTCGGTGTGAGAGTTGGAAGGGAAGTTGTTCTTATTAATGAGGCTAATAATATGGATGGCAGCAAGAACGTCCTCATCCTTGAGAATATTAGTGTTCAGGAAAAACTTGGGATTGGAGGCTTTGGTGAGCACAGGGGAGGTGTTAGTTTTAATACGGTTGGAGATAGGGTGATGATCAGAGAGGGGAGTGGGGGTGACGAGGACAGAGTTGCCAAGATTATCCAATAAGACAGAGAAGAAATTTTTATTAGCATAGAATCGGTCCAGTCTAGAGTATATTCTAGAGGAACCCTGTTGAAAGTTGCACCAGGTATGCCATATGCCAGGATTCATGTCTTTACTTCCGGTTAAAGGGTCAAAGAGATTTTTTTATTTTTCATTCTATTCCAGTGGAATTTTTCAGGGTCTTTCCAAGCAAATGGAGTACCACCAACTTTATCTTCCTGGGATTTAATCATATTGAAGTCCCCTCCCATGAACCACGGGATGTTAGGGAGCGCAGCCAGCCAGTCCCAGAGGCTCACTCTCTCCCTATAGTCGTTTGAAGCATAAATTGAGCATAAGCCAAAGACATTGTTATTGTAGTTAATAGTGATCCAAACAACTCTGTTACAAGGGGAGAGCCCATTACTAGTGATATACTTCTCCCATCTCGGGTTAACTAGCAGCGCAACCCCTCCCCTGCCCCTAGGGTGATTGGTATGGAATTTGATAGCATCCTTCCAAATGAAATTAAGGTTGGATTCAAGAACAAATCCAATAGCTTTAATTTCTTGCAACATTAAGAAATCCATGGAGTTATTTAAAAAATGCTTAATGACAAACTTCCTGTCCAGGGATTCAAGACCCCTTATGTTCCAAGAGATGCAGTTCATGAGGAAACATGTGGGGGGGGAGAGCACTAGTCTGCCGATCCCAAGATTGGGGTTTTAGCAACAGAAGGGGTATTCCCTTGTTTTTTCTTGGAGGGGTTTTTATTTTTGGAGCCCAGAGGTCTTCCCTATCGTTTAGATGAGGGGAGATCTCTGGTGAATTCATCATCATTCTCAGAAGCAGTGGGGGAAAGGATATCCACATCCATTGACTGCTTGGGGCGAAGATTAGCAGAATTAGCGGAGCGGTTATGAGTCGGGATGATCTCCAATAGACAGTCATCACCTAGCTCTCTGAACATCTTGTGAGGGAAATTCAGGGGGGGTTGTGCCAATGAAATTGCCAGAAGGGTCCTTATTGCTTGAGCTTGAAGGGGGGGAGCTGATATGGTATTCCTGAGAAGCGGTCAGTGCAGGGTTGTCCATGATGGAGGTAGGAGGGAGATCTAAGGACTGAGAGACCACAGTGGAGGTGTTAACCTGTTTATTGGTTCTCCGCCTGCATTTATTGGAGATTTTGGTTCCAGTTTGGAATCCGTCATTTTGAGACTCATTTTGAGGGGTCAAGGAGACAACTGGGAGTGATGAAGGGGGAGGGGCAGTAGGGAAGGATGGGGAGCTGGAGGCCATGGCGAGAATGGGGTTGGGAGATTCAGTAGAGTGTGAGGTTTTGACCACAGAGGGTTCTGAATTGGGGTTAGCAGGAGCAAAGGGGTTCAGGTGTGGCGAGGGTTTAGTCGGCAAAGGTTTTTTTTAAGAATGGGGCAGTCCTTCCTCAGATGCCCTTCTCTTCTACACAAGAAGCAGGTGTTCAGACCTCCAAGAATTTCAAAAGGGCAGGAATAATTATCCTCAGATATGTTAATGTTAATGTCCGTCGGAATCTCTTCACTAGGAATCAAGGAGACAAGTATCCTAGCATCCATATGAGTAACCAATCTAACAGTGTCATCCATCTGAATGACCTTACCGAGCGGTTCAATCAGTTGGGGAATGAACCTCCATAGAAATGGTGGGATTTCTTTAACTAATATCCACCGCGGGGCAGAGAGGGCAAGAACTTCCTCAAGAATGGCCTCAGGAGACTAAGCCAAGGCATGAAAGGAGGTAGACCCGACGATCCAGTACTATTTTTTAAGCACTTCGGCTTAGGATTCCTGATTAGCAAAGAAGATCACATATAATCCTTTCTAGATTTGCCTACAGAACGAAATATGGAGACCAAGCTTTAAGTTCCAATAGTTATGGAACCAGTTGTCTAAAAATTTTCTAGGAGGGCATTTATCGATTTCAACAGCAGAGAAAAAAATAGCTGGGTTCCTTAACTTATTTTTTTCTTTCCCAATTTCTATTAGCATTGTTGGATTTGGAGAAACGGAGAAGGGTAGGGGAACATCCCCAGTGTTCTTATCGGTTTTGCAAGCGCCATGGACGTTCGACAGGTTAAACCTCGTGCTTGCGTCAATGGCGATACCAGAATTGGCCACCGCCTCGGAGAAGGACTTGGGTCTTGGTTTGGCGGAGGTATCAATGCTATGCATGTCTGAGACCTTAGAATCCCTAGGTAAATTTGAGGGGGGGATGGGGGGTACGGCCTCTGCCGAGCGGCAGAGGGGAGAAGGAGATGTCTCCATCAAACATTTAGCATTAAAGAAGCAAGGAACAGACACACCTGTACCCTCACCATCGCCGGGAAAGCATCGTTGTCCTTCCTCATGGATCGCCACCTTTCCAACAGTCGCCAGAAAACTTGCCCGAGGAGAGAGAAACAAGCCGAAAAAACGTAGAGAAAACTTCCTCGAGGAGAGAGAAACAAGCATTAAAGAAACAATGTTAAGTATTGATAACTTTCAGCATTCTTTATATATATTATTAATTAATATATGTATACTAGTCTTTATTACGCTGAAAGCAACGAAGGAATATTCTGTAAACTTTTTGAAGCTTCATTGAAAATGACAGGCAAGTGGAAGTCATGTCTTGCTTAAGAATAAAAAGCACATAAAAAGATTTAAAAACTTCCCAATATATGTAATATTTTTAACATATGTAATATATATTTTTTTATATATATTATGAATTAATATATGTATGCTTAAATAGTTTTGTATATACATGATTAATTAATATATATGTATGTTGCAGGAGGTTGGTCACGAGGTCTAGTCTCCCCACCCCCCGTGGTACCAGAGGGCGTGTCGCGCCAGCGCCACCGGTCACGTTAAAAAGTTTACCAGGCGCACTACAGTTTATAGGGGGTCGTGCTACCCGATTCCTGCAGTCTAATAAAAAAAAAAAAATTAATATATATGTATAAATCGTAAAAATAGTTTTTTATATATATTATTAGTTTTTAATATATATATATTATTAATTAATATTCTAATAAACAATGTTAAGTATTGATAACTTTCAACGTTCTTTATATATATTATTAATTAATATATGTATGCTAGTATTTTATTGGGGTGTCAGTTCAATTTGTTTACTCTTTAATTGATGGATCCTTTGTGTTATTGTATTTCTTTTTTCACTTATTTTTATTTTCTCTCTTTTACCTCTTTCTTTCTTGATTCATGTCCTCTCTCTCTCTTTTTAACCTGGCTTGGTTTGTAATCTATCACTTTTATTTCTCAGCTCTCTTCATCCTGATGATGGATCACGGAGTGTGATCGGAAACGTTGATGCAAACAAACTTCACGTAGTCAAATCCAGTAAAAAAGCACACTTAATAAAAAAAAAAACCAAATGTTGATCAAAATGGACCCATGCTTGAACACATGAGAACCTTTGAATGTTATATATAAAAAACATAAATACATTCATGAAGAAGTGAAATAAGTATTTTTTTGTCTCAAATAAATATTGTTCTTATGTGTACAACTATTGGGATAGCAATGTACAAGCATTGGAGTATTTCATATTAATAGTTTTTCCTATCACAAATATAAATGGTGAGCACAATAAATAATGTATTTTCCTACTAGACCTAAATGTGAAGGATTTTCAAAAAAATATATAGTGTTCAACTGTTGGTCCAATTTTGTTTGATATAAGTTGTAGTTTAAATAATTGTGTTGTCTTTATAACAACAAATAGTTTTTTTGTGTTCAACTATTGGTCCATATGTGTTGAATATGAAAGCTAGAGATATCAAAGATTTAGGGTTACCAATAGATATTTGGTCCATTTAGGTTGCTTATTAGTTTTGTTTTCAATATTAATATGGTATTCTACAAGCAACAAATGATACTTTTTTGTTCAACTACTGGGTCTCATGATTAATTTTTGGTCAAATCTTCAAAAAGTCAAATTTTAGACACTTCTCAATAGATATGCTGATGTGGCAAGTTGCATGATGAGTCACACCTCCAAACCTTAGTTATAGATGGATAAGAGGCCAATCCACATTTCAAAAAAAAAAAATGAAGGTTCTACAATATTCCACTGCATGTTGACAAAGTTAGCCCGCACAACTACTGGCCCCTCTCCCCTATTGACAAAAATGTCACATGGCTCCACAATTTTTTTTTCCTCCTTTTTATCATTTGCCTACAATTTAGCAAAGAAAAAAAAACAATAATTTAAATAATATATATTTAATTGTTTTTATATAGTCAAAAAAAATTAAGATGACTATTTAAAAATAAAGAAAAAGATTAAATATTCATGGATCTATCGGATCCACAATTAATTCCTTTAAAAGTTGAACAGTGACTGTTAATCAAAATAAACTAAACAAAAGATGCTGTCCTAGAAATAAGTTTTATTAAAAATCAAGACCCTTTCTCTGCTTTTTGATAAAAACAATCTTATTTTCTCAATCATATTCAATTCTTTTGTAGCCTAATGAATGAAAAATCAAGAAGAATGTGACAGTGATACTTTCCATCGTTCCTACAAATGACACTGCTACTAAACCGGTTGTGGCTGCCAGGATTGTGATGTGCTTTCGGTATTGGTATAGAAAGGAAATAATGCCCTTTATACTTTTCTTGTAAGTCAAATATTTGTAAGTTTGATTCAAAAAACTAAAAATTAGAACTCGGAAAAAAGACAAAGAAGCACAAAATTATGTTTATATCAATATTGGCAACGCTGCTATAAAAAAATGTGTGAAAGCATTTAATTACTTGACATTTCCATGCTTATGCATTTGTGGTAAATTATCTCAATGAGCTGTTTTTTTCAATCTTTAGTTATAGCGTTTAGAATGAGAGAATGGATATTTAACTATGTCTACTAAAATTAGAAAAGATGTTTGATAAAATGTTCTTAGAAAACCTCACTTCAACTTATACTGTAGATTTATGATAACATTCTTGCATCCTACAGAATTTGAGGTTTCCAAGATTATTTCAACATATCTACCAGCCCATTCTAACTTGATCTACCTTTAAGGTTTCTTTTCATAGATACTGAGCACTGGACTGAAGCCATTCGAAGCATTGCATCTCAAAAGGTTCTTTGCCAGATTTTGACAAAGACACAACTGTAAGGCTCCCTCCTTTTTAGTTCAAGATTCTAAATCTTGGCTGGACATTTTCCGGATGGGTTACCAAAAAAGCAAGTTTTGATATTCAAATTGCAAGAATTATCAATTCTCAATTGAAAACAAAGATTTTAACCACATTTCATAATGAATGTATAACATAAAGTCTTTATTCTTGGGTTTTTTTCAAGTACTGTATTCGTGCATCAGTTTGACCATCTTTGAGTAATCAAATGTTGGCTTTTCAAATTACAAAAACTATAAATATTATATATTAAAGATATCAAGTTTCTACAATTCATCTTAATGTTTGAGTATAATTTCTGGATTTGATTATATCGTCTTTTTATTTTACCTCAACGTTTCAGATCATACTACAAGATCCATCATCAGGATGTTATATATTGCTTACATGTATTCTACACAATTTTTGACTGATTTTTTTTTTTGAGATTTGGAGGTATGTTGATTTGAGGGAAAGATGTGATCAATTTTCTGAGTTCTGATTTTTATTATGACTAAGTGCAGCTCACATACATGAACTTTGTATGTAAACTGATTAGAAATATGTATGCTTCTGGATTCAATTGTGTATGTTTGACATTTGACGTTTCAGATCACATTCTCTTCTTTTTTTAATGATGGATCACTAGGTGTGATCTGAAACATCAAACAAAAAACATATACAGTCGAATTTAAAAGCTTATATATTTTTAATTGATAGACTGTGGAAAATTCATACCAGCTAATGTAAACTAATGTTTAATAATTTATATTAAATAAAGAATTCATATGAACTATGTGGGGATGGAAAATAGAATTTTCATAAAGAATTCATACTATTTGTTGAGAATTATGACCACTCTTCTCATGAATGCTATAACATCATGTTTGTCATAAAAGTGTAGTTTCATTTTGCTGGGAGACTAATGGAAACGGTAGGATTCAACTTCCAATTAGAGATAGTACTTACTACTTACTGACAGTCATTCTCGTATTTAAATTATTTCTGTTTGTTCTTAGGGCAGAATGTTTGTAATTGTATGTGCATGTTCCTCCTCTCCCATGCCCATCAAAAAGGAAAACATAAACCAAGATACAATTTATCAGATATCAAACAATTAACAATTATATTGAAACTATGGCAATAAACAACTTGTGGGTAAGCCAAAAAGAGCGTTGCCAAAGCAATTCTGTTTGAAATGATGAAAGCAGTTTGCTTCTCTCACAGCCATTTCTCTTGAAACAATTTTGGACAAATGGTTACAGAATGTGCAGATTTGAGATACTTGAAAAAAATCTTGATGCATCTGCAAGTTGTTCCAGGGGATTTTTTTAACAACCTGAAATCAAATGGCAGGGAATTAGCACCTAGCTCTCTTAACTCCAATCATTCTAGTGCAATTTTATGGCCTTTGTAATGCAGGTGCAGTTTTCAAATAGACCTACCAGGCACTCACAACTACAACAAACACCAATATGCTTTTGATTATTTTGATGGTTTTCTGAGTGCTGATTTAGAGTGCCAAGTTTGGCACCGTCTGAGATGATGCTGCCTAAGAAAGATGAACCCAGTTTTACAGTAGCATTTGCAATTACTTAATTGTTTGATCATTAGGCTTATTTTTTTGTATATAAACAGCGTTTATAGTATTATAGACTGCATCCTTTTTAAGGCATTGTCTTGCAATTCTTGTTCCATCTGTATGCTTGTCTGTAATACTTGAATTCATTTCATAAGATAAATATATTTATGTCATAGTTAAAAACTGGAACTGCCATCAAGGGAGTAAGTATACAAATTATAGTTGTGTGCAATGAAATTGTGGTATTAGTGAACAATCAAATTGAACAAATACAACAACATGATGCAAACACTCGGTTTAGTCTATTAGAAGATCAAATAAAACATGAGATATTGCAAAATAAACTTATGATGTGTGCTCACAATTGAACAACATAACATGTTAATGGTTTGGGTTGGGTTTCAAATGGAGGGTGGAGATCAATGGCTCATCTTGAGAACTCTCAAGTAAAGAGGGTTTGACAAATGGTATAAGAAGGTTAGATGAAAAATGGTGGCTCCAAGAAGTAGGATTTGACATGAATTAGTGGAAGGGGTAGGATTTGATAGGTACTACCAAGTACCTTAAAAGGATCTTAAAAAAATATAGCTTTTGTCACAAGCCATATCTTGGGAGTACATGGGGAATTTAAATTGTCTTTTATGAAAAAGAGTTCGATTGCCCCATGCCCCTAAGTACCGTGGGAGAACTAAAAATTGAGGAATGTAAGGTTGACCTATGCTTTGGAGTACCACTTGTGGGTACTTATATGACAAGTGAATCTTATGGGAGTTTGGGTTGGTCAAATCCAAGCTTAATGATTCATCATCTCGTGTACAAGTGATTAAGAGGTGATTAGGAGATAATAGAGGTTTAAGGGTAGATTATGCAAAGTGTCTTAAAAAACTTTTAGGAGGAACATTAGGTTGGGTAAATAATTAAGGGATAGACCATGAGAAAGTGGTTTTGAGATGAAAATTAAGATAGTGGAATTGTCGAAAAATATTAATTAAATAATTAGAACATTATTTAATTAATATGCAAGGTAGAAATGAGGAGGATAAGGATAAATTGTTCAAGTGTGAACGATCAATTTTAGGTGTACAATAGTTTTGACAAGGTATGTCATGATATCAAGCCTGAAACTATTCATGGAACATGTTCTCACCTCTCTGCCATAGTAATGTTGTAATATGCAAGATATGTAAACGTCAATAGTGGTAGTGACATTTTATTTGTTGAATGTCCTTTACAAAATAAATGTTGGAAAGTTTTTTCAATTGTAAATGTTTCTAGTATATTCTCTAATTTCTTGACTTTGTGTGAACCATTTGAATTTTAGTTGGATGTATGGAAAATGTTGCAATTTGAATGCCTCGGTAACCTCATTTTTCTTCCTCTCACCCTTTGGAGTAATGTTGTGTTATCATCATTTCTCCACATCTCAAAAGGTTGAGTTTAGTGCAAAAGAAGCCCCACAAGAATATCCTATTTAATTTGGTATTAGATAAAGGGATAAAATGTTTCCTTTGCGAATTTAGAGACTTGTGTTAATCTAACAACTTACATAATTTTTTTAGAATTTAAAATTTATTTTTATATAATTGTGTTATACTTTGTTATTGAAGAAATTTTACTTCTTGATATTTTTAACATTAATTTTTTTACAATTCTATGCAATATCTTATTTAAAAAAGGTTATTTTCTTTGTTGTTGAAAATTTTGAGTTACCTATCTCCATAGCACACATATATTAGGGTGGCACCATAACTACAACCAAGAAAAACATAGTAACATAGAAAACATACATATAAGTTTTAAATTAGTAGAGTGCCTCTAACATACTAGATAAACAATGGCCATTAGTTTAACACCTTTTAATTATTATGCTTGAACAAGATTAAGAAAACTTGTAATTAGGTCAACCTATTATTAATCATTATCACTCCACCACGGTGGTTGTAGGATAACCCCTCCTTAATAGTGATTTTTTATTTTGACAAGGCCAACCCAGCTTATCGTTAGTGAGTAGTTCAATTTACCCTTGATCCTTAGCTTCTACATCTTGTATTCATCATACTAAACTAAAATTATCAAAGTAATTATTCTCTTGCTCTATAAAACTAAAAGGAAAAAATGGTTAAGTTGGTTAAGAATAATAAAAGGGACTTGATTTATAAAATAATAAAAATAAAACAATATTGCTCTCTTAAATGATATTGATAGACTCTTCTACATTATGATTGTATGGTGGATATAGAATCAATATGCTATAGTGTTCACAAATTGGATGTGTTTATGTACCTTAAAATCACTCTTGTATACTAGCTCAAGCCCGTCATTGCTCATTTGGAAATACACTTTAGTATTTCCACCATAAGAACCTTAGTTGACACCCAAGGAACTTTAGGTGCAGCTTAAATCAAATATATTTCAGCACAACCCCTTATTTCTATATAGGGAAAAAAAATATTTGAATCATATGTCAAAGGTTTATTTCATTGATTAATGAATCTTCAATTCTTTTACATTCCTATTTTCTCAAAACCTAAATAAAAATTATAATTTTTGAGTAGACATGCATGTTTGTGTCATAAAGTTGTAGACAATGAATCAATTCTAAACATCAAGATAGTGAACCGATGTTAGTTCCAACTAAATGTCATGTCAATAAGACCCCATTTAGAATAACAATATGTTGTACTTGCATAGATGGATAATCACAACTATTGCCTTTGTCAAAAGATGTTTTGAAATGTCTACCATTACATTTGAGGTTTTAAGCTCAGTTTTGCTTTTATAGTAGCATAGAGATCTTCATGTCAAGTGCATCTCCAAAACCTCAAGTTATATATTGTAAAATTAATCATCTCATATTTAGTTGGGATAGTCATTGTTTACATATTAACTACAAATTTTGAACATGCATTCAATAATCTATAATATGATGATTTTTTTCAAAGATATTGTTCAATTTGGCCAAATGTTTATTTACTCAAATGAGTTTTCTACCATATATATATATAAAAGAAAACTATAACCTATAAAAATGGACTAGAGAAAATTAGCAACTTAAAAATAATTTGAAATGATAAAAATTAACATTATGCAACTAAAAATTAGCATTATGCAAGAATAAATTGCTCTTAGCACCAGCACACTATCGAATAATATGCCTCTTTATCATTTCATGCAATAATACAGATATATCCTTTATATCTTAGCATGTATATATAAACTAGCTAACTAAAACCCAAAAAAAAATCATTTAACAAGTAGCTCACAAATGAGGCATTTAAATAAGTACAATAATATATAAATGTATCGTTAAGGAGTAAAACACCTCAAGTTATGAAAAAATTTTAAAAAACTAATGTTATAATATATAATTTATGAGTCATTATCATAGAGTGGTGCGATAGTGACAATAGAAGCTTTAAAGGTTCAAGAAGAAAGATCCACTGAGACTTGTTGGGAGAGTGGATGCTTTGTTAAAAAAAAATGGATTTCATACCTAAGAATGAACTCCTTATCCCACTCAAGTATCTATTGGTGGAGGGGTAGCATAATCAAACTCAAATAGAAGGAAAAAATGAAAAGCTAAAGACTATTTGGGAATGGGAATGAAGTTGCTTAAATAGGTTTGGAGCTCAATAAAAAACATGATTGGTAGGAAGGAACTAGCAATTAAAACCATGATTTGGAGGGAGAATTGAAAAGTAATTGGCGGTAAGTAGAATCAAGACACACTTGAACTCTCAATAAAAAGAATTTAGTGGCGGAACAATCAAAATTGGGAGTTCTCATGTGCTAATTATTCATTTTTCTAAGGTGGGTCAATTGTATTAGTAGGGTAGGTCATCTAAGTGAGCCTTGAGATGCTTGAGTGACCCTAAGAAAGCTCACGTGACCTCACTAATTAAAAGTTAAAGATATGGAAAATATGAGAGTGTGAAGGCAAGGAAAAAGGTTGGAGAGGCCAAGGTTATAATAGGAGGGGATCCTAAGAGATGAGTAGATGCTAACATCATAATCAAAAAGTTTGAGAGAGATTTTATTCATCCCATGTGGGTCATGAGTTGAACTACTAGATCATCATTAAACTATCATGTATGCTCGTGTAACATTAGGCACTTATAGTGTCATTGTGCAATATGGCACCATAGCCACAAACTTGAGTCTTGTGAGAACTTGACTACCCTTGTTATTACCCCATAAATGTCACCTATGAAGCCTAAGATTTTAATTTTGGTGTATTAATATGTTTTGAGTATTTAGAAATAATTTAAATTACTTATGTATTTGTTTGAGTGTTAAAATTTTAACTTGGACATATTTGTCTGAAATGAGATCTTTTAAACATCTTAAGGAGGTAATTTCATGTTATTTGAGAGTGATTTGGCATACATGGGATTAAAATATTCTATAGGTCTCTATATAGTCATAGGTGGTATCTTGGACACAATTAATGACTTACTTTAAATTATATTTCATTTGTATTTGGAATTACAATTTGAGTTTGTAGATTTTAGTTACATCTAAATTTGGAGAAGATATTATGGTGAGAGAAAATATCTTGGAATTATCGTACTTTGAAATCAAACTTTCCGTATTATTCAAAAATATTTTTATGGATTCTCATCCCACCTTGAAGACAATAGGGACATGTCAACAACTACTTAGAGATGAGGCCTTGAAAACTAGATAATTTTTTAACTAAAGGAAGGGTTAGAAGGATGGGGTTATTGCATTTGGGATTCATTATTGTAATTTGAGAGCTTGAGAAAGGGAAATGCAAGATAAACCAAAAGGGTCTGGATATAAGGATTTTTGAAGCTCATGAAGTGTTCTTGAATTTCAGAAGAAGGATTGGAGCTTGGAATGATAGTGGCTATCACTATATTGCAACTCCATATATTTTGCAAGAGATAAGATTTAGGCATTTTTTATTCTTCTTGTCTATCTCTTCTCCATGAAAGAAATGGTATTATTATTGATTTCATAAGTATGTAGAAAGGTTAGAATTTCTTTTAGCCTTGTTTTTTTTATTTTGTTTGAAAAAGTGTGCCTGTCATCCATTAATGAAGTCCTAAAGTATTTATGGTTGTTTATCTCCTTTGTGCATGTTGGTGTTTCACTTTGCACCTCTGGTATGAAAATTAGAAACAAACAACTATGCATAGATAAACTACTCTTTGAATTAGGAGGGGAAGCTCCCTCTTTGTTGATGATGTTGTCTTTGTAAACTATACTAATTTTCCAACATTTTTGGTTCTCGGCTAAGAGCACAAGGTTATGAAACTCTAGCGTCGTAGCTGAGATTTTCTCTTTTTGAAATTCAACTACGACTAAACCTACTCTAATGACGTTTCTAACTAGTCAAGTAAACTCAGAGCTTGAGAGTTAGAAATAAACAAGGAATTATTTAGAAACATAGATACTTAAATAAAATTTCTCCCAACATACATCTGAAGACTCATTGTACTATTCAATGCAAGCAGAACACATAAAACTAAAACTTGAGACAATAGATCAAAGCAGCAAAGTAGGCATAAGATTTCCTTTTCTCATATTTCAAATAACAATGATTACACTCATGGGATAGCAGATTTGTAGCAATAATAGGCTTACATTTTAGTGATCAACCAAAATACATTGGACACAAAACACATAAATTGAACAATAACTTGTAGCTAAAAGGCAGGCATGCAAGCTTGCTCTTACAGTGAGTGAAGTGATATTGAATAACAACTTGCAAGCAAAAGTAGGCTCAGCAATTTGCTATCACAATAATGGTTAAAATAAAAATGGGCAAGGTTTCCCCTATTTATACACAAGCGAGGAGTAGGGAACCCTAAAACCTCCTTGCTTTTACAAACAAGACTTACCAACTTGCAAGCTTTAAAACTAAAACAAGATAACTATCTAACAACCTACTGAAAGAAAAAAAAAGGGAAATTCCCAACTATTACAACTTGATTCTTTTCTTTCTAACAAAGAATAGATAAGCATGAGACAAGAATAGCAAGAAAGCTTAGAGAAAGCATCAAGTTCAGTACTACTTTAAATCTATCTTCGAAGATCTTTGTTGTCCTGATAAGACAACTCATCGATTGGTATTTTGGGAAAATAAATCTACCAAAAAGTTGGTAACGACCTCTTTGTCAGGTGCATTGATACTATCTATATCAATATTCCACTTTAACGGGATTTCTTCGCCTTCTGCAATCGAACTTAGAAAATATTTGACATATTCAACTGCTTTATCAAATCTTGCTAATTTCGGCGGCTTTGCAACTGGAGTGATGACCTTTTATAAACATATCATCTTGCCTCAACATATCATTTTTACCCTATGTTGACCATCTTTTGACATTCCTCCATTTCTTCAGCAAATTTTATACTTCTGACACTTCTAATAGAAGCACATTGTACAACTCTTTTTCAATACTTGTCCTTTTCCTCATACCACGCCTTTTCATGTTCTTCGACTAAGATGATGATGGTTTTTGTCCATGGTGGTATTGAAAAGCATTTCTCAATATCATTCAGCTTGACGCTACAAACAACCCGCCCATCTACTACTTGAATTTCTTGTGTTAGGTTTATAATTTAATGCTTGACACAAGCAAATAAAAACCCTAGACTTTTCATTGAGATGAGAATTGATGCTGCTGCAAGTAATCTAGAATGACTAATGTGTCTGATTGCAAAATTTCCTATGTCTTCCAAAGAACGCAAATCGAACACTGGTTTTATATGATGTGAATCAATTTCAAATGTTTAGATGAAATCATGATACAACACCGACTTGGTTCTGAATTCCATGGGAGAGTACTACATACTGAAAAACTCAAAGTTTGACTATAATCTCGACTATGCTCAGACAAGTTTTGCACAAAAGTTAAAAATAGCTTGCTGATTTTCTTCTTCAAATGGGCAGATTTTTCAAAAATATCCTAAGATATGGGTTTTGTGTAGAATCTCGTTGCAAAGAGACCTAGATCGTCTGATTTTGAAAATTGTTGATGGTGATGAGTCTATTTTTTGGGCTAGTTACGGGTAGAATCTGTAGTCTATTTACTGAAGTTACCATAGACTTTGACATTACATGCCGATACTTTTATATAGTTTCTCTCAAACTATAAGACATTTGGGTTTTATTCCATTTCTGCCAAGTTTTAATGATATTAACCTATTATGTGGACTATCTATATTAATCTTGCATGTGGTTAATGAATGTTCGTTAAATGTGGTTATAGCTATGTGATTATTATGTGTATTGGCATTGCCATGCAGAAATGATTGTGAATGCTAAGTTGAGAAAAGCAACCGCCAGCTAGACGCAGAGGAAACGCACGAAGGTCAACTGAGGACGACAGCGGGAGATTCTTATGGCAACCGCATGTAACCACCTTATGTTGATCATTAATGTTATTGAGCAATGCGGGTGTTACTATAGTGGTCGAGTCCATGTTATGCATGCATGTTTGAACGGATTCCCCTGCATGTGTAACCGCTCTTCCACTCTCTTTTTTGCTTTCCCTAAATGGCATCCTCTCAGTTAGTGGGAGTTTATTGCCATGTTTTAGTTGATAAATAAGGTTGGATCCTCCTTATTAAGGGGTTGATTTCCAATCTATTGTACAAGCTAACAATCAGACATACTCTTTTGTATTTGCATTTTCCAATGAATGAAATAAGATTCTGAGTTGAGTATCTGAGTTTGTGTTAGTCTTAGAGGATACTCATCCAAGGGGGGCCACTTGGTGAGTAATCCATTTATGTTAGTTTAGTTATATTATTATTAGTCTTTGCTTCAGTATCTAGTTAAGAATTTGGCATCAATTGTTCCTACAACCACTAGAATTCCATTATGTGATTGTTCCTGCAGCCAAAGCAGGTAGAGTAGTTTCTTGTTTGTTGCTCAGATTTCCATTTATGTTATGCATGTTCAATTTAAGTTTTATTATGGAGTGATGCTCTATATTTACTTTATTTCCTTCCATGCAATTTACTTTCATTATTAAGTCTCTTAGTTATAGAATGAAGATGACTACTTTGAAGTTCCTAGTGCACATATTATGTTGAACCATTTCAAGTTCACATCCTTGGGTTGACAATTTAAATGTACCTTCATGATGGTTAAAATGGCTATTCAGGTTAGATGTCCAATCTCTGAATCGTGGTTGTAAAGGCTTAGTTATTGAAATCATTGTAGGAGGCTGAAATTTTTGGCATCGTTGTCGAGGATGGTGTCAAACTAGGGAGTCCTTTGGAATCATTGATAGTTTTTCTTCTTGAAGTATTTTTTGGAATTTGCTCTTAGTGTTAGAAGTTATGATCCACTATTTTTCCCCACCCATTCTTTGTGTGATTTGGTTGATACTGTGTTGATATCGCATGCATACAAGAAGAAGAGATGCTTATGGGAGATTCCTTCCTAATCATCCAAAGCCATTTTAGCTAGTAGAGCTTCCAAATCTACCCAAAAATGAAGAAGAAGAGGAGTCACACCCCTTTGTTGATATATTTCCTAACTTGACCAGTTCTGAAGTTTCCCTTGAAGATCATAATCCAGTTGAAGAACCCTCTATTCTAGAACCTCATCAAGTAGGCATGGTTGATGTAAATGGAGATAGGCCTAACAGGAAGAACCAACTAGCTTTTCCTTTTAGCATTGCTCAAAAAAATATAGATAACCTCAAGAATATCCCTGCTTCAGTCTTTCCTAAGTTCTATGGACTTGTCACAGAAGATCCTGATACATTCTTGTTTGATTTTGACATACTCTATAGAAGCTATGACTATACCACTGATGCCCATAGACTCAAGCTATTTCCTACCACTTTGAAAGAAGCTGCATTGAGGTGGTTTATGGGACTTGGAAGAAACACTATGGCAACTTGGGAAGATATGAAAACCAAGTTCCTTGAGAAATATAAGGAGTATTACAGGGGTAGTGACATGAGAGGAGGTGACATTTTTAGAATGCAGAAAAAGGAAGATGAGATCCTAGAGGAATTTATTTCAAGGTTTTTGTTTTGTTTGCAGAAATCTCCACATCATACACTCAATGAAGACTCACAAAAGTTGCTTTTCTTGAGAGGAATTAGTGAAATCTGCACTGATGCCTTGGACCTAATGGTAGGAGGAGACATCACTCAAGTCCCTTGGGAGGACATCAAAAATTTATGCCAAAATTATTCTAGGGTAGCTTCAAAGAAAGGAAGAGCCTACCAATCCTCTATGGGTAAGTCATCCAGTAGTGGATTCTCAAGGATGGAGATTACTAATTTGCTGGCAGATTTCAAGCAGGATATCATCAACAATCTAGCTACTTAGTTGGATACACTTCAAGCTAAGAAGAAACATGAGGAGGAAGAGGCAATGCTGATAGAATATTGCCCTCATTGTAGACAAAAGAAGAAGGATTGCAAATGCAAGGTGATAGCTAACATTGACAGCAAGAAAATTCCACCTGAGTTCAAACCAATTCAAACTAAGGAAGACCAAGTCCACTTTGTTGCACAGAAAAGGCCATCGGCTTGAAGACAAGGTATGCCACCAGATCCATTATCCTTTATTGGACCATATTTCAACCCTTATTCATTTGGTAACTAGTGGAAGCCCCCCTGTTCATCCAACTATGGAGGATATCCACCGCAATCTTGGAGTAACCCTCCAAATGCTTGGTCCAATTATCAAAATTCCTCACCTCAGTGGTAGCAACCTTAGGGGAATTGGCAGCAGTTTTAGGGACCTTGGCAATCACCTCCGAGAAACTGGCAACAAACATATCAACGAAGAGGTGGCCAACAATGGCCAAATCAGACAACCAACTATATGCAGCCATCTTCTCAGTCCCAACAACCTGCTATAATGCCTCCTCTCACTAATCCAAATGCAAGTGTACCTAAACCTACTCAGTTACCAGCCCAACCCACACCCAACCCAAATAATAAACCACAACAATAGCCTATATATTATGTTGATCCAAATCAATTTCCTACATATGTTGTGAGTTTAAGTGACATACGTTTGCGTTCAATTACTACCTTGTCAGCTCCTTCCACCCCCATTATCATTGAGCTTCTTGTGGAAGAGAAAGAAGAATCTTTGACTAATCATATTCAGCCTCATGCACCTAAAATCCTAAACCAATTCCAACCAAGCAAATAGTGCAAGAACCACCATTCCCCAGAGATTGGAAGTTACCAAACAAAAAGAAGACAAGAAAGAAACTAGTTTTGATATTCTAGATCAGCTAAAGCATATATGTGTCCAGATACCCCTGTTCTAAGCCATAAAAGATGTCCCTATCTATGGCAAGGTGATTAAGGAAGCATGCCTCAAGAAACTGGGCAGGAAAAAGAAGGACCCAACTACAGTTCATGTAGTAGTGCAACTTGCTGACATCATGCTTGGAAAAGTAACTATCCCCAAGTACAATGATCCAGGTAGCCCTGTGGTTGAAGTTATTATAAATGGGATAAACATAAAGAATGCCTTGATTGACTTGGGTGTAGAAATCAATGTGATGACTAAAGATAGCCTGTAGCAACTAAACATTGCAAGAATGAGATCCACACCTACCATCCTACAGCTAGTTGATAGTTCCACTGTCAAGCCTAGCAGAATAATAGAAGACATTATGGTGATCCTAGACTCTTGGGAGTATCCAGCTAACTTCATGGTTCTTTCCCCCAAAGCTACACTTGGTGGGTATCCCATCATCCTTGGTAGGCCATGGTTAGCAACTGTAGATGCTTATATTGGATGTCAATCAGGTAACATGACCATTTCTGATCACAGGAACACCAAAAATCTTGTTCTTTATCCTCCTGCTCAGCTATCACATGATGAAAGTAATTATGTTTGGCCACATGTTGGTGAAGAGGTCAAAGAAGCTAACTCTATAGTGTAGCTCATGATGCTAGGACAAAGTCCTTTCCTGCAGCTTCAAGACGAAGATGAAGTGTCATCTAGTATTATCCAAAACCATTGTCAGATAGAGGAGATATCACCTGCTCATGCGTCTGGATCTATTGACCTCGTACACACACTTCTGTCAGTCCTGCCTAATCTTCCTGCAACCACTATCTCCGCAATAAGACTTCCTATAGCCACTCTTCCTGCAGCCACTGTCTCTACAGGCAGACTTCCTGTAGCCACTATTTCAGCAGAAAAACTTCCTTCAGCAACAGGTATGTTTCACATAATTCTGCCACCTGAACTCAAAGTACCATGTATTACTAAAACAACTATGATAGAGCTAGTTACACAAGTAGAGGTGTTTGAAAGGCGATATCTGAACATAAACAGTAGATTGACATTGGCAAAAAAATTGAAAGCCCATCAAAAAGAATTTTTTTGGGATTATCATGACATGAAGGGATTAGATCCAAAGTTATGCACTCATAGGATATGTATCAAAGATGAATGTACACCCGTAAGGTAGCCACAGAGGAGAATCAACCCTGCACTGACAGAAATTATCAAAACAAAGCTGCAAAAAGTTACTTGATGCAAGATTTATCTACCCTATTTCAAACAGCCAATGGGTGTCTCCATTAGTGATTGTGCCCAAGAAGGGAGGAAAATGGAAAGTTTGTGTTGACTATAGGGATCTCAATGTTGTTACTAAAAAGGACCATTTTCCCTTGCCTTTTGTAGATCGTCCTAGACTCTCTTGCAAGAAAGCAATACTTTTCCTTTCTTGATGGATTTAATGGTTACAATCAGATTCAAATTGCACTAGAAGACCAAAAGAAGACAGCATTCACATGTCCATGGGGGACATATGCCTATTCAGTACTTCCCTTTGGGCTATGCAACACACCTGCAACTTTTTAGAGATTAGTTATCAGCATATTTGCACACATCTCCCTTGATTGCATATATGGATGATTTTACCACCTATGGTGCTGATTTTTATGAAGCATTGAACAATTTGAAGAAATTTTTACAGAGATGTGAAGACCAAAATCTGTCTTTAAACAGTGAAAAATGCTTCATGATGATGTAGGAAGGTGTAGTCCTTGGCCACTACATTTCCCACCACGGCATTCAAGTTGGCCCTGCAAAAATTGAGGTGATTAATAATTTACATATACCTGCAAAGCAAAAGGATGTTAGAAGTTTCTTGGGACATGCAAAATATTATAGGTGTTTCATCAAATATTTTAGCAAAATAGCAGCCCCACTGTATAGCCTACTGACTAAAGATGTTGAGTTCCACTAGACAGAAAGTTGTGATAAAGAATTTTCTGATTTAAAGAGAGCTCTGACTCATACTCCTATACTTAAGGGACCAAATTGGGAAATTCCCTTTCACATCCATACTGATGCCTCAGATTATGCCATAGGAGCAGTCCTAGGACAGAAAGAAGGATCCATTGAGAATTCCATTTATTTTGTTAGCAAAAACTTGCAGGGAGTTGAGTTCAATTACACAGTGACAAAAAGAAATGTTGGCGGTAATCTATACCCTGAATAAATTCAGGTACTATATCATAGGCTACCAAATCTTTATGCACACTGATCATGCAGCCATTAAATATCTCATGAACAAGCCCCTAATCTTGGGAAGGTTATCCAGATGGTTGTTTTTGATGCAAGAGTTTGACATAACTATTGTGGATAGACCAGGGAAGGCCAACGTTGTTGTAGATTTTCTCTCACGGCTAACCACATCAGAAGACAGTCAAGTCATAGATGACTCCTTTCCTGATGAGCATCTATTCTCTATTAGTGTGTAGACACCCTGGTATGCTGACATAGCTAATTACCTTGTGACAGGGAGAGTTTCTCCTCACTTCTCTCCAAAAGAGAGAAGAGAGTTGATTGAAAAATCTTTCCCTTTTTCATGGATAACTGGATGCTTGTTTTATACTGGACCAGATCATGTTATGAGAAGATGTGTGTGAGAAGATGATACTTATGAAATTTTGCATGCATGCCATGATGAACCATGTGGCAGACATTTTGCAGCCAAAAGGACAACAATGAAAATCCTAAACATAGGATATTGTTGGCCTACACTCCACAAGGATGCAAGAAGATACACAAGGAAATGTGATAAATTCCAAAGGATGGGTAGGCCAGCCAAGTTAGATGAGATGCCACTCTATGCCCAAGTAGTAGTCACTCCCTTTGACAAGTGGGGATTGGACTTTGTGGGACCCATTGACCCCCCATCAAATGGTAAGTCTTATATTTTGGTATGCACTGATTATGTAACTAACTGGGTAGAGGTCAAAGCCATGAAACATGCACGAGACAACAAGGTTGCAGAATTTCTTTATAAAGAAATTTGTACCCACTATGGAGTCCCGAGAGAAACAGTAACTAGTCAAGGAGCCCAATTTACCTCAACACTTGTTGCAGGCCTAGTTAATGAATATAACATAAGGCACATAAAGTCTACTCCTTACCACCCTCAGGAAAATGGACAATTTGAAGTGACAAATAGAGAGATTGAGGCTATCCTAACCAAAATAGTGAATATTCACAAAAAGGATTGGGCAAACAGATTATCAAAATTAGTTTGGGCATACATACCACCTAGAAGACAACTACAGGCTTCACACCATTTGAGATATTGTATGGGAAGACAGCCATGATGCCCATCAAATTTGAACACAAGACTCTCAGAACAACAGTAGAATTGGGCATGGAAATATCTGAGGCACATAAAAAAAGGATCATGCAGCTGGATGTATTAGATGAGATGAGGAAAATAGCCTTGCACCATACTAAAGTTGTGCAAATTCAACATGTCAAATGGCGTGATAAATTCATCAAAGAAAAGAAATTTCAGCCAGGTGATTGGGCACTACTTTATGACTCGCAATATCAAGATAATGCAATAAAATTGCAAACAAGGTGGCTAGGACCCTATGAAGTTGTTGAGGTCTTTCCTAATGGAGTTGTGTAGCTCACCACCATTGACCCTGTCAGATTCAAATTACTTGTCAATGGGCATCGTCTCAAATTGTATAATAGACCGGCCTCCAAAGAAGAATTTGTGCAGCAGTTCAACTAAAAAGTAGCACCTGGGCATAGTTCCTGCAGTCGAAGAGTTCCTGCAGCCAAAGGCAGTGGACCTAAAGTCCCTCCTTCCAGCTAATTAAGGTACGTACTTGTCATAATAAAGACTTCTACTTTTGTAGAATTCCATTTCTCCACCCATTCACCCATCTGCCCATCCGTACCACCTTTCTCTCTCTTCCATCACTTCATTCCACCTCACCATCATTAATTGCTCAATTATTACTTAAAAAGGCAAACGATACTTTCTCAAAGATCATTGCAGTGAATCCTCTACGCAATCATGTTTGTACACATTCAGGTATGTGCGCGTTAATTGCATTCTTAATTACCTTTTTAGAGTGTTTCATTTCATCAATGTATGTTAGTATGGACGTTCACATAATTTTTATGACCCCCCTATCAAATCACTGCTGACATCTCACATGTGTGGACACATGTCCAAATTTAGTTTGGGGGAAGGGGTAAGAAAGATGCGAATAATTTACCACACGTCAGTCCATGATTGTTTGTGTCAGTAAATCTTGCTGAGTTGATTTGAAATTTCAAATAAAAGATGACTCGCACTTGTGATGTGACACTAAACTATCGCCGCCATTTCCTTTCATCATAACATCCCTTTTATTACCATGTCTTGCCATTATTAACCCTATCATGATCTTAAGATGCAAACAGTAAATGGTAAAAGCAAAGTAAAGGGAAAATTCAATCGACCATTTAGCTAGTAGGCGAGCAGAAGGGAATTTGCCTACAAATGAGAACTACAGAAGGAATTTTGCAGAATAGAAGACAATGGGAGGCAGACTCATTCAAAATGAGCCCTCAGTTCATGATACTTTGTTGCAAGATGCACAGTGTGTTGCCGAATTTTGAAGTTGCGACTGGTTGGACTATTTTCTGAAGCTAGACGGTTTTGACGAAGGTATTGCATTGGAGTTTTCTCAAACATTTTCAAAAGGAAAGCCATAGTAAAAGGGTTGGAGGTCGTAGCAACAAAAGAATGAATTGCAGAAGTTTCAGGGTTACCAACTAATGGTGAACCTTACCTTGTTGTTAAGGACACCAGGACAGTCAGGGCTATATTCACAATGCATGGTGATCCTTCGCTCACTATTGAAAAATAGGGTGCTAAAAGACTCTCTCTTCCTGAGCAATAGAAGCAGGCAATTGTATACATCATCAAGTATATTACTTGTGAGGGTTGACTATCGAACCTGCATTCGATGCATTTGAAATTGTTAAGTCATATGAGGCATGAAAGGAGGATGAATTTTTTGAATGTCTTGTACAACCTCCTCTCCATCATGGCAACAAAAACTCAAAAAGGTAGGGACAACTCTGTTTCCCACCATTGTCTCATTAAATTGTTGGTTGTAAAATCTATGCATGATGCAACACCTAGAATGGTCTAGGAAGATTTCATACAAGTTGACCAATATAGACCTGAGCAGTTACAACCTAGGGTTTCACCTCAGACACATAGTCCTAAAAGAAAATTAAGCATGGATGGAGACACCCCTGGTGCTTCAACCTCTAGTGTTGACCCTAGTGTGAATCCTCCCACTGAATAAAAGATTATAGATGTTAGTTCTTCTGATACTGGGCATAAAGAAGAAAATTCTCCATTAGATTCTGATGATGACGATGTTCCACTTAAAACTGTGATAAGAACAAGGGCACAAAAGAGGGAAGCCAAAGAAAGAAAAGGAAAAAGACAACCTATACAAAAAGAGGCACCAAGTCCCAAGAAAAGAAAGGTTGGCACTATTCATCTTGCAGCCAAAAGAAAACGTAAGAGCCCTCTCAAGAAAGAAAAACTGGTTGTTGATATGCCTTTGCAAAAAAACCCTGAGCTTGATGGGACATCGTGTGAAAGTACTGAAGCTCTAATGGAGCAGGAAAATGTGGAAGAAGAAAATATATTTGAGCAGACAACAAAAATGACACTGGAAGATCTTGTTGCCCTTGCAAAAGAAGTTAAGACTCAAGAACACGAGGAAAGTCAGGACTTCCTGCAGCAAGACCAAATCCAAGAGTTCTTGCAGCAAAATGAGGAAATAGATCAGGAGTTCCTGCAGCAACTGCACAAACAAGAAGAAGAGGCCCTGCAGCAAGAGGAAGAAAGAGGAATTGTACCTCTACAGCCTGAATCGGCAGGACATCCTAAATCTATGTAAATAGTTTTATATGGGAAGCAGTCATCCACAAAAATCCTAGTAGGAATCCATAACCCTCCTGATTTTTCAGTGCATGCAGCAATCTTGAATTTGTGGGAAGAAATACAGAGGAGAGAGGAGGAATGGAAAGAGGAAAAGAAAATATTGAAAAAGGAAATCCAAAAGAGGGATGAGATCATTGAAGAAAAGAATGAAGATATTATCTTTTTGAAGCATTGCAACCTTGGTGCCACAAATCTTTGAATGCAAAACCCCTCCAAGGGTTTATGCTTTGCACCTAAAAGAGACATATCTCTCCTTTAAGATGTCAAGAATTATATCAAGTTTGAATCCTTCTATTGAAACTCGTGCTGAATTTTTCAGTGCTTACAGAATTGTCTCCCCTGAGATGAAAAATTTACTATGTGAATTTTATTTGCACAACTTTGTTGTAACTAAAGATCAAGACTAGGACCCACTGTTGTATGTGGGGGACATCCAATTAAGAGCATTCATGTCTTGGGTACAGAATAAGATTAACTGGGGTGAACAATATAATGCTTATAAGGGGAAGGAATCCAATATTCCCCTAGCCATTAGAGTTGAATCAAGGAACCCCAACCACATTTATACAGACTGGAATAGATTATTTTTCAGACTGAGCTATGGTAGTAGGATTATGCCTTGGATTGAGGCTATCTGCAGTGAGTATGAGGTGAAAACAGCAGCAAAAGAAGACACTATGAGAGGATACCTATCCTAGAGATGGAATACATTGATTGATGAGCTAAAACAAGCTGAACCACATTCCATCCACAACTATGTTGCTGCAATCAAAAGAATTGAAAGGTACATCCAAATTGGGAGAAGAAAGAGACGAGAATGGCTTCCCCTGACCTTTCAGCCGCCTATCCTCATGTGGCCTGTACCAAATTTTAGGTTCTTTCAATATGACATTGCTAAGGAGTAGCAGAGATGGAGAAGACTTGACAATTTGGGAGGATTCTACTGGAACCTTGATTCGCCCACAACAGATACTGACATTGGACAATTATCAGTTGTAGATTTCAGAGCCTTGACCAAGCAGAAGCATAACTCTTCCCCTGTTGGAGGACCAACAAAATGTTAGGTTGGGGGGAGTGATGAGTTTAGTTTTTGGGCTAGTTATGGGTAGAATCTATAGTCTATTTACTAAAGTTACCATGGACTTTGACATTACATGCTGATACTTTTATATAGTTTCTCTCAAACTATAAGACATTTGGGTTTTATTCCATTTCTGCCAAGTTATAATGATATTAACCTATTATGTGGACTATCTATATTAATCTTGCATGTGGTTAATGAATGTTCTTTAAAGGTGGTTATAGCTATGCAATTATTATGTGTATTGGCATTGTCATGGAGACATGATTGTGAATGCTAAGTTGAGAAATGCAGTCGCCAGTTGGACGCAGAAGAAACGCACGAAGGTCAACTGAGGATGATGGTGGGAGATTCTTATGACATTCACATGTAACTACCTTATGCTGATCATCAATGTTATTGATCAATGCAAGCGTTACTACAGTGGTTGAGTCCACATTTGGGCATGCATGTCTAAACGGATTCCCCTGCATGCATAACCGCTCTTCCACTCTCTTTTTTGCTTTCCCTAAATGGCGTCCTCTCAATTAGTGGGAGTTGACCTTTCCTATTTTAGTTGATAAATAAGGTTAGATCCTCCTTCTTAAGAGGTTGATCATCAAGCTATTGTACAAGCTGATAATCAGACATACTCTTTTGTATTTTAATTTTCCAATGAATGAAATAAGATTCTTAGTTGAGTATCTGAGTTTGTGTTAGTCTTAGAGTATATTCATCCAAGAGGGCCCACTTGGTGAGTAATCCATTTCTGTTAGTTTAGTTAGATTAGTATTAGTCTTTGTTTAATTATCTAGTTAAGAATCTAGCATCAACTGTTCCTATAGCCACTAGAATTCCATTTTGTGACTGTTCCTGTAGCCAAAGCGAGCAAAGTAGTTTCCTGTTTGTTGATCAGATTTCTATTTATGTTATGCATGTTCAGATTAAGTTTTATTATGGAGTGATGATTTGCATTTACTTTATTTCCTTCCATGCAATTTACTTTCAGTATTAAGCCTCTTAGTTGTAGAATGAAGATGACTATTTTGAAGTTCCTAGTGTATATACTGTGCTGACCCATTTCAAGTTCATGTCCTTGGGTTGACAATTTAAATGTACCTTCATGATGGTTAAAATGGCTATTTAGGTTAGATGTCCAATCTCTGAATCGCAGTTGTAAAGGCTTGGTTATTGAAATCATTGTAGGAGGCCAACAGATGGCTAGTTGAAAAAGTAGAAACCCTAAAATTTTAGGATTTTCCTAAAAAACGTTGAGAGTTGGGTTTTGTGTAGAATCATGTTTTGTATGAACTCAGTTGATTAGATTTTGAAAATACTGAGGATTTCTTGGACATGCATGAAAAAAGAAGGTTCTTGTAAGTTGATTTTTTTTCCAAAATTGTAGAGAATTAAAAACCAAGCTGACCCAGATTGTTCAAAATTGAAAAAGATGACCCCCTTCTAAAAATTGATGCCCTAGAAATTTGAAGCATGAAAAAGCGAGCCTCTATGTGAGCTGATCTGGAAAATATGAAGAACTCTGAAAAATCACCAAGTTTTAGCCTTCAAATCTTGATGAAGAAATTTTTTATGTTTATCCTTTCTTGCTCTTGGACACCACCTAAAAAAAGATGTGAATAATGGAAGACAAAGCTCTCTTAAATAGGTTTTTAGGATAAAAAAGTGATTTGTTTCCTAAATTTAGAACTGTGAAAACCCTTCTGGAGTAGGTGCATCAAACTTGGACACTTTTTTTTATCGATGCATGATGAAATTTAGAAAATTTAATAAGGCATGAGACTTTGGATGCCCTTGGCTAGTAGATAGCCATTTTTTTGAAATTTCCTAAATTTAACTTGATAAAATGCATCCCTTCAATCTTCAATTTCGGACGCTCGATGAATGTTGTGAACTAGTTGGTTGCTCCATTGCGAAGCTTGATTGAATCTGATGAGATTTTTCCAGAGGCATCATCTGATAAAAACATCATTTGGACCTCCAAAATCATGGGCACCTCTGGCTACCTAGGGTGCCCATGGCTCCCAGTGTTAGCCATTTTCATGTTCTTCAAATTTTCACTTTTTTCTACCCTTCTGATGAATTATTATTTTCAGCAATCTGAATGTCCCGATGAACTGGTTGTCAGATGCGTTGGATAGCTTGATGAATTTTGAGGAAGGACTTTTGGATGCTACATCTCTTGAAAAAGTTGATTTGGTAGGTCAAAAGCTTAGGCACCCCTAGCTAGTTGGGGCGCCCAACTCCTCTAGAGTTAGTTTTTTTACCATGTTTTCAACTTTCTTTTGACTTTCTCAATTTTTCCCATATTTTTTCCTTCGTTCAATCTATTATTTATGGTGCTTGTCAGATTTGATGAGTTCACCATTGAATTCATTGAAGAGTTGGATTGAATCTAGAGAAAATTTGTTGGAGATTGCAAACTCTAATTTAAGTTTTAGGCTCTCAAATCCTTGGCCGCCCCTGGCTACCTGGGGTGCCTATCACATCTAGGCTTAGTCATTTTAACGAGATTTTTATTTTCTCAATTTTAACCCTCCAAGTTCTATCCTCCGTTTGATCTATAGTTGTTGGTGACTAATGAACCTAACGATTAGACTGAGATATACACCAGACAACTGGTAGAATTTTGAAGAATCTAAGCATATTTGCAAACCCTAACTGATGATTTTGAGCCTCCAAAACCCTAGGTTCCCCTGACTATCTGGCGCACCCAAAGTTCCCAGAGATAGTTTATTTTTTGATATTTTAACAATTTGCAATTTTTTGTTTCATCAAGACTCCTTCGTTTGATCTAAGATTTTGGTTGATAGATTGATCTGATGGACATGTTGATGGATTCACTACGGAGCTTATTGAATTCTGAGCAATATTGTTTAGTAGCACAAACCATAACTTCATCAATTGGTACCTTGAAAATTTGGGTGCCCCTGGCTAGCAGGGGTGCCTTTATGAGTTGAAGATAGCTTTTATTTCAACTTTTCCTTCATTGTTCCTCATGCTCACTGTTGCTTTGACTATTTGGGCACCTAGACTAGGCAAGGGTGTCTTTATTCTCTAAACTTAGTAAAAAATTTGCAACTTTCAAGATTTTCCAGCTTTACCTCCTTCGTTCTTCATTCCTCGATCATCTTCGTCATTGCCTTAAACTGTGCAGTGCTTGATACCTTGAATCTAACACCTGGCAGTTTGACCAACCTCCATTGATGGCCTCAAAGCTTTAGTTTAGCTTCTGAAAAAGCAAAATAGACCCACTAGAGCAAAACTGGACCAGCCTAATGAGGAAGTATTTTAAGCCAATCAAAATCAGTTTGAACCCCTGAAGTCGGACTTTCTATTTTTAGAAAATTTTGCCAACACCTATTTGAGAAGAAACCCAGAAAAACCTAGAAAAGAAGTCTATTTTTAGAAAATTTATGGCCGAAAAATTGACATTTGGGTTTTGTAGACAAGGTCACTCTAAGCAAAACCCAAATCCTCGTATTTTGAAAATTTTGAGTTTTTGACCAACATGCATGACATGCAAAATCCATTTTCTAACCTTTTTGACAATTTTAACAAGACTTTTGACCATTTTTTTCAAAATGTCTAAGTGTAGCAAAAATTTTAATTTGGGGTACAACAATGCATACATGTTTAAAAGAACAAGATGGTCCCCTTGTATGTTGAAATGGTGTTTTTAGCCTTGCTAAGGATCTTCCCTTAGCACGTATAGGATTTTTATAATCTTTCAAGGTAAAGAGTTTATTAATTCTACCCATGAAGGATATGGACTTTCCCAAGAAGGGATGATTTATGATCAAGAGGATATAATGTCTAATGATGTGAATTTTTTATGTTTCCTACATGTTTGTTATAATTTTTATCCTTGAGAGGGTAAGGTTTTATCAGATATGTCTCAACTTTCATTTCATCCTCATGGAGAATATGTTACTTACTCATTGATATTACAATAGGAAACTCATTAAGGTGTGCTATGTGGATTTGAGGTCCCTATGATAGGCACTCTCTTTCCTTTACTAACAATGATTCTCCTTCTTATGGTTCAAGCATATTTCATATTGTTCTCAAGATATCCTTCATGTGTTTAATGGGTTCCTCAATATTTGCATGAGGCTTATTGGAAAATATATGTGTGAAACCATAAATAATTTCTCTTAGCAAGGAGGGTGATGCTTGAGAGCATCACATTGGTCAAAAAGGAGTTATAAAACTATTGGTTTTGGAGATTGAAAGCTATGAAACTTGGAGGTATTTCCCTACTTCATAGTGAGAAAAAACGTATATCATGTTGTAATGAATGTTTCACATTTCTATATGCAAAATTTTATCAAATAATAGTTTATTGAATCCTATATTTGGAAATGGATATTAAAATTCCAATGTATTCACTTTAAATTCATGAAATTATATAAAGGAAATTTAGAAAGTTTTAAGATGACTCAAGAGTTTACAAACTTGAAATTTTATGTTTTTTACATTTTGAAAGATGGATCCTCTTGTTTAGAAAATTTTCGAATCAATAGACTATAGTGTAATTTCAAAGGCATTATGAATCAAAACACATGTTTTTTTGCATTTTTTAATGCTTTCTTTTCTTATTTTGCATCCATGATGATTGGATAAGCGATTGTGTGTATTTTTTCTCTTTGTAAGTTGCTTTCTTAGAGTATTCATAATGGCAAATTTTTAATATGGGAAGCTCAATAAATATGCCATAAATCTTGTGTGTGAATTTCACCTCTAGATTCCATATATTTTACGTTATTTAGTTACATCTAACTATTGTGATTGTGTTTGGCTGTCATATTCACACCCTTGTGTGAGAATTTGCGAAGAGAGCAGTGGGAGTATTGATATATATTAGCCTCTACTTGGAATTAAAATAATTATATATTTTTTTAGTTGGTTACACACTACAAATTGGGGACACTAAGATATGGTGTGACTATAGATTTTCTGATATTGTTTGAACCTTTGATACTAGATTAAACAACTAGCTCAAAAGATCTTGGGATTACCTCAAGAGGCCTCATTAAAATTGAGCTTTAGCTTTCCACTTGAGGGGCCATCCATTTTACCTTCTTTTGTTGATCGCACTTGACACTCTATAGTGAAGTTGAGAATCCCTTGGGGACCTTCAAAAGTTTCCATATTTTAGAGAGCTCATTATCCCATGAAGTGTAGATTTTGGAAGCGATAGTGAGTGCTTTTGTATTTAGAAATTCACATATCCCATTTTTACTCTATTATGGGCTTCTTTAATCGAAAGGGTGGGGTCATTGAAAATCTTGCAGTTACATTATTTTAAAATATACATCATATTACCATAGATGGAGAGACATACCCAATACCAACCGACATATTGTTTTTCTTTAATTGAGGCTATTCCTTGAAAAAAATTATCAAATTGTTATGTAACGTACTAGACCAACCAAATTCTCCTTTGATCCATGATTAAATTTGGATGTGAAAGGAAATTAAGTAATATATGATCAATTGTCTCTTCATCCAAAGTGTAAAGTGGACATCAAGAAGAGCCAAAAATTCCCACAAATTTTAGCTGGTCACCGATTAAGATTATTTTGTGTAGGGAAGACTAGGCAAAGGTGCCAACCTTGGGAGGGATTTCCCCCAGCAAAGATCTGAAGGACACTTGGTATGCCCAATTTTAGGGAAATATGATATGTTAAAGGATGTTGACATAACATCATGAACTGCCAAATTTGAGAGCCACTAGGAGGGTTGTCTATTGTGAGGATCCTATTAACATTAGAATTGTCAAGATAGTTTTTTTGTAGGATCTAGTTCCATAACACTAAGGGAGAATCATAAATTTTTCATACTATCTTTGCTCTCAATACCAAGTTTTATTTTTATATCCATTGAATACCAACTCTGTCAACCTCCTTTGATCTTATAGCAATGTCCCAGTTGATAAATGGGTTCCTTCTAATTCCATTTGATATCTCACAAGAACTTTTCATTAAATTGTTGAATTATTGAGTTGGTCTTTTTGTGAATTGAATGCAAAACTTAATGTAGATAGGTATCATGAATAAGACAACTTTGATCATGATAGTTCTACTAGCCAAAGTTAGTTGAATTTTCCTTCCCAAATTTTAGTTTTTCCCTTGTAAAAACCTATAGTGACTTTCCACGAAGAGGATCTGGAAGTGTCTTTCAATAAAGGGACACCTAGTTATATTTTGGGAAGTGATTTTATCTTAAAGTCTAGAAAATCAACAATTATTCTTTGCATTTTATTTTTCACATTGAAAAATTAAATACTTGACTTGTCTCAATTAATTGCTTGACTAGAAGTGGAGGAGTGTGATCCAAGGCCCCCTTTATAATAGTTTCCCTCTCCAAATTTCCAGTGCTAAAAATAATTGTCATTGACAAACAGTTAGTGAGTAATGAGGTAAAGAACCCTGACAACCTGCACACCATGTCATTCACTCATGCAAGCCAAGCTACTAATAGACCTACCAAGAGCCTTTTTCATGATCAAAAAAAGGAAAGGGGATAGATGATCACTTTGTCTAAAGCCTCTAGAAGCCTCAAAGAAACCATGGGGAGTCCCACTAACATGAACATATTATATGATTGTTGAAATACATTCAAAAAATCAATCTATCCATGATTTCTCAAACCCAAATACATCAAGAATGTGCATTTAATAAATAGCCAACTTACTCAATCGCAGGATTTTCTTATATCCAATTTGATGATCGATTTGATGTGATGGAGGAGTGGCTTTCCTCATGTGTAATGATAATAATAATACCATTTGATAGATTCATCCTAGGGGTGAAACCACTTTGCTCAATAGAAATGATGGAAGATAAAACACATTTAAGGTAATTTTCCATTACCTTGGAGATGATTTGTAAATGATATTTCATAGAGAGTATATAGTGTGTATGTATATTTATGTATATATGCTTATATATGTATGTATGTATGTATGTATGTATGTATGTATGTATAATACAATACATACATAAATAGATTTTTTTTTGGAAAAGGGATATGAGACTTAAGTAGGTAAATAATTGGATTTACTTGCCTAAGGTAGACTATAGGAGGAAGATGATTAAGTGGTTTAGGTTAAGAAAATAGGTGTGGGTGAATAGTGATTTTATTAATTAAATAATTAATTAAAATTGAATGACTAGGGTTGTATTCAATCAATTATAGAAGAAATAATCAAATAATGACCACTTAATAAAAAGTGGAGAAAATATGGAATTAAATAAATGTATTTTATTTGAAAAAGGGATATGAGACTTAAGTTGATAAATAATTGGATTTACTTACCTAAGGTAGACTATAGGAGGAAGATGATTGAGTGGTTTAGGCTAAAAAAATAGGTGTGGGTAAATAGTGATGATTAGTGGATGAATAGTGATTTTATTAATTAAATAATTAAGTAAAATCGAATGATTAGGGTTGTATTTGATCAATTATAGAAGAAATAATAAAGTAATGACATGGGTCAATTTTAGGTGTCTACAACTACAATGTCATAACCATGAGCAACATGAGATCATTTGTGATAAATATTTAGTAGCATAACCTTGAAAATGTACCCCTCTTTCTTGAACTATCAATGCATGAATCTTATATATAAGTAAGCCTAAAACTAAAAACACATGATAGTTTTCAATACTATGTGATAAAACCATAAGCAAATTCATCACCTGAATTAAGCATAAAATCTTGGACATGTCCACCTTTTCAACAAAATTTTTCTCATGCATCAACCAACAAATCCTCCTTGGATTTTCTAGTTCATGCCTAATTTCATCTTTTCATTTATTTTCAAAGTAACTTTTTTCACACCTTGTAAGTGTCAAAGTCACATTTAACTCTCTCTCTCTATATATATGTGTGTGTGTGTGTGTGTGTGTGTGTGTGTGTGTGTGTGTGTGTGTGTGTGTGTGTGTGTGTGTGTGTGTTTGTGTGTGTGTGCGTTTGTGTGTGTGTGTGTGTCTGTATGTATGTATTGTTGTAGAATGTCAAGATCAAGAGTGTGAAATAAACTTCTACAAGTGAATAAAATAAGTACAATAATATTTTTATCAATATACAAATGAAGAGTGTGTAAATAAAATGATCAAGCCTTGCATATATAGGCAAGGATGAGGAGCTAAGGTGGGAGTGAAAATTTAACTACCCATCCAAAGATGGAACACTTGTGAGCTCACTTGATAAGTGTGTGAGAAAGTGTCAATAGGTGTCTCAAGTCATGAGGACACATGTCTCAACCATATGAAGTGAGATAAAAGAAAAATAAACCTAAGTAAACTTAACCTAGGTGTGAATAGGTCAATCCTAGAAAGATTATTAGTGAACTAGGTAAATAATGACTCTATTTACGCTAACACCCCCCTTAAGTGCAACTTAGGGAGTAATGTATGCACTAATGATGAGTCTCGGATACTAGGCCATGTTAGGTTCTCATGTAATAATTTTTCATAAAGTGGAGTAAAGGAGAAAAACCCAATGGGAAATAAAAACCCCTCTCCAAAAGAGAAATGATGCAAATGCAATAAAATGTACAAGTGAATAAGATAGAAGGACTCGTGATGACCCCCCAAGGACTACTTCTATCACAAAAGTACAAGATATGTTCCCCCCATAGGAGAGATGGAGAGAGAGTATGGAGCCCCCCATAAGATCACATAACCTGTAGTGTTGAGTGATGCTCAAAGAAGAATGCAAAAGGTGATCCTTGAATGTCAAGCAATATTTCTTCCTCGTGGAAGAAGATGAAATGCATATAGGTGCATGAAATATTCCTATGTGAGAAGAATAGAAGTCTCTGAATTATGCACAATATTCCTCATGGAAGAAGATGAAATGCATATAGGTGCATGAAATATTCCTATGTGAGAAGAATAGAAGTCTCTGAATTATGCACAATATCCAAAGACAATGGTGAAATATCTGAAAGTTGCTCAAATGATTAATGCAAAGGCTAACGTAGAACAAAAACCAAAGATGTAGATGGGTTTGACAACAATATTGATGTAGTTGTCATCAAAGTTACCTACCAACTTTGTAAAATGGGATTCACTAAACAAGTTTGATATGCCATGTAAGTAATCATCCCAATCAATTGTAGTAGAAACACAATTGTGAATATCCTGCTATCCTAAATCATGAGAAACTAATAATGTAGGAACACTCAATATTGAAGAAGCGAAATATAAAGGAGATGTGATATTAGTGTAAGGTGAAGGAACCAATTAGAAGAATAGAAATCCAAGGTTCTTGAATAACTAAACTGTATCTCCTTATGCATGTTGAAGGTATCGGTGTCATCTATACTCAAACCATCATCAAAGTCGGCATAACCAAAGGAAGAAAAGGAGTATAATCTAGAACCATGGTCAGTATGACCCATGACAATGATGTCTTTACTTTACAAATATTTCATAATCACAGAATTTGGTGTGAACTCAACTATTTTTCTTGTGCCACTATGTATAATCTAATAAATGGAAAGGAGCTAATTGGATAAGGAAGGTACATAAAATACATCATTGAATGTTCCTTTTCTAATTTCAATAGATCCTTTTTCAAGAGTTGACATATAGGTGTTATTCACCATTAATATTTGTGGGAATGAACAAGGCTCAAATATGGACAACAATTCCTTAGTTGCAACCATATGGTGTGATTCCCTAGAATCAAGAAGCCACTTGTGTGATGTGTTGTTTGCAAAAGCAATGAGTTTCATGCCCTTATTCTTATCCTTTGCTAAAAATGTGGATGATGCAGATGCGACAAGGGAAGAACCACTTGCCTTAGGTAATTGAATTTTATTTTGTTGAAGAAGAGTCTTCAAGTCATTAATTTCCTTTTTGTAATATTGGTGTTCTTCATGCCTTAATCTCTTATAATAAGTACATTTGGGCTTGTCCTTAGAAATTTTATCTTTTGATGAGGGAGATGAATCCAATGAAGTGTTTGATTTTGATCCCTTATCTTGATCCTTAGTTTGTTTCTTTCCCTTATATGATTGAGCAACTAATGCTTGACTTTTTGTAGAGGTGATAACATCCATAGAGATTAATTTAGATTGTTCTCTTGTGAGTCTATCACAAAACTATTCAAAAGAAGGCATTAAATGTGTTGTTCCAAGAGCATCCATTATAGAGTAGAAAGAAGAAGAAAACATTTGATAAGGACCTTTTAGCTTTGACAAAATCAAGAAGACACATTTTTTATCTATTTTTGTTTTACCACAACCCTAAAGTCTAGAAAGCGAAGACTTAAATTGAACCAAGAAATATTCAATATAAGAGAAGGCATCAAGAGACAATATTGTTAATTCTATATCCAATTGTAGAATCTTGAATTCATCAATTTTACCAAAGAGATCTTCAAATTTATCCCACATTTGCTTAGGATTCATACAAATAGAAATGTGAAATTGTAAATTATCGGAAACAAGAAGACCTATTAGTCCCATTGCTTCATCTAACTTGTTTTATATAAGTAAACTACTCAAACTCTCTATTAAATTGCATTTATTGTCCATTGATCATTTTCCATAATCCCTTAGATTGAAGTAGTTTTTATACTTTGAATTTCCATGAGTGGAAATTATATGGAGTTAACAAGTTAATTTTTTGATCCATTGTGCACAAACAACAAGGAACTTGAATTGTGTCTTACCAAAACCCCCAAAATCATATTATATATGAATGTTGATGCCCCCAGAAAGATGCAAGACAATTTTACAAGTTTTGATTAAGTTTAGAAGCCAAATTGTCCATTTATAACTCAAGGAGATTTTTACAAATATTTAAAAATAGGATTTCCAAAACTTTAATTTGACTACAAAGCTGAAATCCTTGCAAAATTTTGATGAATTTCAAAAAAAATTGTCAAATTTTGACAAACGAGGTGAAAGTTACGCCCCATCAAAAATTGAACAAATTACACTGATTATACTAATTTTTGGATGTTAAAAAATAGATTAATAAATTATAATTTTGAATTCGTCTCGATGCTACTTTGTCAGTGACGAAATTGGCTTCTCGTTGACTATTCACACTTGAAAAAATAACTCCCTATTTGTAAGTTATGCAAAAACAAAAAATAAAGGCCCTCTTTAAGCACTTCCATAAAGTCTGTGAGCAGTTAACTAATCATGGCATAAAATGCTAACAATAGTTGCTAACTATCAAATGTTAACAGATACAAAATAAGTATTTTTTGAACAATAAGTGTAACATTAACTACTTCTATTGTTAGGAAAATAAAAAGGGGTTTGACTATAAGTTGAGGAGTATATATTGCCAAGTGGAGGTCGGTGACCAATTCAAGAGAGAGATGGCACAAAAAAAATTGAGAGACTGTTGGATTGGAGGCCCAAAAAATTATTGTATAACATTGCACCTTGCTATCTTTTGCTATTGATTGTCCTGTGGCTATTTGTGGAATTTCTTATACTCAAGAAGACGTACTCCACCTTCCACTTTGATTACTTCATATTTGGCACAAATTCTCTTGATGTCTTTTCCCTTATCCTTGTAGAAGTTGTGTCTATGGTTCATGTTAAAAACATCAAATGTTGATATATCTACAAAATTGGCTTCTCTATCTTATTTCACAACAAGTGGTTATACCTTCAAAATGCTAATAGAGATGCTTGTTAAGGCCACAGGTTCTTGTGTAGAGTATCAACTCGTGAAAGTGTGCAAGTCGCACAAAAATCACAAAAAATGATGAGTATTATGATTTCCAAGAAGAACAACAAATGTGTGTAGGTCATGTAGTATATGCAAGGCCTCTTTAAAGAGGCATGACAATGCCAGAGGTAGAGAATGGCATTGTTGATAATCATAGAGGCATGTGAAAGGTGCAAGAGATCATTAAATGGGGTGCAACCTTACTATACTCTTGCCTTTCATAACAACAACCAGATTTAAGATGCAACACCAGAAAATAAACATGCAGGGAAAAACACCAAGAGGCTGCACAAATGTAGGTTATGGGAAAAAGCTCAGATGGCCACCTATTTGTCTCATGTAGGTCGATGGAGGTGCCTATGAAGATGATGGTGACACTTTATCAAAATGCCTAAAATGAAGTGGATGCATTTGATGAAGCTAGGAAACCCTTGAATGGAATGGTCAATCCTCTAAATATGATGACCATGAAACTTGCAAATAGGCCTAAATGGCCAAAATATGTCTACAATAGAAATATTTTTAACTTGCAAACATGTCAAGAGAGGCCAAAATCTTGCAAGTTTGCAAAATTTGACCCAAAAAATGCAGATGGGTAGATTGATAGAGGGCAGAGTGGCCCTCTACTAAAAAAATGTTCATTTTACAATTTTTTCGTAAAATAGGCATAGAAGCCCAAAAATTTGCAAAAAATCAAAACCATTGAAGTTGACGAAATGAAAGGTATTTTTATTTTCTCAAGCCTTTTGGATGCAATGGCAATGTCTTTTTGGCTCCACAACACTCCATTGATGGGGCTATGTGCAGGAGTCACCTCGATGTGGGAAGGAAATGCTCTCATGGCTTTGATACCATGTTGGAGAATGTCAAGATCAAGAGCATGAAACAAACTTCCACAAGTAAAAAAATAAGCACAATAGTGTGTATCAATATACAAATAAAGAGTGTGTAAATACAATGATCAAGTGTTGCATATATAAGCAAGGATGAGGAAGTGAGAAGGTAGGAGTGAAACTTTGACTACCTCTCAAAGATGGGACACTTGTGACCACACTTGACAAGTGTGTGAGAAAGTGTCAATAGGTGTCTCAAGTCATGAGGACACATGTCTCAACCATATAAAGTGAGACAAAAGAAAAATAAATCTAAGTAAGCTTAAGCTAGATATGAATAGGTCAATCCTAGAAAGGTGATTAGCTAGCTAGGTAAATAATGACTATTTATATTAACATATATGTGTATATATATGCATATATGTGTATGTGTGTATATATATGTGTATATATATATGTATATATATATAGATACATACACACATATATGTATATATGTGTGTATATATGTGTATATGTGTATATATACACACATATATTATTGAAAACAAGGTGGAACTAAGCTGCAATATTAACTTATGTATGTGTATTCAAATCTGAAAATAAGATTACGAAATCTGATTATATGTATGTGATTGCACATTCATCATAATAGAAAAATCATCAAACAAACATGACACTAGATTTACGTGGAGAAACCCTTTCGAGAAAAAAATCCACATGAGAAAAGAGGACAAGTGTATTATTTATCTTCAAAAGAGAAATACACCACAATACACTTCCTTATTGATCTCCTACAACCCTAATGCTTCCATACACCTACAAATAGCACAAGATGATAGTACCATCTCAAGGCTCCAATTTATAGAGCTTGTGAGAGGCAAAACCACAGTGGTAAACTGAAACAAGAGGTGCCAAAACTACTTGCAAAAATCCACACCCCTTCCTTGGAAAACCAAGAGTCGTGATTAAATTAATTAATATGCACAAGGCTTCAACATAGGCGCCTAGCCCATAGCCCCTTCAACTTCTGGGATTCATTATGCTTCGATCACTTTTTAGTTTCCAGATGGAGAACCAATGGACACCCGTTTCCCTCCAAACTTGGTGACCCACTCAAGACTCTTCACAATTCCAATGTGAATGCCTAAGAGGGATAATTTTTTCCTCTAGTGATGTGTAACCTCCACCAATATTAAATTTCCTCTTGACAATGTAGTTATAATATGTCAATATTAAATACATTTCTCACATGTCCCCTAGGACACTTTCCAAGAAACATGGAGACATAAAATGACATAGGTTTGCAAGGTAAATGTCACCTAACCTAACATATCTATATATATATATACTCACACATATACACATATATGTGTGTGTATGTATATATACATATATGTATATATGTATTTAAATACATATGTATATATGTATGTGAACAATTTTTATTTTTTAAGATTTATATTATTTTATTATAGGTACTTAAACATTTGTTTTATAGTTAGTTTATTTACTTAAGATTGATTGATGTGTAAAAGAACATAGATAATATTTCACTCACAAATCCCTTGTTGCACCTATGGTGGTTGTGCTCATAATAGATTGGTGTATAAAAAATTGGATGTTAAGTGCTCAAAATAGAAACATGACTTTGTATTCGAATATTCTTTTTTAAATTAACTCATATGATGAGTTATTTATAGATTTTGGAGGAGGAGGATTGATGGTTGAAATCAATTTAGAAGATCAATAGTTAGGGAAGATCTAGAGGATTTCATACATGAGAAGCCTTCAAGTTTAACTTTGTGATAAGAGCACTTGAAAAGGTCCATAATCTTGAAGGGTTGATATTTTCTTGAAGAAAATGGAGGGTGGAGATCCAAAAGTTCATTTTTTGGAGTATTATGCTTTGTATTCAGCTATGTGCGAGGTTGCCTTGACTAATCATGATTTGGATTGTGCAAATGATTAGTTACTCAACTAATGATTTGAGTTGAAAACAAGAATTAAATAATTATATTTATTTAGTTCATTTAAAATGAGAATGACAAATTAGATAAATAAATATTTAATTAATTTGAACATTAAATGAAAGGATTTATTAATTAAATAAGTGGTTAGAATTCACTGACTTAATATTAGGAAGATGATTGAATTGAACATTAGAAGAAGATATATGTCAAATGAATTGAGTGATGTTAGGATATTGTAACATCTTTTTAAATAAAATAAGGCTTATTTCTTACATCTCAAATTTTATTGGTAGTACTTGTCTATAATGTATCATTTAAAACACTGAATGGGTGTAATTAATTTTTTTAAATTACTTTATCATAATTTATTTACTTAGGTTGCCTCAAATTATTTATCCATATAATATGTACTTAAAAATTAAGAAGCCAAAACTTTGACTTAACATAATTATTATATTGTTTTACTTGTATTTCCATCTATCTTCTATTGTAAAATAAGTAATATTATTTCATTATGAATAGTTTTCATTAGGTAGATACTAACGCATCCATGATCTCTTGTTTTTTAATAAAGAGGGTAAAAATTTATTAATATCATAGAATCACCAATATAAAGAAATCAAGGTCCACAAAGGCACCCAAAGAGAAGCAAGATCGCCAAACTAGCAAACACCCAACTAAGACTCAATACCACAACATAACCATCCAACATCAACCAATCATCTCCTCTAAAATAATCTTCTCTAAAACTTGGCAATAATCTGGGGATATCTACTCCCATCCCTCAATCTGCCAGTCAACAACATGCTCAGAAGCCCATTTGGCCAAATAGTTAGCAACCCATTCCATTCCCAAGGGATGTGAGTAAAAGACACCTCCTCCAGCATGAAACACAACCACAAAATATGTAGAACTACTAAAGCAAGTTGTCAATTAACTGCCTCCAAATTTTTCTCATTCAACAAATTAACAATGATTTGAGAGTTTGATTCATAGATAATCTTACGCCAGCCAAGAGCACAAGCATGCTCAATAGCCCAAAGAATCACCAATCCCTCCATAAGATTGTTGGTTTGTTTCCCTTTATGAATGGAAAATAGGAAAATAATTCAACCAGAGCTATCTCTCCCAACCCCACCAATCCTAGAAGGCCCAGGATTACCCCTAGAAGAACCATCAGTGTTGATCTTCAAAAAATCCATTGAAGGAGGAGACCAACTTCCAACCCTTTGAACCTTCTTTTTAGCATTCCTACCTCTTCAAACACAAAAGGAGTCGAAGGCCAAACCACACAGGCCTAATCTATTCACAATCTCATCATCACTCCTTTCCAAAGGAAAATCCACTTCACATTTAGCATCCACAATCTACTAAATCATACAAATAATTCTTTGTCAAACTTGCTGAACCATCAAATTCCCCCCACAAAAATCCTGCAATTATTTTCTAGCTAAATTTTCCAAAGGATGAAAGCAGAGCCAATGCACCACATAATCTAGAGGAAAGAGGCATGTGTTGGAGGTCTCCCCAGGCTACTCCAGAATTCAACCAGAGAAGAGGCATGAACACAAGGATGTCTCCAAATACCCCATCAAAAATTTCAAATAAGCATAGAAAAAGGACAATGAACGAACAAGTGAGATGAATACTCCTCATTGCACCCACAAAGATCACAAACAGATGGGCCCTAAAATCCCCACTTTCAAAGATTTTTCTAAGTTAGACATTCATTCCAAGCTAAGGTCCACAAAAAATAGTTACACTTGGGCTAAGAGAACTTATTGCAAACATTTTTCCACCAAGGAACTTCCATCCTACCGTACTTTTGAGCAATCAACTCCCGATACCCACTAGCCACTATGAAAACCCCCTAGGATTCAGACTACAAGCCAAAATATCCTTATCCCTAAGAGATCCACACTGTCTACTTGCCATAATATTATGAAGCTCAACATAATCCTCATCCAAGCCAACGATAGGCCACTCACTAGGTACCTTCCATCAAGACACCTCCACATGCCCACAAAGGTAAGAAATCTTAAATTCAACCACCTAAGACCAACTAACCTCCAAGAAGCAACAAAGATCCTATAGATTAGGATACCCACTCATGATAGGGGAAAACCCATCCCAAGATTCAAACTAGAAGAGAGCCTCAAACCTCCTATTGCAGATCCAAAACAAACCGTCCTTGATCAACTTAGCACCTTTTAAGTGTTTCCCAAACCATAAAACCTTTCCCCACAAGCGGATACCGAGGAACCTCCTCCTTCAATATCCCATTAAGATATTTGTGAGAAATAATCTTGGCCCAAACATGATCCTATTCCAAACACCATCTCCAATAAAGCTTGGCAAACAACACCAAACTAGTTAGAGTGGAATGTCACAACTTGAGGCCACCAAACTACTTTGGAATACAAAAAATATCCCACTTCACAAGGCTCTACTTAGATGATGACAACTTGCCATCCCACAAAAATTTCCTAGCCAGAGAGTCCAACTCCTTAATAAAACCAATGGGAGCCACCTAGAGCATACACCTCTAACTGGGAAGAGCTTGCACCACCGACTTAAGAAGTTGAGCCCGACCAGGGAAAGAAAGCTACTTGTGATTCCAATGGTTTACCTTCACACGAAACTTGTTTAAAATATTTTTCCAAGAGCTCCTAGGGTGGGTACCATAAGAGATAGGAATTCCTAGATGAATAATTAATCATCTAGCCAAAAGTAGCAAGATAGATGTCCAAATCCTTGTGCAAATTAGTGCCCTCTCTGACCTTGGCCATACCCATCAAAGCAGTATCATCAAAAAATTGCAGGTGTTACTAAGGAGATAAACCATTGCCTCAAACCCAACCTTTGATAAGACCTTGTGTCGCATTTCTCTTACTAACTCTCCCCAAACCTTCAGCCAAAAGAATGAATAAGTAAGGAGAAAGAGGATCCCCTTGTCAAAGACCTCTGGAGGCCCCAAATAAGGAAGATGGTTCCTCATCAATCGATATTGAAAAATAAGTGGTTGTGACACAACTCATAACCCACTCCTCAGCAAAACCAAAACAATAAGCATTTTACACAAAAAGGACCACTTCACTCTATCATAAGCCTTTGCCATATCCAACTTGATGAACATAGCTTTTTCTTTAGAATTTTCCATGGAATAAATAGTTTCAGTGGCAATGACCACACCATCCAAGATTTTTCTATCCACCTTAAAGCCTCTTTGTTCCTCTGAAATAAACTTGCTAATATACCGCTTCAACCTCTCAACAATCAACTTGGAAATAATTTTATGGACCACATTGTAAAGAGCAATGGGTCGAAACAAACTTAGCCTATCTACCTCATCACATTTAGGGATGAGAGAAAGAATAGTGGAATTCATATCCCTCAACATCTACTTGTTCCTTTGAGATTCACAAACCACTTCTGATATATCTAGATTTATAATGTCCTAAAATTCCTAGAAGAATTTAACCAGAAAGCCATCAAGACCAAGGGCTTTCCCTTTCATCATATGAAAAATAGTGGCCTCAAATTCCTCCAAGGAAATACAACCCAAGAGGTGCTCATTCATTTCCACATAAACCAAGGAAGGGATACATGACAAAACATGATTTTCTTCCACTAGTACATCCAAAGAGTCCTCCCTAAACAAGGAGGTAAAGTACTACAAAGATTCTCTAGAAATATCTCCAAAAGAGGACAAATTCTCACCCTTGGAATTTATAAGAAAAGGGATCAAATTACCATGTCTCCTGGCCTTCATAGAGTTAAAGAAAAAGGTAAATTTTTTGTCCCCCTCCTGTAACCATTCGATCTGAGCCTTTTGTTTCCAATAAATTTCCTCACACAACTCACACTCCTCCAATACTTTTAAAGGCCTCGCCTCCTCCTTGAGAGAGTCCTCAGAAAGGCCAAACTCCCTAATATTATAGGTGATAGCATCAAAACCAATTTAAGTAGCAACCTTAGCATGGAAGGTGTTTCCAAAACACCGCCTATTCCACCTTTTGAGTTGGTACTTCACACACTGTAGTTTCTTGGTAAAATAATAGCTAGTGGTGCCAAAAGCAGGTCTACCCAAATTCCACCACTCAATAATATAATCCTATAGAGAGGGGTTATGCAGCCACATAAGTTAAAACTTGAAAGAGGGAGATCAAGTAGTGTGAGCCAATAAAGTAGATAACTTAATAGGCCAATGATCTAAACCCCTCCAGTCTGGAATCTCAGAAAAAATAGACCAAGATCCACCAATCCAAAAGCAAGAAACCAAGAACCTGTCAAGCCTCTTAGAAATATAATCCTCCCTAAACCTCCTATTGTTCCAAGTAAATTGACCATTATTAGGCTTAATTTCTACAAGATTCAAGGCAAAAATATTATCACGAAGAACAAAAGCATAAGGTTCCAACCTCAAAATTCCTCCCCTCTTTTCTTCTAGATTAATAATAGCATTAAAGTCACCTACAATAATCCAAGGATAAAGAGGAGAAAAACCCTGAATAAACCGAATGTGAGACCACAAGTGTTGTTTACCAAGAAAATTAGTAGGAACATAGATATTGGAAAGAAGAATAATTTCTCCAATTTCTAGGCTTGAAGCAACCACATAAATAGAAGAGTTACATGACATCCACCAAAGAGGGAAAATCTTCAATTGATTTCATAAACAATCCAAACCCCCTACATTACCTTGGGCACCAATGCACTAGCACTCGCCATGCCCTTAGAGTTTAGGCACCAAACCACACGTATTCTCTACAAACAACTTAGCTTCTTGTAAGCAAAGCACATCAGGAGAATGATTTCTCATCAAGTCATGAACAACTTTTTGTCGAGGGCCACTGCTCAAGCCCCTTACATTCCATGAGAGGATAATCATTTATGAGGGTTGGAAAAGTGAGAATCAAGAGTCTTAATAGATCTTGACTCCACCAACATCTCCCCAATCATCTTAATTTTCTCCAAGTCCTTCTTTCTCCTCGCCTTGAATTCCTTCTCAAGAGCCCCTTTCTTGAGATTTTTCTAGTGAAGCCCCAAAGAAGGAGAAGCTTTGTTTCCTTTTTAAAAATCAGACCCTATCTTTACCAATGGAAGAGAGTTCTCCCCCCCAATATTTTATAGCTACAAGGGCCTTAGGAATCACTGAAGCCACCAAACTAAGATTGGTACATCCATTTGAAATGCATCACCTTCCTAGGTATTTTAAAGATTGTTAGAATTATTACCCTCCTGAACCACCTCCAAGACACCTTGATCCAGAGCCATTATACCTGGATTAACCTCATGCAAGCTAAGGTCATCCAACACATCAAAATGATTAAAAGTGTCCCCTTCCTTCTACTCCTTAAAATTCCTCTTTTGTCCACAATTCCTGTTATGGGACTTAATAGGGGTGAAAACCTCATTATCTAAAACTTCACCAAGAGTAGGAGCCTTTCCTTTATCAACCTTAGGAGGGTTGTGAGGAGGCTGAGTAGACTGATACTTTGGAGATTTGGTCTTGGGACATCTTCACTACAAATGACCATATTCATGGCACAACCGACATCAGAAAGGAAGAGTCTCATAATCTAGTTGTTTCATCCAAGAAGATGTACCAACATGAATCTTCATAGAATCTAGAAGAGGGTTACTCAAATTAATCTCAACACAAATGCAAGAAAAAGTCATTACATTTCTATCATGTGTTGTTGAAAGGGACCCACTGACTTCCCTAGAAGTAGAGCAACCATTTGTAAGATATCATTTCACCAATACTCAACTAGGAACCAAGGGAGGCACACCCACACAAGAACATAATTCGAGAGATCCTCCGATGGGTTAAAACCAGTGTGCCAAGGTTTGATGAATAAACCAATCTATTTGTGAAAATAAGGTCCTCCTTCAAAAAATCAATTGCAATCAACCATGTAGTTGAAAACTACCATAAAATATTTGTTTTCTAACATCACTTTCATTTCACCCTTTGGATCCCAAGTCCGTTGAGCCCATGCCTCGAAGAATGGGAGCGAGACACGTATTCCCATGAATTTGAAAATCAAGGCATGATTTGAAAAATACTCCACATCCTCAGCAATTGATTCTGGTTGAATCACTAGAATAGGACTACCTTTGCTCCCCTCTAGGAATCCATTAATTTTTGAGATGTGAGGGCCCTCCAGATAGAGCAAACCCTCCCACCCTTGAACCATTATACAACAGATTGTTCTCAACAACCCTCTTTAAGGGAGAAAATGAATTCACTCCCAAAGAAGCATGAAAATCTAGTGAGGTTTATATCCAGATGCTTCACTTGAATCCATCGCCAAAATAAAAGACAAGACAACACCCTTATACCTCCCCACAACCCAACCAAACACCAAACGAGTAGTTGAAAAAGAAAGAAGCAGAATAAAGAAGGCACCAAACCCCAAGAGCATAAAGAACCCCCTCCAAGCATGAAATGGAAACCCCCAAACCAGCAAACGACCCCCACATGCATGCAAATACTATCTACATACATGCAGATCGTGACCACTAATAGTCCCAGCCCTGCAAAATTCACCTACACCCAACCATCCATAGTTTCAAAGTAAAAATCACATCTATTATCTCTTAACTGGTTATTATTGTTGTATTTGTCAACAATAACAAGTTAGAATTTTTCATGCGGAGTAAATATTTATCTTTTGCAAAGTTAAGATGTAAAATTTTCAACAAAAAATAATCAAAATATGAACTATTGAAAATTTGATTGGCTATAAATTTTCAACTCTTTTTTAGAGCCTTCACGTTATTCAACATAAGTAATTTTAAAATAATAAAATATTGATTTAAATTTATTGTGCACTAATATCTTATATGGCATCTTGTTTATTTAAAAACACACACAACATATATTAAAGTTTCCTTGTACCTTGTTGCCAAAAGAGAGCACAAGGAAGGAGCCATCAATTTCTAGGCTTGTTCAAACATAGATTAGATGTGTTTAATTGTTATCCAATCATAATTTACCACACCATGTACAACTAGCAAAATGTTTTGTAACAATAATAACAATTATAATATCATTTTTTTCTTCAGAATTGCCTAAAGTGGTGCATATTTCTTGTCAAAAATATTATATGAGATGGGGTACATCCCCTCCATCTCAATGGAATATACTCCAATATATTTGTACCTTACACCTCAATAAATGTATACACACTTGTTTATGAGTCATAGATCTCAAGGCATTATCAACATCAGATAAAATATATAAATGACTAGTCTTTCAATAAGGTTTATCTTTATTCCAAAATGCTTGGAGAGAATCATCATAATATAAAAGTATGATAGTGTAATATGAAAAATGGTGAGTTTTAGCAAGTGGAATTATATTGGAGATGTTATCAACATTCAAGCACGGGCGAGAATAGGAAAAGAGTTTGAACCGTAGTGTGTGAAGTTTGGTTCCAAGTTTGGCTTGCAGGAAGTTGGAAATCTCTTTTAAGAGGTAGAAGTCGAAGTGGTGCCTAGAAGGAGTTGAAAGACCTTGAATCGAGTTTCAATAGGAAATATTAGTATGGAAATTTTGGATGAGATTCCCTACATTCAAATCCAAAATAATTTTCTCAACTCTAAGGTGGGGAATTTGAAGAAGAACATTGTTATCATAAAGTTCGTTGGTATTTGGCCAACTATTGAGAGAATCAAAACTTGGATTTACCAAAATCAGAAGGGATCCTACTCAGAGATTAAATTTTTGGTGCTATGGTTTATTCAAATAGTTTTCCAGTCAGAATTGGAATGGGATAATATCCTTAAGGGAGGTCCATGGTCCATGGGTAATGCCAAATTGTATTCTAGAGCTTGGATGCTTGGTCTTGATCTACATCTGGAATTGATTCAAGATACCCCACTTTGGATCAAACTATACAAATTGCCACAAGAGATATGGTTGGAGGAAATCTTTCAACTAATCAAAAATTTATTAGGGGAATATGTGCATTTCTCTAATGCCTATGGGGGTAATCTTTTGGCATATTATGATAGGATCTATATTAGGCTAAATCTAAGCTCACAAACAAAACATACCATCATTCTTCCCTTTGTATTGGGTGATTGGTTCCATGAATTGGAGTATGAATTCCTCCCAATCAAATGCTTTCAATTGTTGGAACATCAATCATATTGTAAGGAAATATAATATCATAGTGGCCAAGGAGAAGGAAAATAATACACACTTAATTTCTCTAACAAGAGTGATTTCTTCGAATAAGGAGATTTATTCCTTGCTTAATCAATAACTACTTGCTAAAGAGGCTAGAAGTGTTAACTCAGTGGAGAGAAAGGAAATTCATTGTCCCCCCATCTTCTTGGAGGTTGAGGAGTGAGATGATTTGCATATCAAGGGTGTCATTAGGGATATGGGAACATAAGCCCTTATGACTATGTGCAGGAGCCTAGGGAAATTTTGACTCTTATTGGGATCATTGATTTGAAGGGAGGTCCTAAAGGGGGTGGAAATGACATTGAAATAGAGCAAGAGGATGGATATGACAAAGAAAATTCATGAATCATTATCACAAGGAGGATCAAAATGTTTGAGGGGAGAAATTCCATTCTTGTGGATGTTAGGGGGCAAGCAAAAAAGGAAGGAAAATAGAATTCAAAAAGGAAAAGATGAAGTATTTGAAGGAGCTAGAGAATGAGACTTAGGAATTGATGAAGAAATTAATTAAGTCAAGAGGTGAGAAACTCCCTAAAGGGAAGGAATCGTGAAGATCTTGAGTTGGAATGTTTGTGGCCTTAATAGCTTAGAGAAATGTCATTTGTTGAAGTGACTCATCAAGATTAAAATTCTTGACATTATTATCCTCTAGGAGGCAAAGGTAGAGGGATTTAGTCTCAAGGAAATATTTCCATGACTGATATAATGAAGAAGGAATATCGATGGATGTAGAAGGAACTGCGAGTGTTTTGACTATACTCTAGAATAGGCATTGCTTCTCAATTTTATTGGTTGATGGTTCTCATTATTGTATCACTGTAAATTTCAAGGATCTAAATGGAAATAACCATATAATGGTCTCTAATGTTTATGACCCTAACATTGATAAAGATAAAATAAGGCTTTGGGAATACATAAAAAAAATAGACAATTGCATTTAGAAGGGAGTTGGGTGGTGGGTGGAGATTACAATGTTATCTTATGCCTAGAAGAAAAGAGAGGGGACATATTGTTATCCTCTTTGGAGTTTAGGAACTTTCATGAGGATCTCTCTTTAGTTGACATAAGCCCTAAGTTGGGATGGTTTACATGGAGCAACAAGAGGGTAGGAGATAAAAAAAGTGCAAATTAGATATATTTTTGGTGAATTCATAGTGGCTTCTCACCTTAATAATTTTGTATTCAAAATTTATTCACTTTGGTAAGTCATATCACTAGCTTATCAGTATGCATATTAACAAAATTAGGAAATCTATTAGAATACCCTTCAAAATAGAAGGCTTTTGGTCTGAATACTCTAGGTTTAAAGAAGCTTTAGAAAGAGTGGTGGAGAATGGATGCTAGGGGGTGTAAGGAGGTATGTAATTTATAAGAAGTTGATTGAAATCAAGAAGTGGGCAAGAATCTGGAACAAAAAGATAATGGGGAACCTTTTTGAAAATAAAACAAAGGTGGAATCTGACTTGAAAACTATTGAAGCTTCATTTTTCCTAACTGCTCATTCCCAAGCTTAGGGAGATGGAAAAAGAGTCGTTTGGAGAAAAAAGCATAATTCTAAGAATGGAGGAATTATTTTGGTAGCAGAAACCTAGAATCAAGTGGTTGAAGGAAGGGGACTACAACACCAAGTTTTTTCACTTGGCCATAAATATCAAAAGACAAAGAAACAAGATCATGAGTATTCAAATCCCCTCTAGTTTGGTTGTTGAGGATGTGAAAGCAATCAAAACAAAAGGTTTTAATTTTTTCAGGCAAATGCTTGCCTCAAATTTCCCAAATAACCAAGAGGCTCAAGAGGCTTTGCTAAGAAATATTGTAGAGATAATAAACAACTCTTAGAATGAGGAATTATTATTTCCCTTGTCTAAGGAGGAAATTTGAAGAGATGCATTCTCCCTAGGGATAAAAAAAAATTAGGTCTGAATGAGTTCCACGAAAAATCTTCTAGAACTTTTGGGATATAGTCGAGGAAGATGTGTAGAGGGTTGTAGAGGAATATAGATGTATCAGATCTATCTTGAGGACTTGGAATTCAACATGCATTTCTCTCATTCCTAAAAATAAAAATTGAAAATATTGCAACGAGATCAAACCAATTACCCTTTGTAAGTTGGTGTACAAAATTGTCTCCAAGGCAATGTCAATGAGACTTAATAAATGCTTAGAGGGTATAAATTTTTTAGGAAAAATTTGGTTTTCTCAAAGGTAGGAAAATCTTGGACAATGTTATTTTGGCACATGAGACCATTCATTCTATTAATACAAGGAAGAAAGAAGGTATGATGGTAAAGTTGGATATGAACAAATCCTATGACAGAGTCTCATGGGATTTCTTTATAAAATCCATGTGTAAGTTTAGATCAACGAGGTTTGGTATAAATGGATAAACAACTATATCTCATCCATCTCTTATGTAATGTTAATAAATGGTGTTGCAACAAATTTCTTCAGTGCTAAAAGGGGTTTAAGGCAAGGTGACCCCCTTTCCCTTTTTTTCCCTCATTACTGTAGAAGTCCTGTGAAGAGCTTTGAAGAAGTAATCCAATGATGGGGATCTAAAACGGCTAAAATTTTCTATTGGAATAAGTAGCTCGACTCACTTGTGATTTTTTGACAATATACTTATTTTTGGTGAATCCATGATAAGGGAAGCTAGATGCATAAAAAATTCTTAAAGCAATTTGAGCAAGTAGCCGAACAAAAAGTAAATGTGATAAAATCCAAAGGTTTCTTTTTGAAATATTTTTGTGAGGATGGCTTGAAGATTCAAAGGATTTTGGGGTTTGAGGTGGACAAGTTGCCTAGTAAATATCTAGGTATGTCATTGCTAGATAAAATATTTTCAAAAGTAGAATGGAGAAATGTAATTGATCAAGTTTAAGGGAAGTCGGCCTCTTGCAAGGGTAAATGGATTTCCATGGTTGGCATGATAACACTAATAAATTCTTCTTTGGTGTTAGTACCCATATTTGTGATGTTTCAACTCCCTAGCAAGGTGGCTTCGATCTTAGATAAGAATCAACACATATTTTTTTGACAAGCTATTGAAAACACTTTCAAATACATTATTGTCAGGTGGGAAGAAATATGTAAAATAAAAATTAAGGTGGGCCTCGAGCTCAGATATTGCAAGAAGATGAATAAGGCTCTAGGTGCTGAGATGGCATGGAGATTTTATGAGGAAAATAAAATACATTGGAGTAAGGTTCTCCAAGCTAGATATTTGTAGAATGATTCAGACAACCATTTTAGGAATTCTTCAATTCTACCTATGGGTTCCAACATTTGAAATTTTATTAGGCACTACAATAATCTTATCAGTTCAAATGTCAAGTGGGAATCAAGAAAAGGGGATAATATTAGTTTTTGGTATAAATGTTGGATTGAGGATCAATCATTGAAATACATTCAAACTTTGTATTTTTTAGCTACTCATCTTGAGCTTTGGGTGGGCATGAAGGTTAAAGATTATATGATGGGAAACTCTCAAATATAGAATATGGAAGACATTGATTTATCCAATTGTTGATCTTAAAAAATCCTACGATGTTCTCCAAGAAAAGCTTTCCAAATGGTCTATTTTTATTTCCAACAATGAAGATAATATGGTGTGGGGATATCATGCCAATGTTAAGGTTTTGGCTAGCTCAGCTTACCAATTTTACTTTATAACATAAATGACAACATCAACTCTACTAAAAAGAAGATTTGAAACTTTAAAGGCCTTCACAAGCCTAACACTTTCCTTTGGATTGCTTGGAAATGTTGTGCTCTTAAATGGGACAAATTTTAGGTTATGTGTAATATGGACCCTTCGATATGTATGACGTGTAGAAGCAAAGGTGAGGATAATGACCATATTTTTATCCATTGTGATTTGACCTAGAAGGTCTGGTGTTTATTTGTGGATAAATGGCATCTGGTATGGGTCTTGCCACCTCACATTCCCAACATATTAGAAGGATGTTATCTTAAGATTAAAATTTTAGGCTTAAAATTTATTTGGAACAATGTGGCTACCTTGATTTTTTAGAACTTATGGCTGGAACGAATTATGATAACTTTTTAAGGAGTAGAAAAATTGGTGGAAAGAATTTGGGATTTGGTGGAAAATGCTATCACAAAGTTAGGAGAAGTATAGGAGGGAGATTGGCATGTAAGAGATAATAAGGTCAACTAGGTTAATGCTTGGCCTCAATTCAAATGATTGGTGTAAGACAAACAATTATAAAAAATGAAGTTGACTAAATGTGTTTGGTAATGCCCTAACACCAGTTGGATTAAATCAAATTTTGATAGTGTAACCAAAGGAAATCTAAGGAAGGCTAGGGGAAATGGTGTTTTTCAAATACCTAAGGGATTATCTTATGGGTCTCTACACAAATGATTTTGATTTAGATACAAATAATATGTTTGAAGCCAATGTTATGAGGTTTGATGATTTCTAGTGAAAGGGGTGGAAGAAATTATGGGTGGAGGGAGATTCAAAGTTGTTCATTGGGGAAATGGAAGGAGAAGTATTTTAGAACTGGATATTGGAGGTGATCATTGAGGAGGAAAATTTAATGGATAAGAAGTTTGAAGATATTAAATTTTTACATATTGGCAAAAAGGGCAATCAGGTAGTGAATTGGGTTGCTAATCAAGGAGCAATCTTTCATGACAAAGAAGTCTCTACAACTAAATTTTGGTTGGATGGTTTCTCGCATAGTGATATTAGACTAATGTAATTTGATATCATTAGGATACCTCCTAATATTGGGTTATCACAATGACAGTTGGAGACTTCATAGGTAAATTAAGGTATGACAAAGAGTAATGGTTGTAGGCAGTGTGATGTAGGATGTGGGGGACCCAAGATGAGTAATGTTTGTGTAATTTTATATGGATGAAGTGTTGGGGCTATTGCCTCTTGGCTCAAAAAATATCTCTCTTTTTCTCTTGTCCTTCAAGGGGCCATGGGCCCTGATTTGTTTTCTTCTTACTTTCTGCTAGTTACATCTTTCTCTTTGGTTCCTCAACACACTAAACCTTGTTTTTGGGGACTATGTAGCCTATTTCAATTGATTTTTTAATGGTCCTTAGATCCTAAACTAGGTAATATATCTAAAAAATAAATAGGATTGTATATGCCCATGACAATAATTTGCTTGTTTTTTCTCTATAAACTAGTAAAATTTTGAGGAAAGTGCCTTTTATTTTTGGTTGCCAAATTTTCTATGCCTACCCTTCAATTTTGCATTTATGCTTTTGTATAGGTTTTAACAATTTCCTTGCACATTGGAGGATGCGAGGGGATGATTACCTAATTTTTTGTGCCTCTCTTTGATGAAACATTCATGGCTTGCAACAATTTCTACTAGCCATGAGCATTGTAGTGAGCATTTTCATCCTAATAGAGATGAGACATTACTCACCAATAAATCATTGGTATATATTTTGATACACATGGTTTTGTTTATCCTAGGAGAAAAATACCAACTAATGATTTAAGACTTTGGGAAATTGTCCTTAACCACTTACTTTGTACATAAAGCCTAAGTAGTAGTAGTCATCCATGCAAATTTGTATGCACTCTTCAAATGACTTACCTACAGAGTATCCATTCTTTTTTACTATATAATAATTTGTATAAGGAAGTTGAAGAAGGTGAATATTTTATTTTCCACAAGAGAGTTCCTCAACCAATCAACCACTTATTGGGCCCACATACCATGCTAGTTTTTATTGGCCAATGGTGTACCTTCAAGAGACAATGTCAGAGGTACCAATAGCACACCATTTTATAGTTGTCAAGGGTACTTGTCTCTTCAAGGTGTGTCATTGGTCAAAGACAACCAACATTTATTATATATTTATTTATATTACATTATATATTATATATTTATTATGTTATATATAATTGTTTTACTATATATAAATATGTTATATAATATAATATACTATATTATATTATAATATATAATACTATAACATTATAATATATTATATTATATAATCTATGGTATCGATATTTTAAGGAGGTTCATCCCCTCATGTCCGGTATCGAAATATGGTCATGTTTAATATGCACTCAAGTTTGTTTCATCATACTTTTAGGTTGGAAACTATTCTCCTCTCAGCCTGGCATATAAGGGAGAACACAATAATGTCTTGAGATGATAGGGACTTGATTCCCTACCCTACGTGTTGAAGATAATACAATGGTATCTATCAAGGTTCAAAAATATACATGTTTCTATTCCTAGCATTAAAGTTTGCAATGTCTCGATCATCAATAGTGTGACATAACATTTTGATGGGTTGTTTCATATTGTCAGTGTTTTAGGGATTTCGATACTCTCATCTTGTGAATGGTCATACAAATGAAGGCTTGATAGACTGTTATAATTCTAATGACCCAATGTCATGAGGTGAGTTACTATGCATGTCAAGATTTTGTGATGGTTCCTCATCCTATTCTTGGTAAGTTATGGGTTTGGTGTGAAGTGATAGATGCTCCTTTGTTTGTCAAAGGTTTTAAGGAAGTAATGTGATGTAACTGCACCTTATAAATTTAAAACCCTTAACTTAAGTGGTTGTAGCATCACATTTTTTAAAACCCTAACTACAAAGATTAAAAAACCAAATCATTTTAGAAACCTAACACACAAATGTTACTTTTCCATGTCACACCAAAATGCCAAATTATGAATTCCCATATCACACCAAAGGAAAAATTTACTATATGATAAAAGATAACAATGGATATCAAAACCATTAGATTTATGAAATCTAAAAATCTAAGTGAATTTTCCTAAGAAATTGTTAGAACCTATATTCCAACCATTTTAACTAATGTGCATATGCATCTTTAATATCAATGGTAGAATAACAAAGATAGTGAAGAAGAGCATCTTATAGACAATAATGGACTTCCATTGGTGTGGAAGTTGGAAAAATCAAACATTTTGTAAGAGCATATCATAGACAATAAAGGACTTCCACTAGTGTGGAAGTTAGAAAAACCCAACCTTTTGTTACTTCTAATAATTTGAAAAAGCATCCCCATTGACAATAATATGAAGCCTACTACCAAAAAAATAGTATCCTTGAAAATAAAAGATACAAAGTCTAAATCATGAAAGAACATAACTTCAATGGCAAACCATAATATCATGGCCCCTATTTATGAGGGTTGTATTTGTAGGGTGATAAATCCTATGTAGTTTGTTGAGACTAGGGGAGATTTTAGCTTGAATCTTTACCAAAGAAATGGGAGATATTGATACCACCCATTTTTGTAGGAATCCATTATTCATGTAGCTCTCCCTAATATTTTGGTTGCTTCTTGTTGCCCTTTACATATGTAAATTCCCTCTCATCCTTTGTTTCATTCACATTTCCTGGTTTATAGGAGCAAATTTGCACCCCCTAGGCAAATTCCCCTTTTACCCTCCCTGACCTTAGAAAACCAAATCCAAAGGTGAAATTCCACATAAGCTCACTGCTTTCGTTCCACTTGGTATTTGTTTTGTGTGTCTACAGAGGAATAACTGTCTGGGACGCCCGTGCGGCATGCTTATGTCCCTGACACATTCCTACGGGTGGAGCCTGTAGAGGCATTACACTTCCCATTGGGGTCCAACTTGTAATGCCCTCTTCGACTGACCGACCTGAATATGGTCGTTTTCTTCACTCTTTCCTTCAAATTCACCATTCAATATTTCATTTGGAGGCTCTACGATCTCTTCACCATCTCTTCTACAACTTCTACAAACACTTCGAGCCTTCGATTCATCTCGCTTGGATCTTCACCAGCTCTAAGCATTCAATCCATCACTCTTAAGAAAAACTTTACACTTCACAACAACAACACCAACACTCTGTCAACTCAGTAGAGCAAGTGTGGAACAAACACCATTTCAGCAAAGGCTTGAGTCCTCTCATTTTCTCCCCCATTAGCCTTGAGTGCTCTTGGTGGAGGTGGTAAGATTTCCACTCCTCTCCTCTATTATTTGGTTGAGTAGCATAACATTGTTTTCTAGTAATTTTGTGTTCTTTCTTTTACTTCTTGCTTTATCATACTTTTCTCTCTATCTATCTAGTTGTTCGTGGAGGTGGGAACACCAAAATGGGGGTTTGACTCAGGAAAACCCCTATACAACCCCAAAAATTTCTCTCTTTTTTGTGTGTAGGTATTGAAGACATTCACGTGCTAGAGGTTTCATCACTTGCATGGTTGTAAGCGCTTTCTTTCCATCTCTTCTTCCCCTTATCTTTATCATTTATACTTTACTTTATTTTAGCTTTATCACTTTATGTCATTATCCTACATTCTAGAAGTTCTCAACAATTAGAGTAGAAGCAGTCATTTAGCTATTTTCTAAGATAAACTCACTTTCAGGTCCGTACGAGATGCCAGCATGCCTCGGGGATGCCACTGTGTCGCGTTGTCATCTGTACTTTGCGTTATCATCCCTTGGTCAAGAGCTTGTCAGTTTACCCAAAGAATCTCTATGACCTGCTCTTTTTTATTCTAAAACTCTCGTTGTTGTTCCTTGAGGTAGTTTAGGGCAGCTCACCCTGTGAGGCTCTTTGAGTGACGATAATTTGTGAGTATCGAATCCCCCTTCTCTACATTTTTGTGAACCCAACGTGAAATGAAAACAAGGAATTTATTTACCCCTACTTGGTGGGGTCAAAAATTTTGACTTGGTGCTCAGAATTTAGAACCGTTTGCACCATTGGAAAGGTCTCTTAAAGAACTAGTTCGGTCCCTAAAATACCAATGCCTTTGGCAGTCAAATTTTAGGGACCGACACAAGTTCCAACGCTCCAAATACCTCCGAAAATGCTACTAGAACATAGAAAATACCAAAAATATTATAATCAAATTAATATCTTCTTTTATTAGCTCGGTATCTAATTTTGTTCAAAATGTTAATGATATTACGATTCATGCATGCGATAGTGACTTGGCTTTGCCCATGTCACTTAGTGTCTTTGATCCTTCTCACAAAAGTCCTCTCACTTCAAAGGATATTTTTTTGCGAGAAGATGAAATCATTGATACCTTTCTTAATGTTACTTTACCTTATCTTCATTCCAATGCACCCTCTTCTAGAGATGATGCATTTGTGAATGATGAATCTCCTACTCATTCTAGTGCACTCCCTTCTAGGGACATTATTTGTGAATGATGAATTTATTATCTATCCTAATGCACTCTCCTCTAGAGATGATGCATTAGTGCATGATGAATCTCCTTCCACATTTGATCTTGTTTAGATCGATGTTGAGAATATGTCTTCAAATAATTGTTCTACTAGTTGTGATGATTCTGTAAATGTAATCTATCTTTGGTACCCCTCAAATTCGTAAGAGACCAATCATTTACTTAACTTTGGCTAATCCCTCTCTCAAGAGGGTTTGTTCTATTAATGGTGTTCCATTCGATGATGATTCTCCTAATCTTTGTATGGCTCCCTCTTATAAAGTGGTAGCCCATACTTATGAGAATAGAATGAATAAAGAACCAAGCCTTCTTCAATCACCTAGACCTACAACTAAAGCACCAAGTGATTATGATCTTTTCGAGCAACCTCGGGTTACTCTGACTAAGATCTCACTATGGGACTCACTTCAGTCTGCTTCGGTTTATCAAGGCATGCTTTAGAAAGCCTTGCAAAATATCCTCTTGCCTTCTTCCACTAGGTCAACAGATGCTAATGCATTGATAGCTTATATTCATGCGGATTCATCGAATATTACATTCTATCCATAGGAACTCCCACCTTCGAAAGTACAGAAGCAAGCGGACCCTTTAATGATCATAGTTAATATTAATAAAATTGCCATTAGACATACTCTCATTGATGCTCCAGTTCGACGCTCAATGTATGCAGCATTGATCTATTACCTAAGATTAATATTGATTCATATTTTGTTAACGCTTCTTCTATTGTTATTCATGGGTTCCATAATGTTGGGGGACAAGCTCTAGGTACAATAGTATTGCCTTTGCAACTTGGACCCATTATCGTACCCACCCTTGTATATGTTATGTCAAAAAATTTACCATATAACCTTCTCCTTGGCAGAACGTGGATTCATGCTATGGGTGCAGTCTCATCTACCTTGCATAAATTTATTAAGTTCATTTGTAATAATAAGGTAGTCATAGTCGAGGCTGACCTTGATGCTATGTACTTATGTGAGATGGAAGCTTTCGGTCAAGTTTCGGTTGTGCCTACTCTTATTCCTTCAGTATCTTCCAATGTGTTGATGTTTACTCCAATAGTACCTACTATAAAGGATACTCTCGAGATAGACATCCCTAAAAAAGATCCTTTTGAAACAAGAAATCTTAAGTCTACTCCTACTTCTCAAAGAAATGCATGCCTTGGTGATGATTGGGGTTCTCTAGACTTTACAGATTCCTTCATTGGGGAATATAAAGTCAACCCGATCCACTCAAGCCTTCTGACAACATCACCCACACCCGCTATCAAAGATGGTTGTTGTTTTGTATCGTGAGATGATGTGAGTGTAAATTGTAATGTTCTTAGTGTTGATTCTCCTTCTGCAGAAGATGATTACGCTTCTGCTAAAGAGGATAGTGTTGGCAATCCTGTTAATAAGGATGATGGTGATCCTATAGAAGAGTATGTTCCCCCTTGTTGGAATAATGCTCTCTATGAGGATCCACTATCTTCTCAAGCTTTGGAAACACGTTATGGCCCCAAATTTAAGCTTATCTCTAAATGTGGCTATGGGCGTAAAGGTTGTAGTTGTAACAAACAAGGCATTCAAGTCCCTATAGAATTTGTACCTAGCAAGCATAATTTGGGGCTTGGTTCCTCGAATGAACAATCTAAACAGAAACCACGGTTGAATGTTGACATGATGTCCGCTCAACCTCATTTTCACGAATTGGTCTATCCTCCTTTGTCTTCGATCTTCATATCTTCTTCTTATCAACATTCAAACTTTTCTCCTCAAGAGAAAGAGTTGTTTCCTGATCCTCATCCTTTGTCTGAGCAAGAGTGTATTTTTTTGCAGCTTCTAAAAGCCCGCTTAATAACTCTTCCTCCTCCTACACGTAATAAATCTCATAAACATGATAAATAAAAACATTCTTTCTGTGTATACCATTGAGTGCTTGGCCATTCCACTAGTGAATGTAAGGCCTTGAAGGAAAAAATACAACAACTCTGTGATTCAAGTGCCATCGTTCATTTTTTGTTGATGCACCTGTCTCTTCTTCAAATGACAAGTGATATCGAGGTTTACGTCTATCCTGTACGATCTAAATATCTTGCATGGTTCTCCTCCCCTGTATGTTGGGGGTAGTGATAACTTGTCCTAGAGATGTGCATCCTTCTTAAGGACCCCCTCTCTTCTCTCTATCTTTCAAATGAAGCATCCCTTGAGTGGACCGCCTTTTTCTTTTGAAGGGTTCCTGAGGACCCCTTTGAAATTTTTTATCTCAAATGAATTCCATGGCATTTGTCTCGAGGGCAGCCCGACCAGACCTATCTCACATCTTTGCGTCTAGCTTAGGGGAAGCCTAACTAGACCTTTCTTTTCAAATAGTGTTCCCCTTGAGTGAAGCCCTCTTCCTTTTGAAGGGTTCCCAAGGGACCCTTTTGAAAGTTTTCTAACTTGACGATGGTATGCGTTATTGTTCGCTTACTTGCCTATGTGACTGCTTCCTGACATGTTCTATCTTTGGGTAAACATGTTGCTTCATGGGTGCACCTGTGAAGCCACTTTTTGACTCTACAAAGTTCACTTTTCTCAATTTCCCTCATGTGAGAGTTCTTCGGGGATACCTTCCTTGCAGATTTGCGAGTCTGCAAGGCACTTTTCTCGATTTCCTTCATGTGAGAGTTCTTGGAGGATACCTTCCTTATAGGTCTATGGATTTGTAAGGCACATTTCTTGGTTTCCTTTATGTGAGAGTTCTTAGAGGATAACTTCCTTGCAAGTCTACAGATCTATAAGGCGCTTTTCTTGGTTTCCTTCATGTGAGAGTTCTTAGATGATACCTTCCTTGCAAGTCTGTGAGCCTGTAAGACGCTTTCTTTCTTCAACTTCATAGTTTTGCAAAGATATGAATTCCTTTGCTTGTCTTCCACTCTTGAGTTCGCCAGATCATCGTCTACTTCCTCGACGGTTCAGGTATTTATTTTTAACTCTATTACTCCTCCAATCTACTTTATCGAAGCACTCATCAATAATTTTGCTCGCTAAAGTGGGGGAAAAATGTATAGGAGTGAATTTGAACCCCTATATTAAAATTCCCCTTTTACCCTCCCTCACCTTAGAAAACCAAATCCGAAGGCGAAATTCCACATAAGCCCATTGCCTTCATTCCAATTAGCATTCATTTTGTGTTTTAGCAGAGGGATAACTGTCAGGGATGCTCACACAATGCGTAGACATTCGCGCAACGCACTTACGTCCCTAACAAATTATTGTGTTTGGAGCTTGCAAAGGCATTACACCTCCCATTAGGGGTCAACTTGTAACTCCCTCTTCGATCAATCGACCTAAATATGGTCATTTTCTTCACTCTTGACTTCAAATTCATCATTCAATCTTTAATTTGGAGGTTCTACAATCCCTTCACCATCTCTTTTACAACTTCTACAAAGACTCTAAGCCTTCGATTCATCTCGCTCAACTCTTCACTAGTTCTAAGCATTCAATCCATCACTCTTAAGCAACACTTTACACTTCATAATAGCAACATCAACACTCTGTCAACTCAGTAGAGCAAGTGTGGAACAAAAACCATTGCAACATAGGCTTGAGTCCTCTCATTTTCTCACCCATTAGCCTTGAGTGCTCTTGGTGGAGGTGGTAAGTTTTCCACTCCTCTCCTCTATTATTTGGTTGAGTAGCATAACACTATTTTGTAGTGCTTTTGTGTTCTTTCTTTCACTTCTTACTTTATCATACTTTTCTCTCTATCTATTTGGTTGTTCGTGGAGGTGGGAACACCAAAACGGGGGTTTGACTGAGGCAAACCCTTATACAATGCCAACAATTTCTCTCTTTTTTGTATGCAGGCATTGAAGACATTCATGTGTCAGAGGTTTCATCACTTGCATGGTTGTAAGTGCTTTCTTTCCATCTCTTCTTCCCCTTATCTTTATCACTTATACTTTACTTTAATTTATTTTAGCTTTATCACTTTCTGTCATTATCCTACATTCTAGAAGTTCTCAAAAATTAGAGTAAAAGCAGGAATTTAGCTATTTTATGAGATAAACTCATTTTTTGGTCCATACGAGACGCCAGCACGCCGCATTGTCATATGTATTCTATGTTGTCATCCCTTGGCCAAGAGCTTGTTAGTTTGTCCAAAGAATCTATGTGACCTACTCTTTATGATTCTAGAACTCTTGTCATTGTTTTTTAAGGTAGTTTAGGGCAATTCGCCCCGTGAGGCTCTCTAAGTGAGAGAACTCATGAGTAGTGAATCTCCCTTCTCTACATTTTGGTGAACCCGACGTGAACCGAAAACTAGGAATTTATTTACCCTTACTTGGTGGGGTCATAAATTTTAACTCAATGCTTGAAATTTGGAACCGTTTGCACTATTGGAAAGGTCTCCTAGAGAACTAATTCAATCCCTAAAATACAAGTGCCTTCAACAATTGAATTTTAGGGACCGACACAAGTTCCAACCTCAAATTCCACTCCAAAGACCTCCGAAAATGCTACTAGAACATATAAAATACTTAAAAAAATCGTAATGAATTTAATATCTTCTTTTATTAGCTCAATATCTAGTTTTGTTCAAAATGTTAATGATATTCCATTTCATGCATGTGATAGTGAATTGGTTTTTCCCATGTCACTTGCTGTCTTTGATCCTTCTCATGAAAGTCCTCTTGCTTTGAAGGATATTTTGTTTCAAGAAGATGAAATAATTGATACCTTTCTTAATGTTACTTTACCTTCTCTTCATTCCAATGCACCCTCTTCTAGAGATGACACATTTTTGAATGATGAATCTCCTCATTCCAGTGCACTCTCTTCTAGGGATGTTGAATTTGTGAATAATGAATTTATTATCTATCCTAATGCACTCTCCTCTAGAGATGATGCATTAGTGCATGATGAATATCCTTCCACATTTGATCTTGTTTGGATCGATGTTGAGAATACGTCTTCAAATAGTTATTCTACTAGTTGTGATGATTCTCTAAATGTAATCTATGTCTTTGGTGCCCCTCAAACGCATAAGAGACCAATCATTTACTTGACTCCGGCTAATCCCTCTCCCAAGAGGGTTTTTTCTACTAATGGTCTTCCATTTGATGATGATTCTCTTGATTTTTGTATGGCTCCCTCTTATAAAGTGGTAGCCCATACTTATGAGAATATAATGAATAAACAAACAAGCCTTCTTCAAGCACCTAGACCTACAACTAAAGCACCAAGTGATTATGATCTTGTCGAGCAACCTCGGGTTACTTCGACTAAGATCTCACTATGGGACTGGATTCAGTCTACTTCGGTTTATCAAGGTATGCTTCAAGAAGCCTTGCAAAAGATCCTCTAGCCTTCTTCCACTACGCTGACAAATGTCGATGTGTTGATAGCTTATATTCATGTGGATTCGCCGAATATTACATTCTATCCATAGGAACTCCCATCTTGAAAAGTGCAAAAGCAAGCGAACCCTTTAATGATCATAGTTAAAATTAATAAAATCGACATTAGACGTACTCTCGTTAACGCTCCAGTTTGGCACTCAATGTATGCAGCATTGATCTATTGCCTAAGATTAATATTGATTCATCTTTTGTTAATGCTTTTTCTCTTGTTATTCATGTGTTCGATAATATTGGGTGACAAACTCTAGGTAAAATAGTATTGCCTCTGTAGCTTGGACCTGTTACTGTACCCACCCTTGTATATGTTATGTCAGAAAAGCTACCATATAACCTTCTCCTTGGTAGATCATGGATTCATGCTATGGGTGCATTCCCATCTACCTTGCATAAATCTATTAAGTTCATTTGTAACAATAAGGTATTCACAGTCAAGTCTGGCCCTAATGCTATGCACTTATGTGAGGGAAGTTATCGGTCAAGTTTTGGTTGTACCTACTCTTATTCCTTCAGTATCTTCCAATGTGTCGATGTTTACTCAAGCAGTACCTACTACAAAGGATACTCTCGAGATAGACATCCCTAAAGAAGATCCTTCTAAAGTAAGAAATATTAAGTCTACTCCTACTTCTCAAAGGAATGCATGCCTTGGTGATGATTGGGGTTCTCTAGACTTTACAGATTCCTTTGTTGGGGAATATAAAGTCGACCCGATCCACTCAAGCCTTCCGACAACATCACCCACACCCGCTATCAAAGATGGTCGTTCTTCTGTAATGTGGGATGATGTGAGCACAAATTGTAATGTTCTCAGTGTTATCCTCCTTTTGAGGAAGATGATTATGCTTCTTCTAAAGAGGATAGTGTTAGCAGTCTTGTTAATAAGGATGATGGAAATCCTATAGAAGAGTATGTTCCCCCTTGTTGGAATAATGCTCACTATGAGGATCCACCTTTTCTCAATATTTTCAAACATGTTATGGCCCCAACTTTAAGCTTGTCTCTAAATGTGGCTATGGGCATAAAGGTCATGGGTGTAACAAACAAGGCATTCAGGTCCCTATATAACTTTTACCTCGCAAGCGTAATTTGGGGCTTGGTTGCTTGAATGAACAATCTGAACAGAAACAACAGTTGAATGTTGACATGATGTTCACTCAACCTCGTTCTCATGGATTGGTTTATCCTCCTTTGTCTTCGATCTTTGTATCTTCTTCTTGTGAGCACTCAAACTTTTCTCCACAAGAGAAAGGGTTGCTTCCTAATCATCATCCTTTGTTTGAGCAAGAATGTATTTTGTTGTGGCTTCTAAAAGCCCACTTAATCACTCTTCCTCCTCCTACACATAATAAATCTCATAAACATGATAAAGAAAAACATTCTTTCTGTGCATACCATTGAGTGCTTGGCAATTCCACTAGTGAATGTAAGGCCTTGAAGGACAAAATACAACAACTCTATGATTCAGGTTCCATCGCTCATTTGTTTGTTGATGCACCTACCTCTTCTTAAAATGACAAATGATATCGAGGTTTACCTCTATCTTTTATGATCTAAATATCTTGCATTGTTCTGCTCCTCTATATGTTGGGGGCAATGATAGCTTATTCTGGAGATGTGTGTCCTTCTTAAGGACCCCCTCTCTTCTCTCTATCTTTTAAATGAAGTGTCCCTTGAGTGGACCCTCTTTTACTTTTGAAGGGTTCCTGAGGACCCCTTTGAAAGTTTTTATCTCAAATGAATTCCATGGTGTCTGGCTTGGGGGCAACCCGACAAGACCTATCTCACATCTCTGCATCTAGCTTGGGGGCAACCTAACTAGACCTATCTCACATCTTTGTGTATAGCTTGGGGGTAGCCTAACTAGACCACGCTTTTCAAATAGTATGTCCCTTGAGTGGACCCATCCTCCTTTTGAAGGGTTTCGAGGGACCCCTTTGAAAGTTTTCCAACTTGATGATGGTATGTGTGACTATCCGCTTAGTTGCCTGCGTGGTCACTTCCCGACATCTTCTATCTGTGGGTAAACATGTCGCTTCATGGATGCACCCGTGAAGCCACTTTTTGACTCTACGGAGTCCTCTTTTCTTGGTTTCTCTCATGTGTGAGTTCTTGGGGGATACCTTCCTTGTAGGTCTACGGGTTTGTAAGGTGCTTTTCTTAGTTTCCTTCATGTGAGAGTTCTTGGAGGATACCTTCCTTGCAGGTCTACAAGTCTGTAAGGCGTTTTTCTCAGTTTCCTTCATGTGAGAGTTCTTGGAGGATACCTTCCTTGCAGGTTCACGGGCCTGTAAGATGCTTTGTTTCTTTAGCTTCATAGTTCTCTAGAGCTATGAAGTCCTTTGCTTGTAATGCACTCTCGGGTTTTCTAGATCGCAATCTGCTTCATCAACGGTTCAGGTGTATATTTCTAACTCTATTACTTCTCTAATCTACTTTACCGAATAACTCATCAGTATTCGTGCTCTCTAAGTGGGGGAAAAATCTATAGCAGTGAATTTGCACCCCTAGGAAAATTCCCCTTTTAACCTCCCTCACTTTACAAAACCAAATCCGAAGGAAAAATTCCACATAAGCCCGCTACCTTCATTCCACTTGGCATCTATTTTGTGTGTCGACAAAGGAATAACTATCAGGGGCACCTGCACGATGTGCAAACATCTACATGGTGCACTTAGATCCCTAACATATTCATGTGGATGGAGCCTGCAAAGGCGTTACACTTCCCGTTGGGGGTTGACTTGTAACACCCTCTTCAGCCGACTGACCCGAATATGGTCATTTTCTTCACCCTTTCCTTCAAATTCCCCATTCAATCTTTCATTTGGAGCCTCTACGATCTCTTCTATAGCTTCTACAAGGACTCTAAGCCTTTGATTCATATCGCTTGGCTCTTCACCAGCTCTAAGAATTCAATCCATCACTCTTAAGCAACACTTTACACTTCACAGCAGCAATTTCAACACTCTGTCAACTTACTAGAGCAAGTGTGGAACAAACACCATTGCAACAAAGGCTTGAGTCCTCTCATTTTCTCCCCCATTATCCTTGAATTCTCTTGGTGGAGGTGGTAAGATTTCCACTCCTTTCCTCTATTATTTGGTTGAGTAGCATAACACTATTTTGTAGTGCTTTTGTGTTCTTTCTTTCACTTCTTGCTTTATCATACTTTTCTCTCTATCTATCTCGTTGTCTGTGGAGGTGGGAACGCCAAAATGGGGGTTTGACTAAGGAAAACCCCTAAAAAACCAACAATTTCTCTCTTTTTTGTGCGCAGGTATTAAATACATTCACGTGCTAGAGGTTTCATCACTTGTGTGGTTGTAAGCACTTTCTTTCCATCTCTTCTTCCCCTTATCTTTATCATTTATACTTTACTTTATTTTAGCTTTATCACTTTATGTTATTATCCTACATTATAGAAGTTCTCAACAATTAGAGTAGAAGCAATCATTTAGCTATTTTCTAAGATAAACTCACTTTCTGATTCGTACGAGATGCCAGTGTGCCGCATTGTCTTCTATATTTTGCGTTGTCATCCCTTGGTTGAGAGCTTTTCAAATTGTCCAGAGAATCATTGTGACCTGCTCTTTCTGATTCTAGAACTCTCGTCATTGTTCTTTGAGGTAGTTTAGGGTAGTTCGCCCCATGAGGCTCTCTGGGTGAAGGGAGATCATGAGTAGCTAATCCCCCTTCTCTACATTTTGGTGAACTCTACGTGAACCGAAATCTAGGAATTTATTTACCCGTTCTTGCTGTGGTCATAACTTTTGACTCGGTGCTCGAAATTCGGAACCGTTTGTACCGTTGGAAAGGTCTCCTAGAGAAATAGTTCGATCCCTAAAATACTAGTGCCTTTGGTAGTTGAATTTTAGCGATCGACGCATATTTCGACCTCAAATTTCACTTCGAAGACCTCTGAAAATGACACTAGAACATAGAAAATACCAAAAAAATCGTAATGAATTTAATATCTTCTTTTATTAGCTATGTATCTAATTTTATTCAAAATGTTAATGATATTCCATTTCATGCATGTGACAGTGACTTGGCTTTGCCCATATCACTTGGTTTCTTTTATCCTTCTCACAATAGTCCTCTTGCTTCAGAGGATATTTTGTCGCAAGAAGATGAAATCATTGATACCTTTCTTAATGTTACTTTACCTTCTCTTCATTCCAATGCACCCTCTTCTAGAGATGATACATTTGTGAATGATGAATCTCCTACCCATTCCAGTGCACTCTCTTCTAGGGACATTTCATTTTTGAATGATGAATTTCTTATCTATCCTAATGTACTCTCCTCTAGAGATGATGCATTAGTACATGGTGAATCTCCTTCCACATTTGATCCTTTTGGATCAATGTTGAGAATATGTCTTCAAATAATTATTCTAATAGTTGTGATGATTCTCTAAATGTAATTTGTCTCTGGTGCCCTTTAAAGGCCTAGGAGACCAGTCATTTATTTGACTCCAACTAATCCCTCTCCCAAGAGGGTTTGTTATATTAATAGTGTTCCATTTGATGATGATTCTCTTGATCTTTGTATGGCTCCCTCTTATAGAGCGGTATCCCATAGTTATGAGAATAGAATGAATAAACAACCAAGCCTTCTTGAAACTCCTAGACCTACAACTAAAGCACCCGGTGATTATGATCTTGTCGAGCAACCTCGGGTTACTTCGGCTAAGATCTCACAGTGGGATTCACTTCAGTCTGCTTCAATTTATCAAGGTATGCTTTAGGAAGCCTTGCAAAAGATCCTCTTTCCTTCTTCTGCTAGGCCGACAGATGTTGATACATTGATAGCTTATATTTATGGGGATTCATCGAATATTACGTTCTATCCATAGGAAATCCCACCTTCGGAAGTATAAAAGCAATCAGACCCTTTAATGATCATAGTTGACATTACTAAAATCAACATTAGACATACTCTCATTGATGCTCCAGTTTAGCGCTCAATGTATGCAGCATTGACCTATTTCCTAAGATTAATATTGATTCATCTTCTCTTAATGCTTCTTTTGTTGTTATTCATGGGTTTGGTAATGTTGGGCGACAAGCTCTAGGTACAATAGTATTGCCTCTATAGCTTGGACCCATTACCGTACCCGCCCTTGTATATGTTATGGTCATAAATGTTACCATATAACCTTCTCCTTGGTAGACCATGGATTCATGCTATGGGTGCAATCTCATCTACCTTTCATAAATCTATTAAGTTCATTTATAACAATAAGGTAGTCACAGTCAAGGTTGACCCTGATGCTATGCACTTATGTTAGATGGTAGTTGTCAGTCAAGTTTCGGATGTGCCTACTCTTATTCCTTAAGTACCTTCCAATGCACATCGATGTTTACTCCAATATTACCTACTACATAGGATACTCTCAAGATAGACAGCCCTAGAGAAGATCCTTCTGAAGCAAGAAATCTTAAGTCTACTCCCACTTCTCAAAGGAATGCATGCCTTGGTGATGATTGGGGTTCTCTAGACTTTACAGATTCTTTCATTGGGGAATATAAAGTCCACCCAATCCACTCAAGCCTTTTTACAACATCACCCACACCCACTATCAAAGATGGTTGTTCTTCTATATCATAGGATGATATGAGCGCAAATTGTAATGTTCTTAGTGTTGATCCTCCTTTTGAGGAAGATGATTATGCTTCTGCTAAAGAGGATAGTGTTGGAAGTCCTATTAACAAGGATGATGGTGATCCTATAGAAGAGTATGTTCCCCCTTTTTGGAATAATTCTCTCTACAAGGATCCACCCTCTTCTCAAGATTTGCAAACACATTATGGCCCCAACTTTTAGCTTGTCTCTAAATGTGGCTATGGGCATAAAGGTTGTGGGCATAATGAACAAGGCATTCAAATCCCTATAGAATTTGTACCTGGAAAGCGTAATTTGGTCCTTGCTTTCTCTTGTGAACAATCTAAACAGAAACCATGGTTGAATGTTGACACAATGTCTGCTCAACCTCATTCTCGCAGATTGGTCTATCCTCCTTTGTCTTCGATCTTCGTATCTTCTTCTTGTGAGCAGTCAAACTTTTCTCCACAAGAGAAAGGGTTGCTTCCTACTCCTCATCCTTTGTCTGAGCAAGAGTGTATTTTGTTGCAGCTTCTAAAAGCCCGCTTAATCACTCTTCCTCCTCCTACATGTAATAAATCTCATAAACATGATAAAGAAAAATATTATTTTTGTGCATACCATCAAGTGCTTGGCCATTCCACTAGTGAATGTAAGGCCTTGAAGGACAAAATACAACAACTATGTGATTCACCTGTGCCATCGCTCATTTTTGTGTTGATGCACCTGCCTCTTCTTTAAATGACAAGTGATATCGAGATTTACCTCTATCCTGTACGATCTAAATATCTTGCATGGTTCTCCTCCCCTGTATGTTGGGGGCAGTGATAGCTTGTCCTGGAGATGTGTTTCCTTCTTAAGGACCCCCTCTCTTCTCTCCATATTTCAAAATGAAGCATCCCTTGAGTGTACCCCCTTTTTCTTATAAAGGGTTCCCGAGGACCCCTTTGAAAGTTTTTATCTCAAATGAATTCTATGGTGTCTAGCTCGGGGGCAGCCCGACCAAACCTATCTCACATCTTCGCATCTAGATTGGGGGCAGCCTAACTAGACCTATCTCACCTATTTTCATCTAGCTTGGGGGTAGCCTGACTAGACCTTGCTTTTCAAATAGTGTGTCCCTTGAGTGGACCCCTCTTCCTTTTGAAGGGTTCCCGAGGGACCCCTTTGAATTTTTTCCAACTTGACGACGGTTTGCGTGACTATCCACTTACTTTCCTACGTGGCCGATTCCTAACATGTTCTATCTATGGGTAAACATGTCGCTTCATGGGTGCACCCGTGAAGCCGCTTTTTGACTCTGCAGAGTCTGATTTTATCGGTTTCTCTCATGTGAGAATTCTTGGAAGATACCTTCCTTGCAGGTCTACAGGTTTGTAAGGTGATTTTATCGGTTTCCTTCATGTGAGAGTTCTTGGAGGATACCTTCCTTGTAGGTTTGTAGGTTTGTAAGGCACTTTTCTCGATTTCCTTCATGTGAGAGTTCTTGGAGGATACCTTCCTTCCAAGTTCACAGGCCTGTAAGATGCTTTCTTTCTTTAGCTTCATAGTTCTTCAAAGCTATGAAGTCCTTTGCTTGTCCTTCACTCTCGATTTCGCCAGATCATGGTCTGCTTCCTCGACGGTTCGGGTATACATTTCTAACTCTATTACTTCTCCAATCTACTCTATCAAAGCACTCATTAGTATTCTTGCTCGCGAAAGTGGGGGAAAAATGTATAGGAGCGAATTTGCACCCCCTAGGAAAATTCCCCTTTTACCCGCCCTCACCTTAGAAAACCAAATCCAAAGGCAAAATTCCACATAAGCCCACTGCCTTCTTTCCACTTGGCATCCGTTTTGTGTGTCGACAAAGGAATAACTATTGGGGGCGCCCATGCGATGCACTTATGTCCCTGACAGATTCCTACGGTTGGAACCTGCAAAGGCATTACACTTCCCATTGGGGTTCAACTTGTAACACCCTCTTCGGTCGACCGACCTGAATATGGTCGTTTTCTTCACTCTTTGCTTCAAATTCACCATTCAATATTTCATTTGGAGGCTCTACAATCTCTTCACCATCTCTTCTACAACTTATATAAAGAATCTAAGCCTTCAATTCATCTTGCTTGGCTCTTCACCAGCTCTAAGTATTCAATCCATCACTGTTAAGCAAAACGTTACACTTCACAACAACAACAACAACACTCTGTCAACTTAGTAGAGCAAGTGTGGAAAAAACACCATTGCAACAGAGGCTTTAGCCCTCTCATTTTCTCCCCCATTAGTCTTGAGTGCTCTTGGTGGAGGTGGTAAGCTTTCCACTCCTCTCCTCTATTATTTGGTTGAGTAGCATAACACTATTTTGTAGTGCTTTTGTGTTCTTTCACTTCTTACTTTACCATACTTTTCTCTCTATCTATCTAGTTGTCCGTGGAGGTGGGAACACCAAAACGGGGGTTTGATTGAGGCAAACCCCTATACAACCCCAAAAATTTCTCTCTTTTTTGTGTGTAGGTATTGAAGACATTCACGTGCTAGAGGTTTCATCACTTGTGTGGTTGTAAGCGCTTTCTTTCCATCTCTTCTTCCCCTTATCTTTATCATTTATACTTTACTTTATTTTAGCTTTATCACTTTCTGTCATTATCCTACGTTCTAGAAGTTCTCAACAATTAGAGTGGAAGTAGTCATTTAGCTATTTTCTAAGATAAACTCGCTTTTTGGGTCATATGAGACGCTAGCACGTCGCATTTTCATCTATATTGTGTGTTTTCATCCCTTGGCCAAGAGCTTGTCATTTTGTCGAGAGAATCTTTGTGACTTGATCTTTTCGATTCTAGAACTCTCATTGTTGTTCCTTGAGGTAGCTTAGGGCATTCACCCCGTGAGGCTCTCTGAGTGAAGAGAACTCGTGAGTAGCGAATCCCCCTTCTCTACACCTGGTTACTACTATCCCTTAGAAAACCAAGAAAATATGTGTGTATTAAAATAAAAACAAAATTCAAATGTGTTATCAATTTCTTAATTTTGAACCCCAATTATACAAGGTAATAACCCCGAAAAAAGAAATGTCTTTCATTCTAGGTCATTCCATACTATAGAAACACGTCTCTTTTCTCTGCAAGGTTGAAAGAATTTACTAAAGGTCCTATGAAGAACCAACTTCTAAAATCCCAAAGGTTATCTCATAAATCATGTCCCATGTTTGTGAGGTTTCCCACACTGTCATAAATTTGTATATGGGTGTAGGTTTCAAGTGTAGATTTGAACATCAACAATTTTGGTGCGCCTAATGGGAGATGATTCAGAGACTTTAATCTATGCTTCATTGGTTCTTGTTCTATTTTTTTTTTTATGGAAAATCACAAAAATATTGACTTGTAGGAGCACGAATATTCTATTTGTTGACTTCGTTGGTTACTCCATTAAAGAAAAGATCTAGAATATTCATTTTTTTAGATGACGACAACCCATAATATTCATATGAATTTGAATATTTCAACAAGAAAATTATCTTTTATGGCTTAGTACTCAACTGGTCTATTACAAAAACAAGGTTGTTAGATTCCTAAATCAGTGTCAAAGGAATTACCTCATTTTCATGGAGATGAATCTATCTGTCATGTAGATCATATCTAAGATATTGCTAATTTATGCAATATTTATAATATCATTTATCAAAATTTTGTTCTTCAATTGCTTGCTTTTCTCTTAAAGGTAAAGCATGTGAATGGTTCAAAACTTTTCCATCTGGTTTGATATCAATTTGGGATCAACTCAATTATCTACTTTTCAATCACTTCAAAGTGAGTGTGGATACCAAATCAAGTATTCAAAGTATTGACACAATCAAGAGATACCCTACATAATTTATGCATGATTTGATAAGGTATCAAAAGTATTTTTGGTTAATGTTAGACCTCCTAATTTTGCATTCTTATACTTCTTACAATCTTTAGATCCAAAAATATATATTATGATACAAATTCTAGGAGGTGAGACCTTACCATAGTCCTATGATTTAGTTGTTAGAGCTGAAATGAACCTCATAGAAGCCAAAAAATTGCATCCTTCTTTGATGAAACCATTGGTTCCTTAGGAGAATACCCTTTCCCAAGTTGCCTCACATGAAAGAATGCAAGTTCATACCTTTGTACCCAATCACCCTATTGATTTTTAGATCAAAAAGAGGTGGATAAGATAAAAAAACTTATAGAACGCTTTCCCCATGAGCTCAATGAGCTAAAAAACCAATGCATTTACCTAAATGATCCAAATTTCTTGCCTCTGAACCCTCAAGAGCAACAATATGCATGAAACCAAATTATAGAGACATCTCTTTCTCGTTCATAAAGACATTCAAAAGTGTGCTTCTCAAGATTCTATATTTTCAAGGATAAAATTTTTATCTATAGAAATGCCACAAATAAATATTTAATCATGACTTCATGATGAGTATTCATGTGACAATTTCTTATCGCTTCACATTTTTATATGGACTAAGTCAAAAATGAATTTCAAGAATGCACATATGCCAATGATATAATAAACCTAGTTTTAACTCATGTTATACCCCTAATTAAATATTGGGTTAGAATCGTACCAGAACTCATTTAAGTCCATTAAATTTCATGGTCTTTATTCATTTAAAATTTCTTTAATATTTGAGTTCCAAGCCACATGAATTGAAAATATTTGTTTAATTCTTCCTTATCTTCAAATTATTAACAGTTTAGCTTTTATAGGTTTCAGAAGATGAAGATTTAGTTAAAAATATTGATGTAAATGTCCATCTTGGGCAAAAAGTGAGATATAGTATTGTGATTTCACCCTAGTTAAATTTAAATATAGGTATAGGCTAGGTTTTATGACTGGATTTTATTTTAGCTAGGCTTAATTTTAAATATATAGATAATAAAACATGTATTTATACATATGTCTATATATATATATATAATTTAAGATGATAGGCCATAGTTAATAGGGCTAGATTTAGATTAGGCTATACTCTATAAGTCAATCAAATACAAATATATTTATACAACTTAAATTTTAGAGCAGCCTCTCAATCTAGGTTTATTTTTATATAAATTTTTCTAATCTTAGGATAGAAACTTAGATCAATGATAAAAGGACCCTATTTATAACACTTACATTAGGACTTGGGTCTAAGCATTTTCAAGCCCTAACCCATACACTATGAATAATTAAACATAAACAATCAACTTACCTAATCAGTAAAACTATCCAACATTTGCAATATAATAAGATAACTTCACACAAAGGTTCAACCACTCAACACAACAACTATCTATCAAACTAAAACACTAGCAAGATTAGTAACATAAGGACCTACACATGACCACAAATGACACTTTCAACCTAGTATATCTTGAATCCAAACTATTACATAAGATAATAATTATTATAGTATTTTTTAAACATTTCTAAAATTTTAATGTGTGAAAGACTCATTTTCTTTCAATTCATAGATCTATTGTATTATTATTTTATTGTTGTATCTTGGGATCTTCCAACCCTAAGATCCATAGATCTTTGATTGATTCTATATTACTCGATGTAAATTATTTTAAACTATTGGATATGCCTCATATACATGCACAACACATTTTTTATGATTTCAATCTTGTGTGCATGGTATATTTAGTGACTTACATCTAGGTTTCTTACCTCCTTATGATGATACATGTAGTGATGAGTTTGGAAATTATTACCATATAATAATAATATCTTCCTTATGATCTCTCATCCTATCAATCATTAGCTTCATATTTTTCACGAACATATTAATAGGAAATCTAAGATCCCTACATGGCATGTGCCATCTTTGCATTTTTGGCACAAAAAAGTTGATCAAAACTCTCTCTCTCTCTCTCTCTCTCTCTCTCTCTCTCTCTCTCTCTCTCTCTCTCTTTATATATATATATCCTTTATCTCTCTTTTTCTTTCATCCCCACTCTTTCTCTCTTCCCCTCTATATATCTTTCATCTATCTCTCTGATACTCTATATCTCTTTATAAATTACCATCTTTATGTTGCATGTATTTTAATAACAACATAACAAATAAAAATAAAATCTAAAATTTATAGTAAAGAGGCATGTTATCTTCAAAATACCAAGCTCGATCTACTTTCATGACCATTTCTTGCCTAAGAGTTGCTTTGATATAAGTAATTTCTAATGCATGAAAATCATATATATATTGATAAATAATAATTCTTTTAATAAATATTTATTAAGACAACAACAAACCATATTTTAATACAATGAAAAATATGAAAATTTCATCTTATTACAAAAGAAAGGCCCATTTCTACGATCATAAAATCAAATTAGTATCAAGTTAAAATGTATGATCCAACATAGCTTAACACTAAAAATACTTTGGGAAAATCAACTCTTTGTTATATGGTATCCATCACACCTACATGGAGGTCCTTGTTGATGTGTCAACTACAAAGGATTTTTTCCATCATTTCTTTGGCATAAAGTAATGAAGCTTTATAACATGAAACATGCACTTTTTAAAGTGTAATCAAATGGTTTGCATAGTGAACCTAAATATAATGGGCAACACTTGGATCCTAAACTCAAAGTGATCAAATTTTTTGTAGAGTCCCTACTAGTGTCTAGTAAACTTGGTGGCAATCACACAATTCAGAGGGAAAACCTAGCTAAACAATCCACTTAAACCTTTGGAAATACCTTCATTGAATTATCGACCAGGGCTAGTAAGCCTATGATGATACTAGCACTGTATGTGCTTTCAAAGACTTAAGACTGCCTAATTCATCCTAGTACAGGTGTTTATACTTGTTGAGAAATCATAAAACTGCAAAACTGTACAGAAAGTAAAGCTGACACTATTGCTATAAGTACCTACAGTATAAAACTGCAACTAATTATTGTCAAGAAATGAATGCTAGAAATTAATTGAAACTGATAACTAAGCCTATGCTACACTTTGGAGTACAACACACTCAAGTAATTTGCAAGAACCCTAAGTTCTCCCTGAATCGATTTCTTGCAACTGTTGGTCTATGTTTTGTGTTTTGAAGATTTTTGCCAAGAATGCATAAAACACCAAACAAATACAAATAGAGAAATGCTAAAAGAAGATATAGTATTATATCAGAGTTGTGAAATTACATTGAAAGCATTCATATCCAGAAACAATCCTCTGATGATGAAACCCTTATTTATGAATCTCTCTGTAAATCCAATGAATCACAAATAGAACTCCTGAATGAAGCTCTCATAGGCAATGATTCAACTGATCTTTCACAGCTTCAAGATTGCTAATACATTGAAGAGTTTTCGTTCTCTAATGCCTAAAGATGACTGAAACCCTTGGTCTCCATGTCAAATCCCAAGAACACCAAAATGACAAAATCAAGTAATCATGAAGAATGAATTTTATTTGCTTTTGATTCTCAATACATACTTCTCTCAATTAGGTTGATTTCCTCCAAGTGGCTTTTAAACCATTTAAATGAATATAAATACTTTTTGATGTTGACTTTATAATAAAGCATTGATTAGGCCCACTTAAAAATACCTTTTTAATTAATTGAATTTTAAGTCATTAAGTGGCCCTAAGCACATAAAGTGAAAATATAACCCTATAATTGCACTTAATAATACTTTATTATCATTAAAATGACTTTAGTGATAATAACTCCATAAATACTCATCCACTAGCCAAACCAACTGAACTAGGAGATCGACACTACAACTGAGACCTGTCTAGGTGCCCTACTAAATATAACAATACCAACTCCACTGAAATGGTCACTTACTATAAATAGTAAGTGTGAGAAACTGAATCAAACGAAGGCCAATCCTGAATCAACTGATCTGTGGAGAAGAAAACACTCTGATAACTACTAACTAGGACCCTCTAACCATTTACACTAGCCTACGAGGGCAAAATAATAGGCTAATCCTTCACACTCTGATGCCCACAAAAATGGAAACATTATAGTCTGCCCTCCCTGAAATTACTCGTCCCCAAGCAATCTCCACTGCAAAGAAACTCCACTCCTCGAAAGGCCCAAAAGAAGAACTATGAAATGTCTTGCACATCTCTAACTAACTCTCATAGAACCATCATAAACACAACTACATAAGATATCCCTAGATCCCAAATCCATAATGGAAGTCTGCCATGTCTGATACCCTCTAACTTCCTCTGTGCAAAACTGATCTCAACTTCACCATGCTGAAAATGGTGAAGTAAACCCATGGGAACCATCCAAACTACAACACTAACTCTGTCACCACCTAGATCTCAATATAAACATAACTCACATCCATTCGTACTATGGAGATATGAACATCTAAAAGTTTATGTAACACAACAATTATCTCCATCCTCTACTAGACTCCCATGGATGTGCTGACTTTGCAAGTAATCCCCCACAAATGACGGACTCAGGTACTTGCAGCTACTGATTCCATCTACTGAAGATGGTGAATACCCATCCCACAACGGATGGTATAACCTCGAAGCCAACCCACATCGATGCATCATCAAGTCCTTTGTGTGTGGATCAAAAGAAAAATGATGAGCATTCCTCGCTATGTAATTATGGTACAAGGATCCAACCTCGGCCAATGACTCATCACATATAATACTAGAATCAAGAGGTGGCTCCAATCTCTAATCTTGAATCATTGATTGGGTAGGGCCTCTGGAAACCTGCTTTGCAAACCCAACCACAAAATATCTATGAGGAAACATTGCAGTTAGAGTACCTACAATGATTCCCACAAAATGTCTGATAGCACATGAACCATGAATGAGAGTATCCCTAGTGACCCCAAATAGACCCTCCTAAAAACTCTAGACTCTCAAACAGGCACTCAACAAATGTATCAATGTGGTAAAAACAAAATAAGGCCGAATCAACCTTATCCTCTGAAACCTATAGCTGATCACTTTGACTCTGAGACACAACAAGTTGGCATCCAAAATCAGTTGCATGGGATGAAGTAACAGATTTGCTTCCAAAAGAGGGAAACAAATCAACATGAGATCCATACTCCCAACTAGATAACACTCTGTGAATCTCCTATGAAGATGATGGAGTAGCATCATGTACCAACACACAACTCTCGAGAGAATCCACCACAACCACAAAAGAGCTATTAGCTATTGGACTTGCATCATCTGCCATAGTACTGACCACAAGAGAACCTGATGCAACATGTGGTCCTCTGCTGCTCTCAATCGAAGTACTCATCCCAACTAAGACTATTGCACCTAAATATGTGATAGGTGTAACCACATCCTCACTATAACATGTGGATATATGATCCTCACCAACTGCTACTATATGTAACTATACTATATCTGCAGCTAGTGGAGACTGAGCCAAACTCAACTTCACGGTAAGCTCCTCCAACCGTGATTGTGACTCCTAAAGGGCCAACTGGGCACTCTATAATGAGTCCAAAGTCACCTCAAGCTCATGAGTGAGCTCATCAACCTCCTCTTCCTTCCCCTTCAGTATATCGTAGCAAGTGCAATCCTACTCGAGAAGATAATCTCTATCAGCTAGTAAATGCAAGTAATTATGTTTCATTCTCCCAATGGCTTCTCATAATGCATGGAACTCTGCAAGGGAAAGGCCACTATCATCATGCTCATATGACATAGGAGTACCCCAACCAAACGTAGCCAACATCTGACAAGCAATATCAAAGTGATTTATGGCCATGGCAATCATGCTATCATTGACCTTAAGTTTCCCAACCAAATGACGAGGTCTCTGAAACTCGTGACTCCTATGCAAGTGTTCTGACCCAAAATCTACACTATGATATGAGGTTGTATCCACATCACTCACCTCATGATCAACAACAACATGTGTACTATCATCAGTGAACACATCAACATTGAAGGTACTACTACCACGTACCTCATAGGATGGCTCAACTAGTAAGGTAGAAGTTGTTGTTATGATAGTATCTTCACACACTTCCATTTCCAATGTAACTACATGTCCATCCAACTCTCGATCTTGGGATTCCATGTCAACATATGAACCTTCTAGCTTGTTTTCTAAGGTCTGATCTGAAAAATAAAACTCACCATGACATGAATCCACAACATACAATGCATCATTAGTACCCAATTCCTGAGTACTTTCATATAAAAACTCAATAGTAGCATCTTGCACATGTGTAGTCATTGTTGTCTCATGTTGATGCAAAGTTTCATCATCGCTGTCATGAAAATCAAAAGGGTTATGGGTCAAATTTTCCATACTATCTTCATGTTGTAAAATTTTCTTATCAACAACCACTTCAGTTTTAACCCCATGTTCACTTGTAGGTTGAAAATCATTTTGGAGCATTTCCTCTGTATTGATTAGATTATTTTCATTAGTGTTTGATTTTTTTTCTTTGCAAACAAGGGATCTAAAATTTCTGGATGTTGTAGAAGCCTAGTCACATACTTGTCATAGTTTTGAACAACCTACATGAGTTCCACCATGATTTCCTGCATAGACTTCATTTCTACTAAAACCATATACTCAAGGATTATATAAGAACCCTATCTTATTCAGTCCCAAATCAGTTTGAATGGATTGACATTTCGTCAAACAATTTGCTTCATCTGCTATTTTGTAGTTTCTCTTGATTTCTTAAAGCATAAAGTGATATCATGAACATAAGTGCAACCAACCAATGACTGAAATAAATGCCAATGCAAGAACTAACTGTTTTAATACAATATGGTGACTAAAATGCATCTCCAACAAATAAGCATTTTTTCAAACATTTAGTCATCAAACTCCCAACTCACAAATATGGTATTACTAATATGGAGTAATCCCAGTTAGATTACAAGAAGGTTGCAACACTAGATTAATTACAATTCTTGTCAACTCAGAGTGTATATTCAGTCCAACATGATATTCATGATGCATCTACACTAAATATGTAATAACAATGACAACTATAATGATGATAAGATGCCAATACTGAACTATATCAGCGACAATACAAATGCATATACAGATTCAAGCAAATATTTGGAACATGGAGATTGTATTTCTTAGAGTCAACTTGATATCCAGCCTCAAATTTGATCCTACCTTTGTATTTGTCTTATCCTGCCTTGAAATTCCAAGATCGGCTCCATCTAACGACTCCTCTATTTCATTTGATGGTTCCCAAGTTCTTCATGACATCCTCATGAAGTCACCAATAAACTAATGTTTTGCCTCTGCCTTTGTTCGATTTGGTCTTTGTTGAGATGGCGGATCATGTCTTTATGTGTGGGAATGAAGCTCTAAACAGCTCCGAAATTCTTTTAGAATTTAGTTTCTACCTGCTACATCTTACTCTGCTGAGGATCGACGAATTTTCCCTTGAAACTGCAATGGCCTATATTTGGATGACGACAAAAAAATAGTCTTTTAGTGAATATATGGTGTGTCTCCTTAGTGCACTAAAATATCAAGCCCTCCTTAAATAAAGTATGAAACCCGATAAAAGACAAATGTTGTCTTTTATTGTCTGAATTTGATCTTACGGGAAACACGAATTATTTTCATTGCTTGTAATTTGTCGGCTCTCTTCAAACCAAAGCAAAAGTACAATCAGGAGGACACAACAATAATAATAAATTATTAATAAATTTTGGGATCCTTCATACATCCATATTCTGACCTCTATATTTTTATCAATATTTATTTCTGGGTTTGATTGTGTTTAAGATTTTTATATCAACATTCTAACCTCCAAATTTTAATCAAACCCTTGAAATTCTAAAAAAAATCTTTTAACAACCAACACAGGATGGCAGGATTCAGGCTCTGATACCACTATAAGAACCTTAGGTTCTCCTTGAATCGATTTCTTGCAACTGTTGGTCTATGTTTTATGTGTTTCGAATATTTTTGCTAGGAAATGCATAAAACACCAAACAAATGCAAATAGAGAAATGTTGAAAGAAAACATAATATTATATCAAAGTTGTGAAATTACATTGAAAGCATTCATACCCGGAAACAATCCTCTCATGATGAAACCCTTATTTCTAAATCTCTCTATAAATCCAATGAAGCACAAATGAAACTCCTGAATGAAGCTCTCAAAGGCAATGATTTAGCTGATCTTTCACAGCTTCAAGATTGTTAATACATTGAAGAGTTTTCATTCTCCAATGGTTGAAGATGACTGAAACCCTTGGTCTCCATGTCAAATCCCAAGAACACCAAAATGACAAAGTCAAGTAATCATTGAGAATGAATTTTATTTTCTTTTTATTCTCAATATATACTTCTCTCAATTAGGTCGATTTCCTTCAAGTGGCTTTTATATCATTTAAATGAATATAAATAATTTTTGATGTTGAATTTATAATAACGCATTGATTAGTCCCACTTAAAAATACCTTTTTAATTAATTGAATTTTAAGTCATTAAGTGGCCCCAAGCACATAAAGTGAAAATATAACTTTATAATTGCACTTTATAATACTTTATTATCATTAAAATGACTTTAATGATAATAACTCCATAAATACTCATCCACTAGCCAAACCGGCTAAACTAGGAGATCGACACTGCAACTGAGACCTGTCCAAGTGCCTTACTAAATATAACAATACCAACTCCACTGAAATGGTCACTTACTATAAATAGTAAGTGTGAGAAACTGAGTCAAATGAAGGCCAATCCTGAATCAACTGAGCTTTGGAGAAGAAAACACTCCAATAACTACCAACCAAGACCCTCTAACCATCTACACTAGCCTACGAGGGCCAAATAATAGGCTAATCCTTCGCACTCTAATGCCCACAAAAATGGGGACATTACATAATTACAGTACAATTATGAAATAAGAATTATTCATGAATCCATTAATAACTATAACACAAATAATCTATTTAACACAACTTGCATTTATGAAGTAACTACTAAAATAGAAATTAAATAACAGGAAATGGAGTGAAGGACAATTACCTCGAGTGTCCCTTGCTCAAGTGGTTGTATTCACTAATCTAAACCAAATCTAACTTCTTAGATCAATGTAGTCATGATAACTCAAACCACTCATTGCGCAAATCCAAAAGATCACATAAGATTCTACTGAGATATATTATTCATTGAAACCATGAGTGAACAATAAAAAATTTCTACATAAGGAATAACAACTAATTGAAAAGAATCTAGCAACTATATTTGCTTTGGAACAAAAACCAACTAATTGACTAACTCTAACCTCAACCAGGTTGAGCTATACATATAGGCACAAGGGATTTTATTAAAACATGACTCTAAACTGAAACCATTAATCACCACTCGGGCCTAGATATCAGAGCATGATAATGACTCGATAATCTAAATTACCATTGAAAAGGAAGAAGAGTCCAAATAGGATTGTGACTCTGTTGTAACAAAACTAGAACGTTGAATGCTCAAATCAGTTATGTTAGAATCCCAATTTTAATAGGGTTCATCTCCTCTAGTATCTTTATGTACATCATAATGATGCACAACCATCTTCATTAAGTTCCTCCATGTTATAGTTGTTGCGCTCCATTTTTCTGGAACCTCCCCTGTTTTTCTATCTAGGAACTCCTTTAGCTGCGGGTTGCACCTCACAGTTCTTGCGGTCCACAATCCACCTCTTTTAGCTACAAGAGTTAGTTCATAAAACATGCACACAATACGAACAACCACAGATAAGCATAGATATCGATCACATTTCATAAATATCCACACATAAATTATGCATTAACCATCACATCATAATCATATTTCCATTTACTTTAAAGTAGGTTCAAGGTTGCATAATAAGTATAAAAGATAGCATAGTGTAGGAATATGTATGGGATAAATGTCTAGTAATGTATGTGAAGTTGCATAAAATTATATGAAAACTAACTAATGTCTAGGCTCATAATTTTCTATGCATCAATAGTTTGGACATGTAACATTTCCATCTAGAGATAAATTGAGTGTAGAATATCATTTACTTAATGGCTTGGAAATTAGACTTAAAGACCTAACGATGACACAATTCATAGAATTCTAAGGGTTTAAAAAAAAAAAAATGCGATACCCATATTACCTCCTCTTAAACTTATAATATCAATAAGAATTTAAAATTGCTATACTTGAATACAAGGTTCGGTATAAAAGAATAATAGTAACAAAAATTTGCATAGAAGAAACACACAACTACTAAGAAGCCATAATGAGAAACCGACAATTATGCTCAATTTTGGTTCTCTACTTCCATAGTTTTCTTACATGTCTATAAGGGAAATTTTAACTATGACATATCACAAAACTTATTTATCCTTTATGTTTTGATGGATGTTCATACCCTTTTCCAAAAATCCCATTTTGGCAAAAGCGGGGAAGCTGCTAGCAATGGTTGTTGAATTTGGCTTCATGACTATAATTTGTGTTTTCTCAAAAAGGAATAGAGAGATAAAGAGAGATAGAGGGAGATAAACCAATAGAGAGATGAAGAGGAAGATAAATAAATCTAGAGAGGTAGAGAGATAATGAGAGAGAGGAATTGAGAGAGAGAGAGAGAGAGAGATGAAGTGACACAAAGAGGAAGATGGGTTGAGAGATAGACCCCTATGGACATGTGCCATATTTAGATTGTTGGGACAAAAAAGTTGATCAAAATTCAGCCTCTCCTCTCTCTCTCTTTCCCTTTATATCTCTTATTTCCATCTCCTGCTCCATCTCTCTCAATTGCTCTCTCTCTCTTTACTTTTCTCTATATATCTCTTTGTCTCTTCTATCTCTCTTTTTTCTCTCACAGGTCCTCTCTCTCTCTCTCTCTCTCTCTCCTACTTTTCTCTTTCTATTTTTCTCTCTATATCTTTTTTCTCTATCTTTCTCATTCTCTATCTCTCTTTTTGTATTCCCCTCTTTAAGTTGAACCAATTTTAATAATGACAAACCAAAGAAAATAAAATGTGATATTTTTAGTAAAGAGGCATCTTCTCTTCAAAAGAACAATATGGATTTAATTTCATGGCCATTTTTTCCTAAGAGTTGCTTTGGTATGATTAATTTATAATACATGCATATCATGTATATATCTTAATAGATAATAATTCTTCCAATAAATATTTTTTGAGACACCAATGAACCATATTTTAGCAAAATAAAAAATATGAACATTTCATCTTATTGCAAAAGAAATACCCATTTCTACTATTTGAAAATCAAATTAGTATCAAGTTCAAATGTATGATGTAACATAGCTTAACACTAAAACTACTTTGAGAAAATCAACTCTATGAGCTATATGGTATCCACCACACCTACATTGAGGTCCTTGTTGATGCATCAACTAAAAAGGACCTTTCCCATCATTTCTTTGGCAAGAATAAATAAATATTTATAACATGATACCTACACTAATTAAAGTGTAATCAAATGGTTTGCATAGTGAACTTAAATATAATGGGTGGCACTTGGAGCCTAAACTCAAATTGATCAAATTTTCTATGCACCAACAATTCAAAGATGGCACATTTCCATGTAGAGGTACATTGAGTGTAGAATATCATTTACTTAATGGCTTGCAAATTGGACTTAAAGATCTAACAATGACACTATTTATAGAAGTATAAGGGTTTAACATACAAATCTAAGGGTAATACACATTTTCCCTCCTCTTAAACTTACTCATTGAAATGAGAAATCAAAATCGATACAAGAAAACACAAGGCTCGGTACAAAATAATAATAGTAGCAAAAATTTACATAAAAGAAACGTGCGACTACTAAGAAGCCACATGGAGAAACCAATAATTGTGTTTCAATCTAGGGTTGTAATTGATATTATTAATCTATAGAAACAATAAAACTCATTTAAAAGTAACTCTCAGTCAAGCCTATCAATTGACAATGTAGAATGCCTCTTTTTGTTAATTACATAGTTTCATAATTTTATTGTTATTATAAATAATTTTTTTAGACTGCAAGAATCGGTCGGGTATCCATCCCCCTATAAACTGTAGTGTGCTTGGTAAACTTTTTTCACGTGACTGGTGGCGTTGGTGTGACACATCCTCCGATACCACGGGTTTGGGGGGAGACTAGACCTCATGACCTCTTGCCTACAACAAGATGCTTTAGCCAATTGAGTTAGGCCCCTCGCCTCGTTATTATAAATAATTATTAATATAATCAATAAATATTATTATTATTATTATATAGATAAAGTTAAACATTAATATCAATTACATGCACAAGATAGTTTCATTGTTCCATTAATTTATATTTATTTTTGTAAAATTAATTTATTTATTGACTCATTCATTTATTGTAATATTATTCCTCATTAATGCCACATGGAGATCTATGAACAATCTTAAACTATATTAATTCTCTATAAATTTTGTTAAATCTAGGAACAATTTTCCCCTTACCTTCAAGTTTAACCTATATTTCTCTATAAATATTAAATATTAATGTTTTTGATTAGGGAAAAACAGGTTTTGATGGGACCCTCAACCCATTACATAATGGTTTTAAAGAGACCCACAACCCTATCCAAGAAAAACATGTTGCATGAAAGATAAAATATAAACCATCAGTAGCCCATTAGCAACAACACTAAAAATATAGTAGGACAACACAGGTTGCACAAAGGGATTACAGGGGCCAAAATCCCTCAACCGAATACAATCAGGTTTTACCTAGGACCTTAAACACAAAGGTTTTGAAGGGACCTTAAACCCTTAACCAAGTTTTTCTGGGACCTTAAACCCAATAGAGAACCATTAGAAATAACTAGACATCCAACAACCAATAAAAGCCAGTCAAACTACCAATCGAATCAGGAATCCAACTCCAACTCCACCTCAAAAGGAGGGAGCTCCCCTCCAATGGAGAGAATGACATGACCAACAAGTCTAGTATCGCCTAAAAACTCCATCACCCTCAACCTCCACCTCGATAAGAGAAGTGTCCACCTCAAAAGAATCAACATCTGAGGAAGCCAAAGACAATCACCTCCCAACTCCACCTCCATAGGATTCGAGAAGAAAGCAAGCGCAACAACAAAACAAGCAAACATACCACTCTTTGACAGAACCTGGAGAGAGACCAACACCCACAAATAGCAGGTCTCAACTAGAAAGGAACAAAGGCCCAACAAGAAGCAAAAAAATGCCTATAGAAACAAAGCAACACCCCCCATCCACAACAAGAATAAGACATCCCAAGAGGGATACCAACAAAGAGACCGAAAGAAAGAAAACTCAAACCCAGAACCACCATCCCCAACAATAACAAAACTGCCATAACCTAGAAGGGACCAAACACAGTAGCAAAAGCTCTCGAACCCATTAACGAAGAGCTAGCAAACACGTAGATGAAAATAACCCCCAACCAAAGAAAAGCATCATAGACTCGAGGATCACCACTAAACTCAAAAACATAATCCAAGCAACAAAGTTGCCTAGACTCTAGCCAAGACCATAGAGGAAACCCAAGATATCCACCGATAGAAACAAAACCCGTAAAGTAAAAAGTAGCACCAGGTAACAACAAAGGCACAAGCCCAAGCAATAGAAACCTTCCAGAAGCCACACCAAAAAAAGAGGGAAAAAAGAATCCTCCAAAATCCATGCCACAAACCGCTCCAACCCCCACCAACGAAAAGAGGGCAACAAGAGCAAAACCAACACAGGTCGCACTAAAGAAGCTCCAAAGAAGACCATGACACACAAAGAATACACAATGATCTCAAAGACCACCACAACCACCACCACACTCTTCCTCACGAAGCCATCATGAGAAAACACATGAAAAAGCTCAAACCAGAGCTTCTGCAACAACAATGAAGCCCAAGAAGCCCTTCACCAAGAAGCATAGGCCATCAAAACAACCGAGCCCACTGAAAAGCAAAGGTGTCCAAGAAGAAAGGGCCTCCAATCTAGTAGAGCCCACCCCCAACCTCATGCTTTGCTTCAAATAGAGTAGTGTCGCACGTTTCAGAAACCCCCTGCATAGCAAAATAGAAGGCCCAACCTCCAATATCTATCGCCTGGGAACATAGAGGAAGCGCCAGTGACCAAATCCCATCTGGATCGTTGTCTGAATCATTGCACTCATCCTTGGCCAAGTTCACAACTCCATTGTTGCTTCTTCTCCTGCTCAAACCTCCTGCTCGCTCCATACCAAGTTTATGAAAATTAATTAAATATTAATGTTATAATCCCTAGTATTTTTTATTTTTTAGTTTGGAAAAATATAATTATATTCAATAAATCTAAATATAGATACAAAAAAATGATTTCCAAATGAAAACTATCATCACAACATACAAAAGAAGAAAGATCCACCAAGGAATCCTACATAACCAACAATCACTACCTATAGAGAAAGCAAAGGGCCTTTTGATCCCCTTTGATCTACAATTTAGGCATCTAACCATATTTTTTTAATCACCATGAATAATTTTGAGAACTTGTTGCACTTTGTCATGATCCAAATCATCCCAATCAGTGACATTCAATCTGTGATCCCCTTCAGAGGTCCATGTAGCCAGATAGTCTACCACCCTATTACATTCTTTAGGAATAGACGTAAATAATATAGAATTAAAATTTGTGGCAAAAGAAAGAATTTGCTTGACAAACATAATTATTTTTAATGAAGCCTCATGAAAGTTCCTCTTGTTAATCAAAGAGACATAAATCATGGAGTTAGATTCACACATAACCTTTCTCCATCTCTTTTTATATGTTATTTTCATAGCTTTTAGAATTCCCTAGGCTTCTATTAAATTATTCGAGTGAATGCTTGAATGAGTAGAGAAGAGAAATTTAATTGAACCCTTGCTATCTCTACCAACACCACCAATTCATGCGCCACCTATATTTCCCCTAGAGGAACCGTTAGTGTTGATTTTAAGAAAATCATCAGGAGGTCTCAACCAATTTCTATATTTTCTCACATTCTTGGAAATTTGAACTCCATAATTAGGTCTATCCAAGAAGGAAGGATGGAGAGACAACTCCAATAATCTAACCAAACGATGATCATAAGAGGTGAGGGACTCATATAACCTAAATTTATCTTCAATAGTCTCTTTGATCATTATTTTGATTTTGAGCCATACTTCCCCGAATTTGCAATGACACTTCTAGAAGATACGTTGATTCTTCTCTAGATAAATCTGCCAAAGAATAAAATAAGGACCAATGTATCAAGCAACAAGAAGGAAGGAATCAAGGGCAAGGGGTTGACCCATACTATTCTAAAAAAATAGACAAGTAGCATGAATAATAGCCCTATTCTAGATATTCCACCATAAATTGTAGATTTCCATAGAAAAAGGACACTAAAAGAAAAGACGGTCAGTGCATTCCTCATTATTCTTGTAGAGAAAGCACAAGGAAGGCCCTTGGAAACCCCTCTTCATGCTATTGTCCCAAGTTCAACATTTATTATGTGTTAGAACCTAAAGAAAGAAATTACGTTTGGGCTAGCCAAACCTATTCCAAATTTTTTTCCATGAAGGAGACTCTATATTATTTGTTCTCTACACTTCAAGGGCTTTGTATCCAAGAGAAATTGAATAAAATCCTTTTGAATCATGGCCCCAAGCAAGAACATCTAAGTCCCTCAAGGAAGAACAAGGTCTCTCTACCAAAATTGAAGCTAACTTATCACGATCCTCCAAGGATCCCCCATTTAGCCATTTATAAGGCTACATCCACCTTTAGACTGAGTATCTTTCTAAAGGAATGGAGTACTTAAAATCAACCACCTTAGACCAACCAACCTTCAAAAAAATGTAGAGGCTCTTGTTGGGGGAAGAAAGAGAGGATAGGGGGTAATTATCGCAAGATTCATTCCAAAGCAAGGCATTATTAACTTTGTTAATCATCCAAAAACATCCCCTTTTTAAAAGTGAAGCCCCATTATTTATAGTATTCCAGATTAGGGAACCTTTCCCACTTACCTTCATCAATGGAATTTCATCAAATACTCCTCCCAAATGTTTGGCATTAAAAATTCTTGCCTGATGCTAATTTATATTTTTGTACCATCTCTAGTATAGTTTAGAATCCAAAGCCTAGAAATTAAGCTTTGAATTATGAAGGCTAAGGCCACCTACCTCCTTAGGAATTCAAACCAAATCCTAGTTTTCTAGACTCCATTTTTTATTTTCTAGGTTTTCGGCCCATAAGAATGTTTAGGAGAGAATGTCAAATTCCTTGAGAAAACACTTAGGAGTAGATAAGATTAAGAGCTAATATATAGGCAAAGAATGGAGAACAAATTTTAGGAAAGTCAACCAACCTATAAAGGACAACCATCAAAAGGTCCAATGACTAACTCTCAAATGAAATCCATCGAGAATATTTTCTTCCGATGGTCTCTTCTTAAACATCCGACAAAAAGAGGGATTCCTAGATACTCAAGTGATATAGTCCCAATTTGGAAATGAAGAATGCCTACAATTATACGATGAATGGCCACATGAGTCTTAAAAAATAAAATGCTAGACTTATCTTCCTTGATTAGATAACCTGAAGTAGATAAATAAATATCTAACCATTATTTGAAATTAAGAGCCTCCTCAATCTTGGCTAATCGTATCAAGGTTGTTCCATACACAAACTAAAGGTGAGTTTGAGAGCTTAAATTCCAAACCCAAGCCCAACCTTTAGTAAGACCTCTTCTTTGAAATTTATTTATCAAATGGCCTAAATATTTTGTCATAAAGACATTGAACAAATAAGGAGATAAAGGATTCCCTTGTCTAAGTCCTTTGGAAGCTAAAAAGGGAGTGAGGGAATACAATTTATCAACACAAAAAGGAGGTCGAAGACACACAACTCATAAACCATTCAACCCAATTTAAGCAAAATCTAAAAGCCCACATAAGATAGTGCTTAGAAAAGACCAGCTAACCCTATCATAGGACTTAGACATATCCAACTTAATGAACATAGATTTTTTCTATATAGTTGACATGGAATGAATGGCCTCAACTGCCATAACAACACCATCTAGTATCTGGTGATCTTTCACAAAACCTCCTTGCTTAGAAGAAATCAAGGAAATCAAAAACTTCTTCAACCAATCTACAATGATCTTAGTGATGATCTTGTAGGACACATTGAACAACACAATGGGAGGAAAGGATTCTAGAGAAGAAGCACCTTCTTCTTTGGGAATTAAAATAAGAAAGGTAGAATTAATGACTTTTAGCATCTTCTTATTATTTTGGGACTCTCACACCATTGCTACCAGATCATTTTTTTACAAGTTCTTGAAATTCCTAAAAAAATTCTATTGAGAAACCATTAGGTCCAAGACCCTTACATTTTTCATTTGGAAGGCGACAAACCTCAACTCATCCATTGAAATTGGATCTAATAGCCACCTTTTCATGACTTTTGAAACTGAGGGAGGAATACACTCAAGAATACTTCTCATTGACCCCATCTTGGGGAATCTGTTTAGAAAATAAAGAAGAAAAGTGTGCAACTACTTCATTTGAGATATTATGAAAGGAAGTAAGTTTCTCCCCTAGAGCAGAAGTGAGAGAGACCGAAGCATTGCCACTTCTATGCTCCTTGACCAAGTTATGAAAGAAATAGGTATTCTCATCACCTTCTTGAAGATAATCTATTTGAGAATTTTGTTTCTAAACTATCCACTCCCAAATTTCCCATTCTAAGATTTATTTTTTAAAGAAGATTCTTCTTGCATTAACCCCTTCGTCATGCCTACATCTTTAATTTGAAAGGTCACCCTCTCCAAAATTTTCTTGTAGAAGTTGTTTAGTTTGAAAGATGTTTTTGAATGAAAATTTATTCCAATTCTTAATCTTAAACTTAACAAATTGAAGTCGTTTGAAAAAGTAGTACATCATTGTGCCAAAAGCAGGGTTCCCTTCTAATCACCATCCTTCTATAAGCTTATACAAGTCATGATTTCGAAGCCACGTTAGTTGAAATTTAAAAGGGTTTTTTTTTGGAATTGAGAGCATTAAGGAATGAAAAATAATAGGCCAATGATCAAAACCTTTCCATCCCAAGATCTTCGAGAATGAAGACTAGTTATTTACAACCCAAAAATCAAGGGCAATAAATTTGTCTAACCTTTATGAAATATAATCCATCCCACATCTATGATTACTCCAAGTGAAAATTCCATTCCTTGGCATCAAATCCACCAAGTTGAGAAAATATATATTATCTTTTGACAAGCTAGAAGATGGTCTAACAAAATCAACTCTCCCTCTTTTCTCATCTAGACTTGTTATTGCATTAAAATCACCACTTAAAATCCAAGGAAGGTGTAATGTCCCCGTCTCAAGCCTGATCTTTTCAGTGACCGTTGGCCTATTCTGGAGACCCGTAGGCTAGTCGAAAGGTAAAATTAGGGTTTCCTATTTTGATGGAAGTTCTTGCTCGGAGTTGGTTGTTTCAATGGCAGATTCTTTATGGGTTTTCAGAGAGCTTCACAATGGTATGTTCTTCTGGGCATTCTGAGCATCTTCAAGAATTTACTATTTTTAGTAAATTCTATTCTGGGTAGTAAACAGGTTGGTCTCAGGCAGTTGACTTTCCTCTTCAGCTGATTCAATTGGCGTATTCAAATTCTGGCCTCGGGATGCAGTTTGAGGTGATAAGCTGAATTATTTTGAAGAAGTTATGTTTAATGTTATATTTTAACATTGACCCTTGGCCTAGCAACTTTACCTTAAGTTGTTTTTAAAAGAGGTTCTTTATGGGTGGGAGCCTCATTAAAGGAATTGATTATATTTCTTATTAAAAGATTTATTTCCCAAGCAAAAGTGGACGCCATCTTCAATGAAGGAATAATTTAATAATTAAAAGTCAAAATTGCAACTAGAAGGAAAGGACGCCATTGGTTGAAGGATTAGGGTTTAACTCTTAAGAGAAGGTTAGGGTTTCGAGAAGAGTCAACCGAAAATTATAAAAGGAAGACTTTGATCCTCAATTCATTATCTTTTGTCTACAGGAATGTTATGCTGCCGGATTGGCTGTGGGATTGCTTCGGGGAATGAAAGCCTCCTAGCTTGGCATTGCTTCTCGCTTGCAAGATAGCGACTAGTGGTGATATAGTGTAGTTTGAGTGATTTGTAGTGAAGTTGGTGCATTGTAGTCAGTGTTTGGTATTGTAGATCAGTTTATGCATATTAGAGAGATTCTGGAATTTCATTTTTATCTACAGTAGTTTGATGTTTTTATTCATAAATCCAAAAATACGAAAAAAGTCATTATGGGTATTGTCTAAATCTATGTGTTTGTAAGAGGCGAGTCATTTCTCCAAGTTGCAGATTTTTTGGAGAAGCTTTGAATTTTTAATGTGAAATCACCCTTCTTGTTGGGCCGTACTTTCCAGATTTGCCTTGGGATTGGTGCATTAAATACATAGAGTCTTTTGTTTAGCTTTCAGTGTCCTATCTTGGTCGCCATCTTATTAGGGTCATATTGCATTTCGTCTCGTGAAATTTGAATGGGTTTGGAGTGAGTTATGAGTGAAATTGTGAGTTTCAGGGCTGCTGTTCATGCATAAGAAAAATAGGACTATCATAAATCAGTTTGTGAAGTTGGTCCTATTAATTACAGTTTTGGGTCTAATCTTTATTATTCAATGAAGGAAGTTATATTTAATATTGCAGCTCTCTCTAACTCTCGATTCACGATCATAGCAAGGCATTATCTTTTATATTGTAAGCTGACAGTAGTACTGATAGCCGTTCTTAATCTTGCTTTATCATGATTTGTAATGCTCATCTTTACATTCTGTAATCGCATTTGTATTTCATTTATCTCCGCCATATGGTCACCTCATCTCCGTATTGGATTGAGTAGCACATACTTGGTGTTGAGTTTGCTTTCAGTTTACTAGATGATAGGGACCCTCTGACCACATGCTTGTCATTCATCGACACATTTCTTGGATAGAGTTCTTGTACCAGCATTTCCATTAAGATCCTCTGACCATATGCTCACCATCACTGGCGCCATTCTTGGTTAGAGTTCCTTCCGCTCTGTTCTGCTTTTCAGATCCTCTGACCAATGCTCACACCTTGCTCGCATTGGGATCCTGGTGTACATTCTGGTTAGAGTTGCTTCAGCATCGTTTTGGTTTTGGGCTAACCTTAACGGGTGCGTATTGTTTGTAACTTGCAACTGAAAAACGAAAAAAAAAATTAGCTTGGTTTATTTCAGAAGGGTAGGAATAATATACATATAAAACTATGAAGGAGGGGATTCACTACTCCCAAGTCCCAAGACAAACAAGGTCTAAAGGAGCGAATTGCCCTTGGTCACCTCAAGACTACCTTAAGATTAATCGAAAAGAAATAGGTTGAAAATGAAGGGCAAGTAAAATTCTACTTTATATGTTTTATAATGGATGTTTTTAGGAAATGGGTGAATAGACCGTAGAGGTCTCAGATTGTACATTGAATGGCTCTCAGCCAGAGGACACTAACACATGAGTTGGATGACAACGCGACACACTGTTGTCTCAAAGATGCACTGGTGTCTCATACAGACAAAGAACATAGCTCACAAACTAAAACTCATAGGGCATGTTACCAACCTGAGAGTTTTAATCTAACAATTTCAAAGTGAATGAAGAAATGCATGAAATGAAAGGAAACAACAAGAAGAATACTATAACTTAAAATAAATCTATCTAATAACGAAATGACAAGAGAAAAGGAGAAGAAACTAAACTTACATAAGGTCAAACCTCCTGCAAGCTCCTTACGAACAAAGTGTACCTACACACACGACAACGAAAAAATGTTGTGGCTGTGTTTTGGAGTTTGCCTTAGTCAAACCCCTGTTTTGGTGGTTCCACCTCCACGGACAACCAATAGACCATAGTATGAAGAAAATGATAAAGAAATGGAAATAGACACAACTTATAGAATGCAAAGACAATCTAAATGGTATTCTATAAACAAGACAATGCAAGTAAACAAATGAGTTACCCTCCTTTATATGCGCTTGTAAAAGCCAAGAGAGGAAGGAAGAAAGCAAGACAATCACGCCAATAGTATGAAGCTTGGAAATTTGCAATACACAATGATGTCGAAGCAAAAAAAATGGTGAAGAGCATAGAATAGGAAGAACAAGAGTGAAGGTTGAGTGAATAGAAGTGGTAAATAGTGAATGAATTGAGAGAGTGAGAGAATGAAGTTCAAAAGGTGTTTTAGGAGGCAAGAGGACATTTTTGGGCAGTCAAGGTTCGCAAGGGGCATTACAATTCAGAGGATGGCAGAGAATGTAACACCTCCAACGTCTACTGACTTGAGAATCTTGTCAAGTTGTCAGTGCGACACACAAACTTTTGCATGGTGCATGGGAGTCCTCGAAAAAAATTCCCTCACTAACGGAAAACAACAGGCATGTGCGAAAGGCAAGGCAAAGGTGGCAGATTTTTGCATTGTCGAGTTTATAAGGCTAAAGTGGCGTAATATTATAGGAAATTGCACTAGGTGCAATTTTACACCATAAAAAAAACAAATATGAGACTAGAGCAAAATCTTACCTAGAAATTTAGAGGGAGTATAAACATTTGTAAGCGAAACCAAATCTCTAGAGCCAAAGAAGGAAATAACCATGGAGATTTAATTTCTACTCCTAACCCACCAAGATAGAGTAACTTTGTGAGGGTTCCAAAAGCAAGCCATCCCTCTAGAGAATCCTTGAGCTCCTATGTTAACACATTGTTCATGCTTCCAATTTTTTTAAAAATATACTTACCATGTCTTCATTTGAAAGTTTTGTTTCCTAGATGAAAGCAATATCTAGTCGATGATCCATGATGAGATCCTAAGTAGCCTTTTGTCTAGGGATGCTACTCAAACCCCTTGCAATATTCCAAGAAATCAAAATCATTTCAAAAGATTAGAAAATGATTATCTAGTGTCCTGATGACACCATATTCCACTAGAGATTCTCCTATCAACTTTAATTTTTCTTGGTTTTTTTTCCTTCCCACTTTTGATATTTTATCAATGCCCCCTTTCTTGACATGCTTATGTTGGAGTCCTAACACAAGAGGAGATTTCTTTTTACCATTTTCCTTTTCCCTTGATTCTTTCATAGGATCCAACAATACATTGTTCTCATTAACTTCTAAGTGGGTTTTTAACATGAGAATAGAGCCCATCCCATCAACATGTGCCTCAAGGTTATCTTGTTGTGTGCATTGTAACTCAAGATGACTAGGGGAGGAATTTCTCCTTCTTTTAATGAATTTTGTATTTCTGAAAGATGGAAAAGAAGGGGGATTGATGCCTGGATTTGAGAAGTTCTCTTTATGTCCATCCATATTAATATCTAGCACTTTGTTGACCACTTCCTCAAAACTTTTGAGAACATAAAATATATTATTAGAATTTTCTTTGGAAATACCATTATACTAACAATTAACATATTTCCCCTTTGAAAAGGATTTGATATGAATGAATCCATCTAAACCTATCCCAACAAATTGCATCAGAGCCTTGCCCTTTACCTTTGAATTTTCCACTTGCACCTCAAGAAGAGGAGGAGATTTAGAACCCATTTTTGGGCAATTTCTCTGTAAGTGCCCATATTCATGACATGCCCTACAACAAAAAAGAGCTTCATAATCAATTTGTTGAATCCAAATCATGTTGCCCAATATGATCTCAAAGGATTCAAGAAGCAAGTTATTCACATTAATTTCCATACAAATATGGGTGAAGGTAGCAATCTTCCTATCAAGGGTTTGGTGAGAAGTCCCTAATGTTTTTCCAATGATCACCGCTATAGATTGCAAAATATCCAACCACCAAAACTCCATTGGAAGCCTTAGAAGATGGATCCAAACTAAAATTTTGGAGGGCAACTCCTCCCCATAGGATCAAACCCCAAATGCTAGGGTTTGATGAAGACACCTGCTTGGTCGTGGAAATAAGGGCCTCCTTAAAAAAATTATTTTGATACGCATCCTCTAGATCCCTACTAGCTGCCCTGCTAACAACCATTGAGATCCCTAGGCAAAAAACACCATCAATAAAATAAACACCAATCATAAATAAAAAATAAGACAAAACTAACACAAAATCAAAGCAAGATCACCCAAAATTCAATTTCCAAAGTAAAGAAGTGACCTCTAGCCAAGTCATAGGCAAACATGCACAACTAAAACAATAATGACTAAGCTGCTAGGACAATCATGCACCCTCCTTACAAGGAGGGTGAAGGATGGGGTGTGTAGGGTTTGGGCGAGCATGATTGTCCCATCAACTTAGTCGTTGTTGTTTGGATTGTGCATGTCAAGGAAGGTGAAGGATAACGTGTGTATGATTTGGGCAAGCATGATTGTCCCAACAACTTAGTCGTTGTTGTTTTGGTTGTGCATGTCTGCCTATGACCTGATTAAAAGTCTCTTTTACATACATATACATATACATATAATTTCAAATTATTTTAAACTTAAATATTATTATATATGAATATTGATAACAAACAAATACAATATATCACTACGTGGCACTTGTTTCTACATAACACATGTTTCATAAAAATTACGAACTCAACATCCATAGATTAGAATTGTCGAAAATGGCTTAACTAACTTGTCCGGAACATACACTCCAAGCTGTCGGGAATGAATCAACACCTCACAGGCTTACAGTCTTCAGCTATTTGAGCTGTCCTAGCGATTCCAAAGATTTGTCCGGCCGAAAGCTCTCCAGCTGTCCGATTTGCAACACTTCCACAACTCTCCAGTTAGCTAGTTGCATGTCAAGCAGGTTCGAACCTTGTGCCTTCTACATTTTTGCCCTGCATACTGCACTTTGCTTTCTCCGCGGATTGTGTAAAATATATATATTTTTTTGGATCTTTGTCTCTGTCGCTAGTTTCCAATTTAAATTCTGTTAAATAAATACGTGTTATTAAGAGCCTCTGTTTCGCGGCAAAAAATGAGATTTTAGTTTTGCGTGGAACGCCACAAAATGCCCGCAATCAATCAAATTCTCTTCTTTGATGCTTCGCAAGATTTTTGATATGTGCGTTTTCTTCAAAGGTAAAAGTTATGCTCACTGTTACTGTAGTTAGATAAATTTTACATATTAGCGTTACTTATTTAAGGTTTTCTGGTGTTAGGGTTTGTGATTTGTTGTGGGGTTTGTATTAATAGTATTAAGAAGTCCTTCGAATTATCCCTACTCTTGTCGTTCAGGTGAAATTTGCATTTTATTGTAGCGGGTATAACTGGTCAAACTAAGAAATTGTAAGTTGTCAGGTATTTTGGTGACATTTGCAAGCAAATCCCGCAGTGGTGTGTCGTACATTAGGCAAGCTTAAAACCTTCGCTTGAGGTGGTCTTAAAAATATAAAAAAATCGTAAGCCCCTCACCTAAGTATATGCTTTGAGGTTACTTAACACTAAGATACTCGATTTAACTTGCTTGTAATCTTGTATCGTTCTTTGACAGTGTGTATTCTTAAGAGATCCTTTACTCGAGAGACTTGTGAAGTAGTTTGATTTACTGTCATCAAATTGATAATAGGGCTTAAGAGTACAAATAAATCGGAAGGATGATAGCAAAGAGGGGAATTCATGATTTCATATGTAAACAAAAAAGTTAATATAATTGCATTTATTGACTCAGTTTTGTAATTTATCCTCAAAATTTATATTATTGGTGTTCATACCATAACAATTGTGAAGTCAAATTGTGCCAGGCCAATTGAAATGTTATATGTTAGCCACCAGTCAATAGCTTTTTTGTTTCAACTAAGCCAGTTAAATCAGTAAGCAGATTCAGATTCTGTTTGCTGTTCGATTGCGTGGTAGTGAAGATGGACAATGGGCTTTAGCCTTTGATTGACATAGATCATTTGTAGAATACATAAAATGTATGCATATTACATGATGATGCACAAATATTGAATGATAGGAGATATAAATGGATGGATGATTGAATATGAAATAGATAATGCTGATTATATGTGCGATGAAAGGTTACATTGGCAGAGTATTTACCTTACTGCATATTAATTTTATGATTAAATTATTATATATTAGTTAGGAACTTAGGTCCATAGAAATCTATAGCTCACAACTTTTGATTTTTAGTTGGGCTTATGCAGGCTACCTTTAGGACCCAATAACTTGCATACCGATTTTCCTTGTTTAATTTTTTAAGATGTATGTTTCAAATGAGTTACCAAATTTGTGCTATTGTTTCTGTATACGCAGGATTTAAAGGCAGTCTAAGTTACTAGTCACAAGCATTAAGTTTCAGCTTCTCATGTAAAAATTGTACCTATGCTCCTCTCTTGCTTTGCTTCTGGGCTGCAGATGCCTTGGAATGAACAAGGTCATGGATTCACCGTCATCATGGGAAGACCTGTATAACATTAACTGGACTCCAAAAGAGATTTTTGTAAAACTCAGGAAACAAGTTGAAGGCCATCAGCTTGGTCTGAATTTTGAGGTACTCTCATAGTAACACAACTCTATCCGCATAACTATTGGCTAAGCTTAGATTTTTTTGCGATGACACAAAATTGTTATCACAAAGCCTGTTTCTTCCAATTTTTTTGAGATCTAATTCATTACAACCTGCATATTTTGTAAGGCCAGTGTTCATGTCTCTATTTCACTGTAGTCTGTAGTGATAACATGAGGGAATGCTGGCTTAAGTTTTATTTATTATGGAAAGTTTGCTTGGTTAGTTTTGCTTTCTTTGAGAGGCATTCCCAACAAGATTTTGGATTCTACATGTTATTATGCTGTTTCAATTTAATAATATGCTTTTGTCCATATTTTATAGTTTTCTATAGGCTTATGATCTAGCCAAATAAAGATTAAGTTTTTTGTGCCATTTAACTTACAAAGTATTGTCTTAATTAGCTGATTTTATGTCCATATGTGTTAAAAGTGTATTTTTTGATTCCCTGGGTCATGATTCTATCCTTACATCATCTCACCATATTGTGGGTGCAAGTGATTTATATTCTTGTGTTTTTAGAGTCACAAGGTTGAACAACCTAAATTGGATCATGAATGTTGTTATAATCAGCCAACTAAGACACTATTCTCATTCATTTCGTTGACCTGATTAAGATGCAATTGGAAACATTCTTAAAACAACGAATTTCGATCAATAGTCAAATATCAAAGTTGTTCAGGGGTCTATAAAAGTTACAGATGGTTTTAAGCCTAAGGTGATCTGGACACCTTACACTTTGTTGTCAAACATGACTGAAGCAGGTTCTTAAGAAAAAACAAGAAAAAATGGGCAGTGACACAACTGCCAGCTGTAGCAAGGTGGCAAATGTGCAGATGTCATGGCAATTGTGGAACCGCCATGGTGGTTTTGCTCACACATGCCATATTTGACAAGGGGAAATGGACAATTAAGTTAACAACTGCAAACAGAGTTTCTTGCAATTCCCGGCCTTTATTCTTCTTGTTCCAAGCCTGAACTTGATGTAGATGCATAACTACATCCTTAGGGGTCATTGAAATCATCTTTCTGATTCAGTTCTTCTTTGTTAAGTATAGGGAGTTGAATGCAAAAGACGAGTGCCTTTGAGTAACTCGTAGAGCATTGCAAGTGTTGTGATAGTATTGTAAAGGTGATGAGTATCTTTGAAGACTTAAAGGAGCATTAAGCTTGTAAAATGTAGAAGATTTAGCGGCATGAGAAGGCAAGGCCTTACATTTATGGAGTTCCATTTCACATTAGGTTTCCCAAGGTAATCTTGTGCTGACCTCTGTTTCAATTAATGCACACAACTATCTATGTTCAACCTGGCATTAAAACAACCTCATTTGTAGAGCATATGTCCACTGTTTTCTTAAGCAATTAATGGGACCAGGGAAAACATCAAATAAATCATAAAGTTGTTAATTGGAAAGATAAGAATTTGTGTTGGTGAACTAGGTATGGATCATCTGTACTAATTATGAATTATCAAACAATGCAAATATTCTGAATAAAGTGCTTACAATGGTGAATCATATTCAATTTCTAATTCATCCCGATCTTATTCTCACTCTTATTTAGGTTAAAGGTTCCATTCAACTTTGAATATTTGAACCTCAAAATCCCAGCTAATGTATTTAGCCAATCTTGGAATTTGGAGTTACCTTTTAGTCTGAGACTCTCATAATCTGTAATCAATTTGAATATGATAACATTCCCTTTGATTTACGTTTGCAAAGTTCTTTCTATTTTTTTCAATCACCTGACCATCCTTTCCATGCTGTAATTGGGCATCAAATTAGTCTAAAATAGTATCTCCAAACAGTCTGATGCATTGGCTTCGGAATTATATCGGATGGTGGACATTCTGTTGATTTCTTTCTTGTTCACACTGATGCTTCTGTTTGCTGGAGGGTGGCAGGAGGGAGTGTTGGAAGGAGGCGAGGGGGATGAAGGGGGAACAGGGAGGATGTAGGGCACACTTGTCTTGAAAGAGGGTCAAGTCACAGTTAAAATTTTGAACCACTAATCAACTGAATCATTTGCAACTAAATATTGAAGTCTAGCATGTCCAAATAAGCATCACTCCCACTAAGCAAAAGAAGAAAGAGACAACTTCACTATTATAATACAAGATACTGGCTTCAAGGGCATTCTGCAGTCACGCTGACAATTCTAAGTCATTCAACATGTTCATGAGTTTAGAGTTTCTGCAACTGGTAGTTCTTTGCTGCCTAGCCACACTGCCTCTGGTAGGTCCAATGCCCCAGCTTCCTTCATTGCTTTGGTTCATATCTTAATTAGTGAAAGTAGGCAATAAGCCAGCTTTTGACATCTGTTCTGACACTTTCTTGCTGCCTACTTCCTAGAGGAGGTGCCTTATTTACAAGACTTTCAAGTTGGTTCATGGTTGGTGGAATATCTGTTTGGGATCTTTCCCCCCTTAAGCTGGATGAGGGGTTCTCTTTTAGTGGTGTATGAGCTGCTACCTGGTGCTTTAGGAGCTTACCAGATGTTTCAATTCTATCTGTAACTTGTTTGCTTTGAAACAATTCTGAAAGAATCAGGATTAAGTTGCTTCCCCCTTAAAAAGGATATCAAAGAATTGTTAATGATCACACAGCTTACATGCTTCCGTATTGTAATGTTCCCTTTTGGGATATTCTTTAAAACAATAATATTCACTCAAAATATGATAATATTTTTATCAAAGATTATGAATTTATGATATATATTCCAGTCAATAAATCATAGCACAATACCCAAAGTTGATCAATTTGTGAATTCTCCAGAAATACTTTGCAAAACTGTTGAATTAAAGAACCCCGTACCTAGCTTGTCAAGGGCATGAAAAAACCCCGTCCTTCCAACCCTTAGCCCACCCCCGCGAGCCCCGACCCCATCTGATTTGCAAATACTACCTAGAATTCAGAATTGATAACTTGATGTATTTGCTAGACTATTGCTGATTTATATTTCTTGATGTATTGACAATTCAATCCTTAAATAATACTTGAATGCTTTACGAATGATTCTTGAGTGCATTTCTGCAATTATATATGGCTAAATAACTACTTCTTTGTAATATGAAGTTCTGAATTCATATGCTGAATTACTTGTGAATTGATTGTAGATTTTTATTTCTGAATTCATAATTGAATGTGTGTTCCATGGATTATTTATCTTTCAATGAATTGCTTGGAATGAATGATCTCTTCCCCAAGAAATGATCTCCCTCTATACCTTCTTCTTGAGAGAGTCACACCTCTACAAAAGGGAAATTAGGTGTGAGTTCCAAGTGGCTCTACAAAATCTAGCATTCTGCAGATGGTAGGATTGAGGAGTTCAAAGCGAAGTTTGTGGTGAGAAGGTTCTCCCAAAATGAGGGAGTGGACTATGAGGAAACATTCACTCTAGTCGCCAGATACACTTCCATTAGAATAGTTGTCTTTAGTTTCATTTATGGGATGGAAGATACATTAGATGGATGTTAAGACCACTTTTCTTAATGGTATTATTGATGGAGAAATGTATATAGAGCAACTTCAAGGCTTTCAGGTAAATGGGAAGGAATCCCATGTTTGCAGGCTTAAGAAGTCCTTGTATGGACTCAAATAGGAATTAAGAGCTTGGTATTCCAGGATAGATGAATATTTGCAAAGTATGGGCTTCACCAAAAGTGAAGCAGATTCTGATCTATATTATATAATCATTTGGATTAATCTGCTTATTTTGGTGTTATACGCAGATGATTTGTTTATTATAGGAGCAGAGCAACTCATTGCAAGGTGCAATGTAGAATTAGCTGCTAAGTTTGAGATGGAGGACATTGGAATGACACATTACTTCTTGGGTTTAGAGGTTTAGCAAAAACTAGGGGAGATCTTCCTTGGATAGTGTAAGTATGTAGTTGAGATCTTGAAGCAATTTTGGATGGAAGATTGCAAACCTATGACCACACCTATGATCACTAATTTGAAGGTCACAACTTAAGACTCAGAGTTGGTGGATCCCACATTGTACATGCAGTTGATAGGTTCCTTAATGTATTTGGTCAACACTAGACTAGATATATATTTTGTAGTTAACACCTTGAGTTATTTCATGGTGGAACCAAGGCAGGAGCATTGGGTAGCAGCAAAACATGTGCTCAGATATTTGAGGAGCATAATGGAGTATGGTTTGAGATATCTAGGAGATAGTGAAGTAAAGTTGCAGGGGTATACAAACTCAGATTGGGCAGGTAATGTAGTAGATAGGAAGAGGACCTCAAGCTGTTGCTTTAGCTTGGTTTAGTGATGATATCTTGGTTTAGCTGGAAGTAGAATTTGGTGGCACTTAGCTCGGCAAAATCAAAATACATGGATGCCAGTATTATTAGTTGTGAAGCCATTTGGCTTTGCAAGTTACTCATAGGATTGTTTGATTAGGAGTTGGATCCCACAATCATTTATTGTGATAGTTAAGAGTTGTATCAAACTCTTAGAGAATCTAGTATTTCATGATAGGTCTAACTCTAAGCACATAGAGATTATATATCACTTTATTCATGACAATATTAAGATGGGAGCAGTTAAGCTCTAGTATATTTCCACAAGTCAGCAGATAGTTGATATTCTGCCCAAGCCCTTAGTAAAAGGGAAGTTTGAAGCATTCAAAGACAAACTTGGGTTGGTGCAAAATTCCTTCCTCACTAAGAGGGAGTGTTGATTTTTTAGCTCGGATAGAAACTTCTGCACAGGTTGAGTGTGAACGTGTTGGAAGTGCTTCGAGTTATTCTGATTTTCATTTCAATTTTTGTAAAAAGTGAAAGTCTCTTATTTAGCTAATTAAATCTAATAAAGTGTAACCATACATTAATGATTTAGATTTATCTTCCAACTCATTTCTTGCAAGGGATAAGGAGCTTTTTGAAGATTAGATTTTTGCTAAAATAAAGATAGGTGCAAGATAGAAGAATTATATAGTAATAAATTTTGTGTAGCTGTGTGATGAACAATATGTAGAGGTTTCCTTGTAAGTTTTTAGAAGGAATGAGAAGATGATTTGAAGGTGTAATTTTTTTTGTATTTGTTTTATACTTTTGTAACTTGAAGTTTCAATTGTGTGATTGATGCATTGCCAAAAGAATAATTTTTAACATAGAACATTAGGACTTTGGTTGCATTGGTTGAAACTCTTCAATTTGACACCCATATAAACGTTTTGGATTTAGGGGGAATGGTGGGGAGAATCCAACTCCCATGGAGATATCAAGTACCAAGGAAAACAATGGCAAAACATTTGGAGAGAGAACATGTTAGTTTATTCAACACATTTGGTGGACCATGGGAGCATCAAGATTAACTTGCTAGGTTGAAGTGAAAATCAGCAAGAAGCTAGAGGACCGCAAGAGGTTGGAGGAGAACTTTTGATCACGAGTTTAGTGCTAGCTTGGAGATTGTAAAATGGTTCAATAGCACATTTGGTTTATAAAAAGAAGGTTTCTAGTATGGCCCAAATTGACTAAAGACTAGAGATATTTGTCAAGTGGAGGCCCATTGTTGAGAATGGTATAGTTTGTCCCTATTCTTGAAGCGTTGTAGATTAGGAAGGCCCAACCTGACTCAACATTTGTGACTAGTTATGTGTATTCCTAATCACAAGGTGTTGGGGACAATTGTGTATCCCCTTGTTTGCAACTTTGAAGGAGGATAGATGAGTGTGTTCCTATCCTTGGTTGAGAGTTAAGTGAGGCCATATCCCATTGAGGGGGTGTAGTGTGGCCATTCCTACTACTAATTGTAAGCATGTTGAACTAACGGTGTGTATCACATATGAAGTTTCTCCCCTTGTCTTAGGACTATGATGTAATTGGGGGAATGTTAGAAATATTTATTACATAAACTTATGGTGTGGTAAATAAATTTTAATAAGGGGTTAGTAAGAGGTGAGTTGTAACAACACCAATGTAGAAATAAGTTTACGAATTAAGTTTGTTGATATGAGTTTGTATCCTAGAAAATAGGATCATAAACAAACTTATCTTGTGCATAAATGTAGTTGATTTTTTAATAAAGATTATGTTAATATGTTTGCATTGAAAATTTTGACACTTTAGTTGTCTTTTTAGCATGCATGGCTGTTGGTTTGGTGCGGCCAATGAATCTTAACAAAGTTTACTTGAGTTGATGCATTTCATTTCTTTCATTTTTTCTACTTGTATTGCCTATGATTATTTGAAGGCTAGTTTGGCAAGCAATTGGTAGCCCTTTAACAATTACAAGGAAGTCTACTAATTTGATTGGGCCTACCCTCAAAGTCATGAACAAGCATAGGAATTTCATAACTAGATTACCATCTTTGTTGAAGTTCTTAATTGTGGATTCTTGATCATCGACTTAAGTGGGACCATGATTTATGGATTGTGATATACCACGCAAAATATGATCAATTTTTCTCTTTATATGCTATCACATGCACAAATGATTTACTATTTTGTTCAATACAGTAGAGTATGCTAGTGTTCTTGTGGAGCAATGAGCAAATCCATAAAAAAGTGTTCTTGTTATATAAATTTTCTTAGGCTATGCCATCAAAATTTGTTACTCTCCCTATATTAGTTACCTACTTTGAGAAAAGGTTCAAGAAGCTAAATAGTTATTTATTCAAGCTAATCAATTGTATTCACTTTTAACTATGTACTTTGTTCATCACATTACGTTTTCCTTATTTGCAAGAACAAAATTTTGTGCCACGTTTGACTGGTAGGACATATTGCACCAATCTGTATTTGTGTGTTATTCAATTGCCCTAATAATTATTGGAGTTCACTTTGTATGAAGGCACTTACCATATTTGGAGTGTGTTGTGAACTTGGCCAATTTAATCCAAGTACTGTGTTGTAAAACTGGTTGTGGTAGTGTATATGCAAGCAGCATCTCTACCTCCTGCTATTATAATTGGAGAAGTGAAAATTTTTGGTTGGGCAACAAATTTGCTTCGTGTACAATGAACGATTGATTGTTTCATGCAAGTTTCACAAAGTTCTAAATTTTGTTTCAATGTCTTCTGAGTTCATCTTTTCTATTTCAATGCGTTGAATTGGATATTTTTGTTTGGACTTCTTGTTTATGGTGCAAAATATAAACAAATTGTGTTTATGCTATTTTCTTTATACTAGGTTCATACCTTTTTTCTTTTGGAAAATGCTTGTTTCTATCATTTAGAGGGCTTCACAATTGAGACAATGGGGTTTGACTTGTTGATTTATTCTGAGGCTCTATTATGGAGTCCATGTTTCATTCCTTTGAAGTTGAATTGCTCTTTGTTCCAAATTAGTATTGATAATGCTATTTTGTGACATTTTTCTAGCTATGGGCCACTTATTCCCTTGTTTACCTCTTTGTTAGTTTCCTTAAAGTTCTCCATGTGCATATCTGCTATCATACTTTTTGTGTTCTCCAACAAGTGACGTTTGTACTATGAACCATAGATAGAAAACTAGCATAGATTCGCCATGACTTGGTGCTACTTGTGAATCATATGGTAAAATGCACCAAGTTGATGGGACTCATGAGCCAAGTCTAGACTGCATATTCATCAAGACTTGCCTGATTTTTGTAAAAAAAACTTCAGCTGTGTTCTTACATGACTCGCAATTTTTGAGGTTGGACTCACTTGACATGAAAACATAAAAATCCCACACCCCCTGTTCATTTTTTCATTTAGTTGTCTCTTGTTTTGACCAGCAAAGTTGCATATTTGGAGGTAGGTGATAGAGAAGGGTTTGGAATGCTTTTTGAAATTGTGTTTGAAGATTCAAACAAATTTGGACCGTTTTTACAAAGGTATATATCTTTTCTTTTTTCAAATTTCAAATGACAAATGTTGAAAACCTAGGGGTGATGTTGCCCATTTCCTAAGCTGACAAATTTTATCTTATAAATGTTTGTGTTAACAATTTGTTTCAAAACTTTGCTGATTTATTTTTTATCGTTAAAATCAACAATGGCAAGTTAGGGCAAAGTAGCGTTGGCAAAGACCTTGCATAGAAGTATGGGATGTTGGGTGATGCCAATGATGAGGTTCGTTGTAATTGTTGCAAGTTTTTTATGACAAGGGGAATTAATAGATAAAAATACCACCTCGCTCAAACACCTAGACATGATGTGAGGGTGTGTGATAAGCAGCCCAAAGAGGTTGTGAGAGAAATGGATGCCCTAATTACCATTTTTGATATGAAAAAATAGAAAGGAAGAGGATAAGGGAAGCAATGGCAGCGGTGATGAATGTTGATCTTGATTTATCTATAAATTCTTTTGTTGCCCCATGCATCCGTCATCCACTTTTCTCTACAAGTGAGACTCTTGAGAGTTCAAGTAATCTTCCTTCTTCACCCAATTTCTTTATTCCACACAATGTTCTAAGGACACAACCTTTGTTTGAAGTTACCACTTAAATAAAGAGAAACACCATGAGACTAGGATGGTAGTGGCAAATTTTTGGTATTATAATAATTTACCCTTAAATATGGTGAACCCATATTGGGAAGGCTTAAAAAATGCATTGATAGTTGCTGCTAAGGGGTTTTAGATTCCGACATCTAAGGATTTGAGTAGGCCATTGCTAGTGGAAGCCATAAAAAATACATGGCTTATGGTTGATGATCAAAAGAAAATATGATTTTAAAAATGATACATCTTTTTAGATGGATGGACAAATGGTTGGAATATGACTCTTGTTAACTTTTTAGTGGCTTTAAGTAGCACATTGGTGTTTTTGAAATTCATAGATGTAGATTTTATGTGATCAGATTAGAAAGAAAAAATAATTTCAAATTCAACATTAGAACACAGCCAATACCCTAGGAAAACCCTCCAACTCGAGGGAGAAAAACCCATCCAATATATCTCCTATATATTGATTCAATATGAGCAGAATTCTGCTTACAATTCAGGCACAATACAATGCCTAATCAATACAAAGAACAACACCTCTCCTAGATGCAAACAACAAGATTTTACTTGAATCGATCTGTTGCTATATTGATGAAGATCTGCTGTTCAGATCGCACTTCTTCTCCTTCTCTAAATCTGCTTGACTTGATGATGCAAATGAATGAAAACACCTTGTATATATATACACCAAGAAGAAAGGATGTGTCTCTTCACAAAGAGGTCAGCCTCAAGGAAAGACGTCCTTTCTAGAAGGGTGCGAATTTCAAGAGAGGTCGGCCTTCATAAATAAATATCTTTTATTTATTTTTATTTTAATATTTTATCTTTTGTGACTTAATGAAGGCGTCTCTTATTTAAATAAGCAATAAATAAATTTAAATAGCTGTAAGCTATTATTTAAATTTATTTCACAATTTGCCCTTTAAGTATTCACCACGAGTTGCTAATAAACATCAACACTCCCTCTCAGCTAGGGAGGAATACTTCCATCTGTGTAATACTTATCACCTCATAGTGATGTTGAACAACATGACTTCATTCATGTAAGAAAGAGCTTATCACCTCATCGTGAAAGCATATCACCTCATCGTGATATCAACCATCATGGCTACCTCCATAGATGGTATGTACAAGTGCTCATCACTCAATGTGATGTTGTCACCTCATCGTGACTTTCACCATGGCTCCTCCAGAGGGTGAAACACAAGTACAAGTAAATCATCACGGACTCCCTCATGTGATGTCGTCATGGAGTCACACACATGACATCCACCATGGCTCTCCTAGAGGGTGGAATCAAGGGATTTCACCTCGAACTTCTCTTACAGAGAAGAACTCATTAACAAGGGATTTCACCTCGAACTTCTCTCACAAAGAAGAACTCATTAAAGAGGATCACTGACACTGAGACTCCTTGTCAGTTAAGGCTGTATTTTCCACCATACCAAGCTTATCTCGAAAGTACACAAACTTTATTCTGGAGAGAGGCTTGGTGAGAATGTCTGCCGTCTACTCATCAGTGCTGATATACCTCAACTGTATAGCTTTCCTCAATACCATATCTCTGATATAATGGTATTTGATCTCAACATGCTTTGTTCTGTCATGAAACACAGGATTGACAGAAAGCTTCACACAACTCTGGTTATCACAATGGATGATAGTAGGCTCCATTGATTGTCCAAACAATCCTGTAAGGAGCTTACGAAGCCACACTGCTTCACGAGCTGCAACACAAGCTGCTATGTACTCTGCCTCGACTGTACTCAATGCTACTGAAGACTGCTTCTTGCTGCACCAAGATATCATGGCAGATCCCAAACTAAAGCAACAACCAAAGGTACTCTTCCGATCAATGACACACCCTGCCCAATCAGAATCAGTAAAGCCATGCAGCTCCAAATCCACACCTGTAGAATATTTCAATCCATATCCAACTGTGCCACGCAAGTATCTCAGGATATGTTTAGCTGCAACAAGATGTATCTGCCTTGGTTCACACATAAACTGACTAAGTGCACTCACTGCATAGCAGATATCAGGTCTAGTGTTAACTAGATACATCAATGAACCAATCAACTGCCTATACATCGTAGAATCCACCAATTCAGAGCTAGCTGCAGCTTCCTTCAACTTATGTAAGTTGGTCTCCATGGGTGTAGACATAGGTTTGCAATCAATCATACCAAACCTCTTTAGAATGTCAATAGTATACTTGCCTTGACTTAGAATCATCTCATTTGGCTTTTGCCAAACTTCTAAGCCAAGGAAGTAATGCATAAGACCAAGATTCTTCATCTCAAACTTAGAAGCTAACTCCTTCTTACATTTTAGAATCAAGTGTTCTTCTCCAGTGATAATCAAATCATCAACATACAGAACCAGAATCAAAACCTCACCATTTATTACCTTGAAGTAGAGGTTAGAATCTGCATCATTCTTTGAGAAACCCAAACTCAACATGTAACGATCAATCCTTTCGTACCAAGCACGAGGAGCCTGCTTAAGACCATACAAGGCCTTCTTCAACTTGCAAACATGAGACTCCTTCCCATGTACTCAAAACCATCGGGTTGCTCAATGTAAACCTCTTCTTCTATGACACCATTCAGAAAGGTTGTCTTTACATCCATTTGGTGAATCTTCCATCCTCTAGATGCAGCAATAGCAATAATGGTCCTGACAGAAGTATAACGAGCCATAGGAGCAAAGGTTTCTTCATAGTCAACTCCCTCTTTTTGTGAGAACCCTCTAGCCACAAATCTTGCCTTGTACTTCTCAATGCTCCCATCAGCGGCATGCTTGATCTCGAAGAGCCATTTAGAAGACACCACAAATTTGCCTTCAGGTCTAGGAACAATATCCCAAACATCATTCTTAAGTATGGATTGATACTCCTCAGTCATAGCATCTTTCCAAACTTGTTGACTAGAAGCTTCTTCAACACTTGGAAGGCTCTGAATCAATGATATGACTCATCAAAGCTACATAACCAGAGAACTTATGAGGTCTCTTACTTTCTCTGAAAATTCCTCTTGGGGCTGCAAAAATTTCTGCCTCCTGCATTATTTTCCTAGCCCAAAGAGGTCTCTTTTTTCCAATCACAATATCTGTAGGCCCATCAGTAGGCTCCAAGGGTTCAGCTGGATCATCATCTTCCTTTGATTCTGGAACCTCCCTCTGATTCTCAAGAATATGGTCAACTTCCATATCCTCATGAGGCTCTTCTTCATCAATCTCCATATGAGATCCCTTGGATCTTCTGAATGCAACATCCTCCTCAAATGTGACATCTCTACTAATCTCAATAGTCCTCTGACCCGGAATCTAGATTTTGTAAGCTTTAGAAGTCTTACTATAGCCTACCAAAATTCCCTTCTTGCCAGAAGGTTCCAATTTTGTCCTCTTTTCCTTAGGTATATGAATATATACTGGACACCCAAAGATCCTCAAATGACTTACTTCAAGTTTCACCCCAGAGAATGCTTCTTCAGGAGTAATGTTCTCCAAGATTCTGTGAGGACTTCTATTCTATACATAGATTGCAGTTCTGGATAGTTTAGCCCAAAGAGAAATTTGCAGGTCTTGGTCATGAAGCATGGCTTCGACTACTTCCACGATAGTTCTGTTGAGGATTATAAGGAACGCTAAGCTCCCTCTTAATCCCTGCTTCAATGCAAAAGTTACGAAAAATAACAGAAGTGTATTCTCCTCCATTATCGGATCTCAACACCTTGATCCTCTTCCCGGACATATTCTGCACCTGAGCTTTGAATTCTCTTAATCTATCTAATACTTCCTCAGATTCTTTAGATCTCAAGAAATAGATCCAAGTCTTTCTAGAGTAGTCATCAATAAAAATAATGTAATACAAGAAACCGCTCGAAGACGCAACAAACATTGGACCACATAAATCAGAATGAATAAGATCTAAGACACATTTGGATCTACTTTCACTATTATGGAATGGGCCTTTTGTATTCTTACCCAAAGCGCAGCCTTTGCAGGTTCCTTCATGCTTCTGGTTGAATTTAGGAAGGCCTGTGACCATCTTCTCCATAACAGGCAGTGCTCAAAATTGAAGGTGAGCCAGTCTTCGATGCCAAAGATCACCCAAACTCGCGGAGTCATGTACTAGAGCCTGAATGGGGTGCGTGCATAGCCTGTAGAGACACCCATGTCTAACTCCAACCATTTGGGCAATCTTGAAGTTGGAGTTCTTAGTCCATATGAGAAATTTGCCTTCAGAAAAGGCAACTTGATAACCCTTGTCTTCCAAGGTTGATATGGAAACAAGGTTCTGCTTGATGCTTGGAACGAATAGCACATCATCCAACTATAATGAATCGCCGAAATCCAAATGTAGAGATGAAGTCCCAACTCCTTTAACCGAGTAACTAGCATCATCTCCAATAATAACTTGTTCGTTGGAATCTTTCATCACCAAATCAGATAGATGCTCCCTGAATCCGGTGATGTGGTGAGAGGCACCACTATCTATCAACCAAGTGTTGGTGTCGGTAGATACATTACTTGACAAGGCTGAATAGAACATGTATTCACTTGTATCCTTTTGCATAGAGGCATCATCGACATTAGCAACGACGGCCTGTTGCTTAGGCCTCGAAGGACATTCCTTTGCAAAATGACCATACTTGTCACATCGGAAACATTGGACCTTGGAGAGGTCCCTCTTCTTCTTAAATGCGGGGCCAACATCAGCTCCTCTTATCTCTGTTTCTTTTAAAATACCCTTTCTTCCCACCTTTCTTCTTCGAGGATTGAGTGGCAAGGACATGAAGATCTTCATTAACGGAGCTTTTCCCAATACCTCTTGCAGCCAACCTAGACCCTTCTTGAATATAGTCTGCCCTCAATCGATCAAACTTGGGAAGCTTCGATCTTGCACTAATTCCTTGAATATAAGACTCCCAAGATGAAGGGAGACCATTGAGAACCAACATGGTTAGATCCTTGCTATCGACAACATGCCCAATAGACGAGAGCCGATCTCTCAATTCAATTATTCTCATGAAGTAGGCAATGATAGTTTCTCCCTTCGCCATCTTCAAGTGATGAAGTTGTTGCTTCAGTGCAAGAGCTCGGTTGGTGTTGTTGATTTCATACATCTCCTCTAGGGTTTTGAACATTTCTCTTGTAGTCCTTAACTTGGAGACGATAGGAACAATATGATCCTTCATCAAATCAACCAGCATCTTCTTTGCCCTAGTATCTTTCTTCTTCCATAGGGCCTTTTCTTCCTCTTCCATAGGCTCGGGGGTAGAGCTCTCCACAAACTCTGCCAATTCGCTTTCCTCCAAGGTGAGCATGATCCTGAATCTCCACGAAGTGAAGTTTGACGCTCCCTCAAGCCTATCCTCAATCTTAAGGCCATTCACCATCTTGACAAGTGAATGAAGATGAGAAAATACGACAAGGGTATGGCTAATAAACACAAATCTGATCGGGATCCTCTTCAAACCCGCTCTGATACCATGTAGATTTTATGTGATCAGATTAGAAAGAAAAAATAATTTCAAATTCAACACAAGAACACAGCCAATACCCTGGGAAAACCCTCCAACTCGAGGGAGAAAAACCCAGCCAATATATCTCCTATATATTGATTCAATATGAGCAGAATTCTGCTTACAATTCAAGCACAATACAATGCCTAATCAATACAAAGAACAGCACCTCTCCTAGATGCAAACAACAAGATTTTACTTGAATCGATCTGCTGCTATATTGATGAAGATCTGCTGTTCAGATCGCACTTCTTCTCCTTCTCTAAATCTGCTTGACTTGATGATGCAAATGAATGAAAGCACCTTGTATATATAGTTATACACACCAAGAAGAAAGGATGTGTCTCTTCACAAAGAGGTCGGCCTCAAGGAAAGACGCCCTTTCTAGAAGGGCGCGAATTTCAAGAGAGGTTGGCCTTCATAAATAAATATCTTTTATTTATTTTAATTTTAATTTTAATATTTTATCTTTTGTGACTTAATGAAGGTATCTCTTATTTAAATAAGCAATAAATAAATTTAAATAGCTGTAAGCTATTATTTAAATTTATTTCACAATTCGCCCTTTAAGTATTCATCACGAGCTGCTAATAAACATCAACAATAGATACTTTGCATGAAGCTACGAATGTTGAGACTTTGCAATTTGTTGGATGGGTTGATCTAAAAGATTGGGGTTGAGAATATTGTCCAAATTGTTACAAACAACACAACAACATATATATTTGTGGAGAGACATATAATGGAGAAGCATCCCACTATCTCTTAGACTCCTTGTGCTGCACGTTGCTTTGATTGATGCTAGAGGGAATTGGGAAGATTGGATGGGTCAAAAGTATGGTTTAAGATGCTAATCAAGTTACCAAATTTATCTACAACCATACTTGGGTTCTTTTGTGATGAGATCACACAAATGGCAAGGAGCTTGTGCAATTTCGAGTGACACGATTTACCACCGATTTACTTATTTATAGAGCATTGTAGCCACAATTCCTTCTCTCTAGTAGATGTTTGTGAGCAATGCCTAGATGGTGTCTCCATGTTTTAAAGAAAACCAAAGGGGAGAAGGCCAAAAGAACAATTTATGATGAGCTATTCATAAAAGATGCAAAGGAGTTACTTAGGGTAAGTAACAATTACAAACAAAAATTTTAAGAGAATTTTAAATTATTATTACTATTTATTTGTTTTTAGTTAAGTATGTAATAATTTAAAATTTATTTTCAATTTTTTAGGTGATAGAACCTTAGTTCAAGTTTTTTGCATTTGGTGGATGGTGATGACACTAATGGATTACCTCTATGAGGCCATGGATAGGGCCAAAGAGGCATTTTGTATTACTATGATGGAAACAAAAGAAAATATGAGATCATTTGGCACATCATTGATTATAGATGGATGAACCAACTCCACCACTCAATACATGCCTTGGCCTTTTACCTTAACCCAAAGTTTTACTTCTTTGAAACATTTAGGGTTTATGATTTCATGAGAGGCATTGTTTCATGCATTGACAAGATGGTATAAGATAATTAGAGACAATTTTTGATGAGTTGGAGGTCTACAAGGGGGCGACTCAAGCAATTCAAAGAAGTGAAAAACATTAGCTAGGTAAAAAATAATTCTTTAATTTTTAGGTTGATACTAGAAAGTGGAAAGTAGAAACTTGAAAATTTGAACAAGCTCTAATTTTTAAGTTTTTTTTTTTCACTGTTTTATTAGTAGATTTGTGGCAGAAGAATTATACTACTAGCACACCAAATATTTAGAGGCTAGTTACACATGTTTTGTCCCTGCCTTGTAGTGCTTGTGGATTTGAATGCAATTGGAGCCTATTTGAGAGAATTCACACAAAAAAGGTGGAGGGTCCTTCACATGATGCCATTGACTTGGATGACATTGATCCTTTTGTTGATCGGATTGTCGAAGAACACAATGATATCATGTTTATTGATGAATTTTTTTCTGAATCGGGAAGAACAACAGCAAAAGCAGCAGAGGTAGATGTATTGGAGGAAGATGAAGACATTTATCACTTAGGAGGAAACAATGAGTCCTCATGTTGATATTGACTTACCTTCTAGTTTTAGGCCCGAACAATTAATTTACATTAGAAGGGAAGAGGAGGATGTAGATTGTATTGGATGTTTTTGACATATGTAAATAGTTATAGTGCTATTATAAAATTATTATGTATAATTTTGTTGTAATACAATGTATTGACTTTGAAACTCTAAAATTTAAAATTTTGAGTGTTTGAGAGTCATATGATGTTAATGTTTGAATTATGATAAAATGATGGTTAGAATAGACTTTTATGTTCTCTAAAAAGATTTTGTGTAATTATGTGTTTTTGAAAAGTTACAATGTTTTTTGCCAAGTTCGTGCCAAGTCGGTGTTTTCAAACCATGTTGTGAACACTATTTTTTTGTCTAACCTATCCAACTTTAAGGGTGCAAATTTTCTTGCCCTCTTGATTTGAGATTTTTCAATCTTGCCTTGTATATACTAAGGGCCTCAAATACAAGCTTTTCTCATTCTGCATTGGTGTTGTTGAGAATTAGGGTTTTATTTTAGTTTTTTTGTTCTACTAAGTTGTCGGTTCTGGTACGGGTACAAGATTCTAGTACGCTAGTACGGCAATTTTTTTCTTGGGTACAGTAGTATATAATTTATATAAAAAATTGCAAATACATTTGATATATCATATATTATTATATTTTAAAATAACGACATTTGATATTTGATAGTATAATACATCATCATTGACCAATGATATTATGATAGTCATAAAGACAATTGTCTAAGTTGTCAGTTTTGGTCTTCATTCCTAGACCCCCTCATTGTAATCAATTTTTTTATGTGACAATAGATCCCATTAACTAGTGGGGGTTGGGAGTGGAGGTCCTAATGGGTTTGAGGGTTAGCACCCCTCATGAGGGTCTGGGGGCAATGTCCCCAGCGGGGTTGAGGGGCAGTGCCCCTTGTGGGGGTTTGGGGGCAACACCAAGCCCAAATTAAGGCCTTTGAAACCACACAAACCTTAATGGTGCACATCATTTTCACAATTTTATCTTCAAAAGCACTTTTTGCATTTTTTAAAGTGTTTTTTTTTTAAATTATTTTTTGGTGCCCACAAGGTGCTGGCACCTGTAGGAACACTTGGGAGCGCCTCAGACGCCCTGGGCACTCCTAGACCCAAACACTCCTAGAGTGGGCACGGGTGCTTCAAATGAAGAACCCGGTAACTCAGTTGTTCTATTTACATCCCTACCAAATTGTGTGTGGCGTGAAGACTTCCATTGGCAATTTTGTAGTGGTTGATGATGATACATGCTAGTGCAAAATCTCACACACCTTTTAACTGGTTTCTCCTGGATGACTCATATTATGCCTTATGGGCTCAAGCCAACAACACAAATGATACAAAATTTTACCTGTAGTTTAGAGATTGGACCAAATCTCCCTCACTAGTTTGAAGCTCTATTTAACCAGTGGAGTAGTTTCTAGCAGATCTGAAGTATTAATGGAGACTTCTGCATTTACTGACCCAATTCTTTGTCACTAGAACCTAAATTCCCATTAAACAAAGTAGTGCAGATCTATACAAAATTACAAATTGACAATTGATTTATTCATTCAGCACAAATATTTGACCAATACATGCTGTCCCTGGTATATGCTTGGCCATGCAATGCTCATTGTATCAGTTTGAGAAGATACTTAACAAAATACTAAAGAACCAATTTCTGATCCACTCACTAAATACATAGTTCTTTGAAGAAAAATTATCTAGCAGATCTATGTTCTGACATCCAAATTGCTGTATTTAACATATTTGTTCACGAATGCAAGAATTGCATCAGATTTACTTGAATACTTAAGAGCTCAATGAGAATTCATATATGACATGCCCACTAAAGCTCAAAATTCTTTGTGAATAAAAATAGAAGAATGGATTCAATAAAAATGGCATATAATTTACAACAAGTGCCTTGACCCATTGGGCTAAACATTCAGCTACAATCGGTTATAGCAGAAATTTGACATTCCCATTAAATAATTCACTCAATACAAATTACACAACAATGTGAAGTCACATTTAGTGATAGAAAGACTATTGTGTTTCTTATACCACTTCCATTTTCATGAAAGATAACCTCAGTTTACAAAGAGATGCTGCCATGCAACAACTAACAATCTCAAGTTCAAATAAAACAGTAGTGTCTCTCATCTAAACTTATGGCATAGGAAGGATACAAGAAATCTACAATCAAACCAATGGCACATCTAAAGGACATACTCCAACTCTCCTATATAATCATCAAAATGACCTAAAGCAAGATCTTGTTTGAACTCTTTGCTTCCTGTAGGCTGCATCCAGCAACATCCTTTAAAACCTGAAAGTAATAAGGATACTGCCATTAGTGAGCAATGTGCAAATTAGCTAAAATAAACTAAAATTGGACAAACACCTAAGGGCAAACAATATATGAGCCAGGAGAAAAGATAAGATGAGAGGATAGAGATCTCCTTTTATAGCAATCAACTGCCTTTTCATTGATCTGTTGATGCCTCTAGCTCATTACATTTCCCCCTAGGCCACCTTTTCTAGAATGATCCATCCCCACAATGCTATGTATAAAGAAAATTCAAGGTATTCTCTCTTTTCTGTAACTCCTAGGCCTAGGTGACAGATACCATCCCTTTCATTGTATTTTTGTCTTATATTGATGGATGTATTCACAACAAGGTTTCATTCTAGGTGCAATTTGTTCTAGGTACGATATAGACACAGCATATTTTTTTATAGGGCCAATACGGGGCACTTCCAGGGTAGTAAGGACATAATACTTAATAATTACTTCATCACTTTGGGAAAGGATGAAGTGCTGTTGTAATCTTCTGCCATATTTTGTTGTCAAGGAGATCCATCTCAGTTGGCATGAAAACAGCACACAAACTTCCATCTTAGGCATATTGTATTGTTGCACAATATTTTTGACAAGTACTTACACCCTGATCTTCTGGATCTCTCTGATAGGATCTTTCGTTGAGTCCGATATGTAACAATTGTTTGTTAGTGTTTCTTAGATCAGATTAATTTAACCAATTGAATAAAAGAAATGCAACACATAAGACAATGAACACAACAAGATACCCTGGGAAAACCCTCCTCTTGAGGGAGAAAAACCCAGCAAATATATCTCTTATATATTGAAGGAATAAGAGCAGAAATCTGCTTGAACTCAGGCCCAACACAATGCCGAATTTGATACAATGAATGATAGCATCTCTCTTAGATGCAAAGATACAAATGAATATGTTTCTCCTTTTAATCGGTCTGCTGCTACAAAATGATGATCTGCTGTTCAAGTATGAACTTCTTCTATGTATGTGAATCCAAGTATGAGCTTCTTCTATGACTGCGAATTCTGCTCTGCCAAAATAGCGAACTTTCTTTTGTGTATATTCGAATATGTGTTACCATCAAAAGGTAACCTTGTATATATACCTTCTTGGCGCCTCTTCATATGGGTCGGCCTTTTTGATAGATATTTTAAATAACAAATAAGGTCGGCCAGAATAAGTACATAATATATCTTAATTATAAGGTCGGCCCATGTACTAGTGAAGACCGACGCTGCATTAACATCAACACTCCCTCTCAGCTAGGGATGAACTTCTATCTGCACAAGACACATTATGTTAGAATGAAAACAAAATAAAATATCACCTCAACGTGATATTAACCATTATGGCTACTCCCATAGATGGTAAAGAACTCATCACGGATTCTCTCACGTGATGTTGTCATGGAGTCACACACATGACATCCACCATAGCTTCTCCCAGAGGGTGGAAACAAGGGCTTTCACCTCAACTCTCTCTCATCAGAGAATTGCATTATCAAGGACTTACACCTCAACTCTCTCTCAGCAGAGAATTGTATTAACAAGGGCTTGCACCTCAACTCTCACTCAGCAGAGAGTTGCATTCTCAATAAGGATCACTGATTACTGAGACTCTTTCTCAGTCAAGGCTGCATTCTCCACCATACCAAGTTTCTCTCGGAAGTATACAAACTTCATCCTGGCGAGAGGCTTGGTGAGAATGTCTGCCGTTTGCTCTTCAGTGCTGATATACCTCAACTGTATAGCTTTCCTTTGCACCATATCTCTAATATAGTGGTACTTGATCTCAACATGTTTTGTTCTGTCATGAAACACAGGATTGACAGAAAGCTTCACACAGCTTTGATTATCACAGTGTATGATAGTAGGCTCCATTGATTGACCAAACAATCCTGCAAGGAGCTTACGAAGCCACACTGCCTCACGAGCTGCCACACAAGCTGCAATATACTCTGCTTCAGTTGTACTCAAGGCCACTGAAGACTGTTTCCTGCTACACCAGGAGATCATAGCAGTCCCCAAACTGAAGCAACAACCAGAAGTACTCTTCCGATCTGAGACACATCCTGCCCAATCAGAATCAGTAAAACCATGCAGCTCCAAATCCACATTTGAAGAATATCTCAACCCATATCCAATTGTGCCACATAAATATCTCAGGATATGTTTAGCTGCTACAAGATGTATTTGCTTTGGTTCACACATAAACTGGCTAAGTGCACTCACTGCATAGCAGATATCAGGTCTAGTGTTAACTAGATACATCAATGAACCAATCAACTGTCTATACATCGTAGAATCCACTGGTTCTGAACTAGCTGCAGCTTCTTTCAACTTATCTAAATTAGACTCCATGGGTGTAGACATAGGTTTGCAGTCAAGCATACCAAACCTTTTGAGAATGTCAACAGTATACTTGCCTTGACTTAGAATCATCTCATTTGGCTTTTGCCAAACTTCTAAGCCAAGAAAGTAATGCATAAGACCTAGATTCTTCATCTCAAACTCTGAAGCTAATTCCTTCTTGCATTTTAGTATTAGATGTTCTTCACCAGTAATGATCAAGTCATCAACATATAAAACTAAAATCAATGCTTCACCATTTACTACCTTGAAGTAGAGATTAGAATCTGCATCATTCTTTGAGAAACCCAAACTTGAAAGGTACTGATCAATTCTTTCATACCAAGCACGAGGAGCTTGTTTAAGACCATACAAGGCCTTCTTCAACTTGCAGACATGAGATTCTTTCTCATGTACCTCAAATCCTTCTGGTTGCTCAATGTAAACCTCTTCTTCTATTATGCCATTCAGAAAAGCTGTCTTTACATCCATTTGGTGAATCTTCCATCCTCTAGATGCGGCAATAGCAATGATGGTTCTAACAGACGTGTAACGAGCCACAGGAGCAAAGGTTTCTTCATAGTCAACTCCCTCTTTTTGTGAGAACCCTCTAGCCACAAATCTAGCCTTGTGTTTCTCAATGCTCCCATCAGCTGCATGCTTGATCTTGAAGAGCCACTTAGAAGACACCACAGATTTGTCTTTGGGTCTAGGAACTATATCCCAAACATCGTTCTTAAGTATAGACTGATACTCCTCAATCATGGCATCTTTCCATACTTGTTGACTAGAAGCTTCTTCAACATTTGAAGGCTCTGACTCAATAATCTGACTCATCAAGGCAACATAGCTAGAGAACTTGTGAGGTCTCTTGCTTTCTCTGAAGGTTCCTCTTGGAGCTACAAACCTTTCTGCTTCCTGCATTGTCCTGCGAGCCCAAAGGGGTCTTTTCTTTCCAATCACAATGTCTAGAGGCCCATCAGTAGGATCCAAAGGCTCAGCTGGATCAATATCTTCTTTAGGTTCTGTATCCTCCTTCAGATTCTCTGGGATATGGTCAACTTCCATATCTTGAGGAGGTTCTTCTTCATCGACCTCCATCGGAGTGCCTTTGGACTTTCTATAAGCAACATCTTCCTCAAATGTGACGTCTCTACTAATCTCAATAGACTTCTGTCCTGGAATGTAGATCCTGTAAGCTTTTGATGTCTCACTGTAGCCTACAAGAATTCCTTTCTTCCCAGAAGGTTCTAGCTTTGTTCTCTTTTCCTTTGGAATATGAACATAGACTGGACAGCCAAAGATCCTCAAATGACTAACTTCAGGCTTCACGCCCGAGAATGCTTCTTCAGGAGTTTTATTCTCTAAGATCCTGTGGGGACTCCTGTTTTGAACATAGACGGCTGTTCTTGATGCTTCAGCCCAAAAAGAGATTTGTAAGTCTTGATCATGAATCATAGCTTTCACTGCTTCCACAATAGACCTATTCTTCCTTTCGGCAATACCATTTTGTTGTGGATTATAGGGAACACTGAACTCCCTCTTAATCCCTGCTTCAATACAAAAATCTCGAAAGGTGCCAGAAGTGTATTCTCCACCATTATCAGATCTTAATACTTTGATCTTCTTCCCAGACAGATTTTCAATCTGCGCTTTGAATTCTCTGAATCTTACTAATACTTCTTCTGATTCTTTCGATCTCAAGAAATAAATCCAAGTCTTTCTAGAGTAATCATCAATGAAAATAATATAATACAAGAAACCACTAGATGATGCAATAGACATTGGACCACATAAATCAGAATGAATGAGATCAAGAATACATTTAGATCTACTTTCACTGGAATGGAACATACCTTTTGTGTTCTTGCCTAGGGCACATCCCTTGCAAGTACCTTCATGTTCTTGATCGAATTTTGGAAGACCGGTGACCATCTTCTCCATGATAGGTAGAGCACGAAAGTGAATGTGAGCCAATCTTCGATGCCAAAGTTCACACATGCTGGTACTGTTATGCACAAGTGCTTGAAGAGGACGAGTGCACAGCATGTAGAGACATTCATGTCTAACTCCAATCACTTGAGCAGATTTGAAGCTGGAGTTCTTTGCCCATATAAGAACTTTCCCTTTAGAGAAGGCAACTTGATAACCTTTGTCTTCTAATGCTGAAATTGAAACAAGGTTCCTCTTTATCCCTGGTACGAACAGTACATCATTCAACTCCAAAGAAATTCCAGAATCCAAGTGAAGAGTGGAATTTCCAAACCCTTTTACAGAATATCTAGCATCATCTCCAATAACAACTTGATCACTAGAGTTGCTTTCCATTAAGTTTGAAAGGTGACTTCTGAATCCGGTGATGTGTCTAGAAGCACCACTGTCAATCAACCAAGTGTAAGAGTCCGTAGAAACATTGCTAGACAAGGCTGAATAAAATAGATAATTACTGGAGTCCTTTTGTGGAGTGACTTCTTCAACATCTGCAGTGGCAACTTGAAGCTTAGGTCGTTGAGGGCACACCCTCGCAAAGTGACCATACTTATCACAACGAAAACATTGAATCTTGGACATGTCTCGTTTTCTTTTGAAGGTAGGAGCATCATCATTTCCATCTTCTCGATTCCTTTTGAAGAATCCTTTCTTAAAGCCTTTTCCTTTGTTTGATGAATGAGAGGTAAGAACTTGTAATTCTTCATTCTTTGAGCTTTGACCAATCCCCCTTGCTGTTAGTCTTGACTCTTCTTGAATGCAATCAATCCTCAATCGATCAAACTTAGGAAGTTCGGATCTTGCACTGATTCCTTGGATGAATGCCTCCCATGAAAGCGGAAGACCATTGAGAGCAAGCATAGTCAGTTCTTTATCATCAATCATGTGTCCAATAGTGGAGAGCTGATCTTTTATCTCTGAAATCCTCATGAAGTATGTAATAACAGATTCTCCTTTCTCCATTTTCACATGATGAAGTTGTTGCTTCAGAGCAAGGGCACGACTGGTGTTGTTGATTTCGTACATCTCTTCCAAGGTTGTAAACATCTCTCTTGCTGTATCCAACTTGAAGATAATTGGTACAATATGATCTTTGACGGAATCAACCAATGCTTTCTTTGCCCTAGTGTCTTTCTTCCTCCATTGCAGCTTCTCTTCTTCCCCCTCAGGTTCGGGAACTTTTGTTTTCACAAACTCAGCCAAATCATTCTCTTCCAAGGTTAGCATGAACCTGAATCTCCATGATATGTAGTTCGAGATCCCTTCGAGTCTATCCTCGATTTTCAGACCGTTCACCATCTTGAGAAATTTGGAAGATAGACTGAAAAAGAATAAGTGTTGCGAACTAATCTGATCACGATCTTTTTCACACCCGCTCTGATACCATGTTAGTGTTTCTTAGATCAGATTAATTTAACCAATTGAATAAAAGAAATGCAACACATAAGACAATGAACACAACAAGATACCCTGGGAAAACCCTCCTCTTGAGGGAGAAAAACCCAGCAAATATATCTCTTATATATTGAAGGAATAAGAGCAGAAATCTGCTTGAACTCAGGCCCAACACAATGCCGAATTTGATACAATGAATGATAGCATCTCTCTTAGATGCAAAGATACAAATGAATATGTTTCTCCTTTTAATCGGTCTGCTGCTACAAAATGATGATCTGCTGTTCAAGTATGAACTTCTTCTATGTATGCGAATCCAAGTATGAGCTTCTTCTATGACTGCGAATTCTGCTCTGCCAAAATAGCGAACTTTCTTTTTTTTGTGTATATTTGAATATGTGTTACCATCAAAAGGTAACCTTGTATATATACCTTCTTGGCGCCTCTTCATATGGGTCGGCCTTTTTGATAGATATTTTAAATAACAAATAAGGTCGGCCAGAATAAGTACATAATATATCTTAATTATAAGGTCGGCCCATGTACTAGTGAAGACCGACGCTGCATTAACATCAACATCCTTGTGTGTAGAGTATTTGTGTATTCCGAGCTTTCGAATTATATGGGCAATCTTTGATCAAACAACCCATGATTTGGGCAGTTTTGATATGGTGTGGTCTTCGGCTTTACAATTTGTACACCACAATGCTCGAGGCTTTTTGCTATAGACTTCGTCTAACTTTAGTTCCTTCATCATATGAAGCTAATCTCTTTGCATTGCTTGTACTGTCCTAGATCTCCCATCACTGCTTGCATCCAAGTCACCATCTTCATCAAATTTTCTTTCAGTTTGTGAAGACATCTTATCCTCACTTTCCATGGCCATTGTTTTGTTCTATGCTTCTATATATGAAGGTGGTACCTGATTTCATTTTCTTTCTCAACGAAGTAATGAGGCCTTCAATGAACCATCTTTTCTTCAACCCGTTGGTAGGTTCTTTTTTCAATTTCATTAATAGTCCCATGAGTCTACGATTGTAATTTTATAGTTCTGTGTTTACCTCGCTTGGTTTTGTAAATTTCTGCAACAATTTCATTGCTTGAAACAATTTGAATTCTTCAAAATCTTTTTCCAATTTTTCTTAAATATTTTGGTTCACTGGATCAATCTTTGTGAACCAGTCAACTGCCACACTTTTGAGGGTGGTTGGAAATATCATTGTCAATATGTTTTGTAATTTTGACCATTTGGGCAGCAAATGGTATCACAAAGCTTGTAGTGCCTTACTAGATCTTAAGATCCACCTCCTGTAAACTTTGGCAGCTTCTGCCTGTCTACACTTGGGCTTGTTGGTGGTCACCACAGCTTTACTTTGATGCAGATTTAGTGCCTTGTCAGGAACCTCTGATTTGGATGTTCTGGTGCTTTGTCTACATTCTTGAACATGTGAGAATCCTTGACTCTTCCAGAAACTACAACATTTTGCACACTTGTATATCATTGTTAGGTTATCTTTTTTCCACTCAAACCATTCCAACCCTTGCCTTGGAGCTTTTGGCTTGGTTTTCTTTTTATTTTTATCAACTCTTCAATGCCTTTAAGGTTGCTCTCTTATACTTTTTTTGATTGTGAAGGAGTACTTGGACTCTGTCTCCTAATAAAGGCTTTCTTTGTACAGAGGAGACTCTGTTGGTTCTTCGCATCAAACTGGTCTAAGAGATCCATGCACGCTTCTTTTGGCAAGGGAAAATGTCTAGCAATCTTGACCTACTCTTCTTTCATATGGTTGTTTGTAGTTGGTTGAATGTTTTCTGATGCCTTCACTCTTATTCTGCCTTCTACTTCGAGTTGGACTTTGGCTTTGAATTTGTCTTGATGGACTCTCTTCTATTGCCTCTTGAAGTTGTCTTCTTTGTTCTTGTTGCTCCACTAGCCTTAGAGTTTGTTTGATCTCTTGCTTTGCTTTTTGACTGCCTTGTGGTCTCTTCCCACTTTTGTTAGAGACTAGAGTCTAAGGGCATTAATTTTGTGAAGCACGGTGCTGGTCCTTCCTTTGGTCCTCCTCTTCCTTTGTAGCCTGTGTGCTTCATTATCTCATTCAACACATATGTATTGCAATATAACGAAGTGTTTGGCAAGGATTTGAGGAAGACGGTTGAGTGTGTATTTCTTTGTGGATTGAAATCATAGAAACCCAATTCAATTTTTGAATTGATAAATTGATTAAAGGGACTAGCAATTGGAGAAGTTAGAAAGCTGGGTTAGAGAGATCAAATACGGCTACATTGCACAGTCTTTCCTTGCTCAACAAGTAACAGCATCAGCTCAACCTTTCCCTACTTTCTACACAGCCCGGATTCATTCAACTGCTGATACAACTGGTAACCAGGTAATCGCATGGCCTAAAAGGTACTATTTTACCATCTTGTAATCACCTTAAGTCATTAACTTATTCCAATTTGTTTCCTGCACCAATTTTTTCCTTCAGACTTCTTTGCAGACATGCTTTCATACAATATAACACCACAGGTACACCAAATCCTATATGAGATTGTCCTTTCATTCTTGATTAGATTCCAATGTTTTCTCAACTGGTCATCTCATTTATATGGGTATGTTACAAGATGTTACAAATGTTAACCCTTATTATAATCCAATCCGGCTTCTTAAAGGCAACGCCATCAAATGTTTATTGCCAAATGATAAGACTGCCTATTGCAATGTAAACAGAAGATATCAGAACACTCCAAGAAATTGCAGACCAATAACAATGATTTATTTATTTATTTAGATTAATTCTTGTACAAAATGTAGACTAGTGAGCATCCATCAAGATCAGATCCTTTCCCTGAGTATGGGAAACATACATAAATTGCCTGATGGTTGCCAAATGGAACACAACCATTAAGCATAGCTCATTAACACTTCTAGTCATTTGAAATATTGTGGATTGGATGTGTTGGTGCCATTGGAATTTAGTCTATTTATTACTATTTGGAAAAGAGCAAGGTCACCAACGGACTGACAAGAATGGATAAATAATTAGAATTGCTATTTTCCTAAACAGATTCCATACCATGACTTTTGTTAAATCACTGCTATTAAAATTTGACTTCTTATGTCACAAGCTTTAAGTTTATTCTTCCGTAATTCATGTCGATGCTCTAGATGAATATGGGTACTAAATTAACTAATGGCTTTCTGGTGCCAATTGGCTGTTTTGAGGTTAAATTATTGCCGAAATTCTGGTGTGAATATTTCCTTATGTATTATCCATGGAACACCCGTATTCATCAAGCTTCTAGACAAGCATTTCTGGAGATTTTCCGAGCCCTTTTTTGAGGTTTGCATGATCTGAAGTGTTGCTGCTGAAACATAATTGCTGCTCTGGTCTATTATTCCACATGACCTTCAATGGACTAACGTGATAATTTAGGACAAAATAGTTAAGATCGATTCAGGACTTACCTAATTAAAATGGGTAAAGTTTTTGAAATGATTTTTGAATTAAGGTACCCATATGAAAGGAACAAAACGGAGATTGCTTCTATCTTTTTGTAGGAATTGGCGCAGATTTATAGAGTTCTGGAAACGTTGGAGGCAGGCTCGGCTACCAAGAGTGGAACCGAATATCTCAAATGCAGTGGATGATGAATCTGGGGAGGTTCCAGATGGAGAATTATGCGTTGTTTGTTTGATGAGACGGCGAAGATGTGCTTTTATTCCTTGTGGTCATCTTGTTTGTTGTTCAAGGTGTGCTCAGCTAGTGGAGCGTGATTCCAATCCAAAGTGTCCTGTATGCCGACAGTCTGTACATAATTCAGTGAGGATATACGATTCTTGAAACATGATTTTGTCCGGTTAAATGTGTCAGGTGTAGCTAGCATCCGTTGATCAAAGTAAATACAATTTCCATCTGTGATTATTTCATTGCATAGCATTGGGCTTGACAATTCCATGCCTTTACAAACTTCTGCGTACACAATTATGCAACACTAAATTCTCCCAGATGCAAGGTTGTCTTTTTAGAATTTTGTGTTGCAGTAGGCAAGCCTATCTTCCTTAAGAGTTGACAGGATGAACTTTATTCTATTGTATATTCATTTGGTAATTGTAGCATGTATGTGCTACATGTACGGGCATTTCTTTGGCAAGGTGAATCAAAAAGAGACTAGGAATTTACGTAGTGTGAAATATTAAAAATGTTTCTCTGCATCATCTACTTATTTTCTCTGGAATGACATTGGATTTAATCTCTGTAATATCTTCTGTCTATATTTTCTTATGGTAAACTACAAAACAATATAGATATTGCATTCTAAGTGAGTTAATTTATAATATTTGCTCCTTTGCCCGTGGGACTTCGCTCTTAGGGGCTTTTCAGTTGATAATTCTGTTAAGGGCTAACAAAAATTAGATCGTTAACTTTTTTTTTTTATTGTAATATTTTCCTTGGCATATCAAGCTGTCGACAGATCTTAAGTGACCCTTTCTATTTTCCAAAAGGTTGTCATATTTGTTCACAACTTTACGTCCCATGACAACCTTCACTATCCAGGGGAAATCTTCGTACAGACGTTACCAATCTTTTTGTTTGGTAAAATAGTTTGGAGCATCCTAAAATTCTGTGGTGAACCTCAACTGGTATGATGCTTTGCCAAACAATGATACTTTACTAATATTTTCCATTGGATCCTTTGGGCCACATAATTTACTAATCGATAGAATGTTAATTTTTAGAGCCCACATGCTTAGTGGGGGCCAATCAGGATGGGTATAAACTATAAGGTGATACATTGATCACGATTTTTAATGTATACAGAAAAAGATGTTGAAGGAAGACTACACGTTCTAAACAAAAATGGTTAGTAATATATCTTTTTAAAAACTTCACTTAATAGAAACAGTCCGTCACATTTGGGAGTCTCTTAGACATGAAACAAGGGAACTAGGAAGGCTCCCGAGAAAATGTTTCGGATGAGCCAAATTTTGTTTAAAGGTCTGGAAATTAATAATAAATGGCTGAATCTCCATCTAGCCTTCCTAATAAATGAAAGAATAGGTATAAATGATCCTTAATCTATCGATCTTACTTAAAATCTATATTAAATCCTAGTTGTAAGCTTCTTGTTCATCAACCAATTCTTGAGGTTTGTTCATCAACCAAAACTTATACAATATGGATATCAAATATACATGTATGTTTATCTTGTTATTAAAAAATAAATTCATACATCTATGCAAATAAGCTGTGATTTTAACTTGTGACTTAAATTTTAGTAGCACATGCATCAACCAACTGTGCTGCATGAAAACGAACAATCTTCTTAAAAGATTCTAATAAGTCTAATTTAATTTGAATTAATTGAAAAAAAGATGTATCATTAAAAATTATTGAATTAATTGAAAAAAAAGATGTATCATTAAAAATTATAGTCTTGGAATTATATATAAATATTTTAAACATATAATATTTAAATGATAGAATATTTAATTGTGGTTATCTGTATATTTATATACAATTATGGATGGAGTGCCCATCCTTTCTGAAATTATTAGACTCCAAGATTCAAAAGATTGTGACTTTGAACTAAGAACTTTAACTCGTCGAGGTTGATTAATAGGAAAGGGCTATAATACTATGAGCTGATTGGTGGAATACTTTTTGTTATGGTCATCTAGTTAGAGAGCTTGAAAGGTTTAATATAGTGTGGGTTCAGCTCATCTTCCATTCTCCCAGATATTCTCTTATTCGTTCTAAAAGAGTAACATTTCAATGAGTCACCCTCTATGAGCACAATTTTAGTCCCTTTGGTGTTCTTGATTATGAGGACAATGAGGTCATGGATTTTAGGTGAAGGTTTCTTATTCATTGGTTGGACTTGCTGAAAGTCAAAGGGGTGGGGCAATTTATTTAGGCGGGTTTATACTTACGATTAGGAGGTTCAATGCCTAATTTTAGATGGTGGTAAATATTCAATAAAAATAAAGTATATGTCAACCATTCTTGTCTATTAAAATTCATAGAAGCTGATTTGTTACGTTGGATTAATTTTTTAATATATTTGGAACCTTTCATTTTAATTAATTATACAAATCTTGTGTTGGATGTATTATCAATTATTTATTGAACAATGCAGAAAAATTCTGCAATGATGAGAATAAGATATCTTTGATCTTATTTTTATTTGTGGTGTAATTTCAACTATGATGGACGAGGTATCAAATAGTTTATAGGCCATATTCTCAAAAGTCAACGTTAGGTACATAGCCTTATGATATTATGACTTATGTAGGGTAAAAGAGACGGTGATATGTGGTGCACATTCTCATTAATTAGATACACAAGGCCAAGTGTAGTGAACAATGGAGAATGCGTTTACTGGATCCTATTATTATTTAAGGGAAGTGAAGATTAGGGGTTTACTAGATCCTACTATTATTTAAGGGAAGTGAACCTTAAATTCTCCATAGTTAATATTTTTGAAGTTTGGGCGATAAAAGTTCTTATTGTAATACTTGTACTAGAATCAAATCTGAAGAATTTTAATAGAATGGAACACAACGGATTTACATAGGTTTTGATTGTTTGAAAGTGCCAACATGTCACGATTGTGGAAGTTCATAAGGCTTCTATTTTTTGACAACATTTGAAATATGTTCCTACAGTTGATAAAAGTTAGAGACACATACGGGGGATGGCGGTTTGTATAAGCATAAAAAGATAAAAGCTAATCATGGACCCCACACAAAGGCAATTTTTATGAGGTACACAGAAGTATAGTTTTTAAAAGGTGTTAAAGATTTGAGCATTCTTAGAGTTTCGACCATCACTAGATATGTGCAGCTTAAAGATGATATGAAAGTCATTAGTTTTTAAAAGGAGGCTTATTATGGAAATAAGATTAAAAAGGGGAAAAAATAATCTAGTTGCTCGAGGAAAAGAAAAAAATAGTTGCTCAAGGATCTTGGACATATAATCAATAGGACCAAATAAAAATTGAAAAATAGTTGTATATGGTGGTTATATTTCTAGAAAATAGTTGTTTGCATAGAAGGTAATGCATATCTTCAAGATCTTTTATAAGAAGAATAATGTATAACATAAATTATTCAACTAAATCAAGGCTTGAAGTCGATTATCCACAATAATGTTTTGAAATTTGAATGTCATTTGTGAATTTGTAGTAAAATATTATTTGTGAATTTGTAGTAAAATATTATAATACACGGCATGATCATAGTGTACGAGTCGTACTTTTGATGCTATAAATACAGCCTCATGCATTGTAGTTAGGATCTTGTGGGCAATTCTCTTAGCATTATTTTAAGTCTTAGTTATTTGTGTTTTATAAAATGTTTTTAACTTTTGAAGTTGAGTGTAACTACGTATGTCTTGATGCATTTAATAAATTATTTTGTGGTTTATTTGAATTCTTAGCATGATATCATATCTAAATTTTCAATATGGACTAATGTTAAATCTTTAATCTCTTCTATTTAGGTTAATTGTGCTAGTTTAACGATTGTCTATAAGTGATTTGTTTTGTGCTATTTTTTAAGACTGCAAAAAAAATTCACTATTTTGGTGCATCAACCTTTTGATTTTGCATTATTTTATTTTCCTTTTCCCTTCCTAGCCAGTTATTAGACATCATGAGAATAAGAGAACATGCCTTAATTTGGAGGCTACTAAGAGATTGAAAAATTGAGTTTTCTATCATCATGATTTGACTGTGGGTGTAATACAAATCAAACAATTGAAAATGTTGTTATTTTTTTGTATGTTATGGGTGATTATTTTATATTTTTTTAAAGAAACATACAAAGGCTCCTAACTTATAGGAATTCTAGACTAAGATATGATGAATCTACTCAAGGAGATATAGAATCATAAAGTCAATGCTTGACTCCATATTTCATATCTCTTGGAAAATTAGAACTAATGGCTTATGAGATATAACTCAATAAGGTCCACTACAAAGGATAATATAAGTGAATGATCTTTTAGATTTGATCAACTAAATTTAAGAAAAGGAAAATCAAAGGTATTGCTTATATTGCAATCACAATATTCAGAGTTAATTCTTTGCCTCCTACAATAAGGTCCTTCCACTCCTTGCCTTCACTAATCATATTGACATTTCTATTATTGAAATGATATTCTTATATTATTGCTAAGAACATTGACATCTTTTATGGGGATAGTTTCATATCATAGTCTCTAATGTTGCATTTGTATTGCTTGTTGCATTTTTGAAATAGCCCTTGATGTTATATTTAGATTGTTTGTTGCACTTTTTAAATAGCCCTTGATGTTGTATTTAGATTGCTTGTTGCACCTTCTAAATAGCCACTAATTTTTCCTAATGCTTATGAGACTATTGTACAAGCTTAAAAATATCCCTAGTCAAGGTAACAAGATTGCTATGAGACTTGCCATGCCTCTTTTCCTAAAAATATCTAGCATAGCTTAGACACCAACATAGTCTTAGTTATTGGCTATCTACTCAATTACCAAACTACCCAATATAGGGATATTATCTATTAGTCAAGATATGGGTTCTACCAACATGCAATGCCTAGTAATAACAACTTGGATGAGATAAAATATGATGGCAAGGTTTATTCAATGAATTGGTATTCGTAAAAAGGTAGATGGCCAATATTATAATAGGTGCTATTAAATAAATAACCAAAATAAAGGGTAACAAGCAAGTAGATATTGACCTAATCCTATGATCCAATAAACCATAATGATTAATTTTGAAAGAATTCAAGGCAATCTACCATATCAATGTCATTGTCGATCACTTTAGTGCTCACTATGCCAATACAAAAAGATATGGTAGTTATATGTTCGTTATATGGACAATTGTAGTTATATGCTCTACAAATCCCATATTACATCAACTCAACCATGATTTTTCCCTAGCCCTTCTTCCTAACAATTAATCTTCCTCCAAATATTCTTTAATTAACTAGGTATGTTACATGATAGTAAGGCGACATTGCCTAAGGATAACTCTAGTCAAATTTGTATTTTTTACTTCGCCAAACTTGCTCCTAGTCTATGACATTCAACCAAAATGTTGAAATTTTTTAAATCTTGTTTTATATTTCTTAGCTTATATATTAGTTTACAAGTAAATAGCTTATTACTTAGATTATTAGATAGGATAGATACATTTATTAGTTTAGTTTTTTTTAGAGGGTTAAATTATTTCTATGAACTGGTGAGGTCACAAATTGGGGGCCTAATCCCCAACATAACAATCAACAATAACACCTCAATGAGGTTTTAAACTTTGTTGCAAGAACAACACCACATTTAACCATCACACTATGCCAATATCGACGACATTTATTAGTTTAGTTAATTTTATTTTATTATCATATTTTTTTTATCCAAAGATCTAATCAATAAACTTTGAACTTTAGTGGAAATACACAATTAAAATTAGTCAAAGGGGATTCTACTAATCCCCAAAAGGTGATGTAGGAGCATCATTTTATCTTGTTCTAGATTTGAATTAGAATGCAATGTTAGGTGTTTAATCTCATGATACGAGGTATTTATTTAAGTTTGGAAAAATAATTAGTCATAAATTCCCAAATTTGGTGTTTTTACTCAACCCCAAGTACCTAATTAGGGTTTTGAATATTTAATTTGCAAGCTTTGGTTTTCATGGGTGTGATGTAGGTAGTTAGGGATGATGTATCAATTTGAAAAACATGAAAAAATGAAGTTTTTGTTTGTAGGTATGCTAGTCGGGTGTTTTGATTATATGTGAGAAACTGGTTTTGAATGGACTTGAAACCATTTACAACAGGTTTTGAATGGACTCAAAACCATTAACAAGCAGGTTTTGACGGGGACCCGAAGCCCACACAAAGAAGAACCAACTACACATGAATACAACAAAGACAACCAGTAACGAACCAACAAAAAATTACCAACTAAACAAAAAGACTACCCAAATATGCAAGAATCAGAAAAGGTTTTAATGGGACCCTTAAACCCAAAACACAACCAAGTTTTACGAGGGATATTGAACCCAGACCAGGTTTAGAAGGGAACTTGAAACCCACTTACATTTAGATACTAGGGACCAAAGTCCCTCACATCACACTAAGTTTTAACAGGGACCTTAAACCCACAGTTGACACAGACACCTTCAAGATCCACCAGGCAGGAGGCCATCCAACCACACCAACGAGAAGATCTTTTGCAACACCCCCACATGTGAAGAGCCGAATCAGACTCCACCTCAAAAGGAGTTGAATCCCTTTTATAGGAGCATATGTCATGAAGAACCTTACCATCACTATAGTCAAAATGTGACAAGAAATAGCTCCACCTTCATAGGAGCACACACCACCTCAAAAGGTACTATAACAGAAAAGATCGGCAACAAAGAAAGCACCTCCACAAATCCACAATCCCCAACTCTACCTCTAGAAGAGAGGGCTCCACCTCAACAGGAGTAATCTTCGCCTCAATAGAATACTCGAACTGTAGAAAAGAGAAGAGAGCTACCCAACTAGCAGCCAAGAAAAATATGACATCCACCAACGAATCAAGAAAAAGGACCAATAAGAGAAGCATAGGGATAAACCCCACTAAAACACTAAAAATAAAAACTTGGGCAAACAAGAAATACATGAGGAGCAGCCCATCCAAACCCTGCAAGAGCAACATCAGCCATAGAAACTCATCTGGAACATATTGCTCCAACACCTCCACAAAAGAAAGGAACACCTCCACAATAACAACATGGGCACCCTCAAGGAACAAGAAGAACTGGATAATGAAAAAGATCGTTGAAAACACCCCAACCAAAAGATCAAACTCAAGAGCTAAGAGATAAAGGCCCACCAAAATAAACCCACACCCCTTCCACATAGAGAGCAATGAGAGCCAAAAGGGGATCCAAACCAACCAAACATTAAAGGGGCAACCATTGCCAATAAGAGAACCACTTCCAACAGTAGAAGGGAGGGAACAAAACCACTCCCCAACAACCTTAGTAGCAAAAAAATCTTTAAAGCCCAACCTCTTAAGGGAGACCGACCTTGAGACATCTGAAAGCAGCTAGGGGAGTTGCAAAAGCATGGGTAGAAGCACAAAGATGAGTCCACGAAACATGGAAGTTTTTGCCTTAGGCAAAACAAATGAAATCGGCTTGCAAAAAACGGGATCTCGTTTTTAATAAACAAGATCTCGTTTAGGTTCGGGACCCTGAGCCAAAAACGAGATCCCGTTTCATAAGAAATTAATTCTTTTTATGAATTTAAGAAACGGGATCCTGTATTTTTAAAAGTGGGATCCCGTTTCTTAAATTCATATATATATTTTTTTAATGAAACAGGATCTCGTTTTCAAAATGGGATCCCGTTTTTTAAAATTTTAATTTTTGGTCGGGTTTTTGCTTTGTTTTTCAGTTCGGAAAAAGGCTTGGGGACCCGAGCCTAAGCTTTGGACTTGGTTTGACCTGCAAGTTGAAGGTCCTAGCAATATCACAAAAAAATACTGAGTTTGGGCATATGGTTGACGCCTTTTTTTGCAAAGTTTTTTGACAAAATTAAAACCCATTTTAGATGAGACAATGTAGATTCCAAATATGTATTTTTTTTTACAATTGGATTATTTTTTCTATTTTTCAATTAATTTCTGATGAAATTGGTCCATAAACTTTAAATATCAGTGTTTTTTACTATTTTAATAACTTTTGATCAACATAACATTTTGACGAACTGATTGCACATGGGAAAACTTCAGACAATTCTTTTCAATTAAAAAAAAAATGCAAAAAATGATAACTTTAGGTCATCTTATGCGTGTCGTACATGACGATTTTTCTAAACGACAAATATGTCTGATAAAAAATTAACAAAAAAAAAAATATTCAATAAAAAATTACAAAAAAATATTCAGGGCACGCTTCAATGAGTTACAAGTCTTTTCCCAAAAGGATTTAGAAAAATATGATAATTTAAGTCAAAATATGGATGTCGTACACGTGCATGGTATGGTAAAAAAAAAAGACTTTTAAATAGTGGTTTTTACAAAAGCCTATTGAAACTCAATTTGTACAATGTGGGTATTGAAATAAATTACATATTTGGAAACTAGACTCCGAGTACTACATTTTATGATTAGTGACTTGTTTGAAGATTTTATCTCTAAGTGCTTCAAATTTTAAGGTCAAATGTGTCAAACTCTGAAAATCAGGGAAAACACTTCCACTTTTTGGCCAAAAAGTGGACTCAACTTCTTGCCAGCACCCACATATCACCAAAAGGAAAAAACCCACCCTAGAACCAAAAAAGACACTCCTAATAGATAAAAAACCATTTAAAGCATCGACAAATGGGAGTCACTGAAAACTTAAGAAGCCTCACTAGCCTAAACTGGATAAGCATCACCAAGGTTCCAAAAGCCAAAGTACCCCAAAAACCACATCAAACACCAAGGCACCCAGCCAAGTCCAGAAAATGAGGACCAACGTTGGAAAACACCGCAATCCCAACAGAGAAAGCTTCCGCTCCATTAGAGAGAAGAAGATAGCACCAAACATCGGGCAAAAAGAAAGCCAAAGCCAAAGCCACATCCTCCCAACGCCTAGAAGAAACATCAGTCGGCCACAATAGAGAAGCAACCCTATTGTCGACCAAGCACAATTGGTCATCAACATCCAACAAAGGGAAAGAAGCTCGCAAAGACCTAGGTGACCAAAAATCTGCATTGTCCTCAGTTGAATCCGTCCTTCCATCTCCATCTCCATGAGATGAATTCAATCCTCACGCTCCGCTCCTCTTCTCGTCCACGTGCTCCATGCAAACATATGATTGTTGTTCTAACAAAAAATGATTATGCTAGCCAGGTGTTACCACTGTTCTAGACCTCCATTTTTGCAAAATAAGTAAATTTTAAAGTTATTTGTTTAATTTTCTTGTTGTTGGAGTTGTTGAGGGCCTATACAGACCTAATGCATGTGATTAGAGGTGTTCAAAGTGAATATTAGTTTTTTAAATCTCTTTCCAAGTCCCCTATCATCTCACATTTACTATTTTGAAATTCTTTTCTATTTATTCTATATCTATTTTCAATTATCTCAAATTTTATATTTCTAATTCTATATTCTTCCTTATATAACATAGTTTAATAGGTGGAAATACATTTGAGAAAGGAAGACATATTATTGATTGTTGACATAAAACAATAAAACATTTCATTCTTTAGTCTTATCTTGTTAGGTTCATTAGTTGAAAAACTTAAACACACTTTTTAAATTTTTTTTTTTATATCTTTTACAAAAATAAGACAATTATTTACCAATTTTTTATTCATGAATAAATTAAAAAATTGCCATTGACTCTTTAATTGTTTAACCATTTCATTGTTTAATAGAGCATCATAAATCCTCTTCATTATTTGCGTAACAATGTGTCCTATATGTAGGCACACCACTCCTTCATGGGTCATGGGTCAATGAGTGTGACTCGAAAACTACACGGTTGAATCCTAATAGCAATATCATAATAAATCGTCTTCATTATTTGTGTAACAATGTGTCCTATATGTAGGCACACCACTCCTTCATGGGTCATGGGTCAATGAGTTTGACTCGAAAACTACACGGTTGAATCCTAATAGCAATATCATAATTTGACACGCTGTGGAAGAAACCTCCTACTTATTAATTGATGAGCTAAAGGGGCTCTATAATGAATGGTTCATAAGGCATAACACTTGTTGAAGGTTTTGCAAATGGGGTAACAAGCTAAGTGGGCTTAACCTTGGGGGAAACTCCGTGGTTAAGTGCGCTTGAGCTGGAGCAATACCAGGATGGGTGATTTCTCGGGACGGACCAATGCTTCACCTCTGTGAGCATCACCTAGATGCAATGAGTGCTAAGTGGACCATTCATTATCATGAGAGATGGGTTCTTGTGAACAACTACTCATGAATCATGGGTCAATGAGTTTGACTTGAAAACTACACGGTTGAATCCTGATAGCAATATCATAATTTGACACGCTGTGGAAGAAACCTCCTACTTATCAATTGATGAGCTAAAGGGGCTCTATAATGAATGGTTCATAAGGCATAACACTTGTTGAAGGTTTTGCAAATGGGGTAGCAAGCTAAGTGGGCTTAACCTTGGGGGAAACTCCGTGGTTAAGCGCGCTTGAGCTGGAGCAGTACTGGGATGGGTGACCTCCCGGGACAGACCAATGCTTCACCTCTGTGAGCATCGCCTAGATGCAATGAGTGCTAGTGGACCATTCATTATCAGGAGAGATGGGTTCTTGTGAACCACTACTCATGAATCATGGGTCAATAAGTTTGACTCGAAAACTACACGGTTGAATTTTGATAGCAATATCATAATTTGACACGCTGTGGAAGAAACCTCCTACTTAATTATATCATCAAATTTAGTTCTTTCATACAACAGAGTTATCAATGAGGTAACCCTTGGCATGGAAAGCCATACTTTACTTTCACTATAATTCATGTACTATGACAAATATTGGAAAAAAAACAGCTACTTGTGAGTCATGTGAGGAGGTTGCCTCACTGTCAACGACCATAGGTTTGTCAGGTGCCACCGCCCAAAGGAATTATTAGACAATCTTCTGCCTCTTAACTTCATTGACAAGACACGCCAAAATTTGAACTCTGGAAAATGACAGCAATTTGTTTGGCAGATTGATAATAGGCCTACATACGCTTCTCTGTCCGACCTGCATTTTTCCACTCCTCTTCCTCCCGATTGCCAATCAGAAACCCACACATAATGTCTGTCACTGCCACTGAGAGGTGGAGCACTGCAACGAAAGGCTGTAAAGTAAATAATATATTCATAATTGGGTTCCAGACTGGTTGGAGGTACTTGACCGTACGTTATCGCTTTAACAGGAGGCATTTTCAGTAAAACTGAACGTCGCTTGCATTACCTGCATTTCCAGTAGATTTACATCACTCTCGGGAGGCGGAGGAAGGGAAAGGGAAAGCTAAGAAACCAGAAAACCTGTGCGTGATATCTAGTACTCAACTTGAATTGACGACTGAAGGTTTTGGCCTTCACTGATCGATCGGCGTCATATTCGGAAGGTGAAAATATGCTTCATATTTGACCCTTTCCCTATTAAGTCCCTTTAAGGTTTTGTAATCACTATCATCCTTACTAATTAGGTTAAGACTCCTCTCAGATCTTGTTTTATCCATTTAGTAGTTGGTCCTCACTTGCAGTCTATTTAATCTAGATTCTTATAAAGTGTTAGTAGGTGCAGTATTTTATTCTAAGATCTGGGTTAGGGATGGTTAGTCTTTTTTTTTCTTATGGGTGGGAATGTCTATGCAGTCAGCAGGATGCACATTTGACTGTATATATTAACTGATTAATAAATACAGTAAAACATGCATCCTGCTGGCTGCATAAACAGTTTGCTCAAGGGTACCTCTAAGCATGTGCAATCTCTTATTCATGGCTTTTATGATATTGTCTTTTCTACATATTCCACTTAGTAGTTGGTCCTTGTAGTCTACTTAATCTAGATTTTTATAAGGTGTTAGTAGTTGCAATATTTTATTTTAAAATCTGGTTTACGCATGGCTAACCCTTCTTTTTTCTCATAGGTGGCGACGTCTATGCAGTCAGCAGGATGCATGTTTGACTGCATTTATTAACTAATTAATAAATACAGTAAAACGTGCATCTCGCTGGCTGCATAGACAATACGCTCATGGGTACCTCCAAGCATATGCAATCTCTTATTTATTTCTTTTATGGTATTGTCTGTTCAACATATTCCACTTGGTAGTTGGTCCCCACTTGTAGTCTACCTAAGCTAGATTTTTATAAGGTGTTAGTAGGTGCAATTTTTTATTCTAAGACCTAGGGTTACACATGGCTAACCTTTCTTTTTTGTGGTGGGTACCTTCAAGTAGGTGCAATCTCCTATTTATATCTTTTATGATATTATCTTTTCTAGATACTTTATTCCTTTTTATTGATAATGGGAGACACTGCCTCAAAAAAAAAAAAACAAACTAAAAATGAAAATAATAATAAAACTTGTTGTCCCCCAATGGAAGAGGTTTTGACATTGGAGAAGTATAGACCAAAGCTAAGAGAGCAACAAGTCTCACTTTCTAGAGATATGGCCTATTTAGAGATACTATAATTCCATAGGTTATAATAATACACAAGTTTGTTCCTGCATATATGTACACAAACCCTTTCATAAGAGGAAATACTAGAATTTATAGATTGGCAAAGCATAAACATATGTATATCTACAAGAGATTGGATTTCTACATAATACCGCCTCATCATCATAGTCTATTGTAACACTCCTAGAAGTGGTTACAATATTGATAAATGTTAATGCAAAATAATATTAGGGGATATTAAGGCATCAACAAACTCAAGTGAGTGTGGTAGATATGAAGAAGCATAAACAAATATTAACAATAAATGAGATAAAATGAGCTCACAATAAAAATAGCCAATGGTGTTGCTTAAATTGGAACAAAAACCTAACCAAAACCACATGTGGGTCAAAGAAATGAGAAAAAAGGAAGATCAAGTTAGCTCAATAACAACAAAGAGCATAAGAATAGAACCATGTAATGATAAAAAGCCATGTAAGGAAGAAAGAAAACACATCAGTCTAGGGATATATGTTATTAAGAGGAGATCCAAGATGGTGAAGAAATGTAAAAATCTACATTGAACCCATTCATTTAGTCACCAAAGCTCTATGTGCAAGAACTAATGAGTCTAAAAGAGAGACAGGAAATCATGGAAACAAGGGAGAGAATAAAATATATTAAAATGGAAGAAATAACAAAACAACAAAGGAAAGTTGGATGAAGACAACAATATGCTCAAATCACAAGAAGAACTACAATAACTTTTGAATGTCGAACATAAGTGGCATGCACTCAAACATGCCATCTACTCTCCAACAAATGCTA
>CM021110.1:107746516-108229308 GCA_007115665.2 Sequoiadendron giganteum | reverse complement strand
TTATTTTTGAAGATATGTTTCCCTCTCTGGGTCAGTTACTGGGCGGCAATCCATGTAATAATGCTAAGACCTAAGAAGTAGTTTGCATAACCAATGAACCCTAACTAACGACCTGTACCATTCTAAAGTAGGACCCTGTTGGCCTTTTATCCAGTGATTGGAAAATCTGTGTATTGTCCCCAGTTTTAAGTATGTAATCAGGAATACATTTGAGTCTACTTGGGAAGTATTCCATATGGTTTCTACTCTTTGCAGGGACCTTTTGAGCATAGCCAATCATTGTGAAGGGCGTTTCAGGCTCATTGCTATCCATTTTAGTATTTTACTTGCACTAGGTGCCTTGAAGTCCGTTTCATGAAAATTGGAAGCAACAGGTTCAAAATGTACATCTGGCACATCTCTAGGTGCTGGTGTCTGAGGTAATCTTCCTTAGAAAATGCTCTTCGTTTCTTCACCTTCACTTCATTTATCATAACATAGTGCACCTTTCTTCTTTTTTCAGGGGATTCATTACCCGAGCTAAACACCAGACTGCAGGCAAATGTTATTGTGGTTGTAAGTGTGCTTGATCAATTGTGGTCCCTAATTCTTACACCCCTCAAACTAGAGAAACTGCAGATGGCCATTTTACAATATTCCTTTTGATAACAGGGAAGAAAAAATATCTGTTATCTATCTGATGTTTCATTCGTCTATGTAAATTAACCCCTGTTAGATAGAACACAACATCCCAGATTTGACGAGATAGTGACATGTGTCGCCATCTCTTTTCACAGAGTCCTGTGCTTATTTGTTGCACTTATATAAGCTTGTCCCTAAGCAAGTTTCCCCTAGAATGCACAGGGTTATGAGTATGACACATGGTGAATCCTGGCTTTGTTTTATCCCAAACATTAACATTATGAAAACCCAAGAATCCAAGAATATAACCTTAAGAGCAGATGAGTATACTGATCTGAAATGGATTATCAAGTGTTAGTAAACTACACTAAGTCATTCTTAATAAGACCAAAATGTAATTTGTTAACACTTTTGTTTGATCGTTTCCCATTGTGCATAAGAAAAAAAAATGGAGGACAAACAATGTAGGTGGTCTATAGAGGTGAAGGCATGTATAAGGTGATCTAGACACCATGTATGTGAAACTTAGTTAAGTTGATTCCTGAAAATGTAGAGTTGTGTGGATGGTAGTAAGATTGCCAGTTAAAGCAGATGGCAGTCATACAACCACTAATTTATGCAGGTGATAGATTGTGTAACCACTAGTTTATGTAGATGGTGGTTGTATAACTACTAGTGTTTTAAGGGGTGGTTTTGAAACCACAACAACGATTATGTTATTGACACCTGCATAATGCAGCATTTTTAATTTTGTTGCTTGACAAAGAACAGTTAAGAAAAATGGCTGCAAATGATCTCTCTTACCTTTTCAAGTCTTTCCAGTTTCCTTGAGCTTCTAGAGACGTGGAGAATGTATAAGACCTCTAGGGAAATATTGTGATAAGGTTGGTTGCATTGGTTGAGTAAGATTTGGATTGCAACCGCCTAGGGTGTCCTAGAGACTTCAGTGTGGATAGAAAGTGCTGTGAGCTAGTTGCAGATTTTTTAAGAGTGTTTAATTGTGTTGTACATGTAAAGATGTCTTTGAAGGCCTCAAAAAGGCAATAGAACTTTATAGCTCAAAGAGATTGTGGTAAGAGGAGGAATTCGCTCAGCCTTTTGGAGTTTTATCCTTATTTGGGTTTCTCCTATAGTTGTCGGGAAACTCCATTATGGGAACATAGGCAACGTACCAGTCCCCATACCCTAAATTTCCGGTGAATCATTTACATATAAAATAGCCGTCTCCTTATTCATTTAACTCACGTACCCTAATTTGATTGGCGTCCCCGTCCCCGTACCAGTACCAATACCCTGCATCTCCCGGCAACTATGTAGACTCCAAATCCAATGCTGTTTTCATGTCTGCTTGTGTTATTTTTTCTTGTTTACAAGCTACAATCATCCTTTATTAAAATTTCACTCAAGTTTCAATGATACAAATCTAAAGACATACTGGTTGGTTTTGTTCTTCATTTGCATAAGTAACAACTTGTTCAATGAAAGCATATCACAATTAAATAAGATTTGTGTTGGCGATTTAAGTAATATAATATCCATTCTAATTATGGATAACATATACCAAGTGGCACAATCTTGTTTTGTCATTCCCTGCGAATTATTTAGTTTATCATATCCCAGTGTACTTTTAGGGCAAGCAAATACATGCCATGTGGCACAATCTCACCTTGTTTCATCATGAGCACTTTTTATTTATTTGGAAGCTTGTTAACTCAAATAGCTAATCTTAAGATTAATCTTGCTCCTTCCATGTAGCACAGGCTCATTGCGCTTTATCTTGAACTCATTAACTTTATCAAAGCCTTTCCAAAACCCTAGAGTTCATGGGATTAAGATAACTTTTCTTGGTCTTGCATCATTCTTCTCTGGACATTTTTATTCTAAACCTTCAAATCCATTTTTTACCAAGTAACCCTTAGGGTAAATGAGTGCATTCCATGCGGCATAACCTTTTTTAATGCTCTCCTAGGGTCTCTTCATTGCGTCAAATTTAGCTTGTCTAGAGTGAATGAGTAAATTTGATGTGGTTTAATCTCACTTCGTCTAGTTCCTTGTCTTGACTTGTGAACCAAGGATCTAGCAAACTGACAGAGAAGAGTGGGTCTCACTCTATCTGTTCAAAATAGTCCATATCTATGGTCACCTTTTGATTTTTCCAGATCAACGGTCATCTGTGATTCACCCTTAGCAGCAAATTGGTCTTTCAAAATGGTAAATTGTGGAAAGGCAACCGGAGATCAAGTTATAAACATGGCCTTTAGATGGTAATGGAAGCATTGAGAGCTCGTCTCAATGAAGGCATTTATTAGTGCTTGAAACTCCTGTTTAGTAAGGGGGTATATACATTATTTAGGATTTGGTTTTGAAGCAAAATGTGTAGATAGTCTTCAGGTCAGTGACAAAACAAAGATGACAAAGCATACATAGAAGACAAGGATATAGATATGTGACATGCCATTGCAATCAGATAAAAATACTATCTTCAGGACATGCTTCAGGGTCGTTATATAATCTCTGAGACTCAGCTACAGTTAGGTTTCAGTGCCAATAATGCCACGGACTCCTCTCGCCTGAGCTTTGCTGTATACATGTGTGAATGCTGTTCTTAGTTCTTCATTGCATATTTTGATCTTCTCAGTTCCTGACATCATTGCTTCATTGGGTGCTTCTTCCCTCACATGGTTATCTGAAGTTAGAAACTTAGATCTTTTGGCTCAGGAGTTTTAACCACTTCTGGTTTACTCTCCCTTTCTTTGTTTCTCTGCTTTTGCTTTTGTGTTTCCCTGTTTGGTTACTTTAATAGACTTGGGTTCACTTTAGTTCTGTATTGTAAAAGGTTGTAATTTCAAGCCCCATTGAACTGTATTGGTTGTTTGTGGACATTAATATTATTTTCTTTCTTTCTATAAACTAAATTAAAGAAATCAAGTGAGCCAATAATGATTTGCTCTCTACAATTTTTACATGATTGTATTCATAATACATTGTAAATTGTCAGATCATGTGCTACTGAACTATGCAGCTGTCCTTGATGTTAACAAGGAATTTTTGTAAAGTGTGTTTGACTGTATTTCAATTTCTTGTTGGCTGGATGGAAGTTCTGTTGCCTTCAATATTTTTCTTAAAGATTATTTCTTTTGGCTGATTAAGGATATTGCAGTTCAATGAGTCACAGGAGAAGTCATACAACACGAAGCTCGTGTTCAAGCCCCTAATGCCAGAGAGGAAGTGGAAATTCATTTATGAGCCTAAGATTGGTGATGTACGTTTGCTCACAAATAAAATTCCGATCGGTAAATATTTAAATCTTCAGGTTTGGGTCTTTCTTTCTTGGACAGGTTCACCATATTGTATACATTCTTATTGAGATGGTTCAATCAATAATATGGTCATTTCTGGATTGACAATATAAAGTTATATTTTGCTGAAATAATTGCTGGATGGTGTCTCATTAGTTTAGTTTCTTTGAAAATTAAGTATTTATTTTTAATAAATCCGTTTTGAAACTCATTGTGGTGGCATAGGGTATCAATTTAATTAGTCTCAGTGCCTGCTCAGACCTGTTTTGCTATGTTGCCCTATAATATATGTCTTGTATTGGTCAAAACTCTAAAAAGTAAGATAAAACACTGCTGTAGAATGCATAGACTTAAGAAATATTGCCATTTTCAGCTGGCAATCTGAAACATATTTCTGTATACATATTTTATAAATTAATATATATATATATATATATATAGGCATCACTTGCCTTTTACAAAAAAAAAGAAAGATTAAATACTGCTGCCTGCTTAAGGGATGCCATCCTTTTCCCACGCCCTAACTTATGTGTTATTCTAATCTTCCCCTTCAAAAAATGCGTTTTTATCTATTTTGGTAATATATATAAAGTAAAATCTGTAATGTTATATCTAAATCTAACCATTCTCTGTTCATTTATTAGCAAATGGGAAGAACATTCTAACAAATAGAAAGATATAGGTTCAGAACTGATAGGTTTACCAGATTGAATCAAACTTTCAAACTAATTTAATTCAATTTTTCTATAGGCTTTCCACAAGAGAACTGTGAAAGGTATTAATGGGATTGTCTAATTGTTTTTCCATATTTCTACTTGGAAATTTTCTATATTAAGGTTCTATTTTTCTTAATATCATATCATGCTTGCTTGCCAAACCAGTATCTGTGTCTTTTTTCCTCCTTTTCCGATGGTTTGACCCTTTTGCCTGGAGTTCAATTTTGATCTGGATTACCTCAATTTTTTTAGTTGGTGTCTGTAAATTCTTAAAATGTTCAAGTTCCAACAGTTATAAGCATGTCCAGAGATAAGGACTGTCATGTTTTTTATGCTCCTCTGTATAATTAAATAATTTAGATATGAACTTGAAAAGATTATAATTAGTGATCTATGGTGGATAGTTTATTGCGAAGCATATAATATGGTCTTCAACCTTTGAACTGTACTTGATTGAGCCCTTTATTTCAGGTTGGCATGGGTTATAGTTTTCATGACCACAGTGCAGGCTGGAAATGGAAACTCACAACATCACTTGGCGGAGATGGAATTTCACAGATTCGACATAAGGCATTGCTGCCCATATTCCCTGGATTTGATGTCCGTATTGGATGGAATGCCGAATATGTTCTTCCTGATATCCATGGGTAAGTTTCTGGAGATTTATGAACTACATCATCTGTTTTATTTGTTGTGATCATTTGGTGAGATTACTTCCTACCTTACACTTAAAAAAATTTCTTGGGATGCTTGTATTGTGCAGGGCAGTGGGCACAGGTGAGCCAATTATTGGGATGAATCTGGGGCGTTTATATGCTTCTCTTGATAGAGTGGAAGCAATATTAACTCATGCGACTTGACTGAATAGCTTGGACATAAATACTATTTTTTACCAATATTGACCTCTTACGTAGGGGTAGAAGATAGCTTATTAATTGTAAACTTTACTGAGGTGGAAGGTAGCGTTTACAATTAATTTTCCATGGGAATTAAATAATGTAACCTAGAAACTATATCTTCCTGTCTGCTGATCAAGGTGATTAATCTGCAAATCTTTTGCCCTTGCGCAACATTGTGTGTGTGCATTTTAAAGAGTTACCTATATCGTATTAGATTCATTAATAATATTACAGAAGGTTTTAGGAGGTTCAATAGGTTCGGAAGCTTGGATGTCAAATGCTTCCTGAAGGATAGTCAATTTCTATACTACAATTAGTAGCAACAATAACACACTTGTCTATTCTAAATGTTATTTCTTTAATCCACTCGTTGAGCAATCTCTCCTGAAGCAATTCTGTTTAGCATTATGAATTGTAGAAACTTGCGATCTCTAAGAGAACTCTTTGGACAGATCCACAAAAGTGTTTAACATAAGAGTATGCTTGCACGGGTTCTAAAGCCAAGTACCTCACAAATTTGAAAACTTTTTAAGAATGTAGGAACTATTACATTCGAGTCAATACACCTCAGAAACCAGCAATGAAATGCAAGTTACCTACAAGAGAAATAAATTCTTGTGGAAGGCCTAGCTTACTATTCAAGACAATTAATTTGAGTAAAATTCTGAATCCAATTGGAATTAATTGCATTAACTACACGGTTACAAGCAATGCATACGAACAGCCAGAGATACACTTTTAATATCCAATCTCAACCGTCGAATTGGTTTTTTGAAGCAGGTTATTCTGAGATATCATTTCATCAAATCAGAACCAAGCACATGGTTGAACAACACGTTAACCCAACCATGCACAGTGTTATCAATTAATTTAATGTATTTTTGAGGGTTTAGACATTGAGCATACTTCCATCCTGCCAAAATCAATAATATATTGTTTGCCCACATTTATGCTGATTTCTGTCACATAAACCCGCCAATATCGAGACCAAGAGACAGCAAAAGAAATCAAGGCTCCTTATTGGCACAAGTTGTGGCACGTGAAGGCGATGGGGATTAAGCTGCACAAAATATGGCAGAAGATGAAGATGCCAATTATCAAGTAAGATTTGGAGCTGTGATAAAATAGTTCTCATTGCCAAGAGACAGGACTAAACTGATATGGAAGTAGACATCAATGATGTTGAGAACAATAGTTATTCAATTCGAGCAGCTGCCAGAGAATGGGGGCATGCCAGCCAACACTAAATAGCACACCGGCTCATAGATCTTGCACAGACCACGAGAATGGAACCACTCACTGCTGTGTTTGGTGGGGAGGAGCAGGATATTGCTGTATGATGTCAAGAGAGAGCTTACATGGGTTGGAACTATTCAGCCTATATTGCACACATTTGTTAAATGAGTCCCAATTTCTTTGGGGATGGTCTTCTTGGGAAGTTATGCTGGGTAGGCTTTAGAAAATTGCATCCTGCATTGAGCTTGCAGATTGCTGAAGTTATGGATCAAGCCCAGGGCTCGCCATTGTTAACACATTTTGCAATAACTTGACGCTCGATTAGAAGGCCAAACAACCCAAGTAACATATGGAACTGCGATGAAATGGAGGCTCAAGCTGGAAGGAATTGCCGAATGTTTGTGATGGCCAGAAGGAGAAGTAGAAGTGTGCCACATATAATCCCGAGGACTTGTGTTTTGATCACCTATTTGCCATAATGCCTCAATTGAGCACCACTCAACAAAACACTAAAAGCGGGTAACAATTCTTTTCTTTTCTTTGACAATGATTAGTAAGCAAGATCTCTGACATTCTTCTCCTAGTATTGGTGAAGTTAATGATGGTGGAATTATCTCATCATGCAATAATTAAATTAAGGTATTTAAGGTGTTCGGAAGAATAGCTTTGAAAAATCTCTCAAAGTCATCCTATGACAGTCTACAATGATTTCACAATAATAGTGCTACCGCGCAACTTCCTATGGCTGCAATGGAAGTTTTAACCTCTTTAGTCAGTAACGCTGGGAGACAATTTTCTGTCAGCAATGTTCCAGAATAATTTTTCATCAGGAATGCTGTAGGTCAGCTGCAAGACAACATTCTTCAACGGCCCAGGGATAGTTCTCCATGAACAACTAAGGAATGGCTTTTTTATCTAGCGATTTAGGATATTACATACACTTAATCTATTTGTATTCTTTCATATCACAGTCCAATTAAATCTATCAAAACCACTCTTGAAAAATAGCATCCTCTTTGCTTTATTCACCGTAATCATATTTCTTTTTTAATAAGATATTTCATCCCATAATCGACAATCTAATCACAAAAATTCACAACTTTTTAGCACAATCGTCAACTTAAAAAATAGTTAGTCTCTCCTGTTAAAGCGCAGCAAATTTTGTCACATAAAATTCAGTCAATTACATCATAGTGCACAATAGTATTCCCAACATAACACGAAGCCCATGCTGCCGAAACAACATTAATTCTCTAGTGTTAGCTCAACATATCTTGTAGGCACAAATTCGGATTTCCTCTTTTCCCAAAATTTACTTAGGGAATCCAAGAAATGCCATTTCCACAAGAAATGAAGTAACATGGTCACACAAAATTGGCAGCTATAGCTACAACACAACACTTCTTGCAGCATCATGGCCATTACTATAGCATTCTTCAGTGATTATAGAAACTAGATTACATTTAATTCTTCTCTATCTATTAGAATCAAGTTTTGTATATCTTGCAAGTCTTAGGTTTAATCACAATCATTTAATATATGTGTAATGCAGCAAATAATGAAAATGGTGCTCCATTTAGAAGGAATCTTAGATTTTTCTTAGATTTTTAAGTTGGCACTCTTCGCCAAGTGTCATTGGTTTTATTATAGTTGTAAGAATTCATTGGATAGGGGGTTACTAGATGGAATAATGCCTTAATCGACTATAGTTAGTGGTACATATGAGATATTATTGCACCCGCATGGAACACTTGGGAGTTACATGTGACACCCTTGGTCATTGGGGTTAATGGTCATCAAGGGTTACATTTTATTTTGGAAAGAGTTGCTAATGAAGGGGGGTACATGGTTCCGACTTGGACTAGTTCAACCAAGTATTGGCTCATGGTTTTGGAAAACCATTGTATGTTTCTTGGGTCTACTTGGCCTATATATTGAAGGCTTGGGATGAAGATAGGATGGTCAATTTTATGTAGGTTTCTATGGAGATCATGTTTAAACTCATCCAAAATTAGAGTGTAAATCTCATATGAAGCATTGGAACTCATGAGTGTATTGCAACCTATCTAGAGAATTGATACATTTGTGTGTGCTTTGGAGGTAGGATGGTTTTTTGAGGATATATCTTTTGTTTTGTCTCTTCTCTTGTTTTCTCTCGTGTCAATACTGTTCTAAAATTGTTATAAATTAGGCTTAGTTGCATTGATATCCTTATTGGATTAAGTAGGAATTCATCATATTTCCTTTTAGTACCAATAGAGTAAACATCAAATATCTCTTATGATGGTAATAAAAACAAGTTAAATGAGTATCTCTTTCAACTAGCAAGGAACCATTGGTATTGACTTGGGTCCTTATGCATGAACAAGTTACAAGTCGGATCAAAGCTCATCACGCAACCAATATGATACCATAAAACAACAGAGGATTACTTGTTATTCTAACCAATCTTAAAGCCAAGAGAATAACTATGTGCTAGGGTAATGCCAAAACAAGCATAAATATACTAGAAAACCATACCATAACAATCATTTGTTGAAAATATAAATCATGCATACATTAGGTTTATATATATTTGAGATTGCACCGCAAATCCTTTTTATTTAGAGTTTCATTTAAGGGGGAGCTAGGAAAGTTTTCAGCACCATTTTGCTCACCAAATTTTCATGGACACTTAGAGTTCATTTCCAATTCATAACATACTTATACACTTACTATCATAAATTGCTTTCAAACATATCATTAGTCATTTGTTGTCATAAATAATTGTCATAGATATTATTGATAGATAATTTGCATGCATTTTTGTAATAAATTTCATATAGATCCTTTTACGCTTATGGGGCACTCAGAGTAATCACAAAACTCTTTAAACTCTTCGTATTTCTGCTATGTCATATGGCTAGCTAGCATTTGTTTCAATAATAATCATGAGCAAGGTCAGAAAGGCATGATAAGTTTTGTGGATGCCAAGTGGCACTCTCACTATGTTACGTATGGTTGCAACCCACATAATAGGGCCTTGTCGGTCATTTTCAACATTGACAATAAAGCCTTTGGCATTGTGAATGTATGTGTATCAAATGTTGTAACTGAAAGGACTGTACTTTGGTAGTGGTTTGTGAATGAATTTCCTGAGGCCCAAGGGGTTTTTGATGGTAGCTCAATATGGTTGAGTTGGCCTTTGACAAGCAAACTCACTTACCTATGAGATGGACAATTGACAAAAGGGAGACATGAGTCTACATATGCAATAAATTAGGCTTTTATAATTCCAATCTATGTTGCGAAAGTGTATATTCTATTTGGTACACATAGTCCAACTTGTATAGTGGTTTGGAAAGAGTCATAAAGCAACTTGACCATGTTATGATGCCAACACAACCTTCTCCTTTGTTAGTTGTTGTTCTCTCCTAGTTGAACCCTTGCTAGATTGTGTGCCCTTTAACCTTGCTTCAATTTGTTTCCAACTAGAATGGGATCTTTATAAACCTAAAATTGAGTAGACACTATGTTTTGAACAAGTAATTGCTTCTTCACATACTTATGTTAGCATACATCCTGAACATATCACTGCTTAATCACAAACCCACATTAGCATACATTTGATGTGTGGAATCTTGTGTCATTTGTGAAAGGTGTCACAAGTTGAATTGCTTAGTGGTTTGATGCTATCACTTGCATTGCACTCTTTTTTGAGAATTTATGGTTGTTAGTTGGAAAGGATATGCCACAAGTCCTATGTGGCCATGTCCTTGGAGCTCAACCATCTTTGCATTCATCTTGAAGTGATACCTTTTCATAAACTCTTGTAGTTTCAAGTGGTTAAGGTGAGCCACTAGGCGCAATTGACCATTACTGATGGTGCATGGGGAGCTCAAATCAAGGCTATACTTCATTAGTTGAAGGTTGGCAGTGGAGTTTTTAAGGATTTTTTTATTCCTTGCAAGCACAAAATTGTGTTATAAAAATCATATCCATCAAAGACAGATAAAAAAGCTATAGATAAACACATTTTTGAACATCTTGAGGTTTTGAATGTTTTTGTTCAACATTACAAGAATGTTTTAAAGCTCAAGACCACTCATCAAAGTGTGAAGAGGCACCCAAACACTATTTATATGTGATCCCTTCTTGTCTTCTCATAGTATAGGTAGTGGCATGTGATAAATCCCCTTCCTAGGAGGGCCTTTAGTCAATAGTTGATGGCATGGCCAATGGTAAGGCTCTTGAGTGATGATTTTCCTTATGAATTCTACAAAAAAAATTGGGAAGATATTGACCTTGATTTACATAGTTTATCTTAAAGCATTTCATTCTAACTCTTTAGGTTCTATCATCAACAAAGGAAATATTAAATTCACACCTAAAACTAGGGGTTCTAAATTGATTTGCAATAAAAGATCCATCACATTGTTGAATGTCTCTTGCAATATCACTGTTAAGGCTCTTGCATTTTGTACTAGACATCTCTCGATGGTTGTCCAAAGAGAACATCTTGGTTTTATATATATTAGATATATTTTAGTCAATGTCATTGCTATCTAGGAAGGTACAAAATGGCCAAAAATTCTAATTAGAATGCATTTTTTAATATCAAAATTGACTATGAAGGCCAACGATAAAATTAAGTGGCCTTTCATCCTAGCCATGATTAGTGTGCTTGGATTTGGCTCCAATTTTATGCAGCTAGTTAAAATGTTGTTTGTAGATGCTTGAACTTGCCTTACTATCAACAACATGTGGTTTGAACAATTTACATTCTTTAGATCCATCCACCAAGGATATCCTCTTGCACCCTTAGTTTATATGTAGGATTTGACTATCTTCTTGCCAATGCCATCTTACATTGATGAGTTTAAGGTATCTCCCTTATTGTCAGCAATTTCCAGTAACTAGTCAATGGTTATTTTGTTGACAAATCTTTTCTCACTTTGCTTGAGGATGAAGATAAAATTAAGCAAGCTTTCAAGTGCCTTGACACTTTTTTCTTAGCTTTTGGTTTGAACATTCAATTTTTTGAAATGTAATATTATAGACAATCATTTTGTCCATTATTGGCTTGGCGTAATTCTTTTGGCTAGAAACATATTGACTATGGAGAGATTTTCAAGGTTTTGGGGACCCCTTTTGCTTTTTATGTTTTCCAATATGTGTTGTGGTAGTACATTATTGATAGAGTGGAAAAGAAGTTGACATATTGGATTATTCAACTACTTTTGTTGGTTCATAAATTTTAGATATGCACCAAAGTGCTCGTAGCCATTAACATTTATTTGTTCCAATGTTGAACAAAGTCTTCATTCAAAAGCTTGAAAAGCTTATGCATGATTTCCCTTGCACCAAATCAAACCATGACAACAATTTTCACAGAGTTGCTTGGGATATATCTATTATCTTTCCAAAGGCTTTGGAGGATTAGGCTTATTGATGTGAATAGACAAAGAATTGTGCTTTGTGCTAAGTGAATTATCATAGCTCATTATGGAAACGAAGCTTGGAAAGTTCTATTGTGGAATTATATTGCATTTTATTCTTTGTGTAAGAGATTTGCTTAGTATGGCCTTGGTTTTGATTCCCTTATGATCTGTCTAGCTACCATCAACATTATTGGCACTTGTGTTGCCAAAAGTATTTGGAAGATTTGGGAAGTTGTTAAGTCAATCATGGATATTATGGAATGGGGATGGATTTCAAACTAGGTTATCCATGAACTAATAATCCTTATGGTGGTCTCCCACCATTATTTTTCAAAATAAGTCATTGGTTAAGATTTATTAGATACACATTCTTATTTTTTTTAGAAGAGGAATTAGGCATCTCCAAGATTTGTATTCTAAAATTGATTTTTCTTGGTTCTCTTGGCTATTGGCTAGGTCTAAGGTCAATGTGAACCTTACAAACAAAGAAACCTTCCAAACAATAATTAAGGTTGCTCCTTCACAACACTTACACATAGTTTTAATATATTCCACTAATTGTTGGAAGGACTAGAAGTGGTATGTGTATATTCCCTTTTGCAATTACACCTCATGAAAAAGGTGCAAATAGTTTTCACGACATTTACCATCATTCAAAAATGGAATTCTAGACGATGCCTTTAGCTTCCATCCTTTATTTGGAACAAACGCTTCCAAATAGTTTGGAAAGTGATTGTGGAGCTCAATATTGCACATTTTGCCTTGTATTTGCTTTACCATGATTTTCCTATTAGCAATCGGCTAATGCATCTTGGTGTTTTAAACCCTAGATACTTGTTTTATGGGCAACTTGAAACTCTTGCATTTATTTGGTTATGCAGTCATGTGCCAATGACTTGATAATGGATTCATGGTTTCTTCTAGCATCTTAGACTATATCCGTTTACTTGGCACAATGTTTTTTGGGAAATGGGTCCAAATTTCTACTCAAGTTCTCCTAAATATGTCATTTTTTCAAGTTGGAGATTCTTTTTAGTATCTAGAAAGATAGGATTGTACCTAGATTTGCTAATTTGTTTGTTGATTTCAATTTTTCTACTCACTCCAAGTCACATGTGGTTTCTAATGTGCTCAATTTAATTCAATTCTAGGCCAATAAAGTGGCCCTTGAGGTTCAAAATCTATAAGCCATCTAGATCATTGGTAGAATCTTCCTTGCATTATTGTCATGATCTTATCCTCTTTGCTTCATTGTGATAGATCACCCCATAAGGGGGAGAGTTGTGGCCACTCAGAGTCCTCTTCATACATCTCACAAATTTATTGGTGAGGCTTTTTTTCATTGTTGATTAGGCAACCTTTTGGTTGGTCTTTTCATGTTAACCATCATAGGGGTTGGCCACTACTTTCTTATTGCTCTCTTGCATCCATTTAATGGCATGGGTGGACTCCTAATGACTAGGGAAATCTTCCTCACAATCTCACCATTCAACCATCAAAGAATTCTCAAATTTAGCTTGGTCTTTTGGATACATAGCCACAAGAAGGCCCCAAGCAACGAGAGGACACTACTCTCACTACTTAGGAGCCAATAGATGATGGTAAAGATTTTTCCAATAGGTGGGGTAACCTTGATGATCAAGACCCCCCTACTAGTGTTAGTTTTCTAGCTTTGGCAACTTAAGTTTATTTATGTTTTTCATGATATTTGAACTACGATGGTGTAGACAATTGTTTCCTTTTTGGGGGCTATGGATGTTGTGGCTATTTCCTTTTTTGAACCTCTTGAAACTTTGCTTCTTGGCTTGGTCAATTTGTTTAGTTTCAAGGTGTGATGCCATTCCACCCTCATTTTTTTGAGAATAGGTTGTACTTATCTACTTTTGTATTTTTGTATGAATCTATTTCATCAAAGAAAAATTAACACAACTCTTTTCACCTTTATAAAGCACTTAGAGTAAGTCATGGCTCTTTTCACCCTCATAGGGCACTCACAATTCAATATTTACAATCACAACCATGCTTATAATATATTTCCATTTCTCATAGGGTTCACTTTTGCTATTTAACCCCAAATTAACAAGTTGAAACCACCTTCCAACTAGGAATGGGGGCAACCAAGGTAACAATACCATACACCAAAACATAACTCCCAACTCAACACAAATTTCAACGGATTTCTAAACTTGACATACAAAATCAACAAATTTATCATCTTTGTTATTAAACTTAGCATACATAAATAAGCATACTATTTTCAACCAATTATTAAAAAGATTATTTTATTTTCAATTAAATGACTTGAAGAATGAAAGGCTACCTATCATGCTTCCCAATCATATTTTTATGGTGAGTTTGCAACTGGTAAAAAATTTTTTTGTTTTAGCTCCTATAGGTACTGCCAGTTATTCCAAACAAGAGAAACAAATTAGGGTGAAGCTATGACCATAAGGTAAATGCAAGAAGTTGGATCCACTTTTAGTGGAAGTGTTGAGCTTGAAAAAATCTTGATAGGAATGAGTATCCATTTAGGATCGAGCTTCTGAACCTAAATTTCTACCCATATGAAATGGATACCCATTTCTATATACATCATATTCCCAATTCTTTTTATAATTACACATTTTGGAGTGGGTACACGTTTTATAAAATTTGAAAGATGAAACCTACACTTTCACTTCTTTTTTTAGGCTTGGAAACCCAACCCTTAGCCTTGGACCTGCAAATAAAATGCCACGAAAACAACATGAGAAAATGTGACTTTAGCAATATGGATGATGACCTTTTTTTCATAAATTTTTGATGAAATTAAAACCCATTATAGATGGCAATGTCTAGTTTTCAAATATGTAAGTTTTCTTTTTTATGATTGGACTTGTTTTTCTATTTATTAATTAATTCATGAGAAAATTGGTCCATAAATTTTAAATGTCAATTATTTGTTTTTTTTTTTAATCTTTTAATTTTTAAAGTTAAATAAATAAGTTATATGTCGTTAATCTAAGCACTATTCTTTACAAAATGAAAAAATATCCATTTTATGATTAGTTTAGCTCAAATTATGTTTGTTGTACACGAGGGGTTTTCAAAAACAGTAATTAGGGCCAATCAAAAGTTAATTAAAAAAATATTTTCATCAGACTTCACTATAATACACATCTTTCCCAAAAAAGAAAATAAAAAATAACTTTTATTTAGATCAAATTATGCTTGTTGTAATGTGCACATTATGGCCCTAAAAAAATGGTTTTTGTACATCCTATGCAAAATTAAATTGTATCATCTAGGTATTAGAATAAATTATATATTTGTAAACTAGACTCAAAATCCTACGTTTCATATTATTGATCTTTCTTAGGATTCTATTTGTAAGTGCTTCAAATATTTACTCCAAGTATGACAAACTTTGATTTTTAGAGAAAACACTTTCACTTTTTGACCAAAAAGTGGACCCAACTTCTTGCACTTACCCCATATTTTTTTCTTTTATACTTCTTTTGCCCAAAAAAAAATTGTAACTTCTTTCCAAAAATCCTTCTAATATTTTATACAAAATTCTCTCCAAAAATCCCTAAATATTTCAATGCTTTTTTAATTTTTCCTAACCTTTTTAAATCACAAATATAAAAATAAGAAAAGAAAAACCACTTTCCATCGAATCAAATCTACTTTGTACCTTTGAATTTTGCACCCAAACAAATTGTCATGCCCCTCATAAATTTTCCCTATCAAGCATTTGTTTTGCATTAACAAAATACCTTTTTTCTCTTGCTCATTAGTGGATGTCTCATCACGTTATTTTTTCAAACCATATGCACTTCTCTTTTAGCCAAAACCATCTATATTGTGGTTTTTCCCCTTTTATTATATTCTTTTGTTTTAAGGGTTTTCATTTCCCTTCATTTATTATCACCCTTTTTTCCTTTTCTCTTGTCTTCAAAAAGTTCTTACTTTATTTTTCATTTATATATTATTATTTGAGTTGTGAATTAAATTGAAGCACATTAGACCATTAGTAATGATAGAGGCCACTAATTAGGGCTTTGATTGGAAGAACGTTTAGTTGCCAAATTGAATAGTAAGGAATGGATGGTAGTTGGTTGAGTGGTAAAAGAAGGTGCAAAGAGGGTCTAGAACATTTTTGAAGGCTGCGATTTATTTTGTTGACATTTGAAGCACCTAGAAAATTGATAATGGGAACTTCACTACTTACATAATTAGTGAAGTGATATTTTCTCTAGCAAATTGTGTGTTTGCCCTTGTAAATTTGTGAGAAGAAACATACTAATGTTGAGTAAATTAATGAACTTGCTTTGATATGGGTAGGGGCTAGAATTTGAAGATTTTTTTAGATTTGAAATAATTTGGTTGGATGTCTTTTGGCTTTCTAATGTCCATTGGAGATATGATGGAGCACATGTTTGTCCTATTTATGTATGAGTAAGGGTTGGCTTTTTGAACAAGCATTCAATATGCTCATGGAGTGGATTTTATTGGAGATTGTAATATTTTTCTCATAGTTCCAAATGTAAAGTAGGTGTGAAGGGACTACATTGACAAGTTTTTAAGTTACAATGATACTTGTATGGAGATGCAACACGTGTAAATACATTTTTATGTAGTGGCATTAGGCATGAAAATGCACTCTTCCTAGAGTTTTCTTCTCATTGATGGTTTCTCTAGCTATACAAATGTGTTGTTTGTTGTTTGTATGGTGGTTTAATTCTTGTTAAGGATATTTCCATTTGTTTTATTTTTATTTTGGGAATTTTTGATGCAATATCTACATTCACATGGTATGATATATGCAATGTTAGAAGTATGTGTCAAAAAGAGCTAGTTGTATCTATTATTGATGAGAGCTTGAAGTGTAACTTCATCTTTTTATGGATCATATGGTATTAGAGAACAAAGATAAGTGAAAAGAGGATCGTGGATGTGGTATGCTATCCACTAGATCAAGTGGGAGTGATAATCTTGAACCCTACAAAGTGGTAATTATCTCTACTATATGGACAAGGCAAAGAAGAATGATGACAAGAGAAGAGGAAGATGGTGATTGTTAGCAAGAAAATTGATGAAACACAACTCGAATTATGAGCCCTAAGTACTTTTTGAGTCTTGTAGTTTATACCTCGGACTCAGTCATATAAAGGGAGTAATGGTTTGATTCGTACAAAGGATTAGCTAATCTACTGTAGATTCACATAATGCTAGATAACATCATATATATAGATTCCAGTATCATTATATTATTTATATCAATGGAGTATATTCATATGTCTTCCCCTATACTTTGCACATCTTTCTCTTCTTCTTACATTTGTTCTCTCATACATACATCCTTATACATATATCTTCTTGCATATACTTTTACATACACTTCTTTATATATCTCTCTCTACTATTCATATCTTTCCCTATACATATATTTATGGGATGGGACATGACCCATCTATCCTACCCCTACCCTAGATGGCATCTTTTGAATCTTATGGTTTACAAGCTCTTTGTCGAAAGATATGGTAGAATTTGCTCGGCAGTGTCTGAACTTTTGCTCTTTCCTGCCAATAACGATGTTAGATTCAAGAAGCTTGAAAACGATGTAGTGAGAATATCCAATGTGGCAGGGAAAATGATAGGTTAGAATCCATATTTCTTTTGCTAACAAAGAGGTTGGGTATGGAGAAAACTCATAAAGAGGAACGAGAGTCAAAGAGGTCCAAACCAAAACAAGTTGAAACTTCAAAGGGTGTCTTCTTTAAGGTTGAAGAATATATAGACATTCAACCTATGATGGAGAAATCAATATGGAGAAGCTAGTCCAATGGATCTCATAGATGGAAATCTATCTTAGCCCTCATAAAATCACCCCACATCAACAAATACCATTTTACATGATTCAAAATTGTTAACCATGTGTTAACATGGTAAAAGTGTTATACATTATCTTTATAATTTAGAAAAGTTTCAACTATTTCCAAATGGGATGACTTCAAATTGTTTCTCAAGAAGCAATTATATCTTGTTTTCCATGGGGAGAAGCATGCGATGTAGTGGCACTAATTTTGGCAAAAGAAAAGTGAAAGGGTACAAGAGTATACAAATGAGTTTTTGAAGTGATTTGTTCAATTGGGGAAGGACATCATGGATAAGAAAGTGCCTATAAAGTATAATGGATGGTTATTTGGGCACCTCAAGAGGTTTTTTGTAATGAAAAAACCCTAGGAAATTGATCAAGTGTGTGTCTAAGCTTACTATCTTGAGCTTGCCAAAAAAGAGGACATTTGTAAGAAGAGGTGTCAATAAAGTGGAGTAAATGACAAGGCTAAAGATCGTGGGAAATCTAAGATGAAAGATAATTATTTGATCCAAAAGAAGGACAAGGGAAAAAATAAAGGCAACTTCCATTGGTCACACTACAATAAATCAATTAGAAGAGAGTTGTTAAAAACTTCACCGTAATGTTGCACCTTCATGAGGAAAAAATAATTTCAACCTTCTTAAACAAAGGTAAATAAATAGTAAATCCAGTGATAGAATATCATGCATGGTGGATAAGTATTTGTGTATTTTTTGTGAGAGTTCTAATGCAAAAGAGATCATGAAGCTATTCTATATATAAACTTGAATGAAGGACAAGAAAGTAGATCATTGTTTGGCACATACTCACAAGAAAACCTTATATCACAAAAGTCGGTTGAAGAATTGTATTTGAAGAGAATGGATCATTCATAGCCATATTCACTTTAATGAATAAGATAAGGTGTGAATATTAGCATCAAAACAATGTACAATGGATTTTAGCATTAGGGCTCAGTTTAAGGCTAAACTTTTAGTTGATTTAATTCTCATGGATGTGTGTTAGGTAATCTTCGGGAGCCTTTAATTGTACACAAGGAATGGAATTTATATTTGTATGGAAATTTTTTGATCTATTCATGGATCTAAAAGAGTTGCCTCTAAAATGAAGCTCATTGAACATGAGATTCAACTATTATCATATTTTCCTTTGTCCAACATAGGGTTTTATTGTCCAAGCATAATTAAAGAAAAATAGGTCAAGGATGAGTTGGAACAAATTTTGGAATGAGGGGTGATAAGACCTTGAGTAAATCCCATTTTGGTTCTCCAATTGTTATTGTGCAAAAGAAAGATGGAACTTGGCACATGTGCATGAACTCCAAGGCCTAAATAAGATCACAATAAAAATACTTGATAGCTTGCATAGATGACTTGTTGGACCAACTATAATATGTAAAGTTCTTCAAAAATATTGACTTAAAGTAAAGAAATCATCAAGTGCTCATAAAAGAAGAGGACATTTGTAATATAAAATTCTAAACCAAGCAATGACTATTTGAGTGGATGGTGTTACCACTCAATCTATGCAATTCTCTAGCCACTTTGTGTTATTGCCTATCTTTGTGATATTTTGATGTTAAGTAGAACATATGAAGATCATGTTTTGCATTTTAAGGCGTCTAGAACTCTAAAATACAATAATCTTTTAATGAATCAAGAGAAATGTGAATTTTTAAAACTTCATTGGTATATTTGGGTCACATGGTTGGAAATGGGGAAGTAAGGATTGATCCTTCCAAATTATAGGTTGTTGGTGATCTGAACTATAAGCCCCAAATCCCTAAGGTCTAATAATCTTCTAAGCACTAGGGGTGTCAAACATGGGAAGATCAACACAAACCTATCTTCAAGTTGGGCAGCTAAGGACCAATTGTTGTGGTGAGTAAGACCCCCTTATTTCTATCTTTGCAAGACCAAAGGGATTTCCCTGAGGTGTTTGATGATGATTGAAAGACTTAAATAGTTTCCTACAACAAACTATACCCATTGAAAAATGCATCCCAATACTGGTGTCACAATTACCTATGTGCTAGTTTGGAGATGTAAGGGTGAGCACCTACTTAACAGATAATCTGCCATATGAGTGTCTGAGAATGTATTTTATGATAACCCCTTAGATTTTATAAACATTCAAACATGACAACATAATACACTAACTAAAGGAAAACATATGTTTAAATTGATTTATTTCAAGTGTGTTGAGGATGATGGGGAGAGAAAGAAGATAGCAAACTGATGCCTTTTTTCTAGTCGGGCAACAAAGTCTTTGTGTTCACACAAAACATGTAACAATTGAAATTGAGGTGATGCATTAATCAATACATCACCAAAGACTTGGTTTTTCAGAATGCACAAGCAAGATGGGCTCTATACATACATTAAAAAACCACTGATAGTTGTAGAATATTAAATGAGTCTACTTAGTAATCCAAGAACATGCCCATACATTTCCTTATTTTTCTTAGAAGATATCTTGCAAAAGCTTTACAAGAATTTTGCAGTCATCTGGCGAGCTAACTAATTAGAAACACATCCATAAATATATACAATGCATATGGAGACAATCAATCAAGTCAAATATACCTTTAATCATTCAATCTACAAAGGTTACAAGTGTCATTATAAATTTTTGGACAAACCCAAATCATTACAACACAAAAATAGCTATACCTAGAGTTGGAAACTATGAACCTTTAGTTCTATTGTGCAAGTTATCTTTCTTAGTTATGCTCCTCTCTCCAAAAATGTTTCATAGTATGAAAATAAAGCTAAGGTAGATAACACCCATAGCCAAGTTGTTAGGGGAATGTTAGAGGGTCGCCCAAATGGAAAAACCCTAGCCACAACTCTCTCCAATGCACATAAGACATATCTCCTTTGCAAATCTAATTTGATTGACAAGGGTCCAAGAAAACATTCTCTTACAAGTGCTATACACCTGCAATGAATGATAAGCATGGTTGAGTATAAGGAAACAACAACTCTGTAAATCTGTTGGAAATTTTGAATTAAGAGTGCATTCTACCAAGAAAAGGATTTGCAAAAAATAAATGTAGCATGAGTGTTACATACTCCTTTAGATCCTCACCAAAAATTCTTAAATACCAATAGGGAAAGTGTTTGGATAGAGCTTACACAGTTGTAAGAGTGGCCGAGCCTTGATGAGGCTAATTGAAATTGGTTTCCAACATTATTTTCCTGTTGCAAGATTTCAACTCCTATCTGGATGCAAAAAAACAACCCTCCTGTGAACATGGCGTTAGAAGCAAACATGTGGAAGAAATTGTAACCTCATTCGATAAAGAAAACAACTCAAAATGCTCGTGGAGAATTGAGCCTCAAGAAAACAAAATCTAGATGCAACCAATCTTCCTACAAGGTCCGAATGAACCCCAAACATCCACAAAACTCCTTTTTCAAAAATTCGACACTAATCAAGTCATAAAATACTTGGAACATCTACATGCTAGTGACAATCCCGCAAGCAACACTTGCAAAAATTTACACCTCAACCGATCGTGCAAGAATCCAACTCTATCTTGTCAAGATCACTTCAAAAATTATGTTTGGTTGACTTATAAATCGCCACAACCTTCTTGCAATCCATTTCTCCTTTTACAAAAAGATCGATCCCAAGTGCATACGCAAGAATTCACCCTCCATCCACCTGTTGCAGAAAACCAAGTGCAACTGAACATAAAACTTATAAAATTTCTATTTAGATGAAATTTTTTGCAGATGTCATTAGCATGATGTCACAAGAAGGCTAGGAGATCTTTGGACAAGATGATGTCATTATCGCATCATTGTATGGTTGCGAGAAGTTGGATCCCATCGACCTACAAATTCTAGTCTTAGTCGATTTGAGGAATTTGAAAGCTCATGTGGAAAATGGACCCTCAAGTGCACCTGCAAAAAACTCATTAAAAAGTACACAAAGAAAGTTCAGATCAGATGCAAAAACCCACAAGTGCAAATGGACACATCCGACCTGCAAAGGTTCTGATGGACCTGAAAAGTTTGTTCGTTTTTCATCAAAACTTGGATCAAATCAGATTTGGGAGTGCCCATTAAAGTGCTCTCCAAGAAGCACAAGATTTTGCAACTTCATTCTTAGTTGAATTATGGATTTTTGATGTGGCTCCAATGGTGTTGTTTGGATGACACGTGGCAATTGATAATTGGTCCCTAGGACCTAGTTCATGTGAAAGTTACCTCAACACTTAGTTGATTTGTTAAAACTTGTGTGATGATTGTATGGATAATGAGGCCAATCTTTCATTGCGATATTTCCACCTCCATCAACACCAGGTGGAAAAACCAATGCCCAAGTGCACTTGCGGGATCTTGCGGTTCATCCACCCCATACAGAAGAAACCATTTGAACCGGTTGAGTTGCACATGACAAGGTGAAGTGCACTCGGTTAATCCTAAAAAACTAGCACTTAGTCATTTTTCATCATTTAAACCTCATTATGGAAAAACATGACCCAACCAAACCATCATAGAAAAACTAGTTGAACTACACCATTGCGGGAAAAACAGATCCGTTAGGATGGAAAACCAAAACCTGCATGAGCATAACTTTTTCCCCTAGCAAGTTCTTAAAAAAATCAAAAGGAAACCAAACCTAATTTCTCATGATCTACCCATTGGTGCAAAGAAAAACCAACCCTATCAGATTCTCAAATTGGTCATAAATTTGGGAAAATTTAGCTAAGACACAAAATGGGACCCAAAATTTTGGAGTGCCTAAAGAGGCAATGATGGAGTTTCCAAATTCAAACACAAGTGTTAAAAAAAGGAGTATTGTTAGAGTAGCTCAATACCTCCACATTTTCATGGAGTCATTTTCACATGTGGTTGTCCCACTACATGTCATCATGGGTAATGAAAAAATCATTGGGGTAGTAAGCAACAATGAGCTTTGAATGATTTAAACAAATAATAAGTATGATTTTGATATTAGCATTGTCAAATATTCAATAATCATTTGATGTAGACATGAATGCTAGTGACTATGCCATGAGTGTTGTATTGTTCCAAGGAGGTAGATAAGTTAGTTTTCATTCCAACATGTTTAAATAGGTTGTCATGAGCTATAACACCTATGATAAGGAATTTTATCCCTTTGTTTTAGTGGTGAAGAAATGGAAGCATTAACAAATGAGAAATAAGACCATTGTGCACACCAATCACCAGCTATTGCAATATTTGTAAGCTAAAGCCAAGTTTTCATAGTGAAACCACTATAAATGGGTTTGATTCTTACAAAAATTATATCTCATGATTAAGTATAAGCATGAGGTAGCCAATAAGTTGGTAGATATTCTTTCTAGACCACCACTTCTCTCCATGGTTGGTAGGTTGGCCATGTTTGTACCATTCAACAAAGAGGTATATGTGGAATATTTTAGTGAAGTGTATAGGTCAGCAACTCAAGCTTAGCATGATGAATTTGAGGCCAAGTCTATTTTTTCCCTCTTGGATGGTCTCTTGTACAAAACAGGTAACTAGTGTACTAAAAGAGAGGACCGTTACTCATAAGAGAGCCACATATCTCATAGCAGGTAGTCATTTTTGGGTGACAAAACTAGTGAAAAATCATTAGTAGTATGTATATTGGCCTTACTTCTAGGTGGATATTTTAAAGGTTTATGAGATTGAAAATTATGTAGTGTTTGCAAGCCCAAAAAGAAAAAGGTTGTACCAACCATTGTTGGTGTCTCAAAGGTTATGGGAGAGCATATTCATGGACTTTGTAGCTAGAATGCTAAAAATAAAGCATGAAAACAATTATGTTTTTCATTGTAGATAATTTTTTTAGATGTGTATACTAGTTTCTTGTAAGAAGACTCTCATTGAAAATAATGAAACTGGTTTGCTTTACATGAATGTTTGGATTCATTTTAAATTTTTAGAAAGTAATATTTTATATTAAGACATGAGGTTCTTGAGCAATTTTGGTGCACGTTTTGGAGTAGAGTGGACACAAAATTTAAGTGGTCTACAACATTTCATTCCCAAATGGATGGGGAAATAGAGGTGGATAACCGAACACTGGTGTAATTTCTATCAAGGAATAATTATAGGTATCTAAAAGGTTTAGATGAGCATTTTTCCTACATTCAATAATACTATAATTGATCCATTCATTTTTTGACAAATTTGTCCCCTTTCAAGGCTTGTTTTGGCTATTTTCCACCTAGTGGATTTGATGTTTGCCTTGGGCACTCAAAGGAAGGGTTTGAATAGAAGTAGAGGTAGATAGAGAAACAAAGTTTATAAAGGTGAGGTAAATCCATCTCAAAGTTTAGGATATAGATTTAAGCAAGGTATAAACAACGTCATGACCAACGTAGAGTTGGCCATAAATTCCAAGAGGGTGATAAGGTTTGAGTGCATCTTAGGAAAGAGAGACTACAAGGAACTTTAAAAAAACTCAAAAAATATAATATATGGTATATTTTAGATATAACAGGTGAGAAACAATGATTTTAGATTGATTTTACTGACTATATGAAGATATTTTCCTAATAATTGTTGAAAAGTTGAGATTGTTTAAAACTTGCTTAATGAAGATGATGTTATGTTGAGCATGAAATTTTTTACACCTAATGAACATGATGAACTTGAAAATGATGTTGTTCTTAACAAGAAGGTATGACATACCCAATGAGCTAATAATGAAGTATGGTTGATTAGATGGAAATGACAAGTGCAAGGTGAGGAAAAATGGGTTTCTAGAGGTTATGTGGGAAACAAGTTCCCACATTTGATCAATCCTTTAGATTCTGGGGATAAAATCCTCCTGGTGGGTTAAGAATGATCTATCAATTTAATTTAATCATGTTAGGTCATTGAGGTCATGATGGAGGCCAATAGTTATGACTTGGCTTGGGTGTAAAATTGGTTGCCAAATTTAATAGTATGACATGCATGGTGATTGGTTAAATGGTCGAGGTGCAAGGGGTGGTCTAGAATCCTCATAGGCTCCAATTTAGTTTACTAGGTTAGAAGTATCTAGAAAGGTGAGATTTGTTAATTTTCCACTTACAAAAGAGGTGAATGTGGCATTTTTCTTAAGGAACTTGCCATAAAAATGGGCTAATTTATGGTAAACTAGTAAATCATATTGATACTAGTAAAGGTTGGAATTTGAAATTTTTGGTTGGACATATTTTGGCTTTCTAATGGCCATGGGAGATGGGAAGGATTCAAATTTTTTTTCAAGTATGTGTAAGTGTACACTCTTTGAGAAAACATCTAGTTATGTTCATGGAGTGGATTTTCTTGGAGATTTTGTCTTTTCTCATAGTTGGAGACAAAGTAGGTGTCAAAGGACTACATTGACTTGTTTGTAAGTTCCATTGATCCTTGTATGGAGATGTAACACTTGGAAATACATTTGATATTATGGTATGAGGCATCAAAATGCATTCTTTCAAAAAAATTCTTCGCATTGATGGTTCCTCAAATTATATGTTTTTGTTGTCTCTTGTTTCTATGGTTGTTTGATCACTATTAAGTATATTTTCATTTATATTTACTTTCTTTATGGGTATGTTCAATGTAATATTTGAGTTCATACTATATGATATATGCAATGTTAGGGGTATGTTTATATTGAAAAAATCTAGGTTTATCCATTATTGATGAGAGATTGAGGTATAGGTTCAATTCTTTATGGATAAATTTCATTTTTCATTTTGAAAAATTCAATTTATTTTTTATTATATATATAGTCCATGTTCAACTTACACTTAAATAGGGTATATATGAGCATAAAATTATATAATGTTTATACTAAAAACCACATGCCCAATGCTAAGACACAAAACTCTAATACCATTTAACACAAACAACACTCATGTTCCAAAACTATAACATTTACGACTTTACATAAACACATTTTTCTACCTTGAACAAAGGGAAACAATAATCTAACTATGTAATATGGTTAGGTCTTATTAGTGTTTATTTGTATGTGGTTTACACAATGTTAATATGTATTCAATGGTTAAAGAGGACTAGGAGGTTTGGCTTGTAGGTTTTACCTAGACTAAACTTCTGATCTACACACTTAGTTGAAAATCAAATAAATCCATGGTAAAATATAGTTGATGAAAGCCATAAAATTATATCATATAGTACATATGTAAGAATTTTATCATCCAAAATTCAAGAAATTAAATTAAATATAATGTTTCTTAAGCACTCAATTTCAATCATTACTAGATACATTGTTATCCAATATTGCATTCAAAAGTGTCATTATATTTTGATAATTAGAAATAGGAAACATAAAGTGTAGATGTTTCCAAAAAAGAACTTGAATCAAAATTTATCATTGGAATTCACAAAGTGTACTAAAAAAGCATCATACATCCTCCTTTCCTAAAAGTAGACTTTGTCTTGTAGGTCATTGAAAGATATGGGGATGATATACCCACAACTATATTACACCTTCTAAAGTAGTTGAATTTTTATCAAAGGGATCCTATTGGATATTAAATTGGTTCAAGCCTTGAAATTAAAAATCTATCCATCAACGCTTTAAAATGTGAACGAGATCCAAGGCCATTTGGTCACCTGCCTCTACTTAAATGGTGGCCCAATTCAAAAATGGGTTAGGAATACATTTGCATGGAAAGACAATGGTTAATTGGACATATCTACTACAAGATTTGAAAAAGTCCTACAAAACAAGGAACAAGATTATAATATTTTCCATAATGGAGTGATGTATTATGAGTTTGTACTTGTATGAACACCTTGTCACCTAGAATTAAATGTTGATCCAGTTTATTGAGACTAAATCTAATAGTGCCAATTTTTTCTTGAGTCCCAACTCCTTTGTGCATTTAGACCTAATTTTTTCCATCACATATAACCAATATGAGAAATCTTCAAGTGTGTCCACTTTTCTCTAAATTTATCTAAGTTTTGTTCTCCATCCTCTCCTATGTGCTTATCATGTGTTGGAAGTTGTAAAGGTTCCAAAAACTCTAAGTGTGGAGATTTTATATTCTAAGTTCTATTGGTCCTATGCTAAATGTTGAAGTTTTAGAGTTTACCATCCTAGCATATTTTTTTTGTGAACCCAAAATTTTCCCTTGTCCTTGTCATAATTTTATATTTTCTCGTATCAATATGATTTTCCTTGGACACCCTCACTTTGACACTTCACATTAAGTTACATTTTATTATTGCAGTTTCAACCATCCCTTTACCTATGTATACCTTACAAAATTCATTTCCTTGGTATTTTATGTCCCCAACTCCTGAAATTTCCCTTCATATAATTTTTTGAAATTAGAGATGTGAAAATACCTCTAATGTTGTACTTCTAGCATGAGTTACTAATTATCCCCAACTCTCATTCTTCGATATTTCCCATTGTTTTATTTTATTTGGTTCACGAGTTTGGACCTATCTTTATTAGAATTCCTATTGTGTTTAAGTCCTTGGCATCCTAATCCTTGACTCCCAATAATTTCAGTCAAAAATCCTTTCAGACTCAGTGATGCAGAGATACTTTTATTTTCTTGCTTTGGTTGAGGTATGTACTATTGGTCCTCAATCCTTGACAAGTTGTATAGATTTTGAGGTATCCCAAACCCTCGATCCTTGACATGTCTAAAACTTTGAAAATCTCATGTTTTGCACTTTTCACTCCCACCTAGCTCCTTGCATGACCCAAGTCACCATTAATGACCAAATTTAACACCATAAATAATCCAAAGGGGTTTTTCCTCCTAAAAATAGTTTTTTATCTCAAGGGTGTGGATTCACACACCTTTTCAAAGAGGGAATATGGGAACACCATTATATCATTAATGTGGTGATTGTGTTTCTAATGTGCATGGTTTTTATGCAAGCTCTAAATACCATTTTAGTATATTTCATGGGATTTTAGCCTACCTTGTACACCATATACATTGACTATTGATTACCCCTCAACTCTTGAAGCAATAGAGAAACCAATAGAGTTCCATACATGTCAGTACACTTTCTAGAAACAAGGTCGATCATTTCTACATTTCCATACAACTACAACACTGAGGAAGATCTAGTGTTTCAATATTTGCATGTCTAGTTTCTATTACAAAAACCCATATTAAAAATTATGAAGAGGTAGCTATATCACAATGGATGTTGATAACTAAATTTATCTTTGGCCTATTGTACATATTCATGAAGACTTCCAAGTGACAAAGTGCGATAGGTTCTTCTTAGCTTAGGGTTTTCTCTTACCACTTTTGTTAGAGTGAATGTAATATTGATTTCATAAGTTTTGCAACACTTTAATCCCTTGCAAATATTATTTATAATAGTATTTCTAATATTACATATGGATTTCTACAAGTTTGGATAGGGATTATTATGTCCAATTATTGATATCATATCTTTTATTATTTCTATGTGATATTTCTTCTAGTTTATTGTGACTCTTTATCCCAATATAAGACATTGGTCCTAGAAGTGTTGACCCTCCATAAACCTTAAAATGAACAATATGATTAACTAGTAGTTTATGAATAGGAAATATATTTGTATGTATTTCATTGTTCAAAATTTTAACCAGGGAAAAATCTCCAACAATCCTTGAAGGATTTTATCTTAAGAGATTCATGTCTTGCACACCAACATCTTTTAGTCTTGCAATGATTTCTTGATAAGATTAATAGATAGGAGTAGGATATTCCTTGGCCTATTGAAAAAATTGGGCCCATACATATATTGGATAGCACTGTAAGATTTCCTATTTACATATTTTTAGTTGTGATTAAATCTTGTTAAATATTACCTCTAAGAACACCCTCCTGGGTCTAGCTTAGCCCAAAGTGAAGGAGAGATTATCCACTCTCAAAAATTGGCCTATCAAAACATTATTTTTTGATGAGATGGTCTAATAACATTTAGGAACAATATATCCTTGGCCTTGAAGTGGATTGATAGAAATGTGAGCAATAATTTTTGGACCTAATATAAATGACACCACTGTTAAGGATATGATATATTATTTTTTATTTTGAAAACCCTTGTAATATAGTAATTTAAGTTGTTAGTTTGGGTAAATTGATAGTTCATCAACTTAAAACAATAAAATGACATATTTACTAAAGATATGATATTTTATTTTTATTTTGAAAACACATGTAACAAAGTCATTGAATAAGTTATCATTTTGGATAAGTTGATAGCTTATGAAATTACACCAATAAAATGGTGTCATTTTCGAGGATATGATATCTTGGCTCATATTTAAAAAACCATTGTAACACAAGCATTTAATGATATATAAATTAGAGAAAGTTGATAGCCTATAATCTTACACCAATAGAATGACACTACTACCAAGGAAAATTTAACTTTGGTTCTTATCTTTCATACGTCTACAACTTGAAAGTCATTTCAAACTAGTAGATTTGGTCAGTGTGTAACTTGATAGCTCATCAACTTACACTAATATAGGGGCATCAAAATTAAGTCCAAGTGTTTGGTACTTGGGAGTTCCATCTACTAGAAGAAATTTGTCTCTTCCAAGTGAAGAGTGGTGAATATGTTTAAGTCAAACCCATAATTAGTTTGAACATCAAAATAATTTTTAATGGAGTAAAGAAGGTAGAAATAATACCAACAAGAAGATGCAGTTACAATTTATTCAAGGATACATAGAAAAATGTGGAAATTTTTAAATAATAGTAAGTCATTCAGATATACCTACCAAGATTCACAAGTAGTGACATTAGGTAGAATTATTTCATGCATAGATTCTAAAATTCAATACCTCTATACTTCTAAATATCTAGATAATAACATAATAATAAAACATAGAAAAATACAATGGTTTCATTATAAGGTAAAAAAAAATAGATGTGTGTTGGATGAAGCTAGGTGCATAACATGATGGATGAGTATTTGTAAAATCATGACATACAATATCAAGATCTAATGACATGCTTTAATGGACACCATCCCACCTCTCCTATGATGGAGTATAAATATGATGTTGAATAGATGAGCCTATTATGTCTCCTTAAATAGGAGATGTTGGAGGTTGTGACAATGGTCAACATGCAAAAGGATCATATACAAAGTTATGATTTGGTTATTGGTAGGAGAAATGTGAGGAAAATATTCAATGCAAGTTTGTAATATTTTAACATGAGATATGATGATATTTATAACTAGTATCCCACTCCTACCAATATATCATGCGAAGATGAAAATGAGAAATGTAGGGAAAATTTTGAGTTGCTAGAAACTAAATATGCAACATTTAATCATGTGAGTGCCCCCTTGATAAGCTAGAAGGATGATTTCCCTTATAGTGATCATGAATAGGATTATAACGATAATAGTTTTTAGCCACAAATAAATGAATTACATGCTTATTGAGAGAAAGAAAAGAATTAAGTTGTTGGAAGTTAAGATTGTTGCACTAGAACATGAACAAACCCTCGCATTAAGGAAATAAAAAGAACCATTTTGTGAGGATAATTATACTTATCACTATGAATATGAGGGTGATCAATATGATTCATTAGAATATGAATTCATGGAGTAAGATGAGTATATTTATTATCATGTGATTGATCAAACTTTTCAAGGGGAACATAGTGTTGATCCATATTAGTATGAGTTGCTTTCCCCCACATTCAAGATAAATCACACAACCATCCCAATACTTCAATCCATAAAATAATAAAATTGCAACTCATATATGGAACAACAGTGCAAGGGCAAAGTGGAGATCAAATGATGCAGATAAGATTAGGGGGTCTTATCAAACTACCCAATCTTTTAGCCTTAACATCTCATCCAACCCACATTCTTGCTCAAGGACAACATATATTTTGTAAAAAAATCTGAAACATATCTTTATTATCACTTTCATATGTACACCCATGCAACAAAATTCCTGAAGAACAATTACATATAGTGAGGATTTCAACAAGAAATAAAATTCAAAATTTTTAGAAGGGTTTCTAGGCAATGCCTTCGAATCTTCAAAGTCTCTTGCCTTCAAATTTATTTGATTCACTCATCTTCTAAAACCTGATTTTTCTCTTCATTATGCAATTCTCATGTCTACCTTGAACACCTGAAACACATCTGAAAAATCCTTTTTCTCTTCTTCCAGTCCTCTTCTCTTTACAAGTTGATTTTTTGCACTCTTTCTTATGCAACTCTCAAGAGCAACTTGCAAGTTCTTTCTCCAACCTTGTTGCTTATGATTTATGCCTCTTGAAACCATTAAAGTTTGTATTTATAGATGGTTTCAACTATATGAAACACCAAAAAGTGCTTTCCAAATCTGCTCTTCAATTGACCCTCAAAATTCCTGTAGAAAATAAAATAAAACATAGTTTGTCACTTCCAAAAGAGCCATCCAAAGTTGTTGTACCATGCCAAACATATTTTTTTTGCATATTCATTTGAAAAATGGATCAAATAAATAACCAAGTCATTCACCCCAAATTGGAATTGAAGAGTCATTAAATTATTTTCCAAAAATCACTAATTTTTTTCACCACTCTAGGAACCAAAATTGAAAAATTAAGACAAGAATGGAATGCCAATAGTCACTTGTCTTATGCACACTTTATTAGGCATCCAAATTGAGAAAATGAATTAATTTTAACTATTTTTCCTTCAAAATCCCCTTCCACCATGGTAATAGACCATTTCAACCCCTAGAACCTTGAAATTATGCAATTTTGTAAATCAGATTAAACGCCCTGCTTGACCTTGATGTATGAAATGGAAATAAATTCCTCATAATAAATAATAATATCCTTACAACACTTAAAAATATTCTCTTGAAGCTCAAACCTACACCAAAAATGCAAAATATTGAACATGAAAAGAAAATATATTTTTGGCGATGTAGGATTGCTTGTGAGCCCAGATGATCCTACATCAAACACACTTGTAAGGAGTTTATGAGCATGGCTCAAAAAATGGAGTTGAGTGTTTTAAACACCCTTTCAAATAGTAAACTGTTTGCAACATACTCCAATGCTTTCATGGGTACCATGAAAATTTTATTTCTTCTCTTTTTCCAATATTTACTTGTAACTCTTCCTATTCTCCATTGAAAAATGTGTTTACTAATCCCTCTTTCACTTGTGGAATTTTTCTCACCATATATGAAACTCCTCCCCCAAATAAACTTTCTTCTCTTCTCTTCTCTTCTCTTATGGGATTTAACCCACCACAATTCATCATCCTCCACCAATGTTCATCTACACCGTCCCTTACAACACCTACATACAAATTAACAATGTCATGAAAATTAAAGAGTTCCATTTGAACTTCCTCTTCACACGCCTTTACATTTATTTCTACCCTTTCATCAATATTTTCTTCCACTTTCATTATCTCATCTGCATACAACTCAACATCATCTTCATCATCATAAGAATGAAAAATATTAACCATTACTTTTGTTTTCACATGTTCTTCTCCATTCACATCCTCATTCATTAAACCCTCATACCTTCACTAAGATATGTCATTGCTACAAAATCATCCACTTCCATTCCTTCCAAAAGGCATGCTTTGACTATAATCTTATTCTTTCATTTTTCATCTTCTTTCACAATGTTTTCTTCTTCAGTGTTATCTTTTAGACTCTTTTCTTCATCTTCTCTTCTGCCTACAAATGAAATTGCATTAGAAAAATTATAGGAGTCAAATTCTCCCATCTTTTTTTCTTTTTCTTTCCTCTTTCCTTTCATAATACTTTCCTCCAAGGAATCTAACCTCCTAGATATTTCTACACACTTATTCAAAATATCCCATCTCTCTTCCTCTAAAATTCTTTCTCTCCTCTCAATAAAAGAAATTTTGACAGCCCTGCCCAAGGCCAACCTCATACTCTTCTTCCTTGACATTTCTACAAACACTTCCAACCCACTCACAATTTGCAACAAAACTTACACAAAACCGCAAATATCCTCTACACAACAAAGATTTTGGAAGATGAACCTCTCAAAACCCCCTCTACCCATTTTCACACAGTGGAGGGCATTTGTACACCTTCTACCCAGCCTTATCTCTATTGGAGGATAGCCCAAAATCATTACACAAAATAAATCCTCAAAACTCATCAAAACCTATCTCTATCAAATTTTAAATCCTTCTCCTCACACATATTCTAGTATCATACCTACTCTAATACCGTTTGATATCGATAAGATTGGGGGTTCTTATCAAACTACCCAATCTTGCAGCCTTAACATCTCATCGAACCCAGATTCTTGCACATATATCAAGGACAACATATATTTTGTAAAAAAAATCTGAAACATATCTTTATTATCACTTTCATATATACACCCATTCAACAAAATTCCTCAAGAACAACTACATATAGTGAAGATTTCAAGAAGAAATAAAATTCAAAATTTTTACAAGGGTTTCTAGGCACTTCATGCCTTCAAATCTTCAAAGTCTCTTGCCTTCAACTTTATTATCTTCACTCATCTTCTAAAACCTGATTTTTCTCTTCATTATACAGCTCTCATGGCTGCCTTGAGCACCTGCAACACACCTACAAAATCCTTTTTCTCTTCTTCTATTCCTCTTCTCTTCACAAGTTAATTTTTTGCACTCTTTCTTATGCAACTCTCAAGAGAAACCTGCAATTTCTTTCTCCAACCTTGCTGCTTCTGATTAATGCCTCTTAAAACCATTAAAGGTTGTATTTATAGATGGTTTCAACCATGTGAAACACCAAAAAGTGGTTTCCAAATCTGCTCTTTCGTTGACCCTTAAAATTCTTGCAGAAAATGAAATAAAACATAGTTTGTTGCTTCCAAAAGTGTCATCCAAAATTATTGTATCATATCAAACATATTTCTATTGTATATGAATTTTAAAAATGGATAAAATAATTAACCAATTCATGCTCATTCACCTCAAATTGGAAATTGAAGAGTCATTAAATTGTTTTCCAAAAATCACTAGTTTTTTCTCCATTCTAGGAACCAAATTTGAAAAAATAAGAAAAAAATGGAATCCCAAGAATCACTTGACTTATGCACACTTCATTAGGCATCCAAATCAAGAAAATGAATTAATTTTAATTATTTTTCCTTCAAAATCCCCTTCCACCATGGTAAATAAACCATTTCAACCCCTAGAACCTTGAAATAATGCAATTTTGCAAATCGCATTAAACACCTTGCTTGAACTTAATGTATAAAATAGAAATAAAGTCCTCAAAAATAAATAATAATATCCTTACAAGACTTCAAAATATGCGCTTGAAGCTCAAATCTACACCAAAAATGCAAAATATTGAACAAGAAAAGAAAAATATTTTTGGTGATGCAAGATTTCTTGTGAGCCCGGATGCTCCTACATCATCAAATAAGAGAAATACAAGTGCCTACACAAAGTGTTACTACTATTGGATCAAATGGAAATGATAGGAGCAATAGAAAGTAAAAGATAAAGGTTGAGATGAAGAGGGACAAGACACTAAAAGAGGAGATTGAGGAAGAATTTGGGGCAAAAATCCCATGCATGTGCAATATCAAATGGGGACGATCCAAATGATGAGGCACAACCAATTTAATCTTATCCATTAGATGAACAATTTGTAAGCAAATAGAAGGAAGAACTAAGTGATTCTTTTTATAGTCAAGTCATGCCTTACACTCTTGGTACAAGTGACTTGGCCTTCCCATATAATTAGTTAAACCTACCATGTGTCAATGTTCCATTACATGAAGAAGAGGTCAACCTATAAAGGGAAGATATTTTTCTATAGATCATGAATGACAATTATGAGGTTGAAAATTAAGTTCCATAGTTTAATGTTGGTCCTAGCCTTCTTAGTGGATATGATGATGAAGAATATCATGAAATTGTTGATTCTCTCCTTTTGTATGCTCTTGTTGAGAATTAAAAATGAGCAATCAGTTGTATGCAGAAAGAAACCAATTGATGCATATGTGAAACTCAAGGAATATCTTTAGGATGCATTAGTGTTGGTAAGTCTCATATTTTATGAGCCTTCTCAAATATGCCTCCTTATTGCTCCCTATATTGTTGCTACTATTATGCTTAAATTAATGAAGATGGGTACAATAAACCTATTGGACTTCTCTAAAAATTACTACATGATGAAAAATAAATTTATGCACCATAGAATGATAATATAACATCTAAACAAGTTGTCTGTAGGAGCTCATTTGAGATAATATATCAAGAATAAGTTGAAATTCTAATCAACTTTGGTGGCTCTAGTGCATATGTTGCATGATGTTAATGCCCCTACATGGAAAGGTGATTCTCGTTTATTCATGCTTATGTTTTGGTTTTACAATCATATTTTGAGGTCATACATGTGTAAAATATTTATAGGCATTTTATAGTCATTTGGTTGGCCAGCTAATAAAAAAAAAATACACCATGCATAAGAAGACACTCAATCAAGGTTGAATTTTCATTTAATCACTTGATCTACAATTGTTAAATCTATTATTATAAATTTTAGATGAATCCATATCATTACAATATCAAAATACCTTTACCTAGAACTAGAACTATGAATCCTCTAGTTTTACTATGTGATTCTTCTTTCTGCTATCCCTCCTCTCTCTAACTATTTTCACATGCCTATTAAATGAAAATTGAAAGCATATATACCCACAATATAATATCGTGCAAGTTGATAGAAATCCACCATGCAAAAGGAAGCCCTAATCACAACTTCATCCAATACATAGTTGAAAAGCATCTTTTGTAAAGCTAATCTGACCATCAAGAGGCATGAAATGGAATTCCTCTGACCTCTTCCATATTGGATCATTGATAATTCATTAGTTTAAGTGTGAGAATGGGTGAAATTTCCCATGAAATGTTCTAAAATTGCTTCATGTAGGTGTTGTCTAAAAGAAAATGGTTTGTAAATCATAATTGAAGTATGGGTGTTTCAATTTCCCTTGGATCCATGCCAAAAATTATTAAATTCCATCAAGGAGATCTCCTAAATTGAGGTTGGAGTAGTTCTAGAGGTGTTTGTGTGTCAATAGCATTGTAGAGAATACCCTCCTCTCATTTTGACCATTTGTGAAAATTCAATGCCCATGTGAACATTGTGGGACACAAGCATCCATGTGGATATGTAGGAAACAAACTTGTCTTATCCATATAATTCATATTTTATTTTCTTTGATTGTTGAGGCTTAGAGGGGTAGTAGGATCTTGTCAAAGGTTTTCACAATTACAAGAACCAATGAACCCTTTGACTTATAGATTTAGTTTTACTCTTACCTTTTCCCTTGTCATTATTTATCTATTTTATTGGTGCTTAATACTGCATCAAGAACTTGTTGGGGGTTCCTATGGTTCCCAGAACCATGGGAACCTTTGACACTATTTTTCCTTTTGTGTGTGAAAAATTACCCTCCATGTGAATATGTGAGAATTAGATGTCCAAGTTCACCTGTAGCAAATAGACCTCCATGCGGATCATTGCAGACCATCGACCTTCATTGGGACCTCAATCTCCTAGTGAAATTCAATTACTTACTAATGAACCAGTTCACATAAAACTACTTGCATAGCACATTTATTAAATACATCAAAACCTTTTGTGGATATTTGACCCACAAGTGAATGTATGGAACTGAGGCCTCCATTTGGCCAATGTGAGACATCAAACTTCCACTGAGAATTTTGGGAAGATGGTCACCATCAGAACTATACTCATTGGGTAAAAAAAATATTCACTTACCTTTCTCTAATACAATTAGCCACTAGGTTCTTGTAAATGCAAAAAAATATACCCCCATCAAGGCTTTTGCAAAAAATTGAAAGTCATCGAGAACTATGAGAACTCTATTGGAAACTAAACTACACTTATAAGCAATGAACTGGTTTAATTAGAAATACATGGATGATGTCTTTTCCTTAAAATTTTGGCTTGTACAGAACGTGTACCTCCATTGAGTCCATACGAGATCAAGACCTTCATCTAAACTGCACCAAATGACTTTGAAGTGGTTTACTTCCACAAATATTCCTTAGCATAATTTAAACTTTTGCAGAGCCCTCACATCCAATTGAACTATGCATCTAAACTTAGTCACATTTTCCCTCTTCCCACCTAGACCTTTTTGAAATCAAACCCCTTCACCTTGGAACCGATTGAAAATAGTTAGACCTGTTCAATAACATAATACTGCAAAAAATCAATAGCATACCCAAAACCTGCATGAACATAACTTAACCAATTTTTATCCAATTTTCCCCAAATTTGAATTAGGGACACCCATTTGGAAGTTCTATAAGGTGTAAGGCAAGAAAAACCTTGAAAGTTTGAAAATATGACTTGGAGGAATTCCCAATGAACAAATGGAATGAATCAAGGATCAAGGATCAAGGTTCAAGAAGAGCTCTTGTCGTATACCAAAAGAGGTATTGAAGGAAGGAGATTCCTAAAATGCCAACGGGTTAAGACTTAAGTGATTTTACAAATACCTTGGTGAGGTTTTGGGGATTAGGAAGATGAAGGGAGGCATTCCTATAATTTATGAAGGAAAGGAAGAAACTAATGACTCAAAATTTTGATGGATCAACATTTATTTATTTAGGGACTCAGACTTTCGAGGTTGAGGAATTGGGAAACCTCGGTATAGGTAGATGGGTAAGGGGGATATTGAATCTTGGATCTTCAAAAGATAGAGAAATTTTAAATGAAATAAATCAAGGAGTATGGACATCGAAAGAAGATGAGAAGGCATAAAAGCAAGGGATTCATTGAAAACCAAAAATTATGATGGGAGGAGCACTTAGGAATTTTAGGCTTCAGACTTCAAGGATTAGGGGACTAAGGAGATGGTAGGGAGGCAAAGGAAACATTGATGGCCCGAAAGGCTGATAAATATTGACACCGAGACCCCTTTAACTTTGAAATTTGGGGATCTAGGATACCTCTTAACAAAGACTTAATCTGGTATGCATGGAAGGAAAACCCTAATGACTTAAAACATTGAAAAACTCAAAACTTAGCTAATTTTATATGGGTGTGAGTGGGGATTCAAGGTTGATAGAGAAATAATGTAGGCAGAAGGAACTTTGAAACCCCGATGACCCAACAACACAAACACAATCAATTTTAGATTTTGTAGCTTGTGATTTTTACTAAGCCATGGAGGTGGGAGCCAAATACAATAGCCAAAGGCACAAAATCACTCAATTTTTATCATATTAGCTGTAAATAATGAGAAAGTGAAGGCAAAGAGCATACCAAGATATAAAAACAATATAAAATGAGACAAAAAATGGGGTGCCAACATTAGCTCTAGTTGGAGACGTGTGTCTCTTGCAGGCACAATGGGAATCTAGATCTATGGGAGTAGACTAACAATGGGGAACAACATGGACTGGGAATAACTCAAACAACATCATGACCAACAAGTCATGACTGCACAAAGGCAACAATATGTACAAGGAGAAAAACCAACTTAAAACCAATGACATGAAGGCACATTGATATTGAAAATATGGTTACACACAAGAATTACCACATTAATTATAGGTAAAAACCTATAGGAACATCCATGGCACATGGATAAGATGATACATCCAGTTACATATTTCAAATACAATCCTATTGAAAGAACTAATCTCCCTCAAGCGAAAACTCTCATTGTTATCTAACTGCAACAACATTGGCCTCTTGTTTATATGCATAAACTTGTGATTGTCATCAAAAGAGTGAAGGAAAGATTCATAATTAACCTTGCCAATGCATGGGAACCACAAAAACATACCACTACATTGTCATGCATCTCATCATTTATTTCCTTAGAAACTGGGGGAAATATTTGAAAAATTAGATCAACACTAAAATAATTAATGATATTTTTATACCTACTAACCTCCACAAGTGAATTGAGGTGAGAGGAAAATACATCCAACTCATAGTGAAAATAAAAATATTCCTCTTCATTGAGTTGATCTTCCCAATGAGGCTCATCCTTTAACAACTCAAATTAAAAAAAATGAAGCATTGGCATATAAGAGACTTGAGTAGCTATCCAATCATCAACTTGGAAACTTTTTTGTTGCTCAACATCATTACAAGATGTATGATGGGCCTAAGTGAAATACTCAAAATCAGGCACATTTTTATCCACATCATAGGAAGCTACATCTTCATCACAAATGAAAGCTTCATATTCATCATTATCTTCATTAATCCCTTGGATAATAGGAGGCCAACATACATCACTATCACACATGTTGATGCACCCTATATTTATATCACACGTTTGATCCAAAAATTCATTACCATCATCAACATATAAACTAGTACTTTGAGACACCTCATGTGAAGAACTAAATTCCTCAAATCATCTATATATTTCAAACACATTTGAACAATTTTTTGTTTCATATATGCTACTAAAAAAAAACCCATGTATACCTCTTCTTCAAACATATCAACAATAATATATGGCGACTTTATTGAACCAAATTCTTCGTGGGGAAGACAACAAGACTTACACTAAATAAATAGGTTATCATATGCATCCACATGATCACCATCTTCATACTCTTCAAGCATAAGGTCTTCAAAATTTAAATCATTGATTGTACTAGAATTTATTCTAATAATACCATTACTAGGCATAGCCAAGTCTATGTCACTCTCATGCAAACAAACATTAGTATCTTTATTATCAATAATAGGAACAAAGTAGGGAAACATCTCAAACAAGAAACTAGTTTCTCATTCGCCTTTGATACTAGAAACATGGGCATACCTCATATAATCAGTTTCATGAAAAAATTCACTTGACTATTCAATCATGCACACATATTTCTCTTTGTCCATACATTGTATTTCTAGTGGTTGGGGTGGAACAAATTGTGACTCATCCTTCAAACTTGCAACTTTAGGATCTTCATGTTCATGAGCGGTTGACACCTCTTTCCTCTTGACCACCCATTACTGCATTGGGTCATTTTCTCTCTCTATCACCTTCTTTACAATGTTGTTTTCACACAATGCATCAAAATATTTGTGTACTCACCTGCAAGCATAATCATCACTTGATATTGGGTTTGAACCTTATGCAACATCCATGCCATCACTATTCATAGTATTATGTTCATTCCCCATAACCTTCATGCTTCAAGACAATTATTTTTCAATCACATCCTATTTCAAAAATCGCTTGGAATCTTGGAAAGAATAAAATAAAACTTGTGACTAAAATCCATGCTAGATTCTCCCTCTTGGCATCTGATGTCTTCCAAATCTTCAACTAGAGAACCAAGCTCTAAAGTGAATTTCTCTTCAAATACAACCACAAGAATATTCCAAGAGGAAAAGGAATGCTTTGGGAATCCTTCATACCAATTATTTTCCTTTCCTTTCAATGAACTAAAAAAAATATCATCCACATGTCTTCATCATCAAACTAATATTTTTCCATGAAATCTAAAAAATGCCCTGACATCTGTCGCATTCATTTTTATCATGCCCATAAAACCTAGGCATCTAATTGTAGACCTTTCTTGTCATAATATTAATTTCATAATCAACCCAATATATGTCTAGTTTCTTGTAAAGAGCATCTTAGGGAATGATAGGGGGTTGACTCATCTAACATTTTGTAGCAACAGCATAGGAATTAGATTGAAACTCCCTGATTGTTCCTTCACATTCTCTATTATGTTCACAAAGTCCTTTAACTTATTTTTATGTATATATGTTGGTAGATATGAATGTGAATCTTTATTTTATGTTGGGCTATATAAACAACATGGATGTTCCTTAGGGTGTACTATATTATGAGTAGGAAACTCACACCATTCTTTATTAGCACTATGCATACCTTGAAAACACATGTGAATTGCATAATAATCACTATATTCATCTTCTCCATTCATGTATTCATATCCTAATGCAACATTTTTATCATCCTCATATTTAGAGTATTGATAATAATCCTCCTCATAAGGAAGATCTTCCTCTCTACTCACTAAAAGGGCATTTGGATTCTTAAGGGTGGAAGTTTGAGCTTCTTGCAAGATAATTTTTGAAAGAAGTTATTGTTGTTCTTTCTTAAGTTTGTATAACACCTTATCATGCTCAACTTCTTCTTTGTATGCTATATTTGGAGGAAGAGGATATTATCCAATATCATATATTTCTATATCTTGATAACCCATGCCAAAATTTTATGCATCATAGCATTTACCCACATTCATCCTATCAAGAAGCATACAATTTTTTTATTCTAAATGTGCCTCTTTTTTCTCAATAATTTCCATTTATTTGTGTGCCTCTTCTTTGATTTGATACATCAATTCATATAGTTCAACATTACATTCACATGATATCCTAGGAGATGGGGAAGACTGGTAATCATGATATGCATTATAATATGAATCATTGTCTCATCTACCAAAACCCTATCACTTATTTCTTCATAATAAGTCTTAAAAAAATTATATTTCCTTATTATGCTACTACTTGAATCCTAAGAAATGTACAAGTGTTGATTTCTAAAATCAATGCATGAATTATTGCTACCTATAAAACAAACTTCTGAGATTTAAGGGATATGTCTAACTGACTTACCATTACTTAGAGCTATCCAAGATGAATTTATTTGTGCACTAGTGGAACCTTAATTTTATCCTTGATGGTACATGGGATGCCTCATTCTTTCCATCACAAAGCCTTTTAATTTGGTTATTTATTTTTGGTTGACTAAAATAGAGTTATCACTCTTCACTCAAAAGAGAAAATATTTTCTAGCAACTAATACTTCAAATACTAGACAAGAGTACTTCCTTGTTTTGAGTTTCAAAGGTATTTAAAAGAAAAACAAGGTTCCTATTCCCCATAATGATGTTGTTTTATTGGTGTAAGTTGATAGGATGCCAAACTTACCCAACATAATTGTATTGATATAAAAAGACAAATAAGTTGCAAAGATTTTAAATGTGCATTGGTCTCACACTTCACTAGCAACAACTAAAGTAACTTCTTCCTTGGAAATTGATAAAAAAAAAAAAAATCCGACAACTATGCCATTTTGTTGGCGTAAGTTGATGGGATGCCAAACTTACCAAACATAATTTCACTAGAAAAAATTGGCAAACAAGTTGCAGTGACTCTTAAAACCAATATCGTTACCTATCCTTTGTAACCACACAACTTCTTTGAAAGCATGTATTTTATCAATGTATTATGAACAATGAAACTATTTATTCTTGTTTACTCATCCAAATTTCTACTAATCTAAAAAAAGTAATGACATAAACAATTGTTGATCTTAGATTATTTATATTGGTAGCCCAATCACAATAAAAAACCCCTATGTGTTTGAAATATTATCAAGAAGATTAGTACCATGATAACACAAATAGTAATTAATGGTTACTATGAAGTACAAAAATATTTTAACCAGAGTGAAATTTTATTTGTAAGGATTTGAAAAGAAACCTACTTATAACTCCCACTATTTATGTGATTCATGGCCTTGTACAAGGCATTGTATACATAAGACAACTTACCAGAATTATATATGGAACATTTCATATGTCCTCCAAAGTCCACACAAACTTAAGACATTGTTCAAAATTTACTTTCTATCAATAAAGGGATACTTATAGGATTATTATCATGCATTCCAAATCACCAAAAAAATAGTCTCAAGATACTTCCTTTGGTTTAATCATAGATCCTTTTTATCCTTATCTTGATGGATCTCTATATCAAGTATGTATCTTGCATCATCTAGATCTCTCATTTTGAATCTACTAGCTAATTGATACTTAAGTTCCCTAATATATGTCTTATTATTTCAAATGGTAAGTATATCATAACCATATAAAATAATGATTAAAACATGATCAATGACCTATTTTTAGTACACATAATGATCAACATTACTCCTTGCTCTACCTTCCCACTCTAAAATTTTGAACTCCTTGCATGCATGATGGATGTTCCCTTGGGGGTACCCCACAATCCCCATCCCCTATCCCTTCCTGAATCTTCTCTGCATCTCGCACATGCTTCTTCACCTTCCTCGGGGGTCCCTCCTTTTGAGGAAAATATTGTGGTGCCCATAATTTTTTCTAGTCTGAGGCCCAAGGGTTGGAAGAGTGTGCTCCTCAACACTCCCCAAAGTCCTACTACTGAAGGTACTCATTGTTGGCCAAAATTTTTGGATTCTATCTTTGGTATTGAAATCTCTCTCCCAAACTCTATAGTTTAAACAATGGAGAGCACTGTAGTGGGAAAAAAATTATAATTTTGACCAACCATAGATATGGTTTGTCAGTGGATAAATGCTAAATGGTGTTTGAAAGGAAGTTTGGAAGTTTGTGCCATAGCTGGAGGGTTGTTTCTCTTCAAATTACTTCACCTGAGGATTTTCTATTGGTTCTTTCCTCTGGTCCGTGGTTCTTTCCTCTGGTCCGTGGGTCTATGGTAAGCATAGCTTATCTCTCTATCATTGGAAGCTTGGCTTCGACCCTATCGTCGATCTTAACAAATCTACCCCTGTTTGGATTCAGCTTTTGGGCTTACCGCTAGAATATTGGGATGAGTCATTATTTCAATAATAAAAAATTTCCCAACTCTTTGACTCTGAGATCCAAGCTTGAGACATAGTCCCAAAAAGTTTTCTATGAAAATTTTGTTGCTTATTGCTAGAAAATTTCTAAACCAAGTCATCTCATTACTGATTGCAAGTCCTTCGTGAAAAGTCAACAAAAACCCAATGTAAATGGTATTCCTTAGGAAGATATCACTGACAGCTACCCCTTCAAAATAGATATCTTAAATATCCTTAAATCCCCTTCAAAAGTTGGGTTTGATGACGGTCTTGGTTAGGATACCACCCTAGCTATTCCTACCAGACCTTAGGATGACCCATCTCTAAAAAATGTCTCTTAAAAGGCTCCCCCAGTGCCCCTATTTCCCTGGATAGAAAGGTTGCTCAGCTTCCCACTTTGGATTTACTAGCTCCCCTGGTTGCCAAAGGTCTAATAAAGGATCTGGAAGAGGGAGAAATATCTAATCTAAATTTAGGTGTTGAGTCGTATGTTGTCTTTTCCAGGACCATGTCGAAAGATTCAACACGTCACTCTCAGTATAATAACCAACTCAATGATGTGGAAGACCAGTTAACTCCTAAAAAAAAGGTAAACAAAAGAAGGCATATGTGGGAGATGAGACCAAAGCAGGTAGACCTTCCTAGAGATAAACTCGGAACAAGGAAACAATAAAGGAAATTGCTATTGGAAAACAAAGGACGTTGGAAGCATCCTTAAAAAATATTTCTAAATGAAGTTTCTCTCTTGGAATATCAAAGGGCTCAACAATCCTCATAAGCAAATAGCTCTAAAAAACTATATTTTGGAGCACACAAAATTGACATCCTTTTATTACAAGAAGTTAAAATGAAAAAAACAAATTTTAAACTGATTTCTAAGAAGTGTAGGCCCAATTCCAACTTCTCATTTTGTGATGCATCTGGGGCCTTAGGGAAGCTTTCTGTTATGTGGAACTTGAACAGATTATGTGGTTCTAAACTATTCCAAACCAAGAACATCTTAGGTGTCTAGTTCTCTAATGTTGGGTTATCTTGGATACTCATTAATATCTATTCCCCCAATGTTAGGAATGCTAGGAAAAGCCTCTGGCTTGAACTTAGTGATTGGATCCTAGGTGATAAAGAGGCTCATTGGTCGCCTATCAGAGACTTCAACTCCCCCCTCTACCCCTCTAAGAAGTGTGAGGGTTAATGGATCACACTGACAATATGGCTAACATGACAGATTTGTTGAATACTACTGGGATTATTAATATAGAACTACAAGGACAACCCTTCACTTGGACTAACAAAAGATTGGGGGAAAACCTTATACAGGTTAGACTGGACCGGTTCCTATTCTCCCCCAACTGGGTTGCCCTCCATAGCTCCAACTTGCAGGCTCTCCCTCAGACTATGTCTGATCATAACCCTCTCCTTATTTATTGGGATGATCACTTTATTGTTGGTCCTTACCCTTTCAAGTATGAGATCATGTGGAGATCCCACCCAGACTTTAAGGATAAAATTTCCACTTGGTGGAATATTCCTATTCAGGGTTCTCCCATGTTTTGGGCCTTTCAAAAACTCAAGAATATCAAAACCATGGTGAAGGGTTGGAACAAGTGGGTTTTCAGTGTTGTTTTTTCACTAGAAGAGAGACCTGACAGGTAAACTAAAAAAGTTAGAATGGTGAATGGGGATTTGTGTGAACAAACTTGTCAAGATAAGAAAGATTAATGAACTGATTAGAGAAGACCTATTCTGGAAACAAAAGTCTAGAATACAATGGTTAAAATAAGGGGACTGTAACTCCTTCCACATCTCTGCTCTCAAACATAGGAAAATGAATTAGATAAAGAATCTTAAAGATGGTCTGGGGGTGGAAGCCACTACACCAACCTAGGTTGGGATGTTAGCCTCTACCCACTTTCAACACTCCTTCTCAGTGCCTATTGTTATTCCTAACATAACCTTGGATGATCAATTGTTGGACAACATCCCACCCATTTTAACCAACTTGGACAATGTTGCTATTCTCAGGGATATCACTCCTAAGGAAGTCAAGGTGGTTGTTTTTAGCATGGGGGATTTCAAATCCCCTAGGCCTAATGGCTTCCCTCCAACCTTCTTCCAATATTTTTGGGAGATTGTGGGAGAAGATTTCTTCCTTGCTGCCCAAGACTTTTTCAAATCGAGAAATTATTGAAATAGTTGAACGATACTTTTGCAGCCCTCATTCCCAAAATTTTTGACCCTCAAACTATTGTTGATTCCAAGCCTATCAACTTGTGTAACACCATCTATAAGATCTCCAAAATCCTAGTCAACTAGCTAAAACCTCTCCTTGGAAAGATGATTAGCCCCTATCAAAAAGGCTTTGTCCCTGACTACCAAATTTTGGATGCTGCCATTTCCACTCATGAAATTCTTCATTCCATGGGCAGATGCAACAATGCAGGTATGGCCTTTAAAATTGATATATCTAAAGCATATGATAATTTCCTGAGTAAATTTCTCCTCAAAGTTCTTACTAAGTTTAGTTTCAATGAGCTGGTAATAAATCTCATTTGTGAATGCATTTCCATTGTCAAGTTTTTTTTTTGTTAATGGGCTTCCCTATGGCTTCTTTAAGGCTAGCAAAGGGATTAGACAAGGAGAACCTCTTTCTCCTTATCTTTTCATTATATTTGTTGATGTCTTAAGCCACAATATTTCTAAAATGCTAAATGAAGGTGCTATCAAGGGGGTTAAACTTGCTACCTCTTTGGACCCCTCTGCTATTCAATAGTTTGTGGATGACACCATCCTCTTTGAGAAAGCCTTGGTGGTGGAAGCTAGGAAATGGAAGTGCTACCTCAATAATTATGCTTTCTACTCTAGTCAATGCATAAACTATAATGAAATCATGATTTACTTCTTTAAAACCTCTTAAACCCTTCAAAATAAAGTTTTTGCTATCCTAGGTTGTCAAAGTGTCCCTCTTCTTGTGGTGTATTTAGTTCTACCACTAACGGTTAAGGAAGTCACCCCAAACTTTGAGAACTTGATTTTGAAAAGAATGAACAGGAAATTGGTTGGGTGGAAAGGCTCCATTTTGAGTCATGCTAGTAAGATGCAACTCCTAGCTATTACTCTTCAAGGGATACCAATGTACTTCCTATCCATTTTTAAAATCCCTAGATACATTGCTGAGAAAATTGAAAAAATCCAAAGAAATTTTCTTTGGTCTAGTACAAAAGAGAATAAGAAGTTAGCCTTGCTAAGTTGTGATACATTTTGTCTTTCCAAATCCAGTGGTGGGCTCAGTATAAGGAAAATCCAAACCACTAACAAAGCTCTTCTTGTGAAGGTTGGTTGGGATTTATTGAGAAATAGAAAGGGTTGGTGCACTATTTTAAATGCCAGGTACCTTAATAATACTTCGTTGTTCAGGAGCCTTTCTGATGTTCACCCCCACAAATCCCTAATTTAGAACAATATCAACAGAGTCAAATAGCTATTGCAAACTGGCCTGAGATGGAAACTTGGTAATGGTAGAAAAATCAAGTTTTGGTATGATCCTAGTTACTTTAAATACCCCTCACTCAATCAAATTTTGAGGTTTTGATGGTCCCTACTTCTAGTTATTTTGGTAGCAATGTTGAGTACTATATGAATGGTCAACAAGGCACTCAAAAGTGGAAGGTCTTGGAGATTTGTTTTCATCACTCTCAGGAGTTAAGTCACTATGCAAGAATACATTAGGATTCTATTTTCTTAACTAGAATACCCATTTCCACCCAAGATGATTTTTTTGGACCAAGGAGAGCAAGGGTAATCTTATTGTCAAGTTGGCTTATAGACTATTGTCTTTGCAAGGAACCCAAGGTAGGTTTTGGAAATATATTTGGAACAAGAACCTTACCCCAAAAATCAACTTATTTTGGTGGAAAGTGAGTCATAACATGATTCTCACCTAGGATAACTTAAGAAAAAGGGGATTCCAAATCCCTAACAGATGTATGCTCTACAAGAATGATGAGGATTTTGTCCCTCACGTGTTACTCCACTGTCTCTTTAGTACTGAGGTTTTGGCTTCAGCTCTGTGAAAACTTGGGGTCTCTTGGACCATGAATGGGAATATCAAAATTTTAGTGGAGAATTCAATCAATTACTATTCTCATCCCTTACCCAAAGAGATTTGATAACACGTTCCTCCCTTTGTCTGTTGGTGCTTATGGAAGGAAAGGAACAATAGGATTTTCTGAAATGTGCAAAAGAGCCCCAAGGAGGTCTTTAGTGTTTGTCTCAGGTTTCTCACTGAAAAACATATCTCTTTATGTTTGGAAACCTCCAAGTAAACCCCCCTCTGCTTTGGAGGTCACTATTTATAGGTCTTGGAATAGGCCTTTGAATCTCAATTCTTTTGATAACTCTAAATATTTAGCTAGGTTTAATACCAAATGGAGACCTCCCTCGCATGGTTGGCACAAACTCAATTCTGATGGAGGTGCGAAAGGAAATCCTGGCCCTACTAGTATTGGTGGCATCATCAAAGATTCAGGTGGAAGAGTGTTAGCTAGTTATGTTGGAGGAATAGGGGTGAAATATTCTATGACAATAGAGGCAAGGGATTTGCTTAGTGGGGTTAAATTTTCTCTCTCTATTGGTATAAATTCTCTGCATATTGATGGGGACTCTAAATATGTGATAGATTCTATCACTAACAAAAAATTTCAAGGATGGACTATTAAAGATATTTTGGTTGATTTTCAATTCATTCTCAGTAAATTTGAAAAGAAAAATATTTCACACATTTTCAGAGAAGGAAATAAGGTTGTCAACTCTTTGGTCAATATTAGGTCTACTTGGATCTCTTCAAGGTGTGGGATAAATTTGGAGGTTCTTCCCATGAATGTGCAAGGATTGATCCTTGATGATCAAAAAAATATGATCACTAATGATGAATGTTGACATCTCATGCTTTGGTCAGATTATTTTTCCTCTTACCAATAGTCTCGATAAGATGAGGTGGAGTAATAATGATGAGTTGGATAGGAACTTATGGATGATTGGAATGAGATCCGATGTGTACCTTCTGTCTAGTTGGGCTTACACTTGGGACAATTAATAAATGCATCATTTGCACGAGGCTTCATACCATCACATTAATGTTTTTTTGAGAAAATGGAATTGGCGGATTGTTGATATGATATCCCACCCTTTTAAACTAATATTTCATTATGGAACTTTAATTATAACCTATATGTTCATAATTTCTAAATCCCCTACCTCGATGTACCTTATCATCCTCTAGTCTTTCTTCACCAACCTCAACCCCTTGGAAAAGACCGTTTGTGCGTGGGATGATCTTATCTTCTTAAATGGGTGTGGTACAAAGATCTATTATGACTACTTATATTGGGAAAAGCTTTATTTTTATTTATCCCTTCTGTGGTTTGGAAAAATATCCAATTTTCTCTCTCTCTTGTGCTTTCAATCTACCCTGTGTTTGAAAATGGGAGGTAATAGAGTTAGAACTGAGCCTGGCTCTTGTGAAGAGTTTCAGTGTGATGCTTTGGTTTGTCACATCTGTGTCAAAGATGGATTAGCCCCTCTTATGGAGAGCCTCAAAGGTCATAACAAAAATCCCTCTGATCAATTCACCAATTGGTGTGATTGCAAGGCAGCCATGGGTGGCATTTCATTCCAAGTTAGTGAAGATCTGATAGTCAAAGCTACTGGGCTTTCTTGCATCGGTCAAAAGCTCAAAAATCACACCAAGGTTCAAGACATGGATAACATGCAGCAATTTTTCAAGGAGAATGAGCAACCCTCAAAATTTCGTGTTGGCTACGATAGGAGTAAGCTTTTGCCACCTTGAGATCAAGTGTGTCTTGTTAACAGGAAGTATGTTACTCTAGAAGGCCATTTTAAATGCTATTATCTTTATCATATGCCTCTTAAACATTTTCATCACCACCTCCTCATTAGTTTCCCTTTATTTTTCCTATCGTCTTTGGAAAGTTATGTTAAAGAAATGCTCGAGCTTGTTGCTAAGAACTTGAATAAACCCTCCCTTCCCCTTCACCAGGGGATAATTCTTCATTTGTATCATTTTAATTTGGTCTTATGCCCCTTGAAACCTATTTCTTCTATGAGGGTTGAGGAGCTTCAACCCCCTAAAGGGTCTCCCTTGAAACCCTCCCCTACTACTACCTCTACTTCAAAGAATAAACTTTGTCTCCTTGCTAACCAACCTTCCTCGGACACTAAACCTAAGCAACCTGGAAAAAATAAAAAGGGTAACCCTGGACAATCCTAGACTAATGTTGCTACGGGGTTGTGCGAGTTGAAAAATACACCTATCAAGAAGACGAGAAAACAGGCCAGAAAGGCCAAACCTAAACTGAAAAAGAAAAAAGGAATTTCCCTCTATGTGGAAGAACCCACTAGGAAGAAAGGAGGGTGATACTGAAACAAAATATTCTAAGGAGGATAGTATGGAAACCATAGGTATGGAGACTACTGTGGAACCTGCCAATGCCAGGAGGTCCGATCAGCTGGTAAAACAAAAACACGAGGTCCATATTGATGAAATTTATAGCAGTTATGAATAAGGTAATGAGCATGCAGACAACAAACATGACACCATGGAGGAAGTTTAGGACTATGTGGAGGGGTCGAGCCACTTTCCTAAACTTAAAAAGATTACTTTGAAGGATTCCACTCCGGACTCCTCCAATCATCAAATTGGGAAAGAAGAGACTAATAAGCCAGATGATGGTGTGAAAGAAGACTACAAATCCCTGTAGGCCCATGTCTGCACCCTAGAGATGCAGCTAAACACACTCACCTACTTTACAATAAATGTTATCCACCACTCGATAATGACTCTCTCTACTGTGTTGAAGGAGGAAGTCAAGAAGAATGTGACTAAGTCTGATCCTAGCTCTAGCCAGACTAGTGCGGATGTCTTCAAATTCCTAATGGAGGAATGAGAGAACTTAGCTAGGTAGTGGTGTGGGGCTTGTCCGCTCCCTGGGGATTTTTATTCTATTATTTTTATGTTGTGTCTTCAATCCTATCTATCTACCGTTACTAGTTTTTGTTTTGTTGTTATGAATTGGTGAACTTTGGCCCATGGGGATTTTGTGTTAAGGGCACTACACCTTGTAAGTACAGCTTATATTATCAAAAAAATTACTACTTTGGTTCATTCATGGTAGGAGGGTTCCAGAAGGAACAGTCTGAACCGTGCAACAATGAGTCAACACAGCGAAAATAACACAAAAAAAATATTATACGAACATGAAGCTTCATTGAATTGATGATCTTACATGCAACATAGTGTTGTGAAATTTGCACACATGCACCACTTGGGTCAGGGACCCTCTCTCTTTTGTTTTGCCCCTTTTTGTCAAGTTGGTTCGCGTTCATTTTTCTTTTTTCCCCCGCTTTTGGACCTAATTGAGAAAATTTTCTTCAAATTGCTAAGCTCCCATGATGCCCAATCTAATTTTTAGAGTTTCACGAAGTTTAGGGAAATTGTGGAAATTTCTTTGTGGGTTTCCATGATCCAGAGCTTGTGCCCTCCTTCGTTGTTCGCGAGAATCTTTCTACGAGATGCCACACTCATGGCATCGTTACTTGTGATCTACCTTTCCTTTTTTCGTGTGGATCTTCTACCCACCAATTCCTGCATCATGTTTTTCCGCACTCGTATTTTGCACGCATTTTTTGAAAATCCTACATTAAATTTATGTATTAATGGTGGTTGGGTTTATAAATAGGAAGGTCGGCGAGTCTTTTCACAAATTTGCGCATTCAAAATTTGAAGATTTGGTCGAGCTACCACCTATGTGAGTGAATACAACAGTTGAGGTAGCACTCTCATCCTCCATTCGTGCGATAGCAGGTGCAAATCCTTATCCATTTCATTTTTGTGCTATTTGAATTCACCACCAGCCACTTGTTAGGGTTTCCTACGTGATTAAAGCTAGGGATTGTATGGTCGCTAAACTCATAGTAGTGTTTCAACTAAGCACATTAGATTGCATTATACGAGGTGTTGATAATATGATTTATGGCTAAAATGAACCTTGTTGCACTAGACGTGAAGCCCTAATTAACACGCAGTTAGCAAACCTTGAGGCCCTAAAAATTCCTAAATGCGAGTTCCCATGTGGGGATGCGTTCATGGGTGGTCGTATTTGGAATTTTGTTCTCAATGGCATGAGTGGTAACAACCTCCACTTCCCCTGTTCCTATGAATAAACCTTGGAGTCATCTAATTTTTAAAATGCCTAACGTTCAAAACGTTTGCGAAAGTTCCCCTGCAAGAAGACTTTGATGAGAAGCCATTAAATCCAAGCCACCTTTCAAATGATGAAACCCTAACAACTTCCCGATCAACAACTTCTATGTCATCAATCCCCACGGACATATGGGTCAAACATGATAAAATGGCCAAGTCTTTAAACCCCTACAGAAGTTCCCATGCGGGATGTCATTCGCGGGAGGCCACAATGATCAAGCCACTTTTAACGAAAAAACTCTAATGGCTTCCCAATTGACGAATTTCTCATCGACCATTTCCCGCAACATAAAAAAAAAAACCAAACTCTCCAAAACCGCTAAGTCCTCAAACCTTTGCGGGTTCTTCCCTATGGGACACCACAGGCGGAAAGCTATTGGATACAAGACATTATCAACAATGAAACATGAACGAATTTTTGACTGATGGCTTCCGCCCTCACATTCTCCACAAATATTTAAAACCAAATTTGGATGACATAAGCATCAACATCATCACATTGACCTTTAGAATGCGAAGTGAAAACTCTAAGTCAAGAACTCAATGCGGGTTTGAGGGTGCGGGAAGACATTGGTAGGATGTCATTCACCCCAAGCCGTTTCCCAACAACATTAACCTTGACGACATCCGAGCTAGCGGCTTCCACATAATCCTTTTCCGTATCACCAGAACAATGGCTCAACTCATGAAATCAACTTCCGCACGTGCCAAATGAACTCTTTGACTGAATTGAACTCAAAACTTCTAAGTCTAAAACCTTGCGGGTTTTCCCATGCGGGTGCCACTGGCGGATCACCATGACCTTCAAGCCATTTTTAAGGGCATCAACCTTGACGACATCCACATGCACGACATTCGCATGCTAACTTTTTGCACTTTGTAAACAATAAAATCTCTAAAGCACAATGACTTAACAGAACTTCAACCTACATTTTCCACATGCTAAAATTGACTCAACCCAAAATTGCCAAGTTTATGACCATTGCAAAGATTGCAATGTGGGAAGACGTTCATGGGAGGCCATCGATCACAAGCCATTCTTTTTGAAATCAACCCAACGACTTCCACATTGACGACTTCTGCATTGGTTTTTTCTGCAAGACTCGGAGAGGCAAATTTGACCAAGCATGATGATTTTAGATGTTTTCATTTGCATTCCCCACGTGACTTAATGAATTGACATCGAAATAGCTTGATTTTTTCTCCTTGCAAAGGTATCATCACAGAATTTCATTTGTGAGTTGTCGTGCACCCCAAGCCATTTTAACGGCATAAACATTGACGACGTCCGCACGATGGAAACCTGCACTGCCTGGCCCGCAAAGTTACAAATCTTGCAAAAGATCATAAAATTATGGAATTTAATGAATGTAATGATTTCTTTGAGGTATATGGATGCATTTAACAACATTTTAGCATGATCTAACAAGCGTTTCACTCTTTCTTAATTTATCGAGGCACTTACTATGTATTCTTTGTGTAGTAGTTATGTAACTAGCTGAAAAGACTGACAAGGCTAAGAAGAGTGCAAAGGCTACTAAAGGGGAAAAGGAAAAGGCCAAAAATTATGAGTTCCATGAGGTCGAGTGTACCTCAAATATTCACTCACAATGGGATAAGGTGACTGATACCGATTTGGGTCACATAAACATAGATGAATTTAGACAATGGGTCTTGGTTAGCCCAAAAACTGAGGAAGCTTGGAAACTAAAGAAAAGTGTGATTGCAAAGGCAATAGGCTTCCCTCCAACCTTGGTCAGCCCCAAATTGATCTTTGGATGTAGAGAGTGATACCACCAACAAACAAGGAGGATAGTCAACATGGATGGGAGGGTGTTGGTTGACTTGTCTCCTATGTCGATCGGGAGAACATTTGGGATCCCTCTATTTGACAAGATGGAAGAGGCTAAGAAAGGATATGCCCAAAATGTATGGAAATAAGACCCTACAGGCTATAAGAGAATCATAAACCAGACATGGATGATCGAGCATTGGGCGAGTGCGAATAAATTACCACAAAATATTTATCGGAGTGAATTCGTGGAGGAAGTCAATGATCTCGTGACGCTTCTCAATCAAGTGATGGAGCTCCCTACCTCCTCAATCTTTGAGGAGTGGATGTGGTAATTTGTGGAAGAGATCCTCAGAGGTGATACAAAATTTCATTGGGCTAAGATAATCAATGATAATATTCATAATCAGTTTGTTGCAGTGAAGAAAACTAAGGAGTTCTATACGACTTCTTACATTATGTATCTCTTGGTAGTTAATTTTACCTACAAGAGGTTAAATTGTGTTGGTGAGTTGGGAACGAATAAGGGACAAACCCCCATCTATGATTGTTACCCACAATTGCAATACAAAAACTATAAGAAGAACTATAGGTGGGTAAATGATGCATTTATCATGCACATTATGTGAACACCATCAAATTATTACAACAAAAGGTTTTCCCACTGTGCAAAGCATTGGTTAGGAATTTTGGATATTGGTTTATCTAGTTCCCCAAGTTTACATACATAAGAGTTGAGGGATTCTTGGGGTTACCATATCGTCTACCAAGGTACCTCAGTGACAGAATAATCTTGTGGGAGCTTACTTGACAATTGTAGATCTCCCATTTCTTACTACAAGAAAAACATTGTGCTAGGGTCCCATACCCCATAGTTTTTGGTTAAGGAATGTATTCATTCGCCGCTGTTACTTGTGCGAAGTATTCAAAAAAAAAAAATTGCAAAGTACAAACTGTAATTACATATAGAGCGAGGAGGCATAAACCTATGGGAAAATTGAAGAAGCAAGTTGGGAGATAACATGCTCACAAGGCCCATATTGAAGACTTATGGGAAAATTGTAATGATGAACATGAGGTCTGGAGATGATGCTATATGAGTATAATGACCAAGTTTATAAAATCCATTGATTTATTTCCAGTTCTTGACCAAGTGGTCGAAGACGATAATACTCTTGATGAAGGATACAATGATGTTGCCAAGCTACCCTTGCCAGTAATTGATTGGGCTAAGCCAAAAGTTGTAGAATTAGATACAATCACATGCCCAATAGAGTAATGGACCAAAAAATGGTTGGATAGTCAAGTAGCTCAGTAGCAACAATAGGGCATTGAATTGACATACGAGGAGTTAGAGGATGAAATTGAAAGTGAAATGGAAAGCGGCGTTGGCACACGTTTCTTCAAGACAGGCTCCAAAGTCTCCACCAATCACCTGGTCAAAGAAAGGAAGGATGTGCCAAAGTGACAACCCAAGAAAAAGGTGTACACCAGGAAGGCGGTTGAGGGGCAGAGGTTGACCAATAAAACTAAGAAGACATGAACCTTTGTTCCTGATATGCTTGTTATACCAAAGGAATCCTCGTCTCCTAAGGAAGAAGGGAGACCACAATCACCTCCACCTACCACTTCCCCACTTTTGTTTGCCACTGTTGCATTGTCTCCTTCCACTCCACCACCATTGCCCGTATCATCCTCGCCCGCTATGGACATCTCCATCCACCTCACCTCCACTTCTACGACCACCCCTATGATCGTGGTCAATTCCTCTTCCTCGACCTCATCTCCTGTGTCATCTTCTTTGCTCTTGCCTCCATTGCCTTATACTTTCTCCAATTCAACACCTTTTATGCCCACCATCCCTGAAGCACCTATTGTATTACCTGAAACCTTTGTTGCTTATTTGCAAAACATACCTCAAACTAATTTGACTCTTGAGGCTAAATTCTTCATGGCCCAACTTGCTGCTTCACTACCTATCCCTCCATCTCCTATTGAGCCACCAAAAATGGAGGCAACTATGTAGATATGTGAAGAAATGGAGAGAAGAAGTGAAGATAAAATCAAGGAGATAGTTGATATAGCTAAAGAGCCGACAAATTCAGATCATGATGATTACTTCAAGGATGGCGACAAGGGCCTAAAAATTGTTGATCCAGATGAAACTACTTCAAACAAGGAGGGGCAAAAAACACCCAAAGATGGATATCTTAGTATATTTGATAAGTATTACAATGTGGAGACCTCTGATAAGGAGCTCGACGATGAAAAAAATAAGGAGCATGATGAGAAAGAGGCAAGTCCAAAGGAGCACCGCTCTGAGGAGGAAAAGAATGACCCAAAGGTCAATATAATGTAGGAAGAAAATGCTAAGAAAGATGATGAACTTCAAGAAGTAGGCCAAGATGAAGGCCCATAAGATGAAGAAATGCATCTAGGAGAAGAAGAAGATCAAGAGAAAAGAAGTGTTGGTGAGAAGAAATCTAAGCTCATGCAAGAAGTTGAGATCGAGCATAATGTGGATAAGGAGCCAACACAAGAAGAAAATGTTGAGCAGAGAAACATGGAGTCTTCTTGTAGGGAATAGCTAGGGTTACCCTAGAGACCTTGACTTGATTTCATGTGTACCAGTATGTACTGTGGTGTTGTGGACATGGTTTATGTGGAGACTTTGGTTCATGGATATTATCATTTTGATTTATAGACATAAACATTAAATCTACATGTTTAGAATTTTTTTGTTATAGATGATGTGATATGTTCATTTAATTAACATGGAATTGATCATAAAGTGTTTCGGAAAATGTTTAAAATTTTGCAAGAATGAATGACTTTAAATTAATGTGATAGATTTTATAATTATTTAATGTTAGAAAATTTCCGTGTTTATATTTTGCATTTTGATTATATTCTCCAAATGTGTACTGATTCTTTTATTGAGATGTTATAGGAGGGAAGCCCAGGTCCTTAAAGATTTGGAGGCAAAGTCCATTTGTTGGAAATATATTTGATTTTTTAATTATAAAAGTGGGAAAGGGTTTTAATGTTAAAGTTTAGTTTGTTTTATTTTTATTATTTGTGGAGAGAGTTATGTTTTGATTTGGAATGATCTTTTCATTTCAGAGGGAAGTTGAAGAGTTGTGGGGGATTTTATTTAGAGAGGTATTTGAGTATGGTTATTCCTTTTCATTCTTTTTGATATTTTGCGTGTTTCTTCTTGGGGGAGTAGGTATGTAAAGATTGTTGCTTTATTTTGGATTTGGCTGAAAAAACAAGAGGAAAGGGATCTTGATTGGAAGAAGACATGGTATACTTACTTGGGTTTTGGGGCTGATCCTAACTTGGATAGCCAAGGTAAGGTTGAGTTTGTTGATTTAAATTTCAATGAACTTGTGGAACGTTTGATAGATTTTATTGTTGTGTTTGGTTTTCCTTTCTATTTTGAGATTGATTCTTGATTGTGTTATGGGGTTTTATGGGTGTGAATAAGGAGTTGATCTCGCCTAAGGGATGAGAGCCTCCTTCATTTGGGGTTGAGGAGGGTGTAGAGCCTCTCTTGGGGACTTGTAAAAAAATGTGTATATATGTATGTGGTGATGGTTGGATTGGGGTGATGTATGGTGTATGGAAAGGTGGGTGGTAGTGGTGGTGTATATGGGAGTTTTTGGAGGGATGGATGGGGAGTTGAATGGCTGGTTGTGGAAATTAAGGTTGTGGATGTTACAGTTGGAGATGAATTTGTATGGAGGAGTAAATTTATTGTTCCCCAAGAGGGAAGGGAACCCCCTTCTCCCCCTTTCAAGAATCATGTGTGTGGGTTCTTTGTGAATGTGCCATGTCATTTGTATTATGTTTTGTCTTCTATTGTGTGTTTTGGGCTTTGCCTCTAGCTCAGGGGTGGACACATATGTACTATGGTTGGGTGGAGAGTAGAATTGGGCTGCACTCTATTATGTGGTTGCAGGTCAAGAAAGCAATATGGAATTGAAGAATTTTGGATGGAAGAATTTTTTTATTATTGTTGATTTAATATAATATTTTGGATCATTTAGCTTTCAGATTGTAAAAGATTCCCTATTGTTTGTAAAGAAGAACCAGTGAGAAAAATGTTATATTCATGTAAATCCTCCTTCTGTACTATGTAATAATTTTATATATAAGTTTTATGTTGTGCTAGGTGACAATGAAATGATTTAAAACAATGTTTTTAGTTCACATCAGTTCTTATTGTGATTTTCTTTTACATAAGGATTAGTTGTATTCAGATAATAGTTTTCAAATAGATCTATTAAAGAATCGAGTGCAACAAAATTTCTATGTTACCTTATTCAATTATACAAAGCACATTAGCAATCAATTTGCATATACACACATATAGATACAAAGAAGGGATTTAATTTGGTAATGTAACTGTAAATTTCTTGCACAATATTGTTTAGCTACCCCCACCCATTGTATCTATTGCCCCTATTGTATACTTTACCTTTTTACCGTTGTCTTGGCTAGGTAATAACGAATGCAAACCTTAGAGATGTGCGAAAGTTGTAATAAATTTTCTCTTTGCTAGTAGTTCTATCACATGCATTTCAAGAACGATAACCCTATTGTATTAGCTTAAAACTAGGTGGTTGATGTTGTGACCTTGTTTGTGTGTTCCTTTCCAAAGTAGTATCCTAGTCTATTATCGATCATGCATTGATTAGATTTTAATAGGGACCTTAGAATATGCGCTTTAGCTACCCTTGCATGTAAAGGCGAACTAACCTTAAAACAACCTTTCGAATCTAATTCCTTTATGATGTTACAAAGCTATATTTTGTTCCCTTATTATTTCGTGCTCAAGCAAACCCAATTTGGGATCCTCGTTTAGAAATTAGAAGAGCTCTTTTTTAGTATCAACAAAAAATATATGCAAAATTTTGGTTACAAATTGTTTTGGGTGTTTCCTTCACTCATATTTTCCTGTGCATTTTGTCTCTGCATTTTTGAGCGTTACTTTTCTCAACCCTTCACATTCTATCTACGGCCTATTCTCTTCAATATGGTAGGGTTAATGTCGGTTACAAACCATTAGAGGCATAGCTATTACAAGAGTATTTTTCCTTAATAAAAATTGCTTTGGATCGTGTGTTTTAGGATATTCATGCAATTATTTTTGGTTTTATTCTAAAATAAGTGATAATATGAGCTAGTCGACACTTCATTTTGCATTTGAATTTGTAGACACTTAAAAATTTCCTAAATGATATCATACACTCGAATCAGGTATACTAACATCATTTCATCTTGAATCTCATCCTCTTTTCACTTAATTGATTAAATTAGCCTAGGTCATTTACATCTATTAACCTAATTAATTTAATTGGGTTAATTCACCCCCTTTTTCATGCTAATATTTTTGTCCTATTAAATTGAATAAATTATCTAATTATTTAATTTAGGTCCCTAAGTCTTCTTATTTAATTAAATAACCTTAAATTATTTGATTTAATATCATTTCACTTTCCCCTTTTTCATTAAATCACTTTATGTAATGAATATCATATAATTCCCCTTAATTGCATAATTAAACCTTTGTTTAATTATCAATTACTAATTAATCTAATTCCCCCCACTTGTAAAGTAATATTCCTCCTTTGCACATTCCTCCAAAAGAGAATATTCCTTCCCCTTTTGTACATTAAAACTTTGTTTTAATTTGTTAATTATCTAATTTTCCTCACCCAAGAGAATATTCCAAATAATATTCTCTTTCTTCACTCATTTGAAAAAAGAAATATTCTTCCTTATAACAAACTTACAAAACTTCATGTGCAAGTTAACTTACAAAACTTCTTGTGCAAGTTTTGAGTGTGTTTGTTTGAAATAATATGATCCCTTGATTCTTTCCTTGATCCGTGTGATCATTGATTCTCATCCATTGATGAGAATCCATGATCCATGTTTCATCTCTCCTCCATTTTTACCATTGATTAACCTTTTTAATCTCAACCCTTCATTTCTCATTTACTTTCCTATAAACAGGTCACTATTTGGAGACAAATGGATCCATCTTTCTATTGAAGATGAAGGTACAACTATAATAAAATGTAGCTAAAAATTTGCAAATCTTGTGTAACTGTAGATTCAATTTTAGTGTTCTTTGTTACAATCACTTGTGTATGAGTAATATTGAATTAGATCAATTTTAATGTTGTAGAAAGAAGACAGAAGATTGATACAAGAAATATAAGACATAATAGAAAGGACACTGCATGTACGTGGAGAAAACCCTTTCGGGTAAAAAACTCCACCAGAATTGTTCTTGCTTGTATTATTTAACCTTTGAATGAGTTACAATAATATTGATTCAATTCTCCTTGATGTGCTTTTTTTTTCTTCAGCAAATATTCTTCACAACTTGTAATATTTTCTCACAAAACTCTCTCATACAATTGTTGCAATAATAGACAATATTCTTACTTACAAACTAATAAGAGTTAACAAATATATAATCACAAAGCCTCTTGAGAAAATCCACACCTAGGGTTACCAAGTTGAGTTCTCATATGCATGCACAAGTCAAACAATAGTCTCCCTCAAAGTTGGCGCCCAACACTGAAGTGTTAACCTCATAGTTGTCAAAACATATCTTCTGCAAGCTCATCCTCAAAGAAGGCGTCCAAACTGGGTCCCATTAACTGAGCATTGAAAATATCTTTTCCATGCAATAGTTTCAACTCAAAGATTCCAAATTGGGCACCCAAGGTGGGCCCAAGTCAATCTTTGTTAACTAAAACACATATGTTACCGATTCATGCAAAACAATGTGCATGCATGATCCTCCATCTGTTAACTGAATGTATCAACCTATTATCTGTCCATACAACTCAAGTCAACTGAGATTAACTAACATGCAACTGAAGATAAATGAAACATAACTGAATTGAACTGAACCTCCTATTTTATAGGACCTCAACATGCATAAATCAAAATCCCTATTTTTTAGGAACTTGAGATACATTTATGAAGTGTACTCAATTCACCAACTAGTTAACTAAACCAAGGTGGATCCCACCTCCCATGTGGGTGCCCATGTGATCCTATTTTGTAGGAGCTCACTCCAAGGTGTCCCCACATGCTCCTAACACTTAGAAATAACTACAAATGTCAAATTAAATGTTTATTTCATTCCAAATTAATCTCTTTCTAATCCTAGTGTTGTGCAACACATTCCAAGGACTTAGGAGATACCTGAAATATGTTTAGAATGTAATTAAATGGCATCCTATTCCCAACACTTTCAACATCAAAATTATGTTGTTAAAATCACATGCATTTTCACTCACATTTTACATCATTTTAGCTTAATTCACGTGCATATTAGCTTAGCTTTCATTAATGGCTTCCATGATAACATAGATGCATACATTTAGCTTATTGGTTAATTAGGGTCTGAATCTTTTTAGTTTAAAATTCATTTAGATTAGCTTTGCACTCACACATCTTGATCATCTTAACATAAATCATGTTAAAATAGCTTGCATCATGTTAGTTTAGCATTAAAATCATGTTTCATCACACATTTATCAATGGTTTCATCAATTTTCATCATTAAATTTGATTGAAACAAGCTCATTATCCAAGGGATTAGGAAAGGGTCATCATTCCACATCAACGCAACACCACTCCCCTAATAGGATAAGTTTCAATGAATTAGAATAGGTATTTCTAAAGCTTTTGTAGTTTAATATGCTAAGTTTTAATGGATTCCTAGTTTGGTTTTGTTGATTGATCTTATTGGGATTGATGTTTAGTGGGTTCATTACGCTTCATATCCTCATGGATCAAGTGTATTCATCCCATACTAATCCATCGGTCACATTTTGGCGCTAGAAGGAGGGCAGAACCAATCAAAATTAATAAATTTTTCTCTCGAAGTCCATTTTTTCTAGTTTTTTATAGATACAACGATGCTCTTAGAGATTTCAACGACGCCTTTGTCAGGCATCACCATATAGCAACACATTTTCCATCTGATACAACGATGCCTAATTAAATTACCAGTGCTAATTAAAATAAACTGTGACACTAATACTTTTTAGGAGTATCAAGGATTTAAAAATGATGACACTACCAAATAACGACGTTATCATCGTCACTGTCTTGCTGCAAAGAGACGCTAATTTTCACCAAAGCAACGCTATCATGAACAATGACACTTTTTACTCGTAACCAAAAGCAGTGAGTGATTTTTGGAATGTGCTTTAAATTTTTTATTTTATCTGCTTTTCGACACATCACTGACTTACCACTTTTTTTAGGCTAACTGGGTTTTGCAAGTTTGGACGATAACATTCAAAGTGAAGGAGAATTTTATCATTTATTATATAATTGTAACAAGTGTTTCAACACTTTTGGGGAAATTATAACCCATTTATGATGCTTTTTTATTTTACGCTTTAGAACCAAACTCACTTTCAATTGGGCTTTAAAATGATCATTCAAATTGGTTAAAATTGAACCCTCACATCATTTTTCTTGTTGGCTTAAAATTGAATAATCCAACTTTCATACTTCGTCTAGTGTTTAAAATGAAAACATCTTGCTTTACAAGGTTAAAATGAATGAGTGCTTGCTTTGTTGTGACACACTTGTAGTGTGTATCCACTCTGCTTGCACTTCATGCGATCTTCGGTGAAGAGAAACACTCAAAGTGTACTTCGTTGCTTGTGTACACTTGTAGTATGTATCCACTCCCCTTACGCTTTGTGTGATCTTGGGTGAAGATAAAAACTTAAGTACACCTTTATGCTTTGTGTCACCCTTAAGAGGGGACTTACTATGAGACACACCCCGCAATGGGAAACTCATAGGCAAGTTCTTGCAAGCACATTTACCGATGGGCTATATTAAAGGTTGGGAAATCATGAGAAAGTACCTTCTATCTTGGATTGTATAACATACTACACCTAGTACCATGCCTTAAGTGGCAAAGCGGGTGTGTATACGACTGGGTGTTCTCAATTTGTTGTCAAAAAGAACCTTGTTTAAATAGTGGCTAACCAAGTCCAATTTTCCAAAATGTATTTTAAGGTAGTGCATTGGAGTAGCACTACTCCAAGAAGTTACTTAACAGGTTCAGTTTTTGATTGAGGCAATAAAGCAAATGGGGAAGGGACTTCTTTTCTTGGCGTGTCAAGACATTACATTTCCTTGACATAGCCTACTTGTCCACTTTATCTTCTCAGATTAATCATCTCTTCCGATGGTTGGTAAGCCTACTAAGAAATACGTACCTGATCTATCTATCTAGGATTCTTATTGTTTGTGAGCCAATTTAATACTTTGCCTGGTTCTAAAACATTGCCAAAAAACATTCACAATCTACCTCAAAATTTCAAACTCTTTGGTCTAAGGATGGATACCCTTTGAAATATTCTTGATATTGATGTTGTTCCTAAGGAGTTTTATCCTTAGAGTCTTCTAAATATTTTGGTTTACATCTCAATCCATACTTCCCAAAGTTAACCTAGGTAACTATGCCCCTGACTTCATCCTTTTCATAAAATGGACTTTGTGGAATTGATGATTTTTTTGACATAGACATTTAGTTGGAACTTAAGAAAGACAAGTGTGTTTAGTAAAAGGAAACTCATTTAAGCAAGATAAACTAGACAAATTGAATCCCACATGACCATTTGGCATCCAATCGCACCATTTGAACAACTCGACCTTATGCCTACTATCATTCAACCAAACTTTGAACCCATTGAAAGAGAACAAACCGATATAATTAGTATTTTGAGAAGCTTCACTTTTGAAACAAAGGAAACATCCATTCAGTGGAGAAATGAAGCAAACATCTTAGATGAAGAAGAGGAGCAAACTGATATTGTGGCTGGAAGGCCCATATTACCACCACCCGCGTGACAATAAATATCCTCTTTTCCATAATATTAGACAAGTCTCTAAATAATCTCTCACAAAATCAAAATTCTCAAGAGAAGGTCTACATGTCGTCACTTTAAACTTAGGCATCATAGTCCAAAAACTATTAAAAGAAACCTTGTAGCTCTTTACCACAATAGAAACATTTTGGTAAGAATTTTTTATAGATGTTCTTCAATAAACAATCTAGACTTGTATGCCCTATTTGAAAGTTAAAACAATGGTATTTTCCATGATATTGAACTTCTCTAAATGATCTCATGCAAAATCAAATTCCCTAGGAGAAGGTCTACATGCCGCTATTTCAAACTTAGAAATCATAGTTCAAAGTGTGGATGATGGATTATTATGGGCTGACTACACTTGATCGATGAGGATATGAAGCATATTTGTGCCACTAAACATCAATTCCAATAGAGATCATTCAATATAAAACTAAACTAAGCATCCATTAAAATTTAACATGTTAAACTATGAAAGCTTTAAAACACCTATTCTTGAAAGGAAAAGCAATAGTGCAGAAACGCTTTCCTAACACTAAAACCATAGAGGAGAAGTGCAAAGACCAGTTTTAAAACTTAAGATGCACACATACAGGATAACAAGAGTAACAAAAATAAAGCATACAAACAAAGAAGACAACAAAATTACGTGGGAAAACCCTTTCAGGAAAAAACCCACCACACTAAGAGAAATCACTTTGTATTACAGTAAAACGTTTACATACAAAGTTAGCAGACTTCCTTGTCTGTATTACAATGCTATTACAACATACATAGAATTCCGGTTTCTTTGTTTTCCATCACCTTAGTGACTATGCCTACGAATCTGACTGTTACATGTCTTACATCACATTTTTTCTTAACCAACCAATCGGGTGCCTTAATTATGCACCTTCCTTATGATAGATGAATCCAATCACTTCTGACCAAGTTGCCCTGTAATCACGCATTGGGCCGCCCAAACATTTAATTCTATTACAGAGAATTACCTAGATCGGGCTCTAACATCTGCTAAATCCGATCTCATACTAAATACATGATATATCGCTTTTCACCAATCAAGCTTCTGGCCAATAAATGTTGTTTTGCAACAACGATGCAAAAACAACCAATAAAATTGTGCCATGTGTCGATATGCCATTCGTCTGCCGCTTGACAAAAAAAGGATCGGTCAACTACCCCGAGCTCCAAATACCATGCTATCGCTAACTCCAACCGTCGTCATAGCTGGGGCCCACCATGACACATGTACACTGCTAGTTCTCTTTCAGGGAATCTAAAACTGCATCCGCAATATTCCAAAAAAAATCTTTGAAACATTGACACGTGTATGAAGCCGACAACACCCTACAATAATAACTCGAGACCCACCATGTGAGGTACGGGACAAGCGATCATCGCTAATCAAATTGCCATGCATCAACCGCTCGGACAATTCTACCCGACTCACAAAGTCCCGTCGGTACTTGCCTCAAAAGGGCGTGGAATAGAATGGGCACTGTCGGATTAAAAAACCATCGTAGTCATAGATGCAGGTGTCGACATATCAGTGAGGCACTGCATTGCTTCCCACAGATAAGCATCTGTTCTAGCGATGAAGGCGAGGTAACTACACCGACACATCGGTGAGACAACACATTGTCTCCCATTGATATGCGAACGTTCCACCGATGAAGCTAAGGCAAACCGACATAAGATTCTGCCAACTCCAAGCACATCGTCCCATCACTGTAACACCCATTGGAGTCTCACTGACTAGACAAAGTCTCGGTGACCAGAGACCAAAAAGACCACATGAGAACTTTGCGGTGTAGCGATAAAGGCATAAATTCGTCAAGCCTTTAATAGAGGTCCAAGCCAGTAAATTGAGGCACATTTTCCAACAATTCTAATCCATTGAAACTTATCCTATTGGAAAAGTGGTGTCACGTTGATGTGGAACGATGACCCTTTCCCAATCACTTGGATAATGAGCTTGTTTTGATCGATTCTATTGAAGAGAATCAACGAAACCGATGATAGATGTGTGATTAAACATGATTTGAATGCTAAACTAACATGATGCAAGCTATTTTAACATGATCTATGTTAAGATGATCAAGATGTGTGAGTGAAAAGCTAATCTAAATGGATTTTAAACAAAAAAGATTCAAACCCTAATTAACCAATAAGCTAAATGTATGCATATATGTTATCATGGAAGCCATTAATGAAAGCTAAGCTAATATGCAAGTGAATTAAGCTAAAATGATGTAAAATGTGAGTGCAAATGCAATTTATTTTAACAAAATAAGTTTGATGTTAAAAGATGGATCCATTTGTCTCCAAATAGTGACCTATTTATAGAAGGACAAATGAGAAATGGAGGGTTGAGATCAAAAAGGTTAATTAATGGTCAGCAATGGAGGACAGATGAAACATGGATTATGGATTCTCATCAAAGGATGAGAATCAATGATCACATGGATCAAGGAAATAATCAAGGGCTCATATTCTTCCAAACAAACACACATTCAAAACTTGCACAAGAAGTCTTGTAAGTTTGTTATGAGGGAGAATATTCCTTTTTTCAAATGAGTGAGAGAGAATATTTTTTAGAATATTCTCATGGGTGAGGGAAATAGATATTTAGCAAATTAAAACAAAGTTTTAATGTGCAAAAGGGGAAGGAATATTCCATGGGAATATTCTCTTTTGGAGGAATGTGCAAAGGAGGAATATTCCCTCATAAGTGGGAAGATTATATTAATTAGTAATTTGATAATTAAATAAAGTTTCAATTATGAAAATTAGGGGAATTAGATGATATTCATTAAATAAAGTGATTTAATGAAAAGGGGGAAGTGAGATGATATTTAATTAAATAACTTAGGGTTATTTAATTAAATAAGAAGACTTAGGGACTTAAATTAAATGCTTAGATTTATTCAATTTAATAGGATGAAATGTTAGCATGAAAGGGGGTGAATTAATCTGATTAAATTAATTAGGTTAATAGATGCAATGGACATAATTAATTAAATAGATAGGCTAATTCAATCAATTAAGTGAAAAGAGGATGGGTTTTTAGGAGGAAATGATGTTAGTATAACTGATTTGAGTGCATGATATCATTCAGGACATTTTTAAGTGTCTACATTTTGCTCCTCTTTGAAGCGAGGTACCTGTTATGTTGGTTCAAAGACTACTCTCTATGGATTAAAAACGGTCGCTTAGATTAAAAAAAAAATCTGATTTTTGGATGCCTCGCTATTGCCCCAGCAAAAGGAATAAGCTGGTTCCCTGCCGCCTCAAGAAATCAGACGAAAATTTTGAATTTTGGGTTGATTTCTCGACAAAAGTAAAATATGGGTTTAGGTGTTGAAACATGCCCTGGGATGCCAAAAATGGCCTTAGAAGTGCAAAATATGGCTGAAAATAGGTTGCACAAGGTGGGAATAGGTAAAATAGGTCAAAACCCTAGCTTTTGGCTGAAATTAGGGCAAAAAACCCTAATTTTTAGGCTTAAAAATGTGATGGAGGGGTCACTTTCAATTCATTTGTGCATTCACATCTTGGAGATTCTTGCAAATTGAGCTCTGACCCCCTTACGAAATGGTGCAACGAAAGCTCCCATGACACCTTTTTGACTGGGTTTGAGAGTACCAGCGACATGCAGACATAGGACCACAGGTATGTGACTCAAAACCACTCTTGATTTTCGCTTTTAGGTGCATTTAATAAGGCACCAAAGTTAGGTCAATAGGTGCGTCATTGTATAGCGATGTTTTTAAAGCATCAAAAGCATTGCTATTAATTTTTATTGACGCATGCTCTATTTAGCAATGCACCCAAGTTTTTTGGTTCAGCGATACAATTGATTATAGGGTCACGAGGGTAATATAGCAACACATTGGCTTTTTTAGTTCAGTGATACTAGAAAGCAGTGGGCGATGCATGTAACAAATAGCGACACACCATGACTTTTTGTTATAGTGACACACCCAAATACCAATGCGTTATTGAGCATAGTGATGCACATTGCCAAATACGCACCCCTGAATCTAATATAGCGACACAACAAAGAATCAATGACGCTATTGATGTTTTGGGTGCAAAGTCTTAAATTTTGATCATTTTTTGACTTTTTTTGACAAATTGATGATGTGTTTGTGATGCATGCAGGAGGATCCTCCACCATTGATGTCACAGGAGCACCGATCCAACCTTCTATTAGCTGCAAGAGATTTTGATGACCTGGAGGTTAAGCGGTTGGGGAGACTGGGATTAGGCTTTGTTGTTTTCCTACTTGAGGTTAGGGCTCATCTTGCCATGATGACGACACTGGTTGAGAGGTGACACAACGAGACTTCATCATTTCACTTGCCTACTGGGGAGGCCAGCGTGATACTAGAGGATGTGTGACACATTCTGTGATTGCCCATCCATGGTGAGTGTGTGATTTATGACCCAGATGTCAAGAGAGATGCATGTCTCTCCCTTCTACATAGGTGGTCGGTTGTGTTGATCAACTCACAGATTGATCTAGATTTATATCACGGGTGGGTGGACACATTCAAATTATTTGTTACAACACTAATCTTCGGTGTGATTGCCCCAGATCGTCGGGGCAGAGGTTTCAGTCTTGGATGGGGCTTAGCCTGGGACGGTATGATTCAGAGAGACATCATGTATGCTTGGGGTTGAGTTCTTCTTGCCTCCTTGTATCATGATATGCACGAGGCCGTCTACTGCGAGGGCAGGAGCATCATAACAGGGGTGACTTTGCTTCACATATGGGTGTATGAGCACATTGTAGTGCTGAGGCCATTGGTCATTCTAGCCGATATCCATGAGGATGATCCCATCATGTTCCGATACAAGGTGTCGATGAGATTACAACACATGGGCCCCACAGGTTTACCATATTAGCATTGTTTCATTGATGACATGACAATGTTTAGATGGAGGTCGTGACTACAACATCCATAGTGGTATGATGATCAGTAGTAGTTGGATTTTTCATGACAAACTTGATACATACAGGGCTGAGAGCATATGATCATTGAGCAATACCTCCCAGACTATGTTGCTCGACAGTTTGGGGAGGTACAAGATGCACCGACACAGGATTATATTGTTGTTTTTGCTAGATTGCAGAGAGAGGCACAGTGGGGATCCGTCATTGATCTTGTTGTGGTGATTAATGATTTTAGATAGCTCGTCCCACAACCATGGGCATTTGATCAATGCATTCTAGATGCAGGCACCAACCCAGCCTATGATGCATGGTTTAGGCCACCAAGATGCCTGAAAAATGTATCGGTGGGATACCCTGAAGGGAAAGGTAGAGGCAAAGGTAGAGGTGGGGGCTGAGATGGTGGCAGGGATGGTGGCAGAGGCTGGAAATAGGATTAGGTGCCAGGTGATGGGCACCAACAGTAGTCGGATCAGGGCCATCAGGACCTAGGGCATCAACAACACAATGGACAGGTTCTGAGGGCACCACCACCTCCTCCACTTATACAACTAGATGCATAGGCTCAGACACAAATTCAGAATCTCACTACAAAGAGAGATCAACTACATCAGCAACTTCAAGCCATGATTGCACAACAAGATTAGGAGATTCAGTTTCGGTAGTAACTGGACATGCAACTATCCCAGGAGATTGGGAAGAGATAGCAATTAGATGTAGTGACTACGACAACATAGGGCAAGACTGTATCTACTCGATTATATAGACAGGTTATCACAGAGGCTGCACACTATCGCATGCACTATCACCATGATGTTCCTCAAGGGTTGTGATAGTCTGACTTCTTAGAGCGAAGCAGAGCACCACCTAGAGCTGAGGATCAACAATCAATTAGGGGTGAGATGAGCGGCCACCAGGGCTAGCCTGCTTGTGTAGACACTTTTTTTATTGTTCACTTGATGTATTTATACAAATATACATTCATGGTATCCTTTTTGATAGCCAATTGGATATTGTATTTGTGATTTGATATTCGGACACTGATTCAGATATTATATTATGACATACACCATTTAAGATGTTCATGCTTATGATATGATAATGCAACGATTTAAGATGCTTAGAATAACAAATCTATATTATTAAAAACAACTTAAATAATAATGATGATGCAATAGATTATGTTTTTCTTTATTTATGAGATTTTGTGATGATGCAAGATGTATGCATGCTAATGATTTATGGATGCTGGATGGATGCATTGATGATGTTTTTGTTGACTTTCATTATACCAGGTTAGCGTGGAGAGAAGAAGATAGAAGAAATAAGATGAATGATTTGACCATTGAGTTTGATGATTGATTCAAAAAGAGTCCAACAAGTCAATGATCCATCGAGACTTTATTAGATGATGGTGATGAGAGATGCATGATGATGATGTTGATTTTCTCATATCTTGGGATTGGGAGTTTTCGTGATTCCTTATTTTTGATATAACACATAGACATGATGCATCAAGGTATTAATAACCAAGATGGCTTTGTATCCAGTGTAATCGACTTTGACTCTAAAAACAAATAGGATAGTTCTTGTTCACACCTTGACATATGGAAACCTTGTTGGAATGTAAGTTAGAAGCTTAGAATATATCAGACCAAAGCTACGTAATAGTCAACAATGTACTCCAAACAACTTCCCTACACACAACTAAGCAAGTATGCCCCAAGATTATTTTACAAGAATACCCACAAGCATAGAAAATGAAAGATAATGATCGATTCCCCATTCCTTTCTCTCTAAATAATTTTGATAAACATCATCGAGAGGTCTTTGGAATGGGTCATTGAGATAAATCATAAGAAAAGATCAAAGACAAACAGTCAGTGTTATCTATATCTCTTGTCAATTTAAAATAGCTAAGATGATTTCTGATATTGATGTCCATCACAGGAAGGATACATCATAGGACATGTTGATTAGGTATTTTGATTAGGATGAGGTGTGTGATAAGTCATTGATACAAACCCCATTGACTCGTTTACCTATGATCTAGACCTTAGATTTTGACAATTAGGTTCTCACTTTACAACTTGTGATACTTGATTTCTACTTGTTTTGCCAAAGGTTGAAGGTGATGATCAATTTATTATGGATGAAGGTTTATTGCAGGTGAAAGCCAAATGGGATGGATGGTTTTTGGTTTTTTGGAATATTTCAATGTTTTTGGTCTTTTGAAAATGTTTTGAGGCTGTTTTTGGTCTTTTTGAAAGTTTATGTGAATGCTTATGTTTTTGGATTATTTGAGGCTATTTAGGGTTTTCTAAGTTTTCTAGTGTTTTGGATTTTCTAATTTTAAAATGTTTTATGAGTTTTACAAATGTTTTTGTGTTTTTTGAAATTTGAATGTTTAGGGGTTTTTTGAGTTTCAACCAAGAACCTAACCTAAAATACCTATGCTAGGGGCCTTAGGGGCTGATTAAAGATGAGCCTTACCTATGTTATACACGCAGAGACCACATAGTTCGACAAGGGTACTATTTTTAGATTTTTGATGTTCGACCTTTTTAGGGATTTTGATGTGTTGTGGATGTTTTGGATTTTGACTTTACAATTTTTTGAATGTTTTTGGATTTTAGCTATACAGGAATTTGGATTGTTTTTAGATTTTTTGATGAATGTTTTATGAATGTTTTTGAGATTTTCAATGAGATTTTCAATAACCTTAAGATATACAAGAACCCAATTGGATCCAAAACAAATTGCCCCCAGCATGTTATGATAAACTGCCTCAATATAGGTAGGACAAGCTGACCTTAGGAATATTCCAAGTAGTACTAAAGGGGATAAGATACTTCACAATATCAAGCTATGATAGGAGCACGAATGGGTGATGGAATAAATAGGATGAATGATGTGATGGATGGATGGTGATGCAAAGAACGATAGGATAAAGAGCCATAGATAGATGGAGTTGCTTTATTTACGCAAGGTGCCTATTTTCTAGGTTTTCACCAAGGTACTTGCCCAAAGCACCGCCAAAGTGGTTTGCACTAGAGGATGATTTTTTTCTTTACTGTTTTCAATCCTTTTTCTTATTTTTTTGGATTTTGAATATTTTTTGTTTTTTTTGTTTTTTTTTAGATTTACACCCTTGAATACTAGGCATAAATTTTTTTAAGATGCAAGTTGTTGGTTGGTTCCTGCAAGGGTTCATCTTTAGGTGTAGATAAATGGTATGCTCCTAATCCATAGCTTATTGTGACGACAAAGTGACCCGACTAGTTAAGCTCAAACTTTCCTTTATTGTCTTGATCTGAAAGATTTTTTTGATTCTACTTTAGAACAAGATCTCCTACCTGGAAAGACCAACATTTGATCTTCTTGTTATAGCTCTATTTCAGTTGATTTTGATATACTTGCAAGTGGTTAAGGGCGTCGAGATGATGCTCATTCAAGAATTCTAGTTCATTCAATCAGGATTCTTTGCATTCTTCATCAGTGATTAGGTTCTGTAGTGACACTCGTAGTGATGGAAGCTCAACCTCAATAGGAAAGATGGCTTATGATCCATAGACCAAGGAGAAAGGGGTTTCACCTATAGGCGTGCGGATGCTAGTTTGATAAGCCCAGAGGGTGGGATTTAACTATAGATGCTAGTCACGACTAGCTTCATCGACCATTTTCTTTAGGATTTTTAGAATGGTTTTGTTTGTAGCCTCATCTTGATCATTTCCTTGGGGGTAATAAGGGGTAGAGAATTAGTGTTGGATGTTGAATCTTTGACATAGCTCTTTCACATCCTGGTTCTCGAAGGGTGTTCCATCGTCTGAGATAAGGGTTTGCAAAACACGATAATGGTAGATAAGGTAATTCAGGATAAATTTATCAATTTGCTTCCTTGTTATGTAAGTCATACAAATGGATTTGACCCACTTGGTAAAGTACTCAATGGTTTTTATGATAAATTTGTGGCCATTAGATGAGGTTGGAGTGATTTTTCCTATGAGGTTAAGCCCCCATTGCGAGAAAGGCTAAGGTGTGACCATTGGTTGCAACTCTTGAGTTGGAGCATGAATCAAATCTCCATGCTATTGACACTGGACACACTTCTACACATACTAATGGGCTTCTCTTTCCATGGTTGACCAGTAGTACCCAGTCCTCAATAGTTTCTTAGCTAAAGTCATACCACTAGAATGGGAACCACATATGCCATCGTGTACTTTTGTTAAAGTAGCCAAGGCTTCATCTTGGTTAAGACATCGTAGTAATTTCCCTTTGATGCTTCGGTAGTATAAGGTATCGCCTAGGATCACAAATCGGGATGCCTTCTTTACAAAGGTATTTTTAAGGTTGGAGGTGGTATCAGATGGGAGGATTCATCTACTAAGGTAGATGAATATGTCATGATACCACGGGGATCCAGGACCAACGATGACACGCACAAATTCAAATTCAGGGATTTCAAAAGTTGGTGCAAGAAGTTGTTCTACCAAGAATTCACATTGAAGGACGTTGTGTGACATGTCTAACAATGATCCAATTGTTGCCATAGCGTCTACTGCCCGGTTGTTCATACAAGGAATCTACTCAAAATTTATGTCTATGAAAAGGTCCTTGAGATTTTCTACTATCTTCTTATAAGGAGTAATCTTGTCATCCTTTGTTTGGTAGTTGAAATTGACTTGGTTGATAACCAACTGGGAATCTCCATAAAATTTCATCTCTTGTATCTTCCATTGAACTGCTATCCTTAGACCTATGATTATGGCTTTGTACTCAGTAATGTTTTTAGTACACGAGAATGATAGCCTATATGACTTTGGGATGCAATTGCCTTGAGGGGTGATAAAAAGAATACTCGCCCTTGATCCATGTTGGGTAAATGATCCATCAAAGTACATCTTCCATTGATCGGTTAGATTGGCAAGGAACACTGATTCATCAGGGAACTCTGATATCAATGGATTCTCTGCACAGATAGGTGCCTCTACTAGTTGTTCTATGATCACTTGTACTTTGATTTCCTTGCACTCCACATACTATATGTCAAACTTAGTCAAGATCATCACCCATTTGGCCATTCGCCCAGTGAGTGTTGCTCTAGCTAACAGGTATTTTAGTGGGTCGATCTTTGAAATAAGCTTGACTTGATGTGACAACATGTAATGTTTGAACTTTTGTGAAGAAAAAACTACTACTAAGAATTATTTCTCAATGGATGAATAGTTCATTTCATAGCCCACTAAGGTCATGTTGATGTAATAGATAGCTCTTTCCTTTTCGTTTTCATCATGTTGTGCTAGAAGAGCACCCAGTGCTGTTGATGTTGCTGAGATATATAGGATCAACCATTTGTTCAGTATCGATGACATGAGCACTGGAGGTGTCAATAGGTAGTCCTTGATCTTATGGAAAGCTTTATCACACTTCTCATCCCACTTGTAAGTTATTCCTTTATGGAGAAGATGTGAGAAAGGGTGAATTTTATCTGAGAACTATGCTATGAATCTTCTGATCGATTGCAATCTTCCTTATAACCCTCTCATCTGCTTTAGTGTTTGCGGTGGTTCCATGTATAGAATATATTTTACTTTTGTTGGACCAATTTATATCCCTCTTTGTGAGATGATATAGCCAAGAATTTTCCTTGATGTAACCCCAAAGAAACACTTTTTTGGATTCAACCATACTTTGTACTCTTCGAGTCTGTCGAAGATGGGTCCTAAGACTTCTACGTGTTCACTCCTTTTCTTTAATTTTTCCAAAATATCATCCACATAATATTCAACTATTTTTTGGATCATGTCATGAAAGATGAGGGTCATTACTCTTTGATAGGTTGCTCCTGCATTTTTTTAGCCCAAATGGCATCATGTTCTAGCAATATGTCCCCCATTGACAAGTGAATGTAGTTTTGTGTTGAACCTCCTTGGTGATCATGATTTGATTATAGCTTGAAAAACCATCCATGAATGATAGCATTGCATGCCATGTTGTTAAGTCTACGATGAGGTCAATGTTAGGAACAGGGAAATCATCCTCCGGGCATGCCTTGTTTAAGTCTCTAAAATTTGTGTATATTCTAATGCCCCCTGTGGGTTTGGAGATTGGTACCAGGTTGGAAACCCACTCAATATAATCTATCAGTCGGATAAATCCAACGGCAAGGAGCTTTTGTAACTCAAGTTTCACCAAGAGTGTTATCTAAGGGTGCATCTTTCTTAATTTTTGCTTCACTGGTTTGGCTTTAGGATAAATTGTTAAATGATGCACAACTATTTTTGGATCAAGCCCTGGCATATTTGTGTATAGCCATGCAAAGTTAGCTCTTCGCTCTTTCAGGAATGTTGTTAGGTTCTTTTGTTCTTCATCCAACAAGGATTCGACATAGAAAGTGATCTTGGGTGCTTCATCGATTCTCACATTGTTTGCTAGAAATGTCGACTTATCTAGATGCATTGCATTAAGGGGGAGATTGAATCCATCATCCTTGGGTGCCTCATAGAGGTTTTCACCCTTAGATACGTCCTTTATTTTTACTATTTTAGGAACAAAAAGTGTCACAATGTGGTTTTCACTCAAAGATCTGCATGTTAGTTGCATTTTGTCAATTTTGTGACTGAAGGATTCAATTGTCTCCTTGTAGTATGTGCTTGTGTCTAGCTCTATGTCAAAACCTACCTTGTGATATGCCCATGGTAAGTTGTCAAGGAGTCCCATGAATTCTGAGATCACTTCATCATTTTTGAATAAATCTAGAATTGATGGTCCTCGTTGGTCCAAGTCAATGAGTTGTGAGTATACTAGGCCTATTTCAATCAATTGATTGCTCAAGGTGAATGATGTCGTGGATATCATAAAAAGGGAGTTATTCTCAAATAGGTCAGCAACATTAAGGGGGAAGTCATCTAGGGTCATATCACGCGATGTAGGTAACCAAGAGGAAGCCTCAACCCATTTAGTAGAAGTACCTTTGCTAAGAAGGGTAACCTTGCTAGTGGTACAACCTAGATCGAGATTCTTTTAACATTTCTTAGGAATGATGGGTTCTAGAAAACCATTGTCATTTTGACCTAGTTTCCCATTCTCATTATAGCCCCATCCCTTCATTAGCTAAAATCCTTTGCTATCATCTTCCATGGGAAGAATAGGAATAGGTCGTTCATCGTGATATAGCAACTTAGAGACATCCTCCTCATTAACATCTTCTTGGTTCAAATCCCCCCACTTGGTGAAGGTAGTAGTTGCCATCTTGATTGTTTCAGCCTCTTTGTTGCTAGATGTGGGTTTTCCATGGGATTTGGGAGAAAGAGGTAGCTCTCCCAAGACAAAGGTATCCTTCATTAGTTTATAGTTTCCACAACCATCATCCTGAATCACTGCTTTGATATCGAGAATGTTTTACAAAATGGGCATTTTTGTTTTTGAGGTAGATGCAAGAGATGACGGGTCAACAAATGAGGAAGATGGTGTAGGCCCTCCATCATTCTTGGATATTTGGGGTATCTTGTAAAACTTGGCCTCAAGGTTCTTGCAATAGTAGAAAGGATCAAGATCTCCATGGATGGTAATTTCCCTACCCTCAAAAGGAAACCTTACACATTGATGGTAGGTAAAAGCTATAGCTTTTAGGGCATGGATCCATGGTCAACCAAGTAGGATGTTGTACAGGAGATCAAGGTCTAGCACTTGGAATGTAGTTTCTAAAATTATAGGTCCCACTTGGATGGGTAGGGAAATGATGCCTTGCAATACCCGCTCTTGGTCGTCATATGCTCTGATGGTGGTACTTTTTACTTTCTCAATAGTATCCTCTGAATAGCCCAATTTTTTAATCAATTGAAGGGTGTAAATGTTCAAACCAACACCTCCATCTACTAAGACTCTTTTGACCTTGTTCTTATGAACGATTACCTCAAGTTGTAAAGCATGATTATGAGATGGTTGCGATGGTAGGTCTTGTTCCGAGAAGGTGAGAAGGTGATTAGTGATATGCCCTACCATAGCTTGAAACTGGTCTATATCAATATTCTCAGGGATAGATGATGAAGCCAAAGCATTCTCTAGGATTTCCCTATATGCGAGAGATAGCCTCGATAGTTCCAAGATATAAATTTGTGCAGGGGTCTTCTTAAGTTAATCTAGGAGATTGTACTTGCTGGGATTTGATATTGGAAAAATAGATTGTGCCCTAGACTGAGATGGTACTCCTTGGATGGTGACTTTTCCATGTCGAGTAGTGACTCCACACTCCACACTAGGCCCTTTGATAGTAACGACGGTGATGCTACTATCATAGGAAGCTACCACATTGGAATAGGTATGTTGGACATTTGTGTAATCCTTATATTTTCCATTGTTGTTCCATTTGCTATGATCTGGCATAGGGTTTTTGTATATCTTAAGATCTTGGTTACCGATTGGTACTTCAACAGATATGGTGTCACTCTCTATAAGGTCTTGGATAATATTTTTGAGTCTCATGCAGTTTGTCATTTTGTGTCCTTTGATTTTGTGAAAGTCATAAAGATCATTCTCGTTGTACCAGGATGGTTTATCCTGTGGTTCTTGGTAGTTTTCAAAGTTGGGAAGCGTTATTAGGTTTGACTCTACCAATTTCTTCATGACAGTATCAATAGGTTTTAACAACTATATGTATTTAAATTTTAGATAGTTTTACTTGTTAGGGTTTCATCGTTGTTGTGTGTCAATGTTGTTGATCCGATTGTTCTAAGGAGGTGTTGTTTGTTGCAAAACTGGTTGAACGTTAGCTATGTAATTATTGTTCGGCCTAGGAGCACTTAAGACTACCTTAGCATCTACCACATCATCATTCGTCATATTCTTGTTTTTATCCCAAACATGAGGCTTGTCGTATGAACTAGTTGAGGGGCGGTTGTCTTTGTAAGCTTGATTATTCCCGTATGAGATTAGAGCTCTCTCGATGTTAAGGGCTCTAGGGACAAGCTTGTCATAAGATGTGATGCACTACATTTTCAATTAAAATGATAGATTTGGATCTAGATTTTCTATGATGATTCCTAGTTGTTGTTCATCGGGGATGGGCCACTTGCTCTTACTAGCTCTTTGTCTCCACTGTTGCAAGAAATTGGCGAAAGACTTTCCTTTTTTGTTTATTTGAGAGTATACAACTCTTCTAGGCTTACGTCCATGTCAAAGTTAAAGGAGAAGTGATCGATGAATTTATCACTGATTTCTTGAAAAGTTTTGATACTGGGAGGCAGTTGAGAAAACCAATCCATGGCAGGACCTGTTAAACTTCGGGAAAAGAGGCGCATTAAATAAGAATCATTGTAGGCAACCTCCATACACATAACATTAAAATCTTTGGCATGGTCCACATGACTTCCTCTCCCTTTGTATTTATAAAATTTGGGGATTTCAAAGCTGAGAGGGAATGGTACCATTGTGATGTTTCGATCAAATGGATAAGGACATAGGTTTTGTGTATGGGGCTTCTTCGTTTTTCCCATTCGAAGATCCTGCATTTCTTGTGATAACACCTTAAGTTGCGATGCTAGATTGTCTCACAGGTTTGGTGGAGGAACATACTTTGCATATTATGGGATGGCATATGTGTTGTACGTGGGATTCTGATATGATAAGGTGTTGTATGGTGTGTACGGTGGTGTGGGATTTTGTGAAGGTGATTGAGGTGTTGATGTATATGTTCCTAACGCGTTTGTATTGACGATGATTTGTTGAGGATTATAGTAGGAACTTTGTTGTTGTTGTTGGGCATACTGTTGAGCTAGTAAGGCTTGTTGTTATTGTTGAGCCACAATGACTACTTGTTGGGCTTGTTGTTGTTGTTGTGCTGCTAAAGTTGTTTGATGTTGTTGTTGTATCACTAGGGCTTCTTGTTGTTGTTGTTCTACTAAGGTTGCTTGATGGGCTTGATGTTATTGTTGTGCTAAGGCTATTTGTTGTGCTACTGAGGCTACTTGTTGTTGTTTCCATTGTTGTTGTGCTGCTAGGTATGCTTGTTGTTGTTGTTGTTACTGTTGTTGGATGGATTGTTGATAAGCTTGTTGTGCTTTTTGTAAAGCTAAGGCATGCACTGGCAATGTAGGATCAGTTGGTTGTTGGGACATCTATGATGGATTTTGGGTGTGGATGTTTTGAGTGGGTAGTGGATTGTTGATGAGAGATTGGGGGTTCCCTTGGTTTAACATTCCTTGTGAGATGGTGGATTTAGATGAAGGAATGCAAGTTTGAGGTCCCATTTGATTTTGCATGGTGAAAGGGACTATGGGGAAATATGATGATGGTGTCATTAGATTTTGTGATGGTAATGGAATACTAGGACCTTGAGTCCATTGATTGAAAAGGTTCCCTTATCCAATGTCTTGGGGATTTCCTTGCGCTAGGGATGTGGACAAGGTATTACCTCGATTGATGGGATTTGTGACTAAGGGATTGATTTGATTTGGTTTGATGATGGATGGGATGGATTTGTGTTTTGTGAAACCAATGGTGTGGATGAACTAGTTACAGGATTGGGTAGAGATGTCCCTATTTCTATTAAGGGTTGACTTTGCATTAGGGTGTTGGCATTCCCTTGTTGGTTGATTTGAGACACTTGGCCTATACTTCCTTGCAGGATATTGGGCACACTTGTGGTACTTGTGGGGATGGATGAAGATGGGTACCCTCGATATGTTGATGTTGTTGTGGACTGATGAAGTGTAAGCGGTTGATGTTGATGTAAGGGGTGTTCGAGAATGGTAGAAGCACCAAATGTTGGTGTCCAAGTGGTGGATGGATTGGTGTTGAGAGTACCCACAAGTGTGTTGCTTTAAAATGGGAGAGTATGTCCAAAGTCTTTAGCAAGACTAGCTGCAATACTAGGAGTGGATGTTTGATTTAGCAATGGATTGGTTTGCAAGGTAGATGAATTCAAGCCTTGTGCCAATGATTTTGTAAAAAAAATGGGAAAATTGAAGCAACATTTTATAAGGCTTGGTGTTCTTGTTTGTACTCCATGATTTCTTCCTTAGTAAGTCCAAATGGGTTGTTCGTGACATCTTCTATCTCATATGGCCTTGATGGAGAAGAGGGTTGTTGTGATGGGGTAACTTGATTTATTGGATCAAATTCTATAGGATTGGGATCACTTGAGGTAAATGTGACTTTGGTTTTCTCCATGATTCTCTTGTGTTGTGATCTTGTCTTTACCATAAATTTTGGGTCACCTATGGGAGAGTTGTGTTGAGATTTGTAGTGTTTGAGCTCTCTAGTTGACTCAAATCTAGGTAAAAAGGACACTCTAAGACTTTTGGGAGAAATAATGATAATGGGATATGAAAAGGTGAATGATGTGGAGAGTGATCTTTGCAAACGTTTTGGGACAACACTTTTGACATAAGAGTTTGATGTTTTGATTTTTGGATAAAGGATGTTTATGAACTTGGAAATATTTAGGGTAGAATCGTGACCTTCAAGATAAACTAGTTCAAAGATGATAACTAACATAACCAAGTGCATGGAAAAGGATTCATTTGACATACAAAGTAACTAAGTTAGGGGTTGGTTTGATAGATATTGAAGTCCAAAAGTGTTGGTGGTTTTGAAACTTTTGCAAAGTTTGGTGAAGTGAAGGATGAAATTGATGAAGGGGTGGATGAAATGTTTGACCCAATGTTGACCTAAATTGAACCTTTGTTTGATAAGACCAAAGTAGTGAGAAACATTCTAGACCTCTAAAGTTTTCAAATCCTAAAGACCCAATGATTTAGAGAAGTTCAAGATCATGAAAAAGACCAGGGTTTTGACTCCAGAAAATGCATACAAGTCTAGATTGTTCCTTGAAGCACATTTATAGAGGTTCCTTACCAACCTATTTCTATTTTGGAAAAGTGCTAAAAGGTGTATTTTGATGGCTTTTGGACTATGATGCCTAAGTTTGAAGTGATGACCTATAGACCTTCTCTTGGGGATTTTAATTTTTTGTGAGATCATGAAAAAGAGGATATTTATTGCCACACAAGTGGTGGTAATATGGGCCTTCCAGCCACAATATCAGCTGATTCTTCTTCTTCATCTATGATATATGTTGTGTTTATCCATTGGGTGGGTGTTTCTTTCATTTCAAAAGTGAAGCTTCACAAACTAATAATTATATCAGTTTGTTCTCCTTCAATGAGTTCAAAGTTTGGTTGAATGATAGTAGGCGTAAGGTTAGGTTGTTCAGTTGGCATGATGGGTCGTCAAACAGTCATGTGGGGTTCAATTCATCTAGTTTATCATGCTTAAGTGAGTTTATTTTACTACAAACACTTGTCTTGATTAAGTTTCAAACTAAATTTCTATGTCAAAAAACATCATCAATTCCATAAAGTCCATTTCGTGAAAATGATGAATTCAAAGGCATAGTTACCTGGGTTAACTTTGGAAAATATGGACTGAGATGTAAACCAAAATATTTAGAAGACTCTAATAATAAATCCTTAAGACAAGCATTAATATCAAGGTTTTGTCAAAAGGTATCCATATTTAGACCAAAGGGTTTGAAATTTTGAAAAGATTTGTTAATTTTTATTTGCAATGTTTTTGAACCAATCAAAGTATTAAACCGACTCACAAGCATTTACTACCTAGGTTCAAAAGATACTACTTGTTGAATCCCCACTTGGATTTCTCCAAACACTAAGACAATGCGAACAATTAGAGATTTGGTGACACTGGCTCCCCTCCACGACACACACTTTTGATGACCACCAAATCTCAAATCCTGAAGATCCGAAGATCCTAAGGATTTTTCTGTTTCTACAATGAATAATAAAATGTGGGGTGGCTTCGAAACAATCGTTCCTGCACTAGCAAGCATAAATGTTTTTGTCTTCTAAACAATTGGTTCTTAGTAAGGACTTTCATTCAAGGTCTCCATATATGCGACAAGATTAGCTCAAGATTATTTCAATCAAAAGGCCTCCCAGTCCCTTTCTAAGAAAGGATTTTGACGTGTCACATGGACACTAGGGGTGGCACTTGTTGGTATGACACATCCACACTTGTTGCTTATGACTTTTGTCACAAAACCATTTTTTATACAGCGGTTTGAAAGAGCTTGGCTTTAGCTTGTTACCGCTTGGGTCATTCCCTCCTTTCGAAGCGGGGAGGCAAGCCCTCTAAAGGTATAAAAAAACAAGGAAGTATATTTGTTGTTCGATCTCCCAGATCACATGAAGCAAGGAGAGAGTAGACACAACTCCTTTTCCTCACACTAGCATGGGGTTCATTTTAAATCCAAATCGAAATATGTGGGTGATTATACATAAATTTCAAAAGAATGTTTTTGATTCTCAAGATCGTCAAGTGGTGCGAGAGAAGAGCATATGCATTCAATGACGAAAATGCAAACCACAAGACATGGCAAACACTTGTTAATTTTAATCCTCAAAGAAAAGGTAAGTTCATTTTAAGCACCAAACTGAGTGTGAATTTTCCTTGTTCAATTTTAATCCAACAAGCAAAATGATATGAGGGTTCAATTTTAACCAAGTTGAACGTTCATTTTAAAACCCAATTGAAAGCTAGTGTGGTCTTAAAGCATGAAAAAATAAGCATGATAAATGGGTTATAATTGTCCCATGAGTGTCAAAACACATGTTACAATTATAAGATTTAAACAATGATATGCTTCTTCACTTCAAACTTTATTGCTCCAACCTATAAAACCAATTAGTCTAAAAACCAAAATCAAGAAATCAGAGACATGTTAGAGGTCAGATAAAGCAAAAAATTCAAAAACATGTCAAAAATTTAGGTTTAGTTTTGTTTACTAGTAATTCGTGACGCTGAAATCAATTGTGTCGCTAAAATTCATCAATAGCATTTCCATACAACAAGTGCGTTGCTGTATTGAAAAATAAATAGTGCTTCTCTACAAAAAACAATGACATCAATTGTGTTGCTATATCGATTGCGTCGCTATACTAAAATTCATGTTGCGTTAAAATATCAGTAGTGTCGCTAAATTAAACTACAATGACAAAATTAATTATGCATTGCTATTTTAATTATGCATCGCTAGAATGAAATTTCAAGTGCGTCACTATATAGCGACGCGTCGTCAAATGTGTTGATGGATAATCAATAGCGTTGTTGTACCTGAAAACATAAGGAAAACAAAGATTTGACAAGAAAATCTTCAAATTAGTTAGTTCGTGCCCTCCTAGCGCTAAAATGTGGATGATAGATTAGTATTGGCTAACTACACTTGATCCATGAGGATACGAAGCATATTCATGCCACTAAATGTCAATCCCAATAGAGATCATTCAATATAAAACTAAACTAAGCATCCATTAAAACTTAACATGTTAAACTATGAAAGCTTTAAAACACATATTCTAATCCATTGAAACTTATCCTATTGGGGGAGTGGTGTCACGTTGATGTGGAATGACGAGCCTTTCCCAATCCCTTGGATAATGAGCTTGTTTCAATCAATTCTATTGAAGAGAATCAACGAAACCGATGATAGATGTGTGATTAAACATGATTTGAATGCTAAACTAACACGATGCAAGCTATTTTAACATGATCTATGCTAAGATGATCAAGCTGTGTAAATGCAAAGCTAATCTAAATGGATTTTAAACTAAAAAGATTCAAACCCTAATTAACCAATAAGCTAAATATATGCATCTATGTTATCATGAAAGCCATTAATGAAAGCTAAGCTAATATGCAAGTGAATTAAGCTAAAATGATATAAAATGTGAGTGCAAATGCAAGTGATTTTAACAACATAAGTTTGATGTTAAAAGATGGATCAGTTTGTCTCCAAATAGTGACCTATTTATAGGAGGACAAATGAGAAATGAAGGGTTGAGATAAAAAAGGTTAATCAATGGTTAGAAATGGAGGAGAGATAAAACATGGATCATGGAAAGAATCAAGGGCTCATATTCTTCCAAACAAACACACATTCAAAACTTGCAAAAGAAGTCTTGTAAGTTAACTTGCACAAGAAATCTTGTAAGTTTGTTATGAGGGAGAATATTCCTTTTTTCAAATGAGTGAAGAGAGAGAATATTCTTTGGAATATTCTCATGGGTGATAGAAATAGATATTTATCAAATTAAAACAAATTTTTAATGTGCAAAAGGGGAAGGAATATTTCATGGGAATATTGTCTTTTGGAGGAATGTGCAAAGGAGGAATATTGCCTCCTGAACAACCCAACCAAGTAGGTTATTCCCAACCTATAGGTTTCAATGTGTAGTTCATTACATATTCCAACCTAGTAGGTAAATTTTAACTTAACGTTTCATTCTTTAATCAAATTAACTTCTCAACCCTAATAGGTTATTCTAAACCTAGGGTTTCATTCAATCGATCATTCAAGTAAAGATAATTGATGTGGTTTGAATAACACCACATCATATTTTCATACCTTCACTTTTGTTGCAATGCTAACCTTAACATTCCCAAGGTTTCCTAGCATAATAAGCTATAGTGTCAAGTCACTTCATGACGTTGATACATTTCACATCATACATGTAGTATAGACTATCTATGTATAGAAACACCATGATCTAAATCCCTGTTTAGGGTATATAAGAATATTAGGACTCATCCTTTAGCTAATCACATTTCATCATTCCTAGTATATAATACTAATGATAAATATACACTCCTATTAGGGAGTATATACAAACACTTCATAGGAAATCATACAGATTATTTTCTTTTTCATAAGCAAATACTATGATTCACTAATGCAATCATTCTCAAGCAATTCCAATCAAAGCAATTCAAGACTTTAATTCTTTCATAATAAAAGATAAATAAAAGGAGAATAGATCCTCATGTCTGTAATTCACTTGATCCAATTGACTAATCTGATTCTTAGCCTTCCAATAGCAGCTTGCTAGGCTTCACTTCAACCACTATAAACACTCAATACAATACTTCAAAAATATCCTCTTTCTTTAGGCACACAAAATAACTCTATGCTCCCACAATATAACTCTATGCTCTCTCAAAATATAGCTCTTAGAATAATAGCAATAGAATGAAACTAAAAAATGTGTGTCCCAAATGAGAGAGTTGGCTCATCTATTTATACTAAATATTGGGACATTGATGCCTAAGGTAAAGGTGAACCAATCGACACCTCTCAAGCATATGAGTCAACTCATCTCATACAGATAAAGGTGGTAGCAAAGTGAGTTATTACTTAGCTTGGAAATACAACATATCAACCTCCTTTGCTTGACAACAATACATGACTAATTCAAATATGCACATGTTCAAAATATGAGAATTGTCTTGCAAATAAGGTATTCTTCTACAGGAAACAAAGTTTTCTTATTATGATGCCAAGTTTTAGTAACTTCCGTATTTGTTTGGGCACGGGTTAACAAAGGAAAAAATACTTCATAGAAAGGTTTTTTTCTTCTTTCAAACATTTTCAAATTCTAGTGCCTACATATTTTAAAAATATAAAACAGTTATATGTTTTGTTTAATTTCAATTAAATCTACAAAACTAGATATAAATAAAATAACTTAATATCTAAATTTACACATACTATACTTTAATAATTAAAAAAATATTTTCAAAGTAGTCAAAATATAAAGAAGCTTATGTCCATCCTTAATAATTTCACCTCATTTTTATTGACAATCTAATGCACCCTAAGTAGAACCATAAATAGGTTTATAGATCTTCTATAACTATTTTTCTTTTTTAATTTCACATCATGGAAAAATGAAAAATATAATATTTATTAGTTTTTTAAAAAATAGATTGAGTTAGATTGATTGATTGAGAATCAAAATGAAGTGTCCGTAGACAATAATACAATTCATGGAGTTAAAAAAGTTGATCTCTTTTATTGATTTTTTAATTTATTTCGATAAGGAAGGAAAATTAAGAAATACTATTTATTTTTGCTTTGGAAGAAAAAACAAAGTAAAACATAATTATTTTATGTAATAATATTTCCTATCAATCCATAAAATCCATAGTATAAAGCACAATGTAAAGGCATTAGGCCATCTAATCTTTCATAAGGAGAAGCCGTGGCTTACAATACCTTATATAGTGAATTGAGATTTCCATTGGTTGATGATAGTTACACCTTATTAACATAGTCTCTTTTACCTCTCACAACCTTGTGAAGAGTGGTGTTTCTCTCAACATTTTGAGCTCTCAACAAATTAAGATTAATATGCTATTTGTCTATTTCTCTCTAAATATTCGAAAAACTTAAGCATGACCTTTACCATTAGCATTAGAGAAATCATTGAGACTCATAGATGGATCTCACAAGATTTATGGCATGAACAACTCTAATTGCACATAAAGGTATTTTTTTTTGCTTACTTATACTACTAAGTTTTTTCAACATTGAAACAAATTTGTTATACATTATTTTACATTGTTCACTTTCTCTAATATAATTTATAATGTTAAAGGGACAAGGGTTAAATTTATCAAAAACAAAACAAAATAAAGCATTAAATATATGTAGGGTTCAAGTCACCAACTAGGGGCTATTGTTGAATAAGATTAATAGAAGTGACTTTCTCTTCTAATGTTGAAACCCTTATTACTTGTGCAAATGCATCAAAATCAATTTTTTGTAATGCTATTAATTTAACATAGAAGAGATACAAAATATTTTGCAAGTTGCTTAAAAAATATATAAAAATGTTACAAGTAGAAATTCAATTGTTTCAAGTATGAGGAACCTAAAAAGACCAATGTTTATATATGAAATTGTCATATGAGCAGCTTAAGAATATTTATATTTAAAAGAAAAAAAAAATCTTTTTTTTTTTAAATACTAGAAATTTAGATTAAAAATAGATTTTTTTATTAAACGATTTAGAAATAAAAATATATTAGAGAGTCTATTTTTGGATTTGTGTGTAGTTTTCTGAATCAACGTTTCGGAACATATTCCATGATCCATCATCAGGATGTATGATCACGGAGTATGGTCCAAAACGTTGATTAGAAAAACTACAAAAAATAGACTCTCTAATTTATCATAGACTCTCGACACTTCATGCTATATATATATATATATATATAATTTATTTTAATATCTATTGCAAAATAAATTGTATATATCAATATACTGTCAAATCTTCAAACACGGATATACGACCATCAAATATAGGGCCCGTTTGTAGCTTCACTAACCCAAGAGCTTTATTCAATTGAAAGAACAAAAATAAGCCTTTCAACTGAAACTTCTTCTACCTGTAGTCGAATACAAGAGTTCCGAAACAGTAACTCAAATAAAATGTACCCTTGGTATACCATTATTTACGGAGGAAGCTGAGTAAGACTCCATTGGTATAGCAGAGTACAATCATATTTGGAAATTTAGCCCCCGACGGAGGACACCTTCAGCTAACCTGCTATGAGAGAACTCTAAAGCCTTGCAATAAAGCGTTCGGTTCAATATTCTTATTCTTGTTGGCAGCAGAGATGGAGGTGGAGTTAGAGCCTCGAGTGAAGGCACTGCCCTACAAAATCAGGGGCATGTCCCGCGAATCCCCCACGCAGAAGGCACTTCATGTTTTGGACCCTGATCTCCGCACCCATTGGTCTACCGCCACCAACACTAAAGAGTGGATTTTGCTCGAATTAGAGGTACACTTCATTGTCTTCTCTGCTCATTTCTACATGATTTTTCTTTTGTATTCTTAGTGCATCAGTGCAACGCTCACGCCTTCAATTCAATGGTAGTTTTATAACTTGTGCATTATTTTCTGAATGACTGGTTATCATTTCTAAATCCATGTTTCAGAGTCAGCCACCTCGATCATCATGTAGTGGTAGAAGTGTCAATGCTATTTAGAATTCTTTCGAGGTTCTCACTTGAAAACAATCCTCTATTTTGTTATAAGATGTTGATTCCTTTTTTTCGTTGGATAAGCCTCTCTTTAACTGGGGAGTGTACATTTTGCTTTTACATATAACTTTTTGGACTGTGGCATATCTATTTTGTTTAGATATAGTGAATGCTTTTCTATTCAGAGCTATAAACATGTAGTTTTTATACTATAGAATTGTATCCCTCTTTTTAATCCGGGAAGGAAGACAGAACCCTCGATTATACATTACAATTATATAATGCAATCGTTTTCACCCTGGTTTGCACCGTAACCAACTGCTACCTCCATTTTTCCATAATCTGGGCAGGAGGGTGTACCTGTGGGTTTTGAATTTGGGACCTCACTCACATTGGCTAGCGTGGTGCCGCTGCTCCCTTTGCATTTTAGTATGTCGGGGGACCAAACTCGTAATTTTGAAGCTATGCCGTTGTCATGATAGGTGTCCCCGCCTACTACTAAGTCAGAGACCTGCGGACGTTTGTATCCTTTTAAGATAGAAAGTATTGCACCTAGCACTTAACTGTAAGATTTAATTCCCATAATCAATATCAAGAAAGATCATATGAAAATACTAGACTGATTATCTGATGAATACATATATGTTTACACAAACAATGATTTTAGGCCCTACATATTCAGTGATGTTGAACCGTGATACTGATTGACAAGATTGGGAATCTCTCATTTGGAACAAAAATGGTATAACAATGTATACCCTTACACACAGATGCAAACTTCTATGCCTATAATCATATTGGGTATATTATTTAGAAATAATGTATTTATCATTCACCATGTTTATTTGACCATACAGTTTACAACGATCAAACATTTTAAGCCTAATATAAGTAAATTGGAGACCAACGAGGTAGAATTATGGTAATCCAACATTATCGCCTAGACCAAGATCACCTTAGGTTACAATAAAATGACAACATTTAGGCTCGCCTTAGAACTTTAATGTAAAATGATATACCCATAATTAATATTGGATAGAATTTATTGAGTTCTATGTATGTCATCAATTAAAAACATTTGGCTGACAAACTATAACAATTAATGTTGTAACACTTTATGTTCTTACTATGAAAATTTACAAGGGTTTATGGTGTTAAACGCCAAATCATTGTTAAGGCTAAGATTTCCTTGGCATTAAGTGTTAGTCATAAGCACATTATCGATTAATGAAGATGGTCGACTCTATGATGGGAGCCTAGGAGATTCTCTCTAATTGTCTTTGCATTGCATTCATAACTTTCAGATTGAATTCCAAAAGTTTCTGTTGTAGGATTTGGGATTTGTTTTTCTCATCTTCTCATACTCCTTGTAGTAGATTTACCTTTAAGTTTTACTCAAATGCATCTTAATGATGACCTGTTTATGCTACACAATATAGGTCTCAATGACTGGGTTTCAAAGATATGACATGACCCCCTTTATGCACTATTGCAATCCATCAAGTGAGGAACACAAAGTTAATTTTTCCATTGTGTTTTAATCTGAGCATAGATGTGTAGAGCATTTACTAAGATGCAACAAAGTTCAAATAACCCTAGTTTAGCCTTCAGTTTGCAGACGAAGTGAGGCAGAGAAACTTAATTGACAATTAAATAAAGAGGATTAATAATTGTAAATTACAATTGAAAGTTGACTTTTGATGGTGGCCTGAAATTCCTCTGTATATGTTTGAAGAACATCTCTACAGGCTGTGAAGCATTAGTTGACTTGGTGCAAGGCATGGAAATAGCCAACTTGGAGGATTGAGAGACAACAAAGCTACAATCATGTTGTAATTGAGTGTTGGGGAGATTTCTAATGAAGTCTATTGAGATGAATTTCCATGGCAGCGAAAGGACTGGTAATACCTCATACAATCAAGGGTTCGAAATTGAAGGTTTAACATGATTGCAAAGAGAGCATTGATGAATGGAATCTTTAACTTGCTTTTGCACAGGTTAAGGAAAATAGCATTGAAGATGTAAGATATTATGCACCCCAAAATGCCCACCATAGAAGTTTTCCGCCTTCAGCAAAAGTTGATGAGTGAGTTTGGCAGGAGTCTGAAGTTGAGTGAGTCTATACGAACACCCATCCCACAAGTTGTAGTCAAGGAAAGTTGTTGAACTATTGCCGAGTAGAAATAGACAAACTAAAGTGTAGGGTTGTGGGTAAGGGTATTTCCGTTCATCATAGGTTACACATATGACATTCAATATACTAAGTTCTTGAAAGGAATGCTAAAAGGTCTGACACTTTGTTGGTTACTCCCTACTTATAGCAGCTATATTAGTGAAAAAAAGAAACATGAGAGGTTAACAAATTGTGAAAAATACACGGGCAATCTTATATGGAAAAATGAGAAAAGTGACAGAATTATTTTCTAGCAAATATCCTAAAGCCTGTAGAACTTCTTATGTAAGTTTTTTGATTTAGGGTCAATTAAGGTTAGAGAGAATGGGTCAAAGTTGAACTGCTCCAAAATATGAGTGTTTTATAGGCATGACTGCAAAAAATTAAAAGTGGTATAACTTATTTTATTATATTTCAATTTGGAAGTTTTTCGCTAGTAATATGCCTGTTTACCAAATGAAATTGCTGAATGTATGAAGCCTAGTTTATATGTCGATGTTGTATCTTAAATTGTTAAGTCAATAATTGATGAGGATGGTGATTAGTGCATAGATTTTTCTCCTTATTGAGATGATAATGTTGTTGTTTCTTGAATGCTTTGGTTAATGTGTAGAATTCCTTGATGTAGGTGCTATAGTTGGAGATGTTGATGTTATAGCAGTGGGAGATATCTTTCTCTCAAATTTAAAAATGATGGATAAATAATACCAAGGCAAGTCGGACTTGCTATATATAATAATTTTATGAAGAGTCACCTTGTTTCTTAAAAGAGGCCAACCCAAATGAAGAGTCACCTAGTTTTGTATAAATACAAGGTGATGATCATTCATTTGATCACCAAGTTCATTCATCATAATTTGCATTCCTAGAAGAAGTTCATACTTGAGCAGCAGATCATCATCTTGTAGCAGCAGATCATCATTTTGTAGCAGCAGACCGATTTCAAGGAGAAACATATTCATTTGTATCTTTGCATCTAGGAGAGGTGGTATTATTCATTGTATCAAATTAGGCATTGTGTTGGGCCTGAGTTGCAGATTTCTGCTCTTATTCCTTCAATATATAAGAGATATATTTGCTGGGTTTTTCTCCCTCGAGTAGGCGGGTTTTCCCAGGGTATCTTGTTGTGTTCATTGTCTTATGTGTTGCGTTTTCTGATTGCTTTCATTTCTGATCCTTAATCTAACATGGTATCAGAGCCAGGTTTAAGAAACAGATCTGATCAGATTTGTTTAAACAGTCAAGTCAACTTTTCATCTAGGGTAGATCTTGAAGTATCGCAGATTTAAGGTTCAAATTATTTCTGACCTAAGGGCAGATCTTTGAAGGTGAATTTGTGCGGAAAAAGAAGATGGTGAGCGGTGTCAAGGTAGAAGATAGGCTTGATGGAGCTTCAAACTTCAACTCTTGGAAACCCAGGGTACTCATTGCATTAGAGGAGAATGATCTTCTTGATTTCGTGGAAAGTGATATGCCCGAGCCTTTCGATGATACTGAGAAAATCCAGTGGAAGAAAAAATGGCATGAAGGCTAGAGAGATCATGATAGACTCTATGATGAATCACCCGGTACCGATCATCTCCAAGTTGAAGACAGCTAAAGAAATGTTTGATACTCTAAAAGGATTGTATGAGATCAACAACACCAGCAGAGCCCTTGCTTTGAGACAACAATTTCACCATGTAAAAATGGCTAAAGATGATTCAGTCATCTCATTCTTTATGAAGATTGCTGATTTGAGAGATCAGTTGAATGCTATTGGGGATATAATTGCAGACAAAGATCTTGTTATGTTGGCACTAAATGGTCTTCCTCAATATTGGGAACCCTTTATTTAGAACATCAGTGGGAGATCCAAGTTGCCCAAGTTTGATTGTCTTCAAGCTGATTGTATTCAAGAAGAATCTAGGTTGGCAGCAAGAGGAATTGGGCGAAACTATCATAATGTAGAAAATCAAGTTCTTGCTACACATACTTCTAGAGAAAGAGGCAAAGGAAGAAAGAGGAATAGAGACAAAAAATTAGATTCTGCCCCAGAACAGAAGAAGAAGAAGGATCTCTCTCACATTCAATGTTTCAGGTGTGACAAGTACGGTCACTTTGCTCGAGATTGCAAATTAAGGTCTACACAACATGTTTCTACTGCGAAAATTGACATAGGGACATCTCAGAAAGAGCCAAGCTCTAAAGTTGATTCAGAAGGTTTCTTATTCTAAAGTCGATCAATTTCTTCAAAGAGGATGAATTAACATTCAGAGGGAGTCTGACAAACCAACAGAGGCAACCTTGGAAAAGGAGGTCAGGAGGTTGATGCAAGTACTTGGAGCTTCAGAGGGAGTCACATCATCATGAAGATCTGTTGCAATGTATATTTCTCTGTGATGGAGGAGTATGAGGTGAAAGCCCTTGTAGTGTATATTTCTCTGTGACGGAGAAATATGAGGTGAAAGCCCTTGTAGTTTATATTTCTCTGTGATGGAGAAGATGAGGTGAAAGCCCTTGTAGTGTATATTTCTCTGAGATGGAGAAATATGAGGTGCGAGCCTTTGTCCATCTTTGAGAAGGAGATGTGGTTCTTTCCACACATAGGAGTAGCCATGGTGGACGTCATGTTGAGAGACTCCATGACGACATCACGTTGAGAGACTTCGTGATGAAACCTTTGTACTTGTGTTTTCCACACATGGGTGTAGCCATGGTGGACGTCTTGTTGAGAGACTCCATGACGACATCACGTTGAGAGACTCCGTGATGGGCACTTGTACGTGTGTTTCTTTCCACACATGGGAGTAGCCATGGTGGACGCCATGTTGAGAGACTCCATGACGACATCACCATTTTGAGAGACTCCGTGATGAACCCTTGTACTTGTATTTCTTTCCACAAATGGGAGTAGCCATGGTGGACGTCATGTTGAGAGACTCCATGATGACATCACGTTGAAAGTCTCCGTGATGAACTTTTGAGTTTTCCACAAATGGGTGTAGCCATTGTGGGCGTCATGTTGAGAGACTCCATGACGTGGATATTTGGAAAGATACCTCCCTAGCTAAGAGGGAGTGTTGATGTTATAGCAGAGGGAGATATCTTTCTCTCAAATTTAAAAATGATGGATAAATAATACCAAGGCAAGTTGGACTTGCTATATATAATAATTTTATGAAGAGTCACCTTGTTTCTTAAAAGAGGCCAACCCAAATGAAGAGTCATCTAGTTTTGTATAAATACAAGGTGATGATCATTCATTTGATCATCAAGTTCATTCATCATAATTTGCATTCCTAGAAGAAGTTCATACTTGAGCAGCAGAATCTTGTAGCAGCAGATCATCATTTTGTAGCAGCAGACCGATTTCAAGGAGAAACATATTCATTTGTATCTCTGCATCTAGGAGAGGTGGTATTATTCATTGTATCAAATTCAGCATTGTGTTGGGCCTGAGTTGTAAGCAGATTTCTACTCTTATTCCTTCAATATATAAGAGATATATTTGCTGGGTTTTTCTCCCTCGAGTAGGAGGGTTTTCCCAGGGTATCTTGTTGTGTTCATTGTCTTATGTGTTGCATTTTCTGATTGCTTTCATTTCTGATCCTAAATCTAACAGGAGATAAGTTTGTGACAAGGTTTTTTGAATGATAATCTATTGGATGTTCTCCCTGCTTAAATACAATGCCTTTGATACAGCATGAAGCATTGGTCTTAAGCTGTAATGGCAATTACAAGTTAGAGAGAGCAAGCATAGGAATAGAGCAAAGAGCATCTTTGAAGATACTAAATGCTTGGTGGTCTATCAAAGCTAGAGGTAAAGATGATCATTTAGGTCCTATCCTAGCTGACACGTCTCTAGGCATGTGAGATATCTCTTGTGATAACAAATGGAATTTTTTGCTTTGTCTTTTATACATTTTTTAAAATTCATTTCCCTTAGGTTTCAACCTCATGAGCAAACTGGGACTTGCTTATCCACCTGCACTATGGGTACAATCCAAACACACCATATAAGATTTTTCTTATTAATAATTTGATGGAGTGAAAAACATGTGAATAATTATAGATATTCAACTATAGAAATTGATACACCTTAGAAAACTCAATATTTGAGATGTTGGATGGACTAGGCTATCGAGAAATTTGTTTGGAAAGTTGAATTACTTGATGGATGTTTTGCTAAAGGAATATTGATTTGGCTTTGAAGTTTGTGTTGGCAAAGTAGGTCAAGACTTGCTTGTAATTTGCCTTGTATTCTTTCTAGGTCTTACTATAGACTAAGATGTCATCCAGAAAGATAACATTTTGCAAATATGGGGCCAGAAAAATGTTGTTGACAATGTGCATGAATGTGATGTTTTGGTGATCAACTAGTTGAAGATGCAAAAATTTGACTTGAAGCTTGCCTTCAAGATGTCATCAGACTCTATGAAGATGTTGTGGTAATCAAATGCCAAGTTGAGTTTAGGAACTATTTTACAACCTAAAGTTGGTTGAATGTTATTGATCCTAGGAAGTGGGTAGTAGTTCGTTAGAAAGATTTTATTGAGGGCGTGAATAATGAGTGCATCACTGCCACTCATTATGCTTGCTCTTGTGAAATAATAGAGCAAGTAATTTGCATCGAGGTGGTGGACTGAATCTTGCCTTGTGTGAGGAATTGTGGCACTTTATCTCAATTGGTGTAAGGTATAAAATTTACATGAATCAACTTCAAAATAGGAATTCCTTTGGTTTTACCAAAAACATTAGAATATGCATCTAAAATAGACTTTATCGTAGATGGTGGGAGCTTATCATAATTATTTGCCTTAACAAATAATATGCCAAAAGCTTTATGCAAATTCACATCTTTTTCAATTTGCTGACCAAAGAGCATATGATTAGAATACAAGATTTAGACATGTTATTGTCATTGTGCAGCCAATAATATTTGTGATAGGCATTAAAGATTGCCTTGCGGTTGTGCTGATAAGGTGCATTGAGTACTAGACTGCAACAGTGAAGTCAAGTGACAGCACAGTTTGCATGGCTTGAATTGCTCAACAACAAATGTCATAAAACACTTGTGGGACACAAGTGTGAGTTGTCCTTTGTTTTTGAGTCATCCATATTGGTATGGGTTCACTGTAGTTGACAATTGAAATTCATCCATCAAAATTTTAAAATCGGGTTCTTTTGACTGCCATTATCCAGTGTTAGCTAAACGTATCTATCCTTCATTGAGTAAAGAGAGCTGCTATAATGCTAGTAGAATAGTCAGTTACTATAGGGATGAGCTGAGGAATAGAATTATTGGGGTTAGATATTGGAATATTTGAACCTTCAGGTTGGCACTTCCGATTTAAAATAATCATGAAAATCATCAAAATTTAGTTAGGTTGATATGATTGACTATACTTCTTAGTTCATGAGACTAAAGAACTTAAGACATGTTTTTAGTCCCTTGAAGGTAGAATTGGACAAGGCAAAGATGTTGAGTTAGATACAAAACAAGGGAAAGAGGTGCACTGGGGCTTAGAGATGATTTAGACATCTTCAGGCCATATGGATCGAAGAACAAGTGCTAAGTCTAAGCTTCAGCATTTTTTTAATATATTATATATAGTGAACAGAAGGTACAGGTGAGACAATATGAGTCATGTCAGCCATCAACGCAAAACAGCTAGCACAGTCCATAAACAAAGTAGGACAAAAATGAACCAGCAAGGCGTATCTACAAATGACGACTTGGTTTAGCCAGAACAGATATGAGACCAATAACCATGAAAGTACCGTATCAAAATACCTTATTCAAGATTATATATTGTTTATGGTTATAATACCCATCCCCAAGAAGAACATATTATATTCATCAAGTCTAAATATCATGAAGATTCTTCAACAATAGTAACACCATCAGAGAGCTGATTACTACATTCCTGTTCATTACCATCAATTAGGATCAACACATTGATAGGTTGGGGAGGGGTGTGTGAGCTAACATAGAGTCTCCCTGTCATATCAGCAATAAGAATGGTACTGTCCAATCTAGAATTTGAAATGGGATCCATAAATTCTTCTTCAGTCTCATTGTCCTCCAACATCCAGCGTTCTGATCAATATTTGGCCACTATTCAGCTAGGATTATAGCACACTTCTGCAATAACACTTTGCCATGATCCATCAATTTGTAGAATTTGCTTTTAGAAATCTTTAGTCACGGTAACCTACAAAACAATGTATGAGAAGGTGAGCTCCCAACAAGAGTTAGTAAGGGTCCTTTTGCCTTGGAACACCTTATCATTCCCAATCTTCCAGAAATGCCATATAATTTCAGAGGATAAAGTAGGCCACACTCTATTAAGACCTTGCCAAAACATTTCACAAAACCAAATAAAATTTCACACCAAAAAATATTGTTTTTGCAATCCCAACCTCATCTATCCCCTAACAAAACAGACCAGCAACATTCACCAAATTTATAATAAAAAAACAAAATCTCAATCGTTTCAGCAACTCCTAACAAACTCAACAAGAAGTTTTAAAAAAAAATCAACAATCTAAAACATACTTTCTTGGGTTCAAGTCAACTAGATCACAAGTGACCAAGGATAGACTTCCAGTCTTTAATATAAAGAGAGAATTGTTGGAGAAGGTTAAGCATATCAAAAATCTCGAGTATCAATCAACATTTTGTAACATCTCCAGCTTTAACCTTCATCAGAGAATTTCCATTCGCCCATGTAATATTACTCAAGATTTCAGTGTTAAAATTTAGTTGAAGAGGCACATTCACACCATACAAGGACTTTTTAAGAATGGGGTTGTTTTTTTTATGATCAGAAATGAATTAAACAGAAATACAATAATAATGAATAATAGACACAGCAAATACCCTGGGAAAACCCTCCTTCTTGAGGGAGAAAAACCCAGCCACAAATATATTACTTATATATTGAAAGAAGAAGCAGAAATCTGCTTTACAACTTCGCCAATCACAAGGCCGATCTGATACAAACAATATAGCACCTCTCCAGATGCAAATTTACTAGCAATATTTATTTCTCCTTAGCATCGATCTCCTTGAAGCAAAATGACGGCCTGCTGAAGATGTGCGAACTTGTCTCTAATAAAATCGAATGAATAAATGAAGTGGATTGCTTTGTATATATACACAACAAGGCGTCTTTCCAAGAAGAGTCGGCCACTTTAACATAGAGAGGACTTTTAGTTAAGTCGGCCTTAATAAAATATAGATTATTATTTTGAAATGAAGCGCCTCTTCATTTGAATCAATCTCAAATAAATAAGTAGCCATTCTTTATTTATTTGTTAGTATTTATTATTTTATATTTGAAATTCGTGGAGAAAGAAATCTCTAGCCGCTATTACATCAACAGGGGTAAGTCTTCTTTTTTGTAGCAGGAATTTGCAACTTGTCTTGTAGCTCTTCCTAGGAAACTAGGAAACCATTGCTAAAAACCTCCCCAAACTCTTTACAACCTTTAGCATCGCAACCCTCCCTAAAAATGCCTCATGCCCACTAATTACGCTGAAGGCGTTTCTTTATTTGAGCTTTCCAAGCTCATTTTGTCCTTCAACGGTTGAAATGCACGGAAACAGCATGGTTGACAGATCCGTCATTCCCAACCATCGATTGTTTAAAGTAGCTTGCAGACGAATTAAGCTTTGTATTTAATACGGTTCTCCATCAAAATGCCCGCGAGAGGAGTTTGCAGCTTCCGTCTGCCCACTAATTGCAGTCACCAGGCACGTGTAAGCTGAGGAGTGGAGAGAGCCTATGCACAAATAGTGATGGTTTGTTGGCAGCGACAACCTGCCAAGACTATCACCTCAAACCCTGCCGCTGCGGAGACACGTAAAGATGGGATTCACTGTTGATCAGAACATTTGTGGTTATATTTGGAAGAATTAATACATAGAGCGATATTAAATTTAGAGTTTTCTAAATTATGTAGAAGTCATTTCAATTTAATATTGGCCCTGGTATTAGAGCCCCTAAGTAGGCAAGCGGCTTCATCATATGCCCTTGCAGCTTCCTCTGTAGTCTCGAAAGTGCCCAGCCACATTCTAATCTTCTGCGTCGTGTCTTTGATCTCAACGACCCATCTTCTAAAATACCTCTGCCTTATGCCCACAAATTTCTTTTTTCTCTTAATCCTCGCCTCTAATCCGCCTGTTGTGTGTCAACTGGGTCGGCTTGGGATTTGAACTTCGGCGTATTATTGTAATTAAACATTTATATTTAAAAAATATATGTTCAATAATTTAAGAAAACGATTTAAATTTTTAATAATTATTATTTGAATTGTATTTGTATTTTCAGTTTTAAAATTATTTTTATATTTAATAATTTTTAAAAATGATTTAAATTTTTAATACTTTATTTGAATTGTATTTGTATTTACAGATAATATTATTTTAAAAAATGTTAATATTATCTTATTATAAATTTATAGTCTTCTTTAAATAATTCTTATATTTAACAATCTTGTAAAAGAGATTTAAAAATATTTTTTATGATTGTCAATTGAAATTGTATTTAATGTTTATCATTGTGTAGATATGTAGATAAAATTTACATTATATATTACTTATAGTTAATTATAAAGGATGCCATAATGTTAAAACCTAAATGTGCTTATTATCAAGATTTTGACTGTAATTTTCATTTTTTATAATTAATGAAAATTAATAAATAAGTATGCAATTATTATAATTAATAAATAATATATTTCTATATAGATCAAATTAAATTAATTTATAAAAAAATCATAGTTTAATTGATCTTTGGATAGATTAGGAAAAATAAAACTATACATATGTTAATATTAAATATAATAATAATAATAATAATATCATTTTAAAAATGACTTATCAATTGACCTCATGTACTACACAAATGTATGCAAAAAAAAACCATGTTTTCTCCTAATTTACCTTCCACACCTCTTCGGCGTACCCGTTGCACACCAAGGTGCGATTGCTAGTTAAATGCATAATAGATTCACAAGCTCTCCAAATACTGCAAAAAATTGAAGAACCATTAGGCTTGACAAAGCTTTTACCAAACATAATTTCATGGTGGTGTAAGCCCTTCCACAATTCATTTTTCTTTGTTAGATGCAAGACAACTATTATTTCTTACCAGAATTTCCCAAAGCCTAGCATCATCTAAAGCTAGAATAATCCATTTAATGGCTAGGGCTATACCCTGAACTTTGAGATCTTTCAACCCCAAACCAACCAATTTCTTAGATAGATAGCACTGATTCCATTTGATAGTATGCCTTTTTCTGTTACCTTTCCAATCCAATCAAAGAAAAGACTTGACCATCCTTTGTAGAATTTCAACCTGGGAGCTACCAAAAAACCAAGCAGAGACATAATAATAACTGAAAGAAGAAAGGACCTTTTGACAAAGTTGGGCTCTACCTGCCAATGGTGACAAGTGTCCTTAAGGGAAGGTTCAACAGCAAAAGGAATACCAAGATAACGAACAATTTTGCTAGGTCTCCCCAATCTCAACTAAGAGTTTTAAACCGTTATGGAGGAACAAAATTCCAGCTAAGCACTATCGACTTACTAAAAGAATCTTTGAGCCAAAGGCTAAACAATGTATAGTCAGTCATCCTAACAAATTGTAGAACTTATTTTCTCCTAAGAGTGGAAACACAGTCATTGAAGAGCACACGCTAATACTGAGAGGGTGGGTGAATTAGTATTAGGATAAATTTTAACACTTATTTCAAATCTGAAAATACAACTTCAAAAACATCAAGCAAGCTACACATGTAAGAATGCAGAAATTATGTGGAAAACCTTTTAAGGGAAAAAACCACGGCAAAATATTGCTTTTATTAACTTCTTTACAAATTGTAGGCAACAACCCACATAAGACACCGATTTTACAAATGCGAGCTCCAACTCATTGGAAGCACCAACTCCCTCTGAGCACCGACTCAGTATGAGGCATCGACCTCTGTCATGTCCTCGCCATGAGCAAGCTACTGGAGAGTTTTATTTACAATGAAGGCCGACCTCCTTTCATATTGGCATATATTTATACAAGGCAAAATGCCTGTCTACTCCTTTTACCCTTGGCGCCTAAGTCATTGGTAAATAAATTTAAAATTATTAGTTGTTTTGAGATGACCCCACACTGATCTGAGCTATATATATATATTAATGAAAACACCCAAGTTAATGTATCACAAATGATTCATTATGAAAGGCGACGAATATTTAAAAGTAGCGATTCAATAAGATGCAACGATTGGATAAGAAGTAGCGATTTGGAGCAGTGATTATGCAAGGGATAATATTAATGGAATTAATTATCCCTTGCGATTAATGGAGGAAAGATTAGTAAAAGCAGTTAACAAAGGAACATGACTCTTGATGAAAACGTAGCATGAAAAGAGGCGACCTTCAGCCCATTGTGGGTATAAGATGAAGGACATCTCAAAGGCAAAGATCATCAAAGGATAGAATACAAAGTATCATATATACATAATCTGCAGGGGATAAACAACAACAAAGTGATCGATCAACAGCATAAGCTCTTATGCATATACAACAGATTCAACCAGAGTAACAACATAATCAAATCTTGTGGTATGATGTTTATTTGATCAGATAAATATAGATATTAAACACCAATATAATAGCATATTATGTAGCATATAATTATTGATATTATTAATAGTGATATGATTCTGGTTTGGCAATAATTGGTCACGAAGGGATGAGGCAGGACTGCAAGGAGGGAGAACTGAGAATGAATCCTCACTAGGAATGCCACCTCATGATGATGGTTAAGGACCATTGGTTAAGGAACACATGAGGCCAAGGAGGATAAGGTCCTATCCTTGGACCTAGGGTTGAGGATCAAGGACACCCTATGATGCAAAGAGGGAGAACTGTGAATAATTCCTCACTAGGTATGGCAACTCATGATGATGGTTAAGGACCGTCAGTTAAGGACCACATGAGGCTAGGGTCAAGGATCAAGGACACCCTATTGCAGCCCCTACTATTCCCACTTGAATCAATTGTTGAAGTAAATAAAGAAAGGTCTTCAATCATAAGAGAGGTTGGCATGATGGAGGAGAATGGTGTAAAGCCCTCACTAGGTACACCACCTCATGATGATGGTTAAGGACCATATGAGGCCATAGAGGATAAGCTCCTGCTGTTGGGCCTAGGGTAGAGGATACTTGGGGCACCTCATCACGTCCTCCTCATTATGGTTGAGCCCACATAGTCCTTGGGACTTGTTATAGTGATATATATAATCTATCTTAGACCTAGAATTAAATGTATTTCATGGATTATGCCTATCATATTTATCTAACGTGGTTGCAAGTTTCCATAACCAGATTTACATCGTCTCGATTTTGAGCAGGGAATTATATCTATAACTATAATCTGCTCTTGGTTTCATTTGGAATTGTGATTTCAGGGCAAAGTATAAGGTGATCCCAAAGGGGGACATTACAACCTCCAATAGACTCAGCTTGAAAAAAAACTTTTTTTTGTACTTTGCCCAATCTCTCTTCATAAATCTGCACTTCATTCTCTGCTTATCAACCTCTATCTCTGATTTTCAATGACTGAAAAAAAAAATTCCTCAAAAACTGCATACTCAATCCATGCCTTCATCAAAAACTCTCTTTTTAGAAAACAATTAAAAAACAAAAAAAAACTGCTCATAAGGCACCCAAAAAAAACACTAAAAAATGTTTCCTTTTTTGTTTTGTTATTATCCATGAAAAACTAAAAAGGATAAAAAACCTTCTAAAGTTGGCACTGCATTTCTGTTTTTAATTTTCAATTAAAGTCAAGATAAAAAACCTTCTTATCTTGGCGTCCACATCAAACTGCTTTTCTTATCTAAACTTATCCAAAATGAGGCACCTATCTTATCCTTAAATCTGATTTTCTTTCTATCTATAAAGGTGACTTGATTTGCTTTATAAAATCTTATCTGTTTTTCTTCTTTCGTCTTATCTTTCTATTCTCATCTATTTCTTTTCTTGTCTTATAAAGCTGCTTTTAAAATCTTATCTTATTTCCTCTTAAGGATGGCGGCCAACTTTATGAGATTTGCTTTCCTTTCTCAAACCTTATAAAATCTTAACAAAAGAATTGTTTTGCAATGCTTATCTTCATCATGCTTGTGGTGGCGCTGATTTGTGTATGTATGCTTTAACTTCTTAAAGCTACTTTTATCCTTCTATACATGGTGTTTATCCTTCTACAGATTTGGATATGTAGCATTGTTTTCAACATTGTATGCAGCATTGATATGCAGGTTTTCTTCTGTATCTAAGCGCGTATAGTGCAGCAGCATCAAACACTAGGCAAATTCTTTTTAACACAGCATGCGTCAAGCTTTGACATCTTTTCTAGCCGCATGCATCAAGCTTTGACATCAATGACAATTATCTAACAGCCATCTCATCAGCAAATTGTTTATTCAACATCTCATTATGTTAGGAAGATTAAGGCCTTTAATAGGAGGACCCATGGCATAGCTTTTCAGAATACAGTGAAGGGCTTTAGAGGCAATTACAAATAAAGCAAGTGCAAGAAGATACCCTTGTCTGATAGATTTATGTAGAAGAAATGGTTTGGTTAATTCTCCATTGTCCTCTACCTATGCAAATGTGTCTTTAAAGAGAATTTCCACCATCCTACATAATTTATTTTGCTTGCATCATCATCAAAATAAAGGGCCATTCAATTTTATTATAAGCTTTCTCAAAATCAAGAAGAGCAATACAATTTTTTTGTCTAAATCTTCCATCCCAATTCATACCTTCCCCACTAAAAACAAGATTCTCAAGAATATATCTTCCTTTAATAAATGTTAGAGTGAGGGAAATAACTTTAGGTAAAATGGACCTTAGCCTAATGGCCAATGTTTTAGCCATGATTTTATAAGATACATTTTTAAGAGTAATTGGCCTCCAATTCTTAATCAATAATTTGCCACCATCATTAGGAAGTAATTTAACTACACTTCTATTAATTTCCCTCACCAATGTAACTCTGCTTATGGTTTCTTCATAGACTTCAATTAAATCAGGAACATTCCATTCCAATATTTTCTTATAAAATTCAATTTGAAAGCCATCTCAACTAGGCGATTTCCCATTTTTGAAGGATTTTATTTCAATACTATTTTCTTCCATAGAAATATATTTATTAATCTCACCCGCATCTTTTATGCTAATTTTATTTGGTATATTTGTCCTACAAAGTTCTCTAGCTGTTAAATTTTCAATCCTCCCACAATTGAAAGAAAAGAGATCCATATAAAAATTCTTAAATGCAACTTTTACATCCTCTTGCTTATCATTTACAATACTATTTATTTCAATGGAACCAATCTTGTCTTCAACAAACTTTGTTCTTGGTAGATTGAAAAAATATTTACATCCGTTATCACCCCCTTTAATCCAATTAGCCTTAGCTCTAAGTTGAACACCTTGAGTAATAAAGTTTTGATGACATCTCCATTTATGCTTGACCTCAACCATACTATTTTGAAGATTAATATCAAATGGATTCCTCTGTAGAGCCTCTTCACACCTAGCCAACTTACCTTCAATTTCAAGATCAACTATCCTTCTGTCAAGAGCCTTCTTCCCAATTGTACTGAAACTTTTTATAACTGCTAGTGAGATTCTCCCAAAAGGAAATGGCAGAGGCAGAGGTTAGAATACTCTTGTGAATATTTCTTATCATTTCAACTTCATTGGAACAATCTTTATCCCCTAATAGGGAAACATTCATTTTTTTACAAATTGTCTTTGAACTTTGTAGAAGCATTATTATTCCCAGTACATGTAACAGTTATTTCAATAGGTTTATGATTAGACATAGTTTGAGGGATAACTTTTACACAATTACAACTTGTTTCGTTACAAATCTGAAAAGCATTTTTATTTATATAAAATTGTCAAGCCTAGATAGACTCTTTTATAACCTTTCTGATTATTGCACTAGGTATACCTAATGCTCTTACAACTTCGCTTAGACTTCTCTAGAGGATCCTACACATTAAGCAGTCTTCTATATATAGACTAGAAGAAAAGTTATTACACTTCCAGGGAAAACTATTGCCACCCCCTTTAGCTTCCTTTTGTTCAATCATATCCACTTGCAACGGAGGGGACCGGCCACTCCCGAGTCTCTATGACAGGGAAGAGTCTGCAGGGGACAGATAGCCCTAGATTACCTCAATGACAAAGCTCAAATGATGGGGTGACAAACAAAGGAAAGATTAAATTATGTTTTTGGGTTTTTTGGATGGAGGACTTCAGAAATCAGGTGAGTAGACCTCAGAGGTCTTGGGAAATAGACTGACAGACTCTCGGCCAGAGGACGAAAGTGCGGACCTAGGACGACGACATGGTGTGCTGGCATCTCGTACGGACATAGAGCAAAATTTGTAACCAAAAACACTCAGGACCTGCTAGCAACTTAAATATTGAAATCTAATAGTTTTAACAAAAATGAACATGTTAAATATGATTAAATCTATCAGATTATAAACTGAATAATGAACTTGAATTTATAAAGTTGATGTCAAGTCAAATCTTGAATGTATGTATGAATTACCAAGTCTGAATTTCTATTTGATATTCGATCCTCAAGAGCAGAACATTTATTAATTTCGATGTCTTCCCTTGAGGATCACATGTGTATTAAATATATTAAGGGGAGACATGTCCCATGAGTGGACATGTCTCCACAAAGTGGAGACACGTCCGCTCATGGGACGTGTCCCTTCATTTGTGCTGATACATCTAACTAACCACCCAATAATCAATTGGTGGTTAGTTACAAAACAACCGCATATACTTATAAGTTCGATCTGAACTTTAATATGCACAAATAAATAATATTCGATCTGGAAGTGATCGCTGCAAGTGATGTATGATCGGGCCTTAATGAAGAACAAATAAAGCCAGTTATCTACAAGTAATAACCTCTAATTGCAGATCGACAATATACTTGAGATGAAACATATTTCGATATATCTATAAATGATGATGTTGAATAAATTCAATCATCATTTATATCTGACCGATGCTATCTTATTTCAACACTCCCTCTTAGCTAGGGAAGATAACTCAACCAAGTATATAGTGATATCACCTTACTCGTGATATCAGGAGATATCATATGCTTCTAAGAGTGTTAAGTCACATAACATTCTTCATAACAATCTGCATTATGGTATGTGCACTGACATCAAGTCACATGATGTCTACCATAATAAATCATGGTATATCCACAGATACAATTTATCCACCATGATTATCTCATAGGAATCATAATGATCTTCAACTGATATCAAGTCTCATGATATCTATCAAAAATGTCCACGAGATACTATCATGACATATCCACAGATATCAAGTCACATGATATCTATCATGATAGTGCAACTAATCATTGTAGGGTCGTCACCTTACAATGTCAAATACAAGTGTTCATTATCAGAAAGATCGTCAACTTTCAATAATGTGCACAGGGGGAGAGAGGGCCCATTAAAGTCATGGAGTCACACACATGACAAAAGAGTTTACACATTAAACATCTTTTAAATACATTAGTACAAATAAACAATTTGAATCTCAATCTAAATAACAATTTACATTTCAACCATACCAAGTTTCTTCCTGAAGTGTTCAACTTTAACTTTGGAGAGAGGTTTGGTGAGAATGTTTGCTGTTTGATCATTTGTACTAATATACTCCAATTGGATCACATTCCTTTCTACCATGTCTCTCACATAGTGGTGAGGAATCTCTATATGTTTAGATCTATCATGGAATACTGGATTCACTGAAAGCTTAATGCAGCTTTGATTGTCATAGTGGATAATAGTAAGATTCCACAAGCAATTTCCGGAGCCATACTGCTTCTCTTGCCCCCATAGAGGCTGCAATATATTCAGCTTCTGTTGAGCTTTGAGCCACTGAAGATTGTTTCCTACTGATCCAAGCGATCATAGTCAATCCTAAATTGAAGCAACATCCTGATGTGCTTTTCCGATCGGTTACACTTCCAGCCCAATCTGAATCAGAGTATCCATGTAAATCTAGTTTGACATTTTTGTATTTAAGACCATATCCAATAGTACCTTGAAGGTATCTCAATATATGCTTTACAACAACAAGGTGAATTTCCTTTGGCTCACACATAAACTGGCTTAGGACATTCACTACATAGCAAATGTCTGGTCTGGTGTTAACCAAGTACATTAATGATCCAATTATCTGTCTATAGAGAGTAGGATCTGCAAATTTTGATTCTGCTGCTGCTTCTTTCAATTTGTGTAAGTTGGTTTCCATAGGTGTAGACATGGGTCTACAATCTAACATCCCAAATCTCTTCAGAATATCAATAGTGTATTTTCCTTGATTTATGATGATACCATCTGATTTCTGCCAGACTTCTAACCCCAGGAAGTAATGTAAAATGCTCAAGTCTTTCATGTCAAATTCTGAAGCTAGGTCCTTTTTACATTGAGCAATAAGGTGATCTTCTCCTGTTATTAGCAGGTCATCAACATATAAAATTATTATTAGCATATCACCTTTAATTACCTTAAAATAGAGATTTGGATCTGCATCATTCTTGGAAAATCCTAGTCCCAAAAGATAGCTGTCAATTCTTTCATACCAGGCTTTGGGAGCTTGTTTAAGTCCATATAGAGCTTTCTTCAATCTGCATACATGTGAGTCTGCTTTATGTATCACAAAACCTTCAGGTTGCTCTAGATAGACTTCTTCTTCAATGGTCCCATTCAGGAAGGTAGTTTTCACATCCATTTGATGGATCTTCCAGCCTTTAGCTGTTGCAATAGCTATTACTGCTCTCATAGAGGTGTACCGGACAACAGGTGCAAATGTCTCTTCATAATCAATACCTTCCTTTTGTGAGAAACCTCTGGCCACAAAACGTGCCTTGTATTTCTCTATACTGCCATCAGCCGCATGTTTGATTTTGAAGAGCCATTTGGAAGAGACAACAAATTTCTCTTTTGGTCTAGGTACTATATCCCATACATCATTTTTCAAAATGGATTGATACTCTTCCGTCATTGCATCTTTCCATACTTGATGCTTGAGAGTTTCTTTAACACTAGTTGGTTCTGAACTAATGATCTCATTCATTAAGGCAACATAGTTTGAAAATCTTTTGGGTCTCTTACTTTCTCTAAAAGTTCCTTTGGGTGCTGTAAGATTCTCAACTTCCTTAATCATCTTTCTAGCCCAAAGTGGTCTCCTCTTGCTGTTGTTATTAGGATTCTCTTCTGGAACAATTTGGTTTTCATTTATGATTTCTTCAGGATACTCCCTCTGAATCTCAGGAGCAGGATCCTCCTCCAAGACTTCAGGAGAATCTTGAATTTCTATCTCATTTGAACTCTTTGCCCTTTTGAAAGCAATGTCTTCCTCAAATATGACATCTCTACTTAGTTCAATTTGTTTATGTCCGGATATGTATATTCTGTAGGCTTTTGAGGTTTCACTATAGCCCACAAATATCCCTTTCTTTCCAAAAGGTTCTAATTAAGATCTCTTTTCTTTAGGTACATGAATGTAGACAAGGCAACCAAAGATCCTTAAGTGACTTATGTTAGGTTTTACACCAGTAAATGCTTCTTCTGGAGTCTTGTTATCTAGATGTGAGTGGGGTCATCTATTTTGAATGTAGACAACTGTCCTAGAGGCTTCTGCCCAAAATGAGGTTGCTATGTTTTAGTCGAACAACATTGCTCTAGCAGCTTCTACAATAGTTCTATTTTTTCTCTCAACAACACCATTTTGTTGAGGATTGTAGGCTACAGTAAACTCCGTCTTAATCCCAACATTTACACAAAATTCCTTAAAGATTTCTGAGGTGTATTCCTTCCCATTATTTGTCCTTAGTATTTTGATTTTCTCTCCGGAGAAGTTTTCTGTACGTGCTTTGAACTCGTTAAACCTTTTAAGGATTTCTATCGACTCTTTACACTTAAGAAAATATATCCAGCTCTTCCTAGAGAAGTCATCCACAAATATTACATAATATAAGAATCCCGCCATTGAGGGTACACACATGGGTCCACATAAGTCAGAGTGTACTAGTTCTAATACATTTTTGGTTTTACTCAAACTATTTTGGAAGGTTCCCTTTGTATTCTTTCCTAGGGCACACCCTTTGCATGCTCCTTCATGAATTTGTTTTAGTTTGGGCAATCCTGTTACTAATTTTTCTATAGAAGGTAGGGCACGAAAATGAATATGTCCTAATCTTTGATGCCAAATTTCATTTGAATCAGAGGTCTCATGAATAAGAGCTTGTTTAGAGTTAGTGCACAGTTTGTAGAGATATCCTTGTCTTATACCTATAGTTTGTACTTTCTTTATAGTGGAGTTCTTTGACCATGCCAAAACTTTTCCATCCATAAAGGTAACCTTGTATCCGTTGTCTTCAAGAGCAGAAATGGATATTATATTTCTCTTTATTCCTGGTACAAACAATACTCCAGTGAGTTGTAGAGAGAGGCCAAATTTCAAATTTATGGTGCAAGTTCCAACCCCCCTTACTGGATGTGCAAAATCATCCCCAATAGTTACTTCTTCGCCAGTTTCTTCTATCATAGTATCTAGGTGTTCTCTGAACCCTGTGATGTGCCTTGATGAACCACTATCAATTACCCAGTTGTTGACTTTGTTTGATACTTGACTTGATAATGCTGAGTAGAAGACAAATTTCTCAGAGTCATATTCTGTATTTGTCTTTCCAACTTTAGCAAAGGATGCTTGTTGTTTTGTTCTATTAGGGCACTTCATTGCATAGTGTCCATATTGATCACATCTGAATCATTGTATTTGGGAGATGTCTTTCCTTTTTTTGAATGATCCCTTTCCATATGAATTCTTCTTTCTCTTGAAGTTTTTCTTCTTACTTTTTTTATGAGAATTTGTGTTTAGCACATGAATATCCTCATCTATGGTTTTCTGATTGTTTTCTTTTGTCATTAGTCTTGTTTCTTCTTGTAAGCAATCTGTTCTTAGCCTATCAAATTTAGGGAGTTTTGATCTTGCACTTATTCCTTGAACAAATGACTCCCATGAGTTTGGTAGGCCTCCTAGAGCTATTAGTGTTAACTCCTTGCTAACAATTTGATATCCGACTGTTGACAGTTGATTTCTCAATTCATTGATTCCCATGAAATATGCATTAATGGATTCTCCCTTGTTTATTTGAATATGATTGAGTTGCCTCTGTAGAGCAAGGGTCCTATTGGTGTTATTTATTTCAAAGGTGCTCTCAAGGGATTTAAACATTTGGTATACAGTCTCATGTTTAGATAGAACAGGTACTATATGGTCCCTAACTGCATCTACTATAATTTTCATAGTTTTCTCATCGTTTTCAATCCATTGAGTTTTCTCCTGATCATTCTCTGGTTCTGATTTGTTTTCTTTCACAAATGAATCTAACTTATTTTCTTTCAGAATCATCATGATTCTAAATTTCCATGAAGTAAAGTTGTTTGCACCTTCAAGACGATCCTCAAATCTGATTACACTTGACATTATGAAGAATGTAACGTGGTTGTGATTTCAAGAGAAAATACGATTTTCATTTTCTAAATAATCTGATATCTGGATTTAATTTGGATCTGTTCTCAACGTGGCTCTGAAACCATGTTAAATATGATTAAATCTATCAGATTATAAACTGAATAATGAACTTGAATTTATAAAGTTGATGTCAAGTCAAATCTTGAATGTATGTATGAATTACCAAGTCTGAATTTCTATTTGATATTCGATCCTCAAGAGCAGAACATTTATTAATTTCGATGTCTTCCCTTGAGGATCACATGTGTATTAAATATATTAAGGGGAGACACGTCCCATGAGCGGACGTGTCCCTTCATTTGTGCTAATACGTCTAACTAACCACCCAATAATCAATCGGTGGTTAGTTACAAAACATCCACATATACTTATAAGTTCGATCTGAACTTTAATATGCACAAATAAATAATATTCGATTTGGAAGTGATCGCTGCAAGTGATGTATGATCGGGCCTTAATGAAAAACAAATAAAGCCAATTATCTACAAGTAATAACCTCTAATTGCAGATCAACAATATACTTGAGATGAAATAGATTTCGATATATCTATAAATGATGATGTTGAATAAATTCAATCATCATTTCTATCTGGCCGATGCTATCTTATTTTAACAGAACATAATACTTAAAATGCATGAAAAGTAGAGAAGTACAACAAGAAGAATACGTTAAATGGTAAACAAACTAACTATAAACAAAATGACGAGTAAGGGGAAAAAGATATCCAACTCACAGTAGGTCTAGCCTCCTGGAAGCTCCTCACGGACAAAAAACCTGCACACACGAAAACGAGAAAATGTTGGGGCTGCTTTTCGGGGCTTGCCTTAGTCAAACCCTTGCTTTGGTGTTTCCACCTCCATGGACAACTAGATAGACCACAATATAGATAAAGAAAGCGATAAGACGAGACGTAGAGAATACAAAGACAACTATATGCTGACTATAAGATAGACAATGGAATGAAATGACAAAGTTACCCTCCCTACTACAAGCTTGGAGAAGCCGAGAGGAAGAGCGAGAGCTTCGTAGATGTGAGACAATTGTGTGAGTGTAGTGTAGAGCTTGAGACCTGCAAGAATAATGGTGTAGAAAGCAAGAACAAAGAGAATAAAGTGCTAAGAAGTGAGAATGAGCAAGAATGAATAATGACCAAAATTGATGAGAATGAGGAATAGAATGAAGAAAATGGTCAAATTGTATGCCAAAGAGCCGTTCTCGGACGCGTTTGCGATTGCAAAGGCAATACACTTCACGGGTAGGTGATAGTGTAACGTCCCAACAGTCTAGGAATCAGGAAGCTTGTTAGGACGTTTGCGGGGCGTAGAAGCATCCTAGACAAAAAATTCCCCACTGACAAAAAATGACAAGGCATGGATGTGAATGAAGGCTTAGGACGACGGGATTTTGCATTATCGACTTGTAAGGCTAAAGTAAGGGTGGTGTTATGGGAAATTGCATGAGGGTGCAATTTTATGCCATAATATTTTGCCCCCACTTTAGCGAGCATATGTATCTAAGCATGTGCCAACTAAAGTAGAAAGAGATTGAAGAGAATATATCGAAAACAAAGAGGAAGCAGTCCTTCGATCCAGTATACCCTGACATGAAAGGGGCTCCATCAGAATGCGAAGAGGACACAGGTCTTCGATCTTGCAATGCCAGCTGCAATCTCACCACAAACATGCTAGTTGCAGACAAACATGTTAGGCGAAAAAGCGAAAAATAATAGACATGATAAAATTTTTCATAGACAAGACAAAACAATTTGATCAGATAAAGACGGTGTTGATAAGTAAGGCTAGCATGGCTAGAGTCTATACGACAAGCATATAGGCCTACGGCTGCTGCAAACTGCATTGCAGGACAGTCACAAAAAAGACAAGATAGGTCTAGTCAGGTTGCCGCCAAGCTAGACGACGAGATATAAGACATGAAGACATTAAGGAATCCTTTTGAAACTTTTTGAAAATCAAGCATATATGATAGCCCTCCCTTAGAATGATGTGTGCTACGCAAAGGAGCACATGTTATTCTAAGGAGAAGAGAAAGACAGGAGATGATGTGGCACGAGATACATGGCGAGATTTATTCGTGGAATGTTGTCACGTGAGGGACAACACATAGAAACCTCAACATCACAAAGCAAAAAAGAAGAGACGAAGAAATCAAGAGCATGGGGGGATTTGATTATTCGGGGTCAAAATTGCTCATAGATGTAGATAAATAAGTTGAATATAATAGATATATATGAACTGTCATCACCCCCCAAATGTATCAAAACGGGAAGAGCACATGAAGACAAAGCAAAAAGAAAAATCGGGTCAACATGGAAGAGGCCTAAATGCCCCCATGCTTTGTATCGTCCCTGATGTGAAAATCCAAGCTTTACAACACATAGAAGAATGATGAAACAAATAGAAGAAGCTCATGACAGAGTTTCTCTCCTGTATCCAAGCACCTACAAGGGTAGCAAGGGTCCTCTAGGCGAGAACACAAACATATATAGACAAGTACAAGGGAACACAAACAAGCTCACAAATCTAATCTAAAGATGCAGAAGAGGGTGCCACTCCAATCCGAATCCACCAACAAATCATCCTACTCCCAATCTAGATCATTGTAAGGAGAGGGAGGACGAGCTTGGAGGGGAGGGATAGCATGGGTGGTACTTGCCGACTCACCTACAACAAGGGCTAAGGAAGAAGGCCCCTCAAGGTCTTCGTTACCAAGCTCTTGTGAGATCGAGGTCATTGATCTCGCAAAGATCGAGGAAAGAGTCGGGATGTCATCCAACGAGTGCAACATGCACTTTCAGGAGTAACATGTGTCAACTGAGCTAGAGGAGGACAAGACACTAGGGAGTTAGAGCCATCCTCGAGAAGAGGAGCAGTGACAAACTCCAGGGTTGCGGGGGCTACCTCTGTCACAAGAACGACGCAAGCTAGAGTAGAACAAGACTCGAAAGGTGGGGACAACTTTTTTTGACCATTGCTTGAAGTGAGGTTGCTCTTCGACTTGTGCTTCAATGGAGGAGATGGGATACTCACAGTTGAAGTGGAAGAGGGAGAAGGAGACGAAACCACAAAGGAAACCACCTTTGTGAAAGGCATGTCTACGGGCTGTGAAAATGGAGGAATATCGGGAAGAGAAGTAAGAAGGGGAGGCTCTGCCAAAGGAGCAATGAACACTTGGACCCTTTTAGGGGGAGGTTCATCGGGGTCTGTCGACGAAGTCGGAAGAAGAATTGTGGCAATGGGAACTGAGGTAGAAGAAAAGACAAAAGCAGAAGGAACCAAAATAGAAGGAGAAGACACAAATAACGGGCTCCTCCTTGTTCTTTGGCAAGGTGGCTTGTTCCTTAGCTAGAGCCTTTCGTGGGCGCTTACGCTCGTGTGCAAGCCAGTTACGTCGGCTGTGAGCAATAGTGAAATGTGCCCCTTAGTTTTTCTTTGAATTTTCACCAACACAAACCAAAACTACGCCTAATGTTAGCATTAGCTCCAAAAGATAATCAAAGTAAATGTAACCTTCGCCAAGAATGTTCACCAAGATCCTTTGAGAGGCAAGGTGATAGCATATGGGAAGGGGTCATTAGCAACCAAATTGAAAAGAAGAACAATGCTGAATTGAAGCAGGCGGTGATCCGACCATATGAGATCCACACTACCACTTGTTCAGTGGGGGGGAAGATAATTACAATGAAATACAATTCATCTGCTATTAGCAGGCATCCACTCAACAGTGGGGATTCGCCACTTAAGTAGTGGGAGAGATATGAGAGTTACAATTATTTATTTCTCCACACTGGCGGTAAACCGTCCAGGGGTTATGATGTTTGAAAATAAACACAAGCAAATGCAGCAAATAAAGGACTGGAATAGTACTACTGCTTATAGTCTTACAATGCCAAAATCTGCTAAATACAAGTGTTTTTGCTTTAGAATCAAAACTAAATGAAAGGAGATGATTCCTCCAACTTCCAATCTACTCAAATATTGAATTACAAGCCAAAATCAGAAGTATTATCAATCTGATATAATGAACTAGCAAACTGTAATTTTCAACCAGCAAATACAACACACCAAAATGCTCACCAATTCTTCAAAACTCCTCCGAAAGACCTGAAACAAGTTCCAAATGCTTCTAAGGAGGAAGGCACCTAATTCCCAATAAAAAAACCATATCAAAAGCTTGCATATTTATTGTGCACAAATTCCAAAGCAAACCTTGCAAGGTATGACTTTCCTAGAGGGGCGAACCTCAAGGAAAAATCAAATACTTCATATAAAAATCTGAAAATGCACAAGATGGGTCGCCTCTAGCATAGAAAGGATATCAGCAAATACCCACAACAAAATTAAATTCAGTCTAAGAGCTGCAAACCAAAATCTACTTCAGCTGTATGATACCAGCAATACAAAAACTGAAAATGTCACCAAAATTTTCCAACAATGAAGCACAATCTGCTAGTCTAGATGAGAAGCAGCCATAATCCAACTAGATGTTATCTTTCAAACACGAAATTGGTTCTTCGCTAGGAGGTATGCATTTCTCGAAGCCAAATTCATGGTCATTTCGACAGCATAACAATAGCATAAACAATGGATACCAAATGAATGAGCAAAGACCTTCTTAAATAAAACTTGAGGTGACTGTTGGCTTTCCATCTTTCCTCCAAAAGGGACGCCCAACTCCTTTTTTGCAATTATTTAATTTTTAATTCACTTTTTTCCTTCCTTCATTTTGGCGTCCAAAACACATGAGGAGATAATTAACATTTGAAATATTAAAGTATCTCTTAATGAGGCATCCACCCTCATGGTCCCCCTTTTAAAACAACATTAAGTCATTGTGCTAGGCCAAGGGGTCAAAATCACATTATAATAATTAAATGACTTAAATAAATCATTTTACCAAAAAGAGCCTCAAAATGTTGAAAGCCAAATATGCTCCAAATTGCACTGCTTGAAATGGAAACTGAACTGACTGCTGATGCTATTGCCCAAGATAGCATTGCCAGAAATAGAGCTTATTAAAAATAGTAAACTCTGAAAAGTTGCCCAATGCCTTTGCATGACATATCACTGCGAAGCTCTCTGAAAACCCAGAACTCCACCAGACATGCATCAAAAACTCATACATGCAAACCTTCAAGAATGCATCAGAAACCTCCTATAAAATAAGAAACCCTAATTTGCACTTCTGATCAACCTATGGATTTCCGGAAATAGGCTTTCAATCACAGAAGAGCGTATGGCCAAAATGGGGACATTATAGTTCCCCCTTCCCAAAATTGCTTGTCCTCAAGCAATGCCACAACACTCCAAATTGATCCCACCAAACATATAGGATCCCGGGGTCCCATGTCCATCTCTTAAAAACCCCACCATGCTGATGTTGCTCCACTCTGATCATACAATTGAAATCATTGCACTAGAACTGCACAAACCATCCTTGCAACCTCAAAGAGATAACATGCCTGAAATTCAAATTGAAAAACATGGAAGGAATGGAATCAAAATCTAGCAGTATTTCATACCCAATAAGCTTTGACGAATTAACATCTGCAATGTCAATGTCAATCACCATTTTGTGAACCAAAAATAATAATCTAATCAATTCAAAAATATTCTCATCAACATAACTCCTCAAAGCAACAAACCAAGTCACAACAGCAAGTGTGTCTCCATCATAGCTAATTGCAAAGGGAAAAACAACTCTTTGCATAGTCATAGCAACCGCATCCTCAAAACTCCACAAGGATGTATATTGCCTCCTCTGAGTAATTTTGACATATTCAAGAAAATTTCTGAAAACTTCCACCAATCTCTCCACCAAAGTCTCAAAAAGTTGAACCAAATCAAGCAAAGGTTCGTTGCCCCAAACACTAGAGCAGGAGATTGTACAAAGAAAGCCACTAGAAAATAACTTGAACACCATGCAATACTGATCCGAATCACTATGAAATACCATTACCCACTTTTGAAGCCAAAAACCATCACTGATAAAAGATTGTGAAGAGAAAAAATGAGTGTACCAGCTGCCCATGAAATCTTAAATGAACCACTTAAAGTCTGATTTTAGGAAAATCAGCGTGCAAGGAATTGAACAGTTGCTGCAATGCTGAAAATCAGCATCCATAATAGCACAACTGCTCATGCCCAAGGCTAGAAACATCCTCTCAAGAAACTCCAACCCAATATAAAACCATCCTTTGTTCGAAATATTTCTCCAATCAACCAGTTGATGAGCAAAAAGAACCATCGAATGGTTGGTGAAGATGGGGACAACATCAAAGAATCTGAAAATTAAATCCTTATTCCCCCAAGAAATCATCTTTCCACAAGTAATTAACTTCATCAACCCATGTTGAGGATCCCAAGTATGGATACCCCACTAAAAATGTTCTCCAATGCACTGGAAAGAGTACACAACACTTCTCCAAATGCTAATCAAAGCAAAATGCAAACTCAAGAAGTTAGCGTCTTCTTTGATAAACCCATTTAGCCCATCCATGAAAACATCAACATCAATGGAGCATGGAACAAATGTTGTCCTCAATTCCCATTCCCCCAAAGGACTAGGATGAGCCAAAACATCACTCAACCCAAGAGATGGATTGTCAAGAAAGTAAATAATCTGTTTTGTCAAGAAAGTAAATAATCTGTTTTGGTCCACCTTTCTCCCAAACTTCACGAGTAATAAGTTTGGAATCTTCACTCTTTGCTGTTGCAATGGAGTTACCAGCAGCTACTTAGACTTGTTTTATTGACACCTTGAAGCCAGCGATGAAGAAATCTCCTTGAGTCCACACTTCCCATGTGAAGACTTCATCCTTGAATCCACTTATGCTTTCATTATCAAAATGCCCTGGATGATTACCACTCACAAAACGTGGCACATCCTCATAGAAATTATCTATCACCTTATGATTAACCAAATCATGTGAAGATAATGGACTGTTGTTCACAACAATTTTTTTTTCATCCTTTTCATTGGTGTCTTCATAGAATTCAAGCTCATCTTTTTTAACTTGTGGATGCCCCTCATTAGTTGCCGACCCACAAAGTGTAGCATGCTGAATACCACATTCATTATCCGTCAAAAAATCTATCTCATAGCTGCAAAGTATTCCTTCTTGTGGCAAAGTCTCTTCCCAACTCCAGAGTTCACACTCTTGATGTACTTTCCAATCACCATCAACATATGGAATCACCTTGGTATTATGCAATGTTTCATCATTATGGAGTTCATTTATTCCTTCAACTATTTGCTTGATCTCCATAATCCTTGTATTAGCTTTTTGTTGCTTAAGTGTGGCTGCAATAGGTGATTGATTTTCTGCTTTGTATAATGAATGATGAGCTAAGGTAAGATTGAGGCAAAGCCTATCAACCTCTTTCTCCTTCTCTTGATAGGCATCATAAGTCTCCTTTGCAAACTTAATAGCATTATCTCTATCTGAGAGCAAGTGCAAATAATCTGTCTTTATTGATTCTAATGCTTCTTTGATGGATTGCATATTGGAAAGTGTTAGTGTTTTAGCGGTGGGAGATATTTTCTCTTAATATAAAATCAAACTAAGGCAGGTCGGCCTAATCATGTTTTTATAAACAAATATTATTCATCCAGGTCAGCCTTAGAAGAAAGGTCACCTAGCTTGTATATATAGGAGAAGGTGTCTCCTCATTTGATCATCAATTCAATTCATTCCAATTCGTATTTCTTCAGCAGCAGGTTTGCCCTTCAAGAGCAGCAGATTTGACTCAAGGAGAAGAGTTAAATATTTTGTGTATTCAAGAAATTGTACCATATATAAGTGCAGATCCATTGTATTGTATTCATTCTTTCTAGGGCTTGATATTTTTCTGATTTATAAGAGAATATCTTGCTGGTTTTTTTCTCCCTCAAGTAGGAAGGTTTTCCTAGGGTAAAATACTGTGTTCATTGTTCTATGTGTTGTGTTTTTTTTTGCTTATTGCATTTTTGATCTAAAAACTAACATGGTATCAGAGCGGGTTCAGGAAATCCGGTCAGATTTGACTAAGCAAAAATTGCAAGGTTGTGGGGAACTTGAAATAATGACAAATCTTTGGAGTAATATTTTATTGGAGTTAATTTACAGTTTTTGGCATATCAGATTTAATACAGGGAATTGATATTGTTGCTCCTCTCAGGCAAGTTTGATTATTTCAAGTAATTCGTATTTTGAAGGGAAAGATTATTTTATTGATCAGGAATGATTTCTATAAAGGAATCACAACTTATAAGTGAGGTTGACTATATCAGAAGAGGGTTCGATTTGGAAGACATTTGTTGTATCGTAGAATTCTGAAGATAATTCAAGTGACGTGGTATTATTTATCAATCTGGGCAGGTTTGTCTGATTTGGCAGACAAGACAAAGTCCAGGTAGAGCCAAATCGACATTGTATTGGGAAGCTATGAATTGACTCTACAAGAGCGTCAAAGGGGAAGTTTGAGATAAGACGAATTCTGGGATTAAACAAGAATTTAGAGGACGGTTGGGAGAATATCATCATTGGGAAAATTCATGAATATTGTATTCAAGGAAGAGTCAATGAGATGCCTGTCGGAAGGTGCTTGGGAGATGCCTGGATGCATCATTAAAATATATATACGAACATGACAAATCGAAATATCATAAGCTGCTAAAAACGTTTATTATTGGGGTTGTGTAATAAGACAAAAGCAGAGTCTGCCTCCTAGCGTGAGAATAGATAGAATATTTGTTTGTCAAATACATTGAATGGTTTGGAGGAGCCGATATTATTATTGGGGGCATCGTCTGGTCTTCACGCAGAAACAGACAAACATTAGAAGGCATCATCGAGTTTAAAAGAAGTCAAAGTCGTGAACTTCCTTCATAAACGACAAGCAAGTGGATATAGAATATCGGATATCATCTTATATTGAGTATGGAGATTTATTTTTGGCTGCCAACATTAGAACAATCGAGAGTTGCTTAATCTTTCAACCCAAGAGTCAACATATATATTTTGGGCGCTGCCATTTAACATAGGGTGTGGTTGATATTGTAGTGAAGGATCAATTCATCGATATCAAACTTGTTGGGTTATTGTTGGAAGCATTTAATTGAATTGTTGGTGTTCAACGAATCAAGATTTGTTGTTCTCTAATTACTGTGGTTGTTAAGCAATTTTATTGAACTCGTAAATGTGAAAGAAAGAATTCTTAATGTTGGGTAGTTATCAAAATGTTATCCAAGTTACTGGAGCTCAGTGGACATTTTGGAGATTGAATAAAATCTTGGGGCCGAGTCTTCATTATCAGTTGGAATGTATATACAGGAAATTAAAAGGAACGAAGGTGCGAGATGGTTCTAGCAAGATGTTGGTGACAACAATTGGTATGAAAACAGGATGAGGGTAAATTGATGGCAACATTGATGAAGGTGGTGAAGATGAAAAATTGCTACAGGTCTAGCTCAATGGTGTACCGACAATAAAAAGATAAGTATTTTATGTTTGTACCTTTGAATAATGATCATAGATTTAAATAATCATGTAGTTAATAATAATTCATGCAATAACATTGGGAATAGTGAATCATGTAGTTAATAATAATTCATGCAATAACATTGGGAATAGTGAATCATGTATGCTACTGGCATTGGTTTGTATATTCCTCTTCGGGGTAGTTTGATTTTATGAACTATTGTTAATCTCTTTAAAATGTAGGATGGATCGAGGAGCAAAAGGATGATGGATTAATTATCAAAGATTGCATAAGGAATTCAAAGGGAGGAAGAGCTTGAGGCATCCTGTGAGGAAGTCATGCCGGTTGGAGAAATGAACAAACATGGAGACATAGCTTGCAGCCATGGGATTGAGTTGGTGGCGCATAACTCTCATGATTCTTCACTGGAGACATCTCTCGAGGGCACAAGATTGGGTCAGCCTTGGATGGAGAATTTGCATCAGCAAAGAAGATTGAGAAAGATGAAGTAACTAAACAACGGTACCACAAAAATTTTGTCCTCCTGATTTGGTACAGCAGTCTATGGTTCTTGCATGATCAACTATTGACAGCCCTAGAAAGAATTGTGGAAAACAGTGAGGTTCCTATCTAAGATCATTGGAGAAGACATGCTAATGGCTATTGGATTGAGAGTTGTGAAAGCGAGTTGGGTAAAACAATGACATGTCCGAGAAAAGGACTAAGGTTTTGAGATCCATCAATGGAGGGGAGTTCACTTCCAGAGAATTTTTTGTAATCTCTGTATGGAGGCAGGGATCAAGAGGGAGTTCTGTGTTCTGCAAAATGGAGTCCTATGTCTTGAGGAACTAGAATGATTCACTGAGAAGAAGTGAAGGTGTCAGCTAAGTGGGTTGTAGTGTTGCAAGGCCAGATGCTAAGTCTTTGGAAGACCTCTTCAGCTACAGAGAACAAAATTGCACGAGACAGTCAATCTGGATTTGACATTGGTAGCTCCGCAAACCTATTCAAAATAGGGTGATTTGGGATGAGGTCAAGGAGGACAGTCTTGGACTCTCACAAGTCAGTAGTGCCGAAGGTGTGCGTTGGAAACCGTTCCTCTAAGGCAAGCATTGCAGGCAATCTTGGACGAGGAGGTTAGGAGATTGATGCAAGTACTTGGAGGTTCAGAGGGAGTCACATCATCATGAAGATTTGTTGTAATGTATATTTCTTTGAGACAGAGAAATATGAGGTGAAAGCCCTTGTAGTGTATATTTCTCTGAAACGGAGAAATATGAGGTGAAAGCCCTTGTAGTGTATATTTCTCTAAGACGGAAAAATATGAGGTGCAAGCCCTTGTACATCTCTGAGACTGAGATGAGATGTCATGTTGAGATTCCATGACGAGGATATCTTGTACATCTCTGAGACTGAGATGAGACGTCATGTTGAGAGACTCCATGACAAGGATATCTTGTACATCTCTGAGACTGAGATGTGTTTTTCCACAAATGGGTGTAGCCATTGTGGACATCATGTTGAGAGACTCCATGATGAACCCTTGTATATCTCTGAGACTGAGATGTGTTTTTTTTCCACAAATGGGTGTAGCCATTGTGGGCGTCATGTTGAGAGACTCCATGATGAGGATATTTGAAAATATCTCCCTAGCTAAGAGGGAGTGTTAGTGTTTTAGTGGCAGGAGATATTTTCTCTTAATATAAAATCAAACTAAGGCAGGTCAGCCTAATTATGTTTTTATAAACAAATATTATTCATCCAGGTCGGCCCTACAAGAAAGCTCACCTAGCTTGTATATATAGGAGAAGGTGTCTCCTCATTTGATCATCAATTCAATTCATTCCAATTCGAATTTCTTTAGCAACAGGTTCACCCTTCAAGAGCAACAGATTTGACTCAAGGAGAAGAGTTAAATATTTTGCGTATTAAAGAAATTGCACCATATATAAGTTTAGATCCATTGTATTGTATTCATTCTTTCTAGGGCCTGATATTTTTCTGATTCATAAGAGAATATCTTGCTGGTTTTTTTATCCCTCGAGTAGGAGGGTTTTCGCAGGGTAAAATACTGTGTTCATTGTATTATGTGTTGTGTTTTTTTTGCTTATTGCATTTCTGATCTAAAAACTAACAAAAAGAGTGTCTTCGTCCTTAACTCCATTTTGTCTCTCTTCAAACTGAAACTTCCAGTAGAGTTCTTCAATTAAATTGTTTGTGCTATCAAATCTTGATAACACTTTGACAATTTTCTCTTCTGAAACCATTAATTGATCTTTCAAAACTTACAGCTCTTTAGGCCCTTGATCATAATTAGCAAAGAGGCTTTGCTCATCAAACATCAACTTTTTTGATTTGTTTTCATTGACATGATTTTCAAAATCAGCTTCCTTTCTAACCTTTTCACTGCATACTTCCTGAATAGAAAGCTTATCAACAATATTTTCAAGCAATGAATCATCAATAGATTCCCTTGCTTGCTCCTCCAAGCATTTCGGTGTCAAAACACTTGGATCCCATGGTCTCATGAATATCTGATTTTGTCCTAAACAAATATGCCCAACAAGCTCTCCATGGATGGTTGGTTTCTTCAATACGTCACCTTTAGAGAGATCTAAGTCAAAGACATTGGAATTATAACAATGATTAGCTCTTATCATTAGGAACACCTTTCTCAACAAAATCTGCCCCGAAGTCCATCTGAAGTAATTTCAATGTGGGAGAGTCCCACTCACATTCTAAATGATCATCAACAAGATGATGTACATGCTCCAACTTAGTTGCTGTTTTGAGATTTTCAGCAACCTCGAACTCTTCACCAGCTGCATCTCCTTCAAACAAATCATTTTGAAGGTCTACCATACTTTCCTCTTGATTAATGAAATCTTCTTTTTCATACAGCTGCTTTGTAGGTACATCTCTCTCCATTTCAACATGTTCTTTTTCTGAAAACTCAAGTGAGTCCATTTGATAGTCTTCATACTCTTCTGAAACTATGGTTGCCTCTTGGCCCTCTTCTGTTGAATGCATCGCCAAATGCATATTAGTAGATTCTTCCTGAGATTCTGCTACCAAATCCACGGGATGCCAAATTTCATTCTTTTCTTCGGTGAAAGAATTCTCCACATTAGTTTGAACTATCTTCATCAAAAGGGGCCTCAAATTCTCCTTACATTGATTAAACAATTCATTTAACAACATATCAGCAATAGGAGAAATCTTTTCTTTACGTTCAAATACTTTCAAAAGAGTGATTGGACATTTGGTGGAATTTCATCAACCTCCTTAATAGTGAGAACAAGAATATTCCTTACAATTGCTATAACACTCTCTTCTTGTTCACTCCAAGTGGATATGAAAAGGTAGTAGATCAAGTGATCAATCTGATTATGCATTTCCAAGTCAAGTAGCAAGTTACTTGTGCTAAGATCTGAAAATGTCTTTAAGATAGTAGCTCTTTTGGGAAATTGATTGCTACTAGTTTCATCAAGATCTTGGAAACTTTCTAGAATCTTATGAAGGATCTTCTTCATAGTTTTATCATCATAAGGCATCAATGGTGCTACAATCCTCATAACTTCACTAAAACTTGAGTTAACCAGCAAACTTATTTCTTCCTCTGGATGCCTTATCCAATAGGGATGAATCAAAGCAGTTACTGTAGGAGATAATGCCTTATTCAATAATCTAGTAGGAGATTGTTGGACTAGGCTCAAACAATGTTCCAACTCAGACAATATTTTCACTTCACGTTTTGTCTGACATTCTTCATTGAGCCTCGTATCTACAATGGAAAGTGACCTTGCCAAACTTCTTTCCTCTTCAGAAGCCATAATCCCATCTGTCTTCTCGTAGTTCCTGGATTTCAGAAAACGTAACATCTTAGGAACTACTGAAAACTGAAGCTAAACTCAGTTCTGACCTCTGGTGTAGAATCTGATTTCTCTGTCACTCTTCTGACAACTAAGCTCCATTTTTCACAGGATTGCAGGATTTTGGCTCTGATACCACTGAAATGTGCCCCTTAGTTTTTTCTTTGAATTTTCACCAACACAAATCAGCATTACGCAAAATGTTAGCGTCAGCTCCAAAAGATAATCAAACTGAATGTAACCTTCGCCAAGAATGTTCACCAAGATCCTTTGAGAGGCAAGGTGATAGCATATGGGAAGGGGTTGTTAGCAACCAAACTGAAAAGAAGAACAATGCTGAATTGAAGCAGGCGGTGATCCGACCATATGAGATCCACACTACCACTTGTTCAGTGGGGGGAAGATAATTACAATGAAATACAATTCATCTGCTATTAGCAGGCATGCACTCAATAGTGGGGATTTGCCACTAAATAGTGGGAGAGATATGAGAGTTACAATTATTTATTTCTCCACATTGACAGTAAACTGTCTAGGGGTTACGATGTTTGAAAATAAACACAAGTAAATGCAGCAAATAAAGGACGGGAACGATACTACTGTTTGCAGCCTTACAATGCCAAAATCTGCTAAATACAAGTGTTTTTGCTTTAGAATCAAAACTAAATGAAAGGAGATGATTCCTCCAACTTCCAATCTACTCAAATATTGAATTACAAGCCAAAATCAGAAGTATTATCAATCTAATATAATGAACCAGCAAACTGTAATTTTCAACTAGCAAATACAACACACCAAAATTCTCACCAATTCTTCAAAACTCCTCCGAAAGACCTGAAACAAGTTGCAAATGCTTCTAAGGAGGAAGGTGCCTAATTCCCAATCAAGAAACCATATCAAAAACTTGCTTATTTATTGTGCACAAATTCCAAAGCAAACCCTGCAAGGTACGACTTCCCTAGAGGGGCGAACCTCAAGGAAAAATCAAATACTTCATATAAAAATCTGAAAATGCACAAGATGGGTCACCTCTAGCATAGAAAGGATATGAGTAAATACCCACAACAAAATTAAATTCAGTCTAAGAGCTGCAAACCAAAATCTACTTCAGCTGTATGATAACCAGCAATACAAAAATTTAAAATGTCACCAAAATTGGCCAACAATGAAGCACAATCTGCTAGTCTGGATGAGAAGCAGCCATAATCCAACTAAGTGCTATCTTTCAAACACGAAATTGGTTTTTCGCTAGGAGATATGCATTCCTCGAAGCCAAATGCATGAAGTCATTTCGACAGCATAACATTAGCATAAATAATGGATACCAAATGAATGAGCAAAGGCCTTCTTAAATAGAACTCGAGGTGACTGTTGGCTTTCCATCTTTCCTCCAAAAGGGACGCCCAACTCTTTTTTGGCAATTATTTAATTTTAAATTCACTTTTTTCCTTCCTTCATTTTGGCATCCAAAACACATGAGGAGATAATTAACATTTGAAATATTAAAATGTGTCTTAATGAGGCACCCACCCTCATGGTCCCCCTTTTAAAACAAGATTAATTCATTGTGCTAGGCCAAGGGGTCAAAATCACATTATAATAATTAAATGACTTAAATAAATCATTTTACCAAAAAGAGCCTCAAAATGTTGAAAGCCAAATATGCTCCAAACTGCACTGTCTGAAATGGAAACTGAACTGACTGTTGATGCTATTGCCCAAGATAGCACTGCCAAAAATAAAGCTTACTAAAAATAGTAAACTCGGAAAAGTTGCCCAATGCCTTTGCATGACATATCACTACGAAGCTCTCTGAAAACCCAGAACTCCACCAGACATGCATCAAAAACCCATACATGCAAACCTTCAAGAAAGCATCAGAAACCTACTATAAAATAGGAAACCCTAATTTGCACTTCTGATCAGCCTACGTTTTTTTGGAAATAGGCTTTCAGTCACAGAAGAGTGTATGGCCAAAATGGGGACATTACAACTAGAAGGTGCAGTCTGAGAAGAGGCCGGGGGCTCTTTCTCTACCATAGGAGCAACCTTCAGAATCGTCAGCAGTGGAAGGGCGAACTCCAGAAAAGCAGGAGGAGGAGGCACAAAAATAGTAACAAAGATAGACGTCTCATTGACGTGCCTCTTTCCTTTCCTTGCCCTGGGAGCAGGTGGAGGAATAGGTGGAGGCTGAAACGCAGGAATAACCCCACGGGAATGCTTCTCCTTGCCATACAGGGTGGGTTGGAGCACCATGGGTAAGACAAGAAGTTGGAAAACTGGAGGCTTGGACTTTCGCAACATGGATGCCTTTCCTTGTTCTGTGCTAGGCACAGTAGGAGGAATAAAAAACGCCACCAAAGGCTAGGAATAAGAAGTAGGAGGTGCAAAAGAAGCAACAAAAGAAGAAGAGGAAGGCCCCAGGGCAAGAGCAAGCATGTCCTTCCCCTTTGGAGAGGCAAAAGACGAAGCTTGTTGTTGCACATGCAAGGAGGTCTTAAAAGAAACAATATAAGGAGACGAGGGAAAACTACCCTTCGGCACCGAGCTCCCAGTCTTGTATCTGAAATAAGCTTTATATAAAAGATACCCCCTTGGAGGGAGGGGTCTGATTGGGGCGGACCAAAAGTGGTCAAGGGAGAAGCCCCCACCCGATACTAGTGGTTTGTATCCAGTATTCTAAACAGTATGCACAATACCCTTGTGGGGAAACTTCAGACCTTTGTGGACTACTGGAGCGATTGCATTCATGGAGGCTAGCCATGGAATGCCTAGCCTCACTCTGAATAAGTCGGACTGTAGAATCACAACAAACGGGACTTCCAAAGCCTTAGGTCCTACGAGGACCAACAAAGAAATAGTGCCCATAGGCACAATAGAAAACCCATTGTGTGTGCGAAGGGTAGCCCATGACTCATCATATTTCTCCTTGTGTAAATTGTTAATAAAAAGGGCCTCCTCCATAATGACGTTTAGACGGTTCAAAGGATCAACCATAACGCCTGTTATGACATTACCATTGGTACGAGTAGGAACGTATAGCGAAGAGAGCTCCTTATTTAGAGGCAGATCATGTGAAGTGAATGTAATGTCAGGGACAACATTCGCATGCTCTGAAGGAGGAATATGAGTGAATGAGACTACATTCACATACTTGGATGGGGTGAAATCAGAAGACGGAGAAGACAGAGTAACCAAATTAGTAGAATGCGACGGTAATGGATCTGTGTAGATCTGTAGCTGGCTATTCGGGCTCACTATAGATTTATTCAAGTGCTATTTTCTACCATCGAGCCGTATAGTTCTGTCATTGATGTGGTCCTGAATCACATGACATAGGCAAACACATCTCTCGGTGTCATGTTTGAAGACTTGGTGGTATTGGCAAAACTTTTGGGTGTCGTACCATTGCGGGTACGACTCAGGCAGTGGTTGAATCTCTGGTAAAGTTATTATCTTATCTTTCAAAAGTTTTTGCAGGATGCTATCATAAGATTCCGATAATTTAGTAAATGTTCTACTTCCTCTTGTAGCATTTTTAATGGCGGGCACAAAAACCATGTTCGCCATAGCCTTGTTCTTTCTAGATTCACTAGAAACTAACACTACTAACTGGCCATCCTGACGGGAGCGGGAGGATGAATCCCCGTATTGGGCAACTGTTTGTTGGTACTCACGCAAGGCGACACACAGATGCGCAAAAGACAAATATTTCATTAAAAGAAATTTATCTTGCAACGTAGGCTGCAAGTTTCTGATGAATACTTTCTGCACATTGGAATCAGGTAAAGGATAAGAAACTTGAGAAAACAAGGCTTGATACCGAGCTATGAAATCAGTTACCTTCTCATGAGGTCCCTGCTTGCATTGAACGAGATCAACAAATGCGATCTTCGGCGTGATGTTGGCTTGAAATTGACAGATGAACTGATTAACTAGCTGATTGAAAGAGAAAATGGAATTATTAGGTAGGGAATAGTACCATTCCAAAGCGGTGTCCTTCAGAGAATGCGGGAATAGTTTTGCCAAGAGTGCATCTTTATGGAAGAAATTAGTACACATGGCGTTAAAGGATGAAACATGTGTTTGCGGATCCCCATGGCCACTATACTTTTCAAACTTTGGAATCTCCACCTCTTGAGGGATAGGAGTTTTTAGGATAGCAATAGAAAGAAGATTGCTGCGATGGAAAGGTTGAAACATAGGCTAGGAGGATGAGCTGGCCAAGTTTGCTAGCTGATTTTGCATGCGTCCCATGTTCTGTAGAAGAGCATTAAGGACAAGATCAAAAGACGAAGTATGACCAGTGGAACCACTAGTAGAACCACCAGCATCCACACTGGCAGAGCCCCCAGTACCAGCACCAATAGAGGTACCAGCACTAGCCCTAGAAATAGGGGCACTCTAAGTCTCAGGTGCAGAGTAACTGTAACCCAAAGGAACCCTATTTACTTTAATCGTACGATCTTGCTTAGGCACGATGTTGGTGTTAGTAAAGGGACCTGTGTCAGCCATGCACACAAACACCCTAGGCATCGGGATATCCGGCTATCGTCCGACGATCTCTAATCCAACATCTTGAGTAGCACCCAAGATGGAGGTGCAGGATGGGACATGGGTTTATACAATGTTTGCTATGCTATGAAGAAGCTCTAAGGCTCTTTGATCTTTGGTTAACAAAGTCCTTAGATTTTCAACAACAGGAGCCGCTTGAGCGTAGGTATTATCTTTTGCCAAGAACCCCGTGAGCTCTCTGAGTCTTAGCTCCAAGGAGTAAATCTGCTCTCCAGGAACTCTGAAAGCATCTTTATCTTCCAAGGAAGAGGTAGAGCTTGAGGGCGAGGTGGGAGGGGTAGGAACATGGGTTGCAACAGGTGGGGTATACTCGGCGGAGAGTCCTGTAGAGAACTCTTCGAAATTCGGGTCGGATTGGGTAGGAATGAACCTTCTAGATCCAATGTCTAATTTCTATAGCTTCTTCTAACAACGTGGCCAGAGTTAGTTGACTGGGTCGTAAAGCTCATAAAGAATGTTACAACACACTATCAGCTACACGTCCTATCATGAGAGAATAATTTTAAAATAAGGACAAAGAGAAGAAGGAAGGTTCACATCGGGCTCACCAGAAATGTAATGAAGGGGATTCGCCACTCCCGAGTCTCTAGGATAGGGAAGAGTCTTCAGGGGACAAATAGCTTTAGGTTACCTCAATGACAAAGCTCAAATGACGGGGTGACAAACAAAGGAAAGATTAAATTATGTTTTTGGGTTTTTTGGATGGAGGACTTTAGAAATTAGGTGAACAAACCTCTGAGGTCTCAGGAAATAGATTGACAGACTCTCGGCCAGAGGACGAGAGCCTGGACCTAGGATGATAGGGTGATGCGTTGGCATCTTGTACGGATAGAGATAAAAATTTGTAACCAAAAACACTCAGGACCTGCTAGCAACCCGGATGTTGAAATCTAACAGTTTTAATAGAAATGCACATAATACTAAAAATGCATGAAAAGTAGAGAAGTACAACAAGAAGAATACTTTAAATGGTAAACAAACTAACTATGAACAAAATGACGAGTAAGGGGAAAAAGATATCCAACTCATGGTAGGTCCAGCCTCTTGTAAGCTCCTCACGGACAAAATACTTGCACACACGGAAATGAGAAAATGTTGGGGCTTCTTTTCGGGGCTTGCCTTAGTCAAACCCTCTCTTTGGTCTTTCCACCTCCACAGACATTCAGATAGATCACAATATAGATAAAGAAAGCTATAAGACGAGACGTAGAGAATACAAAGACAACAATATGCTGACTATAAGATAGATAATGCAATGAAATGACAAAGTTACCCTCCCTACTACAAGCTTGGAGAAGCTGAGAGGAAGAGTGAGAGCTTCGTAGGTGTGAGACGATCATGCGAGAGTGTAGTGTAGAGCTTGAGACCTGCAAGAATAATGGTGTAGAAAGCAAGAACAGAGAGAATTAAGTGCTAAGAAGTGAGAATGAGCAAGAATGAGATTCGATGACCATAATTGATGAGAATGAGGAATAGAATGAAGAAAATGGTCAAATTGTATGCGAAAGAGCCGTTCTCGGGTGTAGTTGCGACTACAGAGGCATTACATGTCGTGGGCAGGCGATAGTGTAACGTCCCAATGGCCCAGGAACTAGGAATCTTGTTAGGACGTTCATGCGGCACACAAATGTCTACGTGGCGTGGAAGCGTCCTAGACAAAAATTCCCCCATCGATAGAAAACGACAAGGCATGGATGGGAATGAAGGCTCAAGATAGTGGGATTTTGCATTATCGACTTATAAGGCTAAAGTAAGGGTGGTGTTATGGGAAATTGCATGAGGGTGCAATTTTACGCCATAACACCACCAATGATTTATTGAATTCTAGGTAAATTAGAAGAAATCCATCTCCAAAATACATACCTTTCTGTATAATTGTTTGAAGCATACATAGAAGCAATTCAAGTTTCATACCACTATTCTCAAGAATAACCCAATCAAGCTTGCTGGAAGGAGAACAACCAGAATCAATAATGAATGGAGCAAGATTCTTACCAATCGTAATAGCGGCATCGGCTTTCCCTTTATCATGATATGAAAAAAAATCCTTTGCCTCATTTCATGAAAACTTTAAAGAACATTCAAGATTAAAACCAACAATTTTAACTTCTTGAATCAAAAGATAGTCAAGATCTTTAATATTTTTTTAAAAATCTGTAAGGACATGTTTTCTATCCTAAGCCTCAAGGCCCTTAACATTCCAGCTTATACTCATATTTTTTATTAAGTGGAGGAGGAGGTGGGGGCTTGGGACCTTTATAAAGTCACTCAAAAGAATTTGGCATCTTCTCCTAGTCCTTTTTTTCCTATTCTAGGGATTCCAGTAGGTGACTCAATTGGCTTCCTTTTCCTATATTCATCCACAATTTCATAAAGGACAGACCTTTCTTTCTTTTTCTTATCATTACCATCCTTGGCTCTCCAACCCTTATCATTAACATTAGTTTTTTTTTCCTTTTTAAACCCCTCATAAAGTAACATTTTCCTGTTTTATTTGCTTAGCAAGATTAGTTTCCTACAACCTTTGCATCACTTGGGAATCTTGAGGCATTACCTCATCCCCATCACTATCATCCTCCCCCTCAAGGTTCATTTTGTGAACTTCCCTATTAACACAACTATCACAATTCATATTTACAGGAGTGGGCTTATTTAAACTAATATTTTTATTAATATATACATATATTTTTCTGGCGAAATGCTGTCAAGGGGACAACTCCTATTATACTAATTAAAGTGTAAAAAAGAGTTACACTGAGGTGGCCTGTAGTCAGGCAAGAGAGAAGAAGAGGGTACGTAGCCCTTCAACAACTTCCTAAAGATGCTCGAATTGGGAAGGGGAGAAAAGATTGTCATAATGAGAGATTTAGAATGTGTACATTTGCGGGTTGTTTCGCGTGAGGCCTTCTTGTAGTAGTGTGATGGCTTGCTTAGTGTTTTCATTCTTCTGGGCTTTAGCAATGCAGATAGCATCGCCAACCAACCTGGATTTCGGGTAACAACTGATTGTGTAAAGAGCATTAATGGTTGCTGCTTGGTGTTTGGAGACCAAAAACTTATCCACCGGTGTTCCTCCCCAAACAAAATTTCCCGAAGTGCGCACTATATTATATAGAAATCTCTTAAGGAGCTCGAGAGATGTAGAATGCGCACATTTGTAGGTTGTTTCTCGTGAGGCCTTCCTGCAGTAGTGTGATGGCTTGCTTAGCGTTTTCGTTCTTCTTGGCTTTAGCAATGCAGATAGCATCGCCAACCAACCCGATTTTTGGGTCACGACTGATTGTGGAAAGAGCATTAATGGATGCCGCTTGGTGTTTGGAGACCACAAAATTATCCACCGCGGTCCCTCCCCAAACGAAATTGCTCGAGGTGCACACTATATTATATAGAAATCTTTCAAGGAGCTCGACAGTATGCACATGAGCTTGCTGAAGGTGCATAGAGCCAATGACGGCCTTCATGACACCTTCCTCCACTTCTGAAGACATCTTAAGGACCTCTTTCAGCTAATCCTCGATGTTTGCTTGGTCACACTTGTATGGGATTCTAGGAATAACTAGTTGGTCTGACATTGTGCAGACTTGATAGCTTGTGGCTTCGGCAGCATAGCTTGAAACTTATATAACGTTTGTGATGGTCAAGTGCTAGTGCACTTTGTGAGGCAATCGTCCTCCATATCAAAGTTGCGGATCGCCTTTGGATTTCCTTGGGGTGCTTATCTGCAGAATCCGAGTATTAGATACAACATATCTTCTTACTAGCTGCAGGGTCAGAAACAAAGAAATTTGTTGCCACCGATCAGGAGGTCACATTGTTGTTAGCCGGGCAGTCTGTACTAGCAACCTCAATCAGCCCAAGCCAAGCATCCCCATGACTGTTCATTGTTATGCTAGTATTCCGGTCAAGGGCCTGGTTAGAGAGGTAGTTGGTGGCATGATTAGCTTCACGATAGATGTGCTGAATTGTGTAGTTCAAAATTTTGCAGAGATATGAGTGGACCAATTCAATCCACATGGATGTTCTCCAGCTTGGATCCCTCCTTGAAGATAAATATGATTATCAATATTAAGATGCATATCTTTAGAGAGAGTTATCTTCCGTTATACTTTTTCTTCAATATTACCCAAATTTTTTATCCCCGAGTTTTGGTGTCATTATTTCTAGGGACTTGTGGACCTTCTTCCTTCACAGGTCTTGATTGATTTTTAATAATCCTTGGACAGTCTGTTTTTTGATGTCCACCAACACTTACATAAAAAGCATGCATTGAGACCCCCTGGTTAACTTCACATTGGACATTTTTTATTTTCTAACTGAAAGCATATGTTGTCAGGAATAGGATTCTTTGGGTTAAGAATTAAAATCCTAGCATTAATGTGAGACCCCCATAGCTTTAAGAGCATGGGGCAAAATAGCCTACAATTGTGGGGAAATATTTTTTTATCTCAATCCATCTGGGAATAGATTGTAATATCCCATTTAACTTAAAAAAATTTAAAAATATATAATAAACCCTAGCTCACAATAATAGTTTGCACAATTAATCATAAATATGAAATTGGTCCAGAAATTTTTGTTTAATATTTTACTATCTAATTCCGATATAACGTTTAGAATATAACTTAGAAAGTGGGAATTTTTCTTTTGCAGCGGCTGCCAATTTATCTCTAAGTCTGCAGCAATCTACTTCTTAATTAAATGCCTTTGAAATGGCTCCAAATCTGCGTGATATTCACCTTAGAATGCCACAACTTGCTGCTAGTTGAAAGGATATTTTAATTCAAACTCAGGTTGATCAGAATTGCACAATGGTGATTTCCGTGTGGAATCAGTCTAAGGAATTGTGGGTGTTTGTCCTCCAACTCCAGACCTAGTGACTTTTTGTCCTTAGGTTAATTGAACCAAAGTTCCTTGCTTCACAAGGAGTAAAAATCAGATATTAAAATGTTCCTCAATGATGCTCCTTCTTCTTGCTTGGTCTCTCTTAAATAGCTTTTTCCTCCAATAGGCATAACTCTTCAAATGCCTCTTGATTAATAAACTTAATTATGATTTCATTTTGTAATATTATTTAACCTGTTTTTGGAAGTGGCCTCCTTTAACTACTGCAATTTCTTTCACCCTTTGAACTGTGTCTTCTAATTCCATCAATTCCTTTTATTTCATGAAGTCACAATTTCAATGAAGTGCTATTCTCAGTCTAATATGGCAGCAAATCCCTTGAATGCTGTGATTAATCTTAATCGCATAATTTTTTTTTTATCTTTTCTATGATTCACAATTGCTGATTTCACCTTGAATTTTGTCTTACAGATATTCAAAGACTTTTGAATATTTAATCTTCAAATTGAATTCGATGAAGCCCAATTGTAATCCCAAAATGGAATTACCAAATTGATTTGGAGGGTTTAGTCTAGATTTAATTTTTAAGAGGGGACATTAGATAGATCTAGACACTACTTCATAGGGGTTGAGCTTAGGGTTCCATGGAACTGCACTAAACAAAGATTTATGCATGTTCCAAATATCCTTATTTAAGACTCTTTTTTGCATGTTGGATTTTTTAAAGAACACAACAAACAATCCTCACTGCACCGTTCACACAAAACCTCATTTTTTAACCCCAAGCATTGTTAACATAGTCATAAAAAAATTATCTAGATGGGAGGGCATCCTTGTCAAGATAGACAAAAAAGCTGCAATATTTTTCTGTCTTTCTTCCTCCTTATTAACCATTTCTTTTATCAAATCATTGGGCTTGATAATGAGCATTCTAAAACCAAAAGAACTCTTACCTTGCTCATTTCCTCCATTGTTGGCACTTTCTCCTTCAATGATGCTGTTGACTCTATCTCCATCATTATATTTGGCTGCAAAGATGGCTTCTGCAGGAACAGGAGTGGTTTTGTCCACCTTCTATGATTGTTTTTCACCTTCTACACTATGTGGTTTAAAGCTACCATTGTTATCATGATTTTGCACTCTCTTCTTTTAAACCCTTTGGCCTTTCATCTCTGGAATTCTCCCTACAGCAATTCACATCCCATCCACTAGCTAAGTTTGATATGCATTAACCTCTATTGCAGGTGAGAAGCACGGCAGAAAGACAAAAAGGTATTGAATTTAGTCACAAAATCCAACAAAAATCAAAACTATAAATGCAGGAACAAGCGTGGCTGTGAGGGGAACACAACACCAAACCATAAAACTCAAACAGACCAAATCTTTATATCAACAACACCACAACCCAACAAAATTAACCATTACCAAAGTATAAAACACCACAACCAATTCACAAGAATAATGAAAAGGACTACAAATAAGAGGTGCAAAACGATAATTTAAACCCAATCTGATTCAATTGAAGGGAGAAGTGCAGCTCCAAGAGTGTCAATGGAGGATGATCGGTCATCTTCCTCATCAAGCTCCAGAGCTCTCAGCCCCCTCTTCTCTAATCTTCAGTTTCAGCATTTGACATAACTGTAGAAACAGTTATGTTGTGAAAAAACTATACAAGCAGTTTAGGTCTTGAAAAAACCAAACAGACTATTTCGGCTCACAATAAAATTATAAATCATATAGACAACTTTGGTTCACGAAAAAGTTGTGCATATGAACAGGGTTACTAAGATTTGTTCTGGTTGGTACAAAACTGTACCATATGGGACAGGGTAGCAGAACTGAATGTCCAAAAACAAGTTGAGTTAGTTCTTCTATTTCTTCATGTGGAAGGCATTGAAAATCTCACGACTAGTTTGCCCATACCTTAGCATAAATATATCCCCTAGCTGTCAAGAAAAGTCATTGGAGAAGATTGAAGCAGTACAATGAGTGATCTAAGGGAGTTCAGGAGGTAAGAAATGACTGCAAATGTTTCATAAGCAAGTAATCCATAAGAAGATAAGCTTAGACAGAATTGTAGAAGTGGTAGTAAATAATAAAATGCATTTGAAGGTTCACATTCAGCAATTGGCTTGTAAAAGTTTGCAAGATGACAATGGAGATGAGGAAGCGTAGCTTCACTCTTCTAGAGTTTTTCCACATTGGGATTCTCCATTGCAAGTCATTGTGTTTTCTCTATTCATGGTTTGTCTCATTTACTTGCTTATTTTCTTTCATTCCACTACACTAACTTGAGTAATTAAGAAAGCATCTCGTCGAAATGCTCAACTGATTGTAATCATAGCACTTGTTAATAGTAGTTATCTGAAGTTGACTTCAATCTCACATAATTTAAAGGATTTTTTTGCACTATTGGTCTTGTTAAATAAAGAAGAGTAACATGTTGGTAGTAGCATAGAAGGGGTGTGAAATCTGATAAGTAGGCATTGTAGGCATGTATGCGAGCATGCATACAATTGCATATGATGTAGATAGCAGCCATAGAGCTATATTATCAATATTTTGCAGCTTTAGATTGTTGTTTTCTGTAGCATAGAACAGAATAGAACATAAGGAATGATAAAATCCATGTTGGTTAATTGTTAATTGGAATATCCGAGCCAATTCCAAATCACCCATTGCTCCACTAAAAGGGTTTTTGCCTTCATGGACTGAAGTATATAACATTATGCTAGAATATTTGTAAACTTATATAATACTTCTTTTCTATCGCCAAATGGAGGAATCAAACCTTTAGTGGAACCATTCTAGGAAGAACTCCCTCTTTTTTGAATTCAGGGTTAGGGGAGCTAAAAAATACAGAAGATTTGTTCTTCAAAGACACAGAAAATTGCTTAGGATTTATAGATCCCTTTTGCAAGTTAGCTTACACCTTCAAAGCAAGATGGAATGCATGTTCCAAGGAAGTGATTGCCAACTTCTTTAACTCCTTGCCAAGGTGAGAAAATGCCTTGGAGACAAACTCAATGCTAAGGGCCTCATCAATGTCCTATAGCTCTAAATTTATAGATAGATGATTGAAACTCTCAATAAATCCTTGGACTAGGTTTTGCTTCAATAAGGCATTTTGATTAAAATGGTCTAAATCTTGTAAAATTGTTGTCAAAAGTCAATTTTAGGTCAACCGAAGCATGGGCTTTTTGTGGGTTTATGTCAAGGAGGATACTTGCAAACTTTGGAAAATTTGAAAATTAGGGTTTTAGGCCCTTGTTTTTAGGAAAACCCTAAAAAATAGGACCTTTCCAAAAATGACAAAATGATTTTGATAGGTCAATTTCACTTCACGATCACATTGGTCAAGTCAAAATCACAAAAGAGTCAGTTTTACTCTGGTGGGTCTATTTCACTTTTTTAGGAGAAAAGATAGGACCTCCGATGTCAATAATGGCAGATGGCTAGTACCAGGTATCAAGATCCAAGCTTCAGACGTTGCACAAATGATTTCATGGCGAAAGATGCTCGAAAAGATGCTTTGCGATGGAGGGGAATTTCAAAAGTTGAAATTTGCTAAAAATAAACTAAGTCTAGAAGATGCACGCCTTGCTACAAAGGAGATGCTTTGTAGTCAACGCCTTGGTCAACTTTTCAGATGCCCGTGCACGTGAAATGGTGAAAGCAATCACAACGGTGAACGCGACCGCTTCGTTAACAATGCGTCCGCTTCAACGACAGTGGTGATCAACCTAGTTAAGCAAGACAATGAACACAAAGTGCAAGGAGGTCAAATCATCAAGAAATGACTAACTCTGGAGCCCTAGCAGGGGCGCCCATGAATTCAAGAGGCCAACTACAGTCATTAATAATTGCAAAACCGGTCGTCCTCTTCATAATTCTGCTAGCTTTCCAATGATTTGTCAAGCAAGTTCACCAGATTGATCAAACACCGGCAAACGAAGGCAAAGGTGAAAGATACTGAAAGCGAGAGTCATCAAAGACGACAGTCAAATAAGGGAAATGCACCCCTGTAAGCTAGGGGTGACCAAAAAGAAAGCTCTCAGAAGTCAGTCTTTGGATTGGCAATCTCTAGGTGATCTTTTCGAATTCAGCCTAGCTTCACGATGAATCCAATAGCCAACTCAGAAGACATATCAAACGACAGTGGCTGTTGATCTAGCGAGCACGTGAAATGGAGGATAAATTGATGAACATCAAAGCAATTGGACCCCTACAGGCCAGGGGCACCCATCATTTTGGGCAACCAAATGTGATTTTTGGAAGTTGTCTTCTCCAAGACATCTTCTCAACATCCTTCTATCTTTGTGATGAATCCAGTTGCCAGTCCATGGGACCTATCAAACGCTCATAAACGAAGATCAGGCGTGTTGGCGTAAGAACTAACACCTCTGGAGTGTGAGTTTGTACGTACAACTATGCACACTACGCAATGAGTGCTCTTCAAATGAGGAGGGGAAGCTCCCTCGTTGTGCTGGAATGCATGAAATAGAAAACTAAACTAATGTCCCATCTTTTTGTTCTCAGCTGATAGAGGCACAAGGTTAAGAAAACCTAGAACGTTGCAGCTAAGTATTTTCTGGTTTCACAGATCATGTAACTACAACTAAGCTAACTTCTTTAAAATCTATCCAGTTCCCTCAAGAAACAGAGCATGAGGAAATGGAGTGGGAATGGTTTTTATACGATAAGCTGGGTATAGTTTTGCAACATGAAGGCAAGGTGGGCACAACTATCTGCTCGGCTGAATAAGCTTATTATGACACACATCATACGATAGGCTTTAAGTATGAATTCTCAACATGAGGGCAAGGTGGGCACAACTATTTGCTTAATTCGAATAGGCCTATTGATAACAAAACACAAAAGATAGCCAACTAGGACAGCAAATTGCATAGGCGAGACACGCGTACAATTTATGATCGAACTAGCCACTATATCTAACTAAGGCAAGCATTCATCATAATAATTGCATGGAACCCGAGTGGCATAACAATTCATTATCAAAACAAATACTCTAGAACAGATCCAACAAAGACAATATTACAGGCAAGGTAGGCGCAACATATATTAATCTCCTGTAAAATCTCCTTGAACAGATACAATAATAGCAATACTACAGGCAAGGTAGGCGCAGCATGTATGCTATCAAGCAAAAGTTAAAATACAAATGAGCTGAATGCTCTTATTTATAGACTTCAAGGTGTAGGCAACCCTAAAATCACCTTGAGTCAACTACAGTCTTGCAATGCATGCAAGATTTTATTCCTAAACCCTAATTGAATGAAACTACACAGTTAACTGGGAAACTATCATCAGTTAACTGAAACATCTAATCTAAATGGACAAGGTGCAACATGCACGTCCTTATTGAAAGCAAGTCAACTGGAATGCTATTATCAGTCAACTGAAAAATCTAATCTAATCTCCAAGTATATGTAGATGTTTCCAAGAAAGACATGCATGCAATGTATAACAGCAAGTTAACTTGGAAAGAAGCCTCGAGTTAACTACTTCTGATGACTCATCATTGTAAGCAACTGCATGGTCTAATTGAAAGTCTACTCCAAGTTTATCATCTCCTCCAAGAATTTATCAATAGTATCATCATCTGGCACTCTGACGTTGTCCACGATGATTAACTGCTTGTCTAACTCTTTGTCTCCATCTCGGATCTGCCTCTGACTATCTCTAACCTTTGTGGTCACCTTTTTGAAACTGATAGTCAGCATTGTAAACTCTTCCATCCTAGACGCCTTTGGCCCTCCACATTGGTTATCACGAACTAACTCTTCGAACTCAGCATGCACAGCATCAAGATCAAGATACGCACCATCTTCATGAAGATAATGGCATGGGATCTGAGTGACTTTGGCGGCTCCGTTAATGGAGTGATGATCTATGTTCCTTCTACAGCTTGACGCCTCTGACGCTTTTCTTGATGTCTCTCAATGGAAGAGTGTTGCATGACGAAACTGCGAAGTTTGACCGTGAACACTCTGGTTATGAGAAATGCACACAAACTTACCGCACACGTAGAATTCCAATGGTATCAACTCTCCTGATGTGCTTGATGCAAAACGGTGTCAGCTTTTCTTATGAAATTGTGAATTAAGACCAATTTGATCTTGAATTCAGTTTGAGTGAACTGCCTTATGAAAAACTCAACTGTTGACTGTAAATACGGCTATGTTCTGACAACTTTTTCTGGAAAGCTAACCTAGCTTATGATGAGGCTAAAAATAGCCTATTAACGGGCAATTTTCAAGAAAAATTCTGAGATGTGGGTATTGTGTAGAAAATGATTCTAAGCAAACCTTCAACGTCAGAAATTCGAAAAAACACCTTTTGCCTTGGCATGCAAGAGCTTTTCGATTGAGAGATTTAACAACCATAGGGGGTTCTCGGGAACATTTTCTACGAGAAAAACTGGCATATGGGTATTGTAGGCATTGGTGAGTTGAAAAGACCCAGATCCTCCGTTTTATGAAAAATTGAGTTTTAGGCCGGCATGCAAAGGGTTCTCAGTTTGGATCTGAACTGGCATTTAGGGGCACTGGGGGCAATTTTTCCTGCGAAAATCCGGAACATGGGTTTTGTGTAGAAATGAATCCTAAGACAACCTAGATCGACAGATTTGCGAAAAAACGTGATTTAGGCCCACATGCAAAGAAAATCTTGGAAAAAAGCACAGTGCTCTAGAAAAGAGGCAGTGGGGCAATTTTCACAAAATAATCTAAGACACGGGTATTGTCATTGATGTTGAAATACTCGAACCCAGATGATGCTTTTCTGAAGATTTTGTCGTTTTCTTTGACATGCAAAGAAAATCTAAGACGAGAATAGAGGAAAATAAGACAGAAGAATAGAAGTTTTTTATTTGTTTGTTTTCTCTCTTCTTCTGTAGAAATTCGCCTATGGTTGAAGTAGAACTGATGAAACCTGCATGCAAATGGAAAACGAAGTCTGAAATAATCTTCTCTTGAACAATCTGAATTTGTAGCTACGAAGAACACTGAAATCTGACACCTGTAGCACCTGCAGATCAATTCTATGCTCAAGAAAAGATGTTTCATGTCAACTCTGATGAAGAATAATGGATGCCATTAGTAAAAATATAGAAAAATATCTTCTAAGGCATGTGAAATGCATGCTAAGCATTGGAAATGGCGCTTGAAGTACAACTGGTGCTTCAAAACTCACGCATGGCCTATATTTGGCTTCAAACTCAGTTAACTGGATGTAGAACCAACCCAAGTTAGGGCGCCACCTTGAAGATTCAGTTAACTAGTGCATGCAAACTAAGTTTAGCTAGTTATGACTAAAAATAGGTTCAATAGAAGTCGACCTGAAAAAGAGTTTAACTGAAGATCCAAATTTAGTAAATTGAAAACTCCTCCCATGCATACTTCTATTTTTTGAATTTTGAAAAGTCAACCTTTGACTTTAGGCGTCCTTCCATACTTAGACATTTTTTTGAAAATTTGAATCCAGAAACCTCAAATGAAGCTCACGTTCGATCACTGATTCTGATTGACTGCCGCATCAGATCAACCGGCTGACAATTCTGTCGAAGAGCAGGACCAAATCTGACAAGAAGATTACTTGAGGTGATAATCCATAATTCATAAATCTAAGGCTTCAAAAAGATGGGCGCCCCTGGCCTCCAGGGGTGCTTTTGACCTCAGAGTTAGAATATTTTCAAGCATTTTCATTATTTTCATTGACAACTTGACTATATTTCACTTGACGTTTTCCCAGCATTTGACAAAACTTCAGAACATGCCGACTGGCTCACTGCGAAGCAGACTGAGTTCTGAGCAAAGGCTCCTGAAGAGCACTTCGTATAAAAACATCATTTAACCTTCCTAAATCATGGGCGCCCTTGGCCTCCAGGGGCGCTGTTCCCAACCAATGTCATCCATTAGTGCAATTGGCAAAAATTACTCAACTTCTGGCTGCGGATTGCCAAGACATCTTCTGACCTGGCTGAGATAGGGAATAGAAAGCTGAAGCTGACACAAACGAGATGAGTATTTGAAATCATCAAACAGATTTCATTAAAGGTCTTAAAACCTGGGGCGCCCCTGACCTCTAGGGGTGCTTTTGTCCTTTCTGAACAATCTCTGATCCAGTCTGAAACCTCAAATTTGACCATTGATGGCGGCAACACAACAACTTAGATTCACCTGTTGACAGATGCATCGCGGAGCTGGACCAAAAATGGAAACAAACTTCCTGGGTGTCACTTGATCAAAAGACTTCATCTGAATCTTCAAAAAGATGGGCGCCCCTGGCCTCCAGGGTCGCTTTTTCTCTTCAAATTTACCTACTTTGCATTTCCCTCGTTCTGTATTGAATTTTCGTTTTCAGGCGTTTTACTCCTCCGTCGGACTCCTCCGTCGGACTGGATGGCTAGCTCATTGCGAAGCTATCGGGAAACTGAAGAAGTCATCTTGGTAGAAAATTTCACAAAATGTTGAATACAGCTTCCATAATGATGGGCGCCCCTAGCTGAGAGTGGCGCTTTTTCAATCCAGACTTAGCCAATTTTCCAATATTTACCTTGTTGAAAATCTCCTCCGTTACAAAGCATAATTTTCAACATCTTTCATTGTAGAGCGTTCTTCTTTGAATTTCAGGCTTAGATATTAACACCTGGTATTGGCCAACTGCCATTAATGACCTCAAAGGTCCTAACTTTTCTCCTGAAAAAGTTATAACTACCCACCAGCCTTAAACTGACTTTTAACTGAAACTGACTTTACCACTGTGATTGTTATGTGAAATAAGCCAATCAAAATTAATTTCAGCCAATTTTGACAAGTTCCTATTTTTTAGGGTTTTGAGCTAAAAATAGATTTTAGAAACCCTAATTTTCAAAATTTTCAAATTTTGCCAGTATCTTACTAGCATCACACTGACTAAAAGCCCATACTTTATTTGCCCAAAAACTGAGTTTTGACCCCACTTTTACAAAGTTTAGACTATTTTAAGCAAAATGCCTTAATGAAGCAAAAATTTTTGGTTTGGGTACAACAAGGCGTAAAACATGACAGGCGAAGGCAAGTTGAAAGACGTGAAGAATTGGCTAAGTACAGAGGAAAATGCACCCTCCTAGGAAAAGGCACCCAAACTTTTGGAGCACCAAATGCAGCTTTCGTGCTTCATGACTCCTGAGAAGACCTCTTTAGAGTTGATTAGTCTTTGCGATGAGATCGTCATCAAGAACATTGGACCAGTCAAACTCCTGATGACGAAGACCAAACTGGAGCATTTCGTGAAGGGTTGCAAGGTGAAAATTATGCCTCAGAAGCACAAAGCGCCCCTGCAGGCCAGGGGCGCCTAGAAATTTGAACCCCCTAAATCAATCTTCTGAGCTTGCATAACTAGTCATCTATTCCATAATGTTTTTAGCTTCGCAAAGGATTGAACATCCCAATCATGAGATTCGCCAATCACTGGCAACTGCAAATCGAAGCATGGGAAGTCAAATTGAAGAAATTAAAAAGCATCCAAGAAATTGGCCAAGTCTGGCAAGAAAAAGCACCCTTCTAGGAAAAGGCGCCCGAGGATTCAAGCCATCAGAACCAGTTTCTGAGGTTTTCAGCTCCTAGTAACATCTCTTCAGAGTTGATCCAACTCTGTAGTGAAACTGTCAGCCAGGCCTCAAGATCAATCAAGCAACTGGAATTAGGGATCAAACAAAGGTTGTCAATCAAGCAAAACTTGAAAATATGCAACACTGGTAAGGTGGCGTCCAAATTCAACTCCCAGTTGCAAATTTTGAAGACTTTCTCAAGCCTAGGCGTCCCAAAATTGGTGGAGAGTCTTTTAGTTAACTTCCAATCATGCAAATTGACTCCTCAATCAGGATTTTAGATGTCCTAATTGATGCTTCGAAGTCAAATGCTATATACCAAGCATCTAGGCGTCATAATTCATTATTTCTTTGCAGGTTGAAGAGCTGAAACACATATATTTTCTCTCCAACGCCATTTGAAGGATCTAATGGAAGCCATTTTCAGTGTTCTTCATAGTTCCAGGTTCAAGTTGCATTGAAGGATGTTCTAAAATTCAAATCTCCAGGCGTCATTTTCCAAGGCAGCAGTTCATAACTTCTAGCTTCTCCCCACAAATTTCTTCTATTCCTGTCTTAGGTTTTCTTGCATGTCCAAGTAAACAATATTTTTTCACAGATTTGACTTTTTGGGTTCATTCAGCACGAGATTGGCCACAAAACTCACTTGCCAGAATTTTTCGGAAAAGTTGCCTTGCTGCTTCTAGTTTTTAGGGTTTTTGCAAAAAGTCATCTTTTTCAGAAACTGACAAACTGGGTTTGCTTAGCACAAAGGTGCCTACAATACCCATGTGCTAGAATTTTCTGGGAAAAATAAGCTTCTGCAGCTTCTACCTTTGAGGGGTTGTTGCATGTCCAAGAAAAAGTCACTTTTTCGAAAAGTGGACAATTTGGGTTTGCTTAGAAAAACATTCTCAACAAAACCCATGTCTCAAAATTTTTCGTAAAATTGCCTCTCAAGGAAGCTATTTTTAGCCTGTCGGAAAAAAGTTGTTCAAATAGTGTCGTGTGCCCAATCATTCTTCAAGATTTTTAGAATACAGTTATCTCAAGTTGAATACAAGACCAAATCCGTCTTACTTCATGATTTCCTAAAGACGGCTGACACCGATTTATATCGAGCAAACCTGGTGGTTGATTTGGACAAATTGACAGGCGTAGTCACTCAAAGTCCACGAATTCCATATAGGTTTTATACCTCGTATATCTGATAGCCTTTTTAGGCCAGTTTAGAGGGTTGAATATTGTTGGAACTTTGGGTGTGTAGCAAGTTCATGAGCATTTCTCATAGCTAGAGTGTTCACAGTCAAATTTCGCAGTTTCATCATGCAACACTCTTCCATTGAGAAAAATCAAGAAAAGCGTCAAAAGCATAAAGCTGCAGAAGAAATAGAGGTCATCACTCCAATTACAGAGCCACCAAAGTTACCAATCAGTGAACTGCCAGTTGAATTGTGCAGATATTTCCAAGATTGCTCAAGTTGCTGACAAGCAGTAAATTGACAGTATGAGGCATGTGAAGATCTCCAAATGCAGAGATAGTTAACAATTGGTTGGAGGAGATGATTACTCAAATTGATGAGTTGTGAACTACTAGTTAGGACGTTCCACCTTTTCCAAAAATAGCATTTAACATAGTAGTTAACTTGACGCCTTTTTCAAGTTAACTCGCTGTCCCACCATTTATGCATGTCTATTTTTGGAGACACCTTTGTACAGTGGAGTTCTATTTAGTTTAGAATTAGTTAACTGAAGTAGTCTTTCCAATTAACTATTAGGTTACATTTGTTTAGACATAGGAATAAATCTTGCTGATTGGCAAGAATTGAATGTTAACTCAAGGAGACTTTAGGGTTCCCTACTCCTTTGAGTTTCTATAAATAAGAGCAACCTTTGCTCATTATTTTTTTAACTTTACTTCATTGTAACAAAATGCTGTGCTCGAGAGCCTTCGACTTTGTTACTTAGTAAATGTTCTTGAACCATACTTGTGATAGTGAAAGGCTAAGCTGTTTGCTTGCTTTCTTGTTGTTCATGTACTTGTGTTCAATCTTTGTCAAGTGTATTTGGTTGATCGTATCTTGTATGATTGTCCTCTTTCATATCATTTGCTGTCCCAAACGTGTAATCGTTGATTGAGTTTGAGAAAATAAATCAAAAGAGTAATGAGCCTTTGATCCAAAGTTTCAAGGTCTTTCAATATTTGTTGTCTATAATCTTTCTTTCAATCTACACCTTGAAAAGAGCACCTCGCCTTCGAGGGAATTTGGAGACTAAGTTTATCGTTTGATGTTTCTTGTAATCTTCATTTCAGCCTACACCTCGAAAAAAGCACCTCGCCTTAAAGGGAATCCTGAGATCTAGCTTACCATTTGATGTTGTTTCTAAAAAACCTTCACTTTAGTCTACGCTTCGAAAAGAGCAATGAGCCTTCGAGGGAATCCTAAGGTTTAGTTTATCGTTTGATATTTTACTTACATAAGCTTTATTCTCAGTGTAAATCTGAAAAAACAATGAGCCTTCGGATGAGTTCTGAGAACAAGTTTGTTTAAGTTAGCCAAATCACTCCCGTTACTTCTAAATCCTCTCGCTTTGACTTTACCTGAGGAGATAGAAGCGTTTTAAGTTTTAGCCTAGTTGTAGTTGAGATCTACGAAACCAAAGAAAACCTCAGCTGCAATGCATGGTTTTTTATAACCTTGTGCTCTACAGCTGAGTAAAAAGATAGGAACTTAGTTTACTTTGCTTTTTACGCATCAACAGCAAAAGAGGGAGATTCCCCTCCTAATTTGAAGAGCAGTTTATCTGTGCATAGCTGTCCGTTTCCAATACGCACTCCAGAGGTGCGAATTGAAACGCCAACAGGTTTCTAGATGCACATTGAATGGTTGGAGCTTGGTGCTTTGTTGTGGCCAGAAGCTGGATATGAGATTGCACCATGTGAGGGTTTAACGATTCATACAAACCTCAATTAATTTTTTTTTTGTGTCTAAAAATATACAAAAGATTCAAGAAAGAAAGGTATAACTGAAATATAATGCAGTGAGAAAATTTGAGTGCTTGAAAAGAGAATAAGATCAAGAAAAGGAATCCAAAAGATACGTACGACTAGAACTTGAGTAGGGATCATGATTGGATGGTCACATGTTTAATTTGTTCCGAACATAGAAAAATGATGGTACAAAGCAAACAACATCACGGGACATGTATTGTACAAATTTGTGGGCAAACTAAACTACTTGAAATATAGAATAAAGGTTTCAAACAACCAAACATCTGGCAATATTTTAATCAGTCAGCAAGCATGGTGAATGAGGTAAGATCTCCATCAAATAAATTGGACATTAGATGATTCATGAAAGGAATGGCATCTCAAGAACAGGAACTAATCAAGAATTTGGTTGAGTTGCGGCAAAGAGAGACTGCTATTTGAGGCAGTGATCATGGGGAATACAAATATCAGATGTTTTCACAAATCAGTGCTGAATAGGAAACATGTAAATTGAGTTTAGAAATTCAAAATAGTCAGTGTAATCTATCAACAGAAAGAATCATAGATATTTCAATATGCCATGCATTTCCTTTGAAATTTTTTTCAGAAAGAACATATCAGTCCATGAATGATAAGACCACAAATGTAACATATAAGATCCTAATGTTGGGTAGCCAAACAGATAATGCAGGTCTATGCAACCAGTACCAGAAGAAGAAATCGGAATTAGAGTCCCCTCCTTTCAAAAAGATAAAGCCCTGGGACAAGATGTCTTTCTATCGTAGTTCTGCCAATCCTTTGAGCTTATAACCAAGACGTTTTTAGCTGTCATAGAGGAATCTGATGGGAACAAAAGAAGCTTAGAAGAATCAATGCCACCAGGTTGGTACTGATACTGAAAGTAGCATGAGCAGAACCAATGGACCCTTGAAGATCTATTGTGCTATGAAATACAATCCACAAGCTTCACTCAAAGCATACAGCCAATATAACCAAATAGCTCTTTCCAAAGATAATGTCACAAATCCAGTCAGCATTTTTCTTGCAAAGGAAAACCACAGATAACATCATGGGAGTACAAGAGGAGATCATTCCTTGAAGGAATAAAAGAATTTAGATTACTAATAAACTGTGGTGTTTAAAGTATTTGATAGTTGCAACTGAGAATTCACAACCCCAACTTTGCATGCATTCGGGTTTAACGAACTTGTGAGAGTATGGGTCAACAGTTCCATGACACCATTCACCTATGCTATCACCATTGAAGAAACATGTGCTTCAACTAGTCTTAGAAAGGGAGAACTTCTAAGCCCATATCTCTTTGCCATAATTGGAGAAACCCTCAACAGTGTAGCAATGGAGGCAAAGCATAAAGGGAAATATTATGGGTTGTTAGGCACTAAATGGGGACGTAGATTTGATAATCTTCATTTATCAGACACTGCATCACAAAGATATTGATGTCATTGATTAGGGCCTTATAGAAACATAAGGGAAAGGGAGAACCTTGTTTGCCTCTGCTTCCTTTGCTGAGTGCAGTGCTCTCTCATTTAAGTTGAAGGTCTTAATTGTCCTAAAGGCCCTTTTGTTAGACAAGTGCCCAAAGGCCCTTGACCTAAAGTGGAGTGAGTTCTCAGAGCCAGGTCCTAGCCAATGGCAGTTCCCCCATCAAGTTGAGCCAACATCAACCCTCTTACTCTGGTAAATTCAGAATCCAAAAGTTTTTTTAGTCAGGTATTGGTTAGCCTCAGGACAAATAAATAAAATTAAATCCAGTTTATATTTGCAAATATACGAGCTCAACAAACAAGGCAAGTACGTGGGATTCTGAGTTTAAAAAAGGCGAGTTTCCTTTGACATACATGGGTTTCCCACCCTACTAGGGATTCTTTTGGGCATTATGGGAACACACAATTATCAATGTAAAATCCAATACAATTAAACAGCTAATAAGTTCCAATGGTTGGGTCTCATTGGTAGGAAGAAGACTGGTACAAGCAATCTTACTATGAGTTCCAATCCACTTTCTAACTTTGCTTCCAGTCACAAATTTAGTAGAAACAAATTGGCTAATAATTCAAATAAACATCTTATGACAATTGGGGTAGAAGAAATATTTAAATGCCATCCTGTCAATTGGTCGCAAATTACCAAACCAAGAAAAACAGGAGGGATCAACTTAAAAGACATAAAGCTCTTCAAAAAGGCCCTTGCTTTGAAAATGGCTTGGAGGCTCAGCTAAAATCCAATCTCTTTGTGAACCTCATCATTTGCGACCTGTACTTATCCTTACCAAAAATTCACGTACTTGTAGCAGTTTGGAAGCCTCATCTATAGTTAATAGCCAAACAAGTAAATAAAGGAGTAAGTTAATAGAATAGGAGGCAACTTGGCAGGTTGGAAATGGTCAAAGTGCTTTGGGGAAGATAGTTGCAATGGCAACACACCACTCACAAAACTCAAGCTAAGTGAATTGCAAAAAATAATGTAAAGCATGAATTATAGGTATATTGCAATTTGTAATGAGCATGTTAAAGATTTTGAATCATTTAAAAATTAATAGAACTCAATATATTAGTATTCTATTAATTAACAGGATAATTATTACAAAGAGGTTCATCTCCGTATATAGAGATTGAAGAAGAAACCACCCAAACGGATAAAGATTACATGACTCACTTAAATCTAAAAAGTGAACCTAGAAAAAAAACGGAAATAAAACACTTGCCACTAAGGTGGCTTCATTACAACTGGAAGCCTTATCTTCTAATAATTTAATAATATTCTAATACCTCCCCTTGAGGCTTACTTCACTGAAAACAAAACATAACAAACTAAAAAGACCCAGAACCATGAATATGCCATTCTTCAGAAGCTTTTCTTTGATAACAGACCATATGCCAAGTAGAACTCCATCAAGTTGCCTCAAACCTTCTTAAAGGTGTAGCTCCCGAGCTGAATTCTCGAGTTCTCAGATTACCAGTTCCTTGAACTCCCGAATCATAGATCTCTCGATCCATTGGACAACAATCCATGTTGAGTTACTTCACTGAGCTCCATCAAGATGTCTCATAACCCTTGTAAGGGTATGACTCCCAAGATCATAGACTCCCAAGCTAACTAGGCAACCATCTATTTTGAGCTATCTACGTTGGCTTCTTACCTGTCTTAAAAGAACTATACTTCTTTAAAATACCTAAAAAGCAACTTCTCCTTCACCATCGTTAACATCCGGAGGATCTTCAACTATGGTTACATTAGCTCCTGTGAGTTTTCCTTTGAGAATAGCATTTGCTTGAATTCTACAGTTCCAAATTGTGTGGCCCATTTTCTTGCAATAGTAGCATTCTGCCCCTCTTTTGTCCTTATCAGATCTTCTACTATTTGAGTATAATGCTACCTTTGGTTGAGGATCATCTGTTGTATCTTCTGCAATGGTTCTCTTTTCTTCAACTAGGAGAGCTGAAATCATGTCTTCCAAAATTTTAAAAGAAAGTTGACTAAGGGTAAAGATTACATTGCTGAATTTTAAAGGCAAACTGTTTAGCAAAATAGCTTTAGCATCTTCATTATCCACTAGAACGTTGACCTCTGCTATTTTTTGAAGAAGAGACCTCAAATTGTTCACCTGGCTTGACATAGTGATTCCATCAACCATCTTGAACTTGAAAATTTGAAGCTTTAAAGAGAATTTTGTTGAAGTTATTGCAGCTTCGGGTTCATTCTTCCAACCTAATCGAAGACATGAAATTGCATATAGCCTTTGGCTATTTATTTCATTGTGATAATTAAGTGAAGGGGCGCTTCACTTGGAAATTATATTATCTCTTAATGGGTCAACCCTCCTTGAAGTTTGCACTATTTATTTGTAAATATATTTTCCTATTGGAGGCCGACCTCCCATGATGTATTCCCACTTGTGTATATATGCAAGGTCATTTCCCATTCATTAGACATCCGATTCATTCTCAAGAAAAGTTCACACCTATCAAGAGGAGTTCGCATATTTGCAGCAGATCATATTTTGCTAGAGGCAGATTGACTTCAAGGAGAGGTGATTTATTTGTGTTTGCATCTAAGAGAGGTGCGATTCTTTGTTGCATAAATTCGGCCTTCTTTGTGGCCTTGATTGTAAGCAGATTTCTGCTCCTTCTATTATAATATAAAAGAGATATCTTTGCTGGGTTTTTCTCCCTCAAGTGGAGGGTTTTCCCAGGGTATATGCTGTGTCTATGTGTTCATATTTGAATTAAATTCTGCTTATTTCATTTCTGGTCTGAAAACTAACAAATTTTGCATTAACTGCTGCTGCTCCAAATAGTGTATTCAAATTCTCCCAAATTTTCTTAGATGATTTTGCCAAATCTACATGATGTAACTTAGAATCAGATAGTGCAAGACCAATAATGGCTTTGGCTTTATCATCTCTGCTTTGCCATTCCAGTACTTTACTGGCATCTATAGGAAGTTTCTCATTTCCATTTATGATTTCCCATAAATTCTTCTGCATTAGTTGCATTTGGATTTTTACTTTCCAAGTGTGAAAGTTGAAACCAAAATATTTTATTCAACGGAATTTCCATTTCTCAAAAATATAGAGAACCCAGATTTTAAAATTAAAAATCTTCAAACCCTGATACATACTTTGAGGACATGCTACAAATTCTAGAAAATCTGCATAAAAATGTCAAGCAGAACATCCACTGCAATCCACAAACTAGCCAGGCTAAAAAATTATAATAGAAGAAATACTCAAAAACTTTAAATACCATGAATCTTTCACATTCAATGACATGCAAGCACATGCAAGCAACATGCAAGTTCATGCAAGTACATGCAACTCACAGCAAGTACATGCATACTAGCCAGGCTAAAAAATTATAATAGAAGAAATACTCAAAAACTTTAAATACCATGAATCTTTCACATTCAATGACATGCAAGCACATGCAAGCAACACGCAAGTTCATGCAAGTACATGCAACTCACAGCAAGTACATGCAAGTTACATGCAACTAACATACATGCACGTGCAAGTTATTTTGCATGAAAATTCCTGCACGTTCTTTGAAAAAAATCTGCCCACACAAAAAAAAAAGCCAACCTGTGATTTAACCTTAAAACCCTCACGAGTTTTCCCACAAGATTCAACTTCGTTTCATATGACTCCTTGCTCTGATACCAGATTGTAAAAATTAATAGAACACAATATTTTTAATATTCTATTAATTAACAGGATAATTATTACAAAGAGGTTCATCTCCTTATATAGAGATTGGAGAAGAAACCACCCAAACGGATAAACATTACATGACTCACTTAAAGCTAAAAAGCGAATCTAGAAAGAAAACAGAAAGAAAACTCTTGCCACTAAAGTGATTTTATTACAATTGTAAGCCTTATATTTTAATAATTTAATATTATTCTAATAAAATTTAGTAGGAACAAATTGGCTAATAATTCAGAGAAACATCTTATGACAGTTGGGGTGAAGAAATATTCAAACACTGTTCTGTTAATTGGCGACAAATTACCAAACCAAGAAAAACAGGAGGGATCAACTTAAAAGACGTAAAGCTCTTCTAAAAGGCCCTTGCTATGAAAATGGCTTGAAGGCTCAGCTAAAATCTAATCTCTTTATGAACCTCATCATTTGCAGCCAGTACTTAACCTTACCAAAAGTTCACGTACTTATAACAGTTTGGAAGCCTCAACTATAGATAATAGCCAAACAACTAAATAAAGGAGCAAAGTTAATAGAACAGGAGGGAACTTGGCAGGTTGGAAATGGTCAAAGTGCTTTGGAGAAGATAGTTGCAATGGCAACACACCACTCACAAAACTCAAGCTAAGTGAATAGAAAAAAATAATTTAAAGCAGGAGTTATAGGTATATTGCAATGTGTAATGAGCATGCTAGAGATTTTGAATCATAGAAATGATGAAAATGGTTGCACTATTGAGTCTCTTAGAATCTTATGAATAAAATTGGAGAGAGAAGAAATATTTGAGCAATTACCTAGGATGTTGCCCAAATTCCAGTTCTTAATTTAAGGATTGTGTTGAATTTTTTGCATTTTTTGTTGGAATTTTGGAAATATTGTAGGAGGTTGTTTCTTTCAATGATGATATGTCTTTTCTTTCTTGTGATACGTCTCTAAGAACATGCTTTGGTTATTACTAATAAGCAGCCTTTTCTTAGCATTGGTCAATTCAAGAAGAAGACAAAAGGTTGTATTGAGTTGAATGTTGTCTGAAGAAAATAGATCTTGGCTACCATGAGAGTACATTGGTAGATGCTGTTTGACATGATTCTTCTCCCACTTATTGACAAAAGATTGATTTTACATTGCTGGTTGATTATTTTGATCAAGAGGAATTGGGTAATTAACCATTAGTGGATTCGTTCTTCTTCATTTGATCATTAGAAATCAAAATGTTTATCATGCACAAGTAAGCCGTGCTGTCATCCTTGGTTTGGATATAGAGGGGCTTTTTTGCATTATATCTAAGTATTAGCGTTCTTATCGCTAAATATATTGAAATGGAAGTTGTCATGCTCATAGTTCAATTACACACTAAGTACTCACGAAAATGGTGAGTATTTGCAAGTTGAAATGCAAGGCAAGGAACTTGCTTGTGAACTTGTGGCCTAGTAAGTGCAAATCGAAGGTGTGAACTTGCTATGAGTACTTGTTGATACTTGATGAGTCCATGCTTTGGACTTGTTGCTGCATTTGCAAAGTGTTTTGTAGGGAAATACAGCCAAAACTTGCAAAAAATGCTGAATTTTTTTTAAAAAAAATCTTGCTCTCCAATTCTCACTCACATTGCATATGATCTTCTTTGAGCTCTTCTTGTGGAGATTGTGGGAGTGACATTTCGACATTTTCCAAAGTTATAGTTTTTTCTTTTATTCTTTAATTTTTTTTCAAAGTTTTTCCTTATCTTTTTTGCATTTCTAAATTTTGCCCATACGTGTTCTCTCATGTTTCACATGCATTGAAATAAATCTAGGTCTTTTGCATTTGATTTTTTTTTAATTTTTTTTTCAAAGCTAGGGTTTAGAAATTTTTAGTTTTTTGATGCTAGGGTTTGCATGAATAAAATTCATTTTTCTTATTTTTTCAATACCATTTTTGTATTTTGCATTTGACATAGCAAGTGGAAGTAGAAGCATTGGCAACATTGATGCCACTTGGAAACATGGTGTAGTAGTATCGAATGTGTGATTGATCATTTGAAACAATTTTGGGTTGAAAATGAGTGGAGACATCAATAACCTCAAATACTGGATTGCATGGATTGTTAGCTACAATGTCAAATTGTGTCTGAACATTGAGCCAAAGGTTGTCTGGGAGACAAATGTGGCCCTTGCATTGGTAGAGAAAAATAAATCGGAGAGGATGAGGATATCCACAATTGTTGTAGCAATGAGAAATCCTAATGTGGTGCAAAAATGAGATGAGATATGATAGAGATTTTGGGCACCATTTGTGGTCCACAAATTCATGGCACATCCACTTTATCAAGCTCCACTCGATTGTAGTGTATGTGGCGTTGAGGAAACTACTTGGGGAGAGCCTCCCAACACTTTCTTTGGATCCCTTGTGTTGCTTGTTGCTCAATTTCGATTGGAGGATATATGCAAATTTGATTGGGTGAAATCCATGGTGGAAGATGGCAACAACATCACAAAATACATCTACAATCACCCTTGGGTGCTTAGGTTGATGACATATCACACCAAGGCGGAGGAGCTTGTGTGGGGGGTTTCACGTAGCTTGCAACTAACTTTGTCACCTTGTAGATCCCTTATGGTTTGATGACACCTTTGAAGTAGATTCTTGTGAGCCAACAATGGGCGCGCTCTTATTCAAAGAAGATGAATAGAAGGTTTTAAAGACAATTTTTGATGATATTTATGTGAAAGGTGCTAATGACATCATTATGGTAGCTTCAAACTTCTATTTAAATTTTACATTGTATCCTTTAATTTCACTTTTTCTAAATTCTAATTACTAGATATTGTTAATTTTTTATTTTTAGTCGCAACTTTAATTTGTTTGTAGGTGTTGAAGTGTAATGTTCCCCTTTTGGCAGTGATCCTATTATTAGCTCATTAGTCTATTCCGGAATCCTGTAGGCTCGTTGAGGTGTTTCAAAGGGTTCCAGTCTTGGAGGTTTTGTGGTTCTTTCTCATTATAGTAAATACTATTTCTGGCAGTAGGCAGTTGTCAGCCTTCAAGTTCATCACATCATGGGAAGCAGTTGTCAGTATTAAGCCTTGGCCATTAAAATATTAATCTTAATGAAATTCTTCATTAATTGAGCATTTGGTTCTAATTTGAAGTTGACCCCCTTGGCCTAAGGAATGAACTTAAGTTGTTTTGGAAAAGGGGTCTTTGAGGGTGGCGCCACATGAAGAAGTCAAAAGGTTTTATTTTATTAATTCCTCATTTCTCAAGTGGGGCGTATTTTTGAAGAGTTGTTTCATTTTTGAAAATGTGAAAAGTCTTGGCTATTGGCGTACCTTCTTGGGGGACTTGAACAGTTTCCTTTTGTCCTTTAAAAGTAAGGCTTGGCTCCAACATTGAGACATCCATTATTTTGCTAAAGTTATGCTGTCAAAATGATTTATCATTTTCTACTTTGAGGAATGCTGACCTCCTAGTTCTTCTTTCAATTTCGTGTTTGCAAGACAACACCTAGTTGAATTATTGCTGCTTCTCATTCAGACTAGCAGATTGTATTTCAAGGTGAATTATTGATGTATTTTCCAGTTTTATAGTTGCTGTTTGCATACAGCTAAATGTTGTTTTTGCTCATGGTTAATTGTACGAAATTTGTATTGTTCTGGGCATTTGATAATAATACTTCTAAGGTCTAGGCGACCATCTCTAAGCATTTTCGGATTTTATTTTGGAGTGTGCAATTTTATAATGAAAATCGCCCCTCTCAAGGGCCGTACCTTTCAGCCTTGTATTGGGAATTGCGCCATTAATCCTTGCAAGTATTTGGAGCTATTTTCGGTGTCTCAACAGGGGTGCCTATCTCCCATTTGATCCATGCCTGTGATTTCACGCCATTCAGAGGTGTCTTGAATGAGTTATGAACAATTTCAAATTTTCTGTAGTTGCTGATATACTTTTCCAGAATTACAGTTCGCTGATCAGAATTTAAAACAATTACTGTTTTCTATCTTTCTTCTTCTTTCCTCGTTATATTCTGATAGAAAGATAATGTATGACAAGGTGCTTAAGTTTTGGGTGAAATTGCAGCCTTCTCTTTGTACAAGCTGATAACAGTAGTACTGTTTCAGTTTTCTTATTGCTGCTTTAAATAATTAATTTCACATTAGCACCCCTAGATGGTTTACCGCCAGTGAGGAAAATCTGTTGTAACACTTTTCATACCCACTTCAAGTGGAGAATTCCCACGTTCAGTGGATGCCTGCCGCAGCAGAAGAAGTTTAATATTGTAATCTTTTCCCCCCACTGTTTGGTGGTAGAGTGGAAAGTCATTGGCTGGTTATCCGCCTTGTAGTTGTTTGAATTCAGCAGTAGTACTCCACCATATGTTAGCACCTCGCTCGCAAGGGATCTTGAGTGCACATCCTTGGTGTAGAGTTTAATAATTTTCTTTCAATAGAATCTTGAACTTGTTGTTTCAGTAGATCCTAGGGATCCTCTGACCATATGCTCGCCCCTCCTCCTTAAGTGGTTTTAGGGCGCATTCTTGGTTAGAGTTCTTTAATGTACGTTTTGGTTATGCTAACCTTAATGAGTGGTTGATTCTTTTGTAAATGTTTGGCTTAAAAATCAAAAAAATTGAGAGAGAATATTTCATGAAGCCTTAGTTAGGGTTTTGCACTTGGTTGATGGAGAGAAAAACCCAATGGGGGGTACTTGTATGAGGCCATAGATGCCATCCACAACTAGTAGAAGGGAGATTGAAGAAAATTTGAATCCATTTGGAACATTATTAACTGGAGGTGGAACAATCAATTCCGTTAATCCATTAATGGATTGGTGTGCTAGCTCAATCTAAATGTATTTTCGTAGATGACTTTAGGGATGCTGATGGGGATGTTATGGAGGGCCTCTCAACATGTATTGAGAGGATGCCACTTGAGGTTGAGGTGAGGGACATAATTATTGAAGAGTTGTAGAAACATGTGTGTTGAGGAAAGGCCCTCACTTTGCCACTTTCTATTCTTGGGAGAACCATCCAAGTGCCAGGTTGCAAAAAATCTGTCTTCACTTCGCTCCAAACCTTTGATATGTGTAATTAATGTTCACTTAGAACTTGTGAATGGCTTCTTTGTAGTTGCTTGGTGGGAAGATTGAAGCACAAAAACCCCAAATCTTCAAAAACTAGCCCTCTAAATTTTGTCCCAATGTTGTAATGTTTTTGGATGTGATCACAATTGGAGCTTATTTGGTGCCATTCACATGGAGAAACGTAACAAGTTGGCACAAAAGTGCCTCAATTACCTTGTTTTCATGCATACAATTCTTGTCCTCTCCAAAAAAGGTTGAGGGCTTTGATAGTCATGAGGTGATTAATTTGGATGACATTGATCCATATCAATTGGATTGCGCAAGATGAGGAACCTATGTTTACAATAGATGGGATTGCTGATTTTGAGAGGCATGGAAATGATGGTGCAACAAAAGTAGGTGGTGTTGGATTGAATGATACCATGGCTAATAATGATGTTGAGCTTGAGGAGGAGTCATTATCTTCTAATTCGAAGGTGGTTTCATAGATGACTATGAGGATTAGGACTCCAACCATTACTAGGATGTATATGGGGAAGAGAAATTATAAATTGTTGCAACTTGAATGGAATTGCAAATTTTGATGATATTTTCAATTGTCATGAGATTCATATTATATCACCAACTGTTGTATTTGCATGTTGATGCGATGTTGTATGGTTTTTTAATTCAAATCTAATAGAAAACACTTACCCAATGTTTTGAAACAATTTTGGGCTAGAAATTGCTTGAATTAACAAAGGATCTGATTACAATATAAAGAGGAGGTAGATGACTGTAGACATTTAAGATGTCTAACTACCTCAACTACTGACTACTGTAGCAACAATATATTATTGACCATTAATAATAGAGAATATAATATTCTAACACCCTCCCTTAATGGTCAATCTACTAACTAGCCTATAGAAAACAATCTGCAGGTTGTTTGGTCACAAATTCTTCAGAACACTCTACTGCTGCTGAGACCCTCCTTGGATCTACAAAATGTGAATGACCAAAAAAAACGGTTCAGAAAAAATAGAGAAGGCTGCCCCCTTCTTGAGAATGCTCTGCAACAAGAGACAAGAGCCTGCCACTGAGTCTGCCACCGAGATGAGTCTGCCACCAACCCTCCCAGAAACTGCAGAACTGGTGACCAGAAGTCATCACAAAATGTCCAACTTGACGTTGGGTAACAAAGTTGTCCCTCCCTGAAACCAGAGACACACCGAGAATAGTTGCAACGATTTTGAGGATAAATCGGCAAACTATCGAAACTTTTGTCGATGAGCATGATGCCCGAGAACTGACTACAAGAAGCTAGTTGTGCAGATGTTCGCCCTAGCAACTCCAGGTGCGACTAAAAAACTGACTGCAACAAACCACGATTTTTAAGGAAAAAATCGCCAAACCCAAGATTACAAATCATTGTTTTTTTTCGGAAAAAACGGTAAAAACCAAATACCAGAGAGCCCTCCCGAACAACAAAAACCCTAACAAGGGTATACAGGAAAAACTCTTAAAATTTTTTTTTAGGAGAAAATTATAAACCCTCTCAGAATTTTTTAAGCGAAAAAATTATGAAAACCCATATAGATTTTTTAAGGGAAAAAATATTAAAACCCATACAGATTTTTTCAAGGGAAAAAATATTAAAACCCATACAGATTTTTTTGTTGTTGAATCACCGACTGCCCTCCAACATAATGTTGTTCAAATTGGCCATCTTCACACTTTTTGAGGCACAAAAAATGAGGTACTGAGAAGAGGTTGATGCACAAAACCTAAGGCACGAGTTTCAAAACATTGAGATAGGTTCAAGCACAAAAAACAGTGCAAATTCATAGGCACAAAATTTGAGGCACGAAAAACGATGCACCCAAAAAAATTGGAGACCAACCCAATTGAGCTCTCAAAAAACCCACAAATAATCTGCAATTAGAATTTTAGTTTGACCAAAAAATCAGAGGATTTTGTAAAAACCCTAGTCGACGAAATGTAAAAATTTTGAAAAAGTTGTAGAGTTTGGAAAATCCCCAAAAACGCTCAAGGAAGAGGTAAAAACTAGTGATTAAGGAGTCACAGCTAGAAGAAACTCCTGTCGGTTACAAGAAAAATACAGAAAAAGGCAAATCACGTGCAAAAATCCGTGACCCAGAATTGGTAAAAACGCACCCAAAAGAAGAGACGTTGCCCCGCGGGCAGAGACTTGTAGAGAGGTGTGCGCACAGGAGACACGAAGACGTCTCAGAGGGAGTGAAAAACGCGTAGGTTATAGACAAAAATCGTGGCTAGAAGGAAACTTCAAACATGTGCGGCCAAAGACAGGTAACAAACGCGAAAAGGGTCGCGTGTGAATGGTAAAAGTCGCACGCCAAGAGGAGATGAAACGCGAGCCACAGGTCTGCACAAAATTTGCGCCAAGAGATGAAATCGTGCGCCCAAGTCTATAAATCGCAATGCCCAGCAACTAGAGGAAAACGCGCCTTGAGGAAAACACGAGTTTCGGCGCCAAAAAACAGAAAAATCGCGGCCAAGCTGACCACGATCTGGGCTAATAAAGAAACGCGTGAGCAGAAGGTTAGGATGCGGACGTGTGAGCAGAAGATGAGGAAGCTAGCGCCCAGAAAATAAACGAATCATGCCCACGAATAGCCACAAAAAAAAAAATGCGAATCAAATCTGAGAAAACCAGTAGAGCGACGGGAGGCATGAAAAACACCAGAAATTCGTTGATTCTGCACAAAGGAGGGTCATGATTTTGCATGAAAAATGCAGACAAAGAAATCACGAACCCTCGAATTTTCAAAGCACGCAGCCACAAATTTCACAATGTCTCACATGAAATTTTTTTCATGAATTACAGACTTAAGAAAAACCCCTAGAAAACAGAGCCCTCCCAGAATCCTGAGCCCTCCCGTGAGGGAGACAAGCTCAAAACTGCTATGATACCATGAAACAATTTTGGGCTAGAAATTGCTTGAATTAACAAAGGATCTGATTACAATATAAAGAGGAGGTAGATGACTGTAGACATTTAAGATGTCTAACTACCTCAGCTACTGACTACTGTAGCAGTAGTATATTATTGACCATTAATAATAAAGAATATAATATTCTAACATGTTCAACACACTCATTTCATATGTTCTATAACTATATTTTGCGTGAAATTATGTTTTTTAAGAATTTAAGCATTTTTTTTTGATTTGCCTAGTTTTAGATGAGTTGTCAAGTTTGAGTCAAAATTGGGTTTGCTAAGTTTTCTTGAGTTGCAAGTTTTCGAGCTATGATCATGATCATTATTTGGATCTCTGTCCAATTTCAAGATTGGTTGTGATGAATTGATAATTAGTCATGGAAAAATTTGAGGTCTTGTTTGAGGATATTATATTGCTTAGTTTTCTCATTAGCACAATTTCTTGATTCGCATTGAAAATGATTTATCATAGGATTGTATGACCAATCCTTGCCAAGTTGCATCAACCTAGCAATGGTAGGCATGCCACATGGTTCCATGCCATGCTGTATTGCGCCAAATCTTCTTTTTATTGTGTCATCTCTTGAAATGCATTATCTCTATGCCATCACATCATAAGATTGATGCAATCTAGTAGAAATTTGTCCATGTATGGCTTGTTTGGATCATTCAAAGTTTGCTCACACCGCCAATAACTTCCAAATATGTCAGGTGCCAAATTGGACCTTTGCATCTTGTTAAATAGTGCTTCCATGGATCACTCCATGTTAGCATACTTGCTAGTGCAACATCTACTTGGGAGACAAATTGTCACACCTATAGGAAGGTAAACCGTTAGTTGTTGCTAAAATCCAACCATTTTGTAGTCATTCTTGATATGATTGTCATCCTTGTAAATTTATTATATGCATCCATTGCAACAATTTTGATCATCAACAAAAAATAGTCACAAGGCAAATTGGTAGAATTGACTAGCTAGGCATTATACAATAATATCTCTCTTTTGAGTGTATGACAAGTATAAAAATACACAAACTAATACATTTTGTAATTTCATCTTTGCTATCTTTCTTGCTTGCCATACTCTTATTGCTATTTTTGACTCATTGTTAATATTGTTTTTGCTTATAAAACATCTAGATTCTTACAATTTTAGAGTGTTGTCCCTTGGAGACTCCCTAGGATTTGGAGCAATGGTTGTGTGCTAGGCTCTTTAGATAGCATTAGTTGTTTGTGGGTTTTTTTTGTGTATGGTTTTCTTCTTGTTGGCATGCAATTAAAATGGAAGATGCCGACAATAATCTAAAGACCATCTTTGTATCATGCCGTGCTCTATAGTGCATGTAGCACTATTTGATCTTTGACTCAGGCAGATGATCTTAATCAGATTATATTGGCTTTGACATTTGTTCATCATTATCATCCTTTGGGAGATATCTTGGTAAGGGAAAATTTCATTAGGGGGCACATTATGTAATGACACCTTTCCATTTTCTCTTTCCATTAGGGTGTAAAGGGGGAGGTTAGTGTGCTGTGATACATAATATGACCTTCCACCATGTGTGTTCCTCCAATCAAGTTTAAGAAGGTATGTTAGCTTGTGTAAAACTAGTGGTCTACGAGTTGTTGAACTGTGGCATCCTATGTATTTGTGTCAATTGTTTAGGATTCCATAAGCATTCAATCTGTTGCATCCTTGGGAATGTGTCAATGTAATGTCCCATAATTGGGTATTCCTGATTTTGCCCAAAAGTAACAATTCCAACCATATGATTTGTTTTACAAATAGTATTCTAAAATTAAATCACATAAAAGTTATTGAACTTAAGAGTAAATAAACAATTAAGATAAATAACATCACCTAATTGGACCTAATCTATAGTTTCATTTCCAATAACCAACCATAGTAGGGATTGGAGAGGAAAGCATGATAGGTCGCCTGGAGACTGTTCATCACAATTAAGCCCAAGAGCGTGGTATAACACCCCTTGGCCCACAAGTGGTAGGAACTCCTGTCCATCCAACATGGGGTGGCCTACTTATATTGTGGGAACCGGTTTGCTGCCTCTCCCAATCATGTTTCCTTGCTAATCCCTGCACGATTGCTTGTAGAGAAACAAATAGATTAAATCAATAATTATAAGAGTCTAAATAGATTAGCAATTCCCATTAGTAACTAGATTAAGGATACATAAGAGATTATATATTAAACAATATACTCAATCATGTTATTAAATCAAATGGATACTGTTTTTTTGAATGCAGATTATTCATATAATATCCGATCTCCTTCGATTTATCCTTTTATTGCATGATCATATATATACATAATTATTTCTAATTAGTTTCAAAACTTACAATAATTACTTTTGCATGAACATATATATATATACATGTATATTTATAATTATATTTAAACTTACTTCCTAAATATGTTCTTGTCAATAATATTTAATCCAATAGATCTCTTATAATTTCCAATCCTTATTCCTTGTTTCCAATCTGCTCAATTCATCCCAATGGATGCCCTTTTTGAATTTTTCCAATGATTTGACCTCCCTTTTATATCCTTATATCTTTCATTTCTTGGGAGTCACACCTCTTCATTATTACTGCCCTTTTAGAAGAGTCACAACTATTCCCTTAATCGCTGGTCTGAAGCCTTAATAATTTTAATTTAAATATCTTTAATCCCAAGGGGTCACTGCCCTTAGAATCACTCCCTTAAACCTGAGTGCTGCCTTAATCTTTTTTCATTTGTTAATCATATACCTTTTTGGAATTGCCGCCCATGCTAGTCTTGTCTATTATTGATTGACCCCTTGCCATTTTCATTCCCAGCGGTGATCTCATAGACTTTTCATTGCTTCGATTTACTTTTGTATTGTCTTACGTGGGTGGGGCATGACAGTCAAATATAGGCTTTTCCTCAAGTTGGCTTGTATTCTAGCCCTAGTGGGAAAGCATAGACTTGGCAACCTAAATTTTTGACGCAGACTAAAGACTCTGCAAAAATGTCGTGTCCCCGAAATTGTAACACTAAGATATAAAGCATCGAAATGCAAGTAAATAAATAAAATACATATTAAAAATATTAGCCATTTATTATTATTATAATTATAATTATCATAAGATAATATTATAATTATAATTATCAAATATAGCAATATAAATATTAAATACAAAATAAATATATACCATATGAACATAAAATGTATAAATATAAAATAATACAAAATAAGTATATAAATATAAGCAGCGATTATCATCAGACAAATAAGACAGCAATGAAGTTAAGAATGAAATACAAAGCAGCAATCAAATGAATACATTAAAGGAGCAGCGATTAATATAAAGGGGGTGCAGCGATTAACATTCTTTAAGAGCAGTGTGGAAAAGCAGCGATTATATACTATGAAAAGCAGCAGCAAGACTAATGAAAAGTAATTCACAAGGCAGCGAATTTCCAAGATAAAAATGCAAGCAAATTATAAACTCAAAACAAATTAAAGGCCGACCTTTATGAAATTGTCAAAGGATACAAGTTAATTTGTTTTGGCTAACTTACTTGATATAAATTAATTAATTAATGAACAGCCATTAATAATGATATAAATTAATTAATTAATGAACAGCCATTAATAATGAACAAAAATGAATACATTTCAAAAGGAAGCGATTCTATTAAAAAGGCAGGAAAGTGGCAAAGGCAGCGATCATTATTTAAAGGAATCTAGTTCATGAAGGTGGTGCTAAAATAAGAAAGAGTGTTAACAAATAGACACCCCTGTTCAAGAAGTCATATCCCTTCATATGGCCGCTCCACTTGAGGATTTTACAAGCTATAAATATAAGGAAAAGTTGGAGTCCAAAGGAGGAATTCCAAGGAATATCTTCTGAATTATCACTGAGAGAAAGAGCAGGAAAAAGAAGAGATAGGAGGTAGGATATGGAAATAATCAGAAAAAGTAATATCTTTAGATATATAAAAAAGCAAGAAGTATCATGAGGATCATGAACAGGAAAGAGGAAATAAATAAGGAGAGATAGAGTAGAGATATAATATGCAGATTTAAAGATAAAATATGCAGATCTAAGGAGATATATACAGATCTAAAAGAGGTAGATGCAGATTTAAAAGAGATATAAAAGGAAGGATTTATTCCTGATAAAAAGAGCAGATATCAAGAAGTAGTATATGTGAATAAGAAGAGGTCTCAATGAGAGATATATGAAGACAAAGATAAATCTATAAGGGAAGTAAGTTTAATATAATTACATATACACACATATAAATATATAAGTTCATATAATGTGAATAATGATGCTTGCTTGCAACAATTATTAGTCATTATTCAATTGAAACTAATCTGTTTGTTTCTCTGTAAGCAATGTCTTCTAAATATTGGGAACAAATCCATTGAAGAAGAAGAACATTCAAACCAACAATCATCTACAGGGAAAATCAATAAAAAGAAAATAGAGGTCTGCCATCCTCCCAATTGGAAATAATTGATAAGCTGACATCAGACTGATTTCTTGAACCAGTGTGATATTATTCTGGTTTAGCAATAATTGGTCATGAAGGGATGAGGCAGGATTGCAAAAGGGAGAATTGCGAGAAGGGCACCCTATTATACAAAAGAGAGAACTGCTAAAAGGGCACCCTATTATGCAAAAGGGAGAAGTGCTAGAAGGGCACCCTATTGCAGCCTCCCAACTATCCCCGAGTGGGTCAATTGTTGAAGAAAATGAAGAAAGGTCTTCAATCATAACTGGAGAGGTTGGCATGATGGAGGAGAACTGCGTAAAGCCTTCACTAGGTACACCACCTCATGATGATGGTTGAGGACCATCGGTTAAGGACCATATGAGGCCACAGAGGATAAGGTCCTACTGTTGGGCCTAGGGGAGGATACTTGGGGTACCTCATCATGTCCTCCTCATTATGGTCGAGCCCACGTAGTCCTTGGGACTTGTTGTATTGATATACATAATCTTTCTTAGACTTAGAACTAAATGTATTTCATGGATTATGTCTGTCATATTCATCTAACATGGTTGCAGGTTTCCATAACCAGACTTACATCATCTTAATTTTAAGTATGAATTATATCTTTAACTACAATCTGCTATTGGTTCCATTTGGAATTGTGATTTCAGGGCAAAATATAAGATGATCCCTAAAGGGGACATTACAAAAACTCAACAAAAACTTGGGACCCAGCAATTTTTTTTTTTGGCAAAACTTAACCATGGATTGGTGAGTACTCAGCTGACTGTGACTCAGTGTGCAAGTCTTGCATGAGACACATGGTTCCCTTTTTGACTCATGAGTCCATGCAAGTCTGTGCGAGTCCTGCTGAGTTTGTCCTTTATGATTATAGCGGCTAGAATTTAGCAGTTAGATGTGTATAATGTATTTGAAGGGATTAATTATCCAAAACTATACATAGATTAAATCATGGGAAATTTATATCGTGTTATGAATTGTAATCATTTGGGTCATCTGTATGCTATCCTTACTTGGTGTGCCTCTCTTTTTGGTGTGAGTTTCTTTGTTCAGTCCTTACAATGGAATGCCTGTATGTTCTTTCACTTCCTACCATAACAAGGTGCCTTCTAGCAGGTTATGAATAATGATCTTGGCCTTTATGTAATTCCCAAGTAATATTTGTAGTCATATTGACTAAGATTTGCATCTAGGCTGATTTTGTGTGCTGCCATCAAAGATGCAAGCTTATCTTCTCCATTCTCTTTTGTTTGAAGATGATAAACCACAAGTTATAGGAGTTAGAATGTTTTTATCTAGTTTTGTCTTGAAAGACTAGCCTGAGAAACAATTAGACTGAAGAAAGTAGAAGTATTTGAACAATATAAATCATTTTTGCATTCAGTAACACTATATAATAATATATTAAAACGAAAGTTGTTCTTAATTAGAGGCATATTTCTGGGATTTTGGTAGCCAGTTTTTTGCATTTTTGTTTTCATTTATTTATTCTGACAGTGATATTTTATGTTTATTTTTCTTTTTTTATTGTTTTGAAGTGCTTTTCCCCCTCTTCTTATCTTATTAAAAAATAAAACACCACATAAACGATTCATTTTAATCATTTAATATTTACAAATGCAAATATTCTATTACCTTTAATATCAGACTTATGTTCACATAGATGTAATTTTGGCTTAGTTTTTTTGGCAATTATGCTACATAGTGGTGACTGGTAATACAAGATAAGTAGTTAGAATGGGACTGTAGCTTGATTTATTTCACATCAGTTTCTTTATATTTTGTAACCTTAATCCACATCATTACAATGTGCACGTGTGTTTTTTACAAATGAACCTCTTATTTAACTGTCGTATGTCTTCTATAGTTGTGTTTCTAAGAGCTTGAAGCTTATGAAAACATGTTACCAACCTGGTGGAAACACATGGTCTGCTTTTTATATATTAACGGTTTCTAGAGGCATTTGTTCCTGCAATTCTGGGGTTGTTTAGATTCTCATATGGTACTGATAGAATTCTCTAAGCATTGTCCTAGCTTTGTGTTAGTGTGTGAATAATATAGTTTCAAGTTATTCAATTTCCTATAAATTTTCAGATTGATTCACACCAGAGCTCTATTTATGCAGGAAACGTGCCTGTTATCTCACATAAGGATCCATAATAAGTCAGTACTGGAGTGGGAAATTGCTGTTGGTCTACGTTTCAAGGTGAAACTTGAACATTTCTAATTCAATAGCAGAGTGCTTTGTGTGATATCCAAATTTTGCTGATTGGATTTTAGAGAATCCAATGCTAAATCCTAGATATTTGTTTTGCAACTGGTACTAAATGTAGTCTTTGTTGATCCTGCAAATACAATTGTTAGGCTGCATTCTTGTTTTAGATAAAAATATAGATTGTTAGGTTGATTAACATTTGAGGATGCTTAAATTTTTTTCAGAGAAGGAGCATTCCAATTTATAATGAACTTGTCTGAGTATGGGGCCTTCTTCTTGAATTCTTTGTTATCCCTCCCATCCAAATATGCTAAGCATGATAGCAGGGAGATGCATCTCCTGTTCCTTACATCTTGGAGATACAGATGTGTATCCTGTACAGATGGGTAGGGAGACATCTCCTGTGGTTGGATTCGCCTATTTGTATCTCCTCCAAAAAATGTAAAAGACAATAGATTAAACATGGACTTAAAGTGAGTAATAATAAAACAAAAAAAGCTTTATTGAAAAATGATGGTTACTGGAGTGTGAAAAGTAACTGCAACTGTGAAAAACGAGTAGGGCTTCCTTTTTTTTGCAACTGTAAAAAGGCAACAGTTAAAATCAAACAAGGGTTTTGATTTTTTAAGGTTTACAGAAGTTTGAAATGTGAAATTGTCGGTACAGCAGAGATAGTGATTTTCCTCTTTATAAAGTTACATTGCCATTTTATATATATATTTTTTTCTAAAATATTTAAAAATACATTTTTTGTTTTTACTGTCTCGAGGTGCCTGTCTTCTATTTTTCAAAAAAATTATGAACCGGTAACCATCCCAAACTCCTGCACTAGTACCATTACCTGTTTCCTGATAACTATGATGCAAAGAGACCAGTTGCAATTTTTCATAAATTTATAACCTGTTTTAGTTTTGACATAATGGCCATTAGGTCAGAAAGCATTTTAGCTGCCTAGGCATATACAACAGAAGTCCATTTTCTTGAAAAATCAAGTCCAAAAATCTCATGAACATGGGCAATGGAGGAAGAGGTGATTTGGTGACTCCTCGGCATCTTCACATTTGACATATCTACAGGCCACAAAAACCAATTCTTTGAAGTCTTTCTCGTGTGAGAAACTTCTTACAAGCTGCCACCCAAAGGAAGGCATCTGCTGTACAGATATTCGCTGGAGGAAATGGAGGGGCAAAGGCAATGTCTTTGGCTGTTAAAGGACCATTTTGATTCATCCATTTTCTCTCTATTCCCTGCTGCCCATAGGATTTCATTCAAAAGATATTGGCATATAGCCCGTAAGCTCTAGAGAAGAAGTTTGGTAGTTAATCCAAATAAGGATCATTAAGTAAGGTTACATAAGAAGACCGTGAGTACTACCATAGCAGAACAGCTGCTTCATTCCTTATATCCCAAGTTACTAATTGACTCAACCAAATTTCTATTCTGGTCCAGGAAGTTCTATATACAAGATCCCTTGATCCAATCATCTGAAGTGAAAATTTTGATTTAATTAATATTGTCTAGACACTTATTAAACTTTGGCTCGGTCTTTCTGCTTTCTCGAAGGAATGCCAGACTAGATCAGCCCCAGGAGCAAAGTTTATGGGATCCCACTCCCTGTTGCTACCCCCTCCTCAATCCTTTGGTTGAGATACCATGTTCCTCTTCATTAAGAAGATTCTTTGCTTGTCCTTTGTCTACCAAAGGAAGGTTTCATGATGGTTATGTGCATTTTGATGACCCCAACTGGTGCTTTGATGAGTGAGAATAAATGCTGGGCATGACCTGGAAAATGCATTAACTGAATCCATTCTCGTAGAAACAACCGTCTTTCATCCATTAAGCAAGCCTTGTATGGAATTTATCCTTCAAATCATTCTACAACATTTTGCTACACTTATTTATAAAGAGGGTTACTTGTAAGTATTTGATTGGTAAAGATGTCACTTTTAAGATGAAACAATGCCTCAAATACAAGCCAACAGTTTAGTAAAACCAGGAACCACCATTAAAGCTTTTCTCCTTATACTTAGTCTTTTGGAATGTTACCTTAAAAAATCCCTTTGCTTATAAAATATCTCAGGGCAACCACAAAATTTCTATTTAGCACTCACTCATCCTTTTAGATTTTCTATGCCAGTTCAGGCCCCAGTGAACTTACAATTTTTTGGATAAGACATCAATTATATAAAAAGAGATGGCAGCTTTTACAAAAATCAAAACTGTTGTTGTCAGTTTAGAGGGTGGATAAGTGTGCGCTAAAACTAAGTGTGCGATAAAATAAAAATGGCAGAACCCAGGATACCAAGAATGCATACCAGCATTACAAACCAGTAACATTGAATATACAGATTAAAGCTTTATCGATCAACTCTTTTGTTTCTTGGTCCAAAGTTTTCTCTGAGATTGTGGTCATTTGGATTTCCTTAGAAGCATGAATTGGAATATCCTTTGATACAACTATCAGTCTCAATTCTTCATTTCTGCTACTAATGTTTATTCTCTCTCTCTGACTCTCTTTTTCATTAACCATTTGATTTATTTCTAATCCTTGCTCGTTGAATTCAGGATCAAAAAGCTAATAAATGCTACATCATTCAGATCTTTGTCTGTGGATCTGCAGATGGACAGGTTGTTTACTGTATATTAGTTTTTCTAGCTATCCTTCAAAGGGAAAACAGACAGAACTAAAAATTCCCATGCCACTTGAACCTTACTATCTGTGATATCCTTTTTTTTGATACGCAAGATTTTCTTTATATTAAAATATAGATAAAAGTTTTAACATCAGATATCAGCCATCACAGGAGAATAAACCAGTATCGACCATCCGGCAATTAATGCCAAAAAACCATATCAGTCCATGATCAACTACCCACCAAACCGACCAAATTCCTACCAGCCTACTAACACCAAAACAGCCACCATGCCACCGCTAAAACCAGAGCAACGAACTGACATTGGAAATAAAAACCCTAACCTACGATACCAAAAACCGACCACCAACCACTTACATAAAATTATTTAGTTCTGCAAAATCTTTAAATTCGCTCTTCCAATCCTCGCCTTCAGCAACCGCCATCCCAAAGAACTTCACTGCCACCGCCACAACCATCCTATGCTTCATGAGACTAGGTCCACTTAGATCCAAAAGAAACGGATACAATTTTATGGCTTCGTTTGACTCCATCAGGTGCTCCAAGTTGCAAGGATGTGGGGCGCCTCTCCCAGCTACCACCGCACGTAGGACATAATTGACCCCTTCCACCAAATCCTCCCTGAACATTTTTTCCATCTATACCTTTGCCTCGGCTTTTACAACTTGGTTATCCAGAAGAGAAGCCAAGAATCGAGACGAAATATGCAAATTGTCTTGTCCATACTCCTTGTTCCTCAAATGCTCGACACCCAGGACCATTTTAGTTGCCACCACCACTAAAGGGTCATTTTTTAGCAGAATTCGTTTCAAGCGCTGGTTCGTCACTTCTCTAAACGAAGCCTATCGAGCCGATGACTATAAAGAAATCGGGGTATCCGCCCCAAATTTCGCCACCCCATCCACTGACACCTCTACCACAAACCGAGAATGCTTGGCCATCGAAGCCCAAGCATCGAACATACACAACCAGAAGAAGAAAGCACACCATCTACCGTTGGCAAAAATGAAGAGAAAACCCACTTTCAACAGCCTAAAAGCCAGCTCGTCTTGGAGTAATGCCAAGTACGGATCAGCCGCCACCCTTCCAAATAATGCTTTTCCAAATGTACCGAGGCCAGCCAAAGGACTGAAAAGCTTGAAGCGAATGCAAGCTAGCTATCATCGGGGCACGCAAACTCTCCATCTCTTCATTGCATTTAATACGAAAGAAAAGACATCTTCATCCACCAACGACTCCAGGAGCTGCCCGCCTCAACCCATAAGCCCCACTACATCTGACACCGTGGCAAAATCGTCACATCCCCTCCACCTTGTCGGAGGGGTTCCCACCCTTCCTCCCACAAAAATCAGACCCCAACACACAATTGTTTGAAGTCAGGACCAACTACACCCTGATTGGAGAGATAATTAACCTCTGCATTCCCTTCACGCAAAATATGATTACACATAACTAACTCAAAGTCCCCACACATCTGCAAAGCCGCATCCAACAACTCTCCCAACTTCCAATTCTGAACCTGTTTAGACCTCAATGCATTTATTACTAACAAAGAGTCCCCTTCTATGAATACTTTCCTCACCCCAAATTCTTTACAAATCTTTAGTCCAAGTAACAGGGCTTGGAATTCAGCGTCATTGTTCGTACTTGCTGGTAGGGAGCTGGCCAGCTTCCCCAGAACCATCCCCGTGCAATCTCTTACAATACATCCCGCCCCAGATGGGCTCGGATTCCCTTTCGATGCCCCATTGAAATTTAATTTCGCTCATCCTGGATCCGGAGGAGATCAGACCACCCTTTTCCTCTCTTCCAGTGTAGCTGCACCCCCCGATCCCCCACTCGAGGGAGCATTAATCCCAAACCAATGCTTTAGGATCCAAGAGTCCCACACTGAGAAGTTTCCTTTTTTTAAATTTAACTCCATCGTTTTGGCGTTGAAGAGCTCCACAATGCTGGCTTCAATTTTGCACACTTTCAACGGCCTAAAAGCTAGCTTGTCTCGGAGTAATGCCAAGTACGGATCAGCCGACACCCTTCCAAATAATGCTTTCCCAAATGTACCGAGGCCAGCCAAAGGACTGAAAAGCTTGAAGTGTGTTATACCCAAAATGAAATTTTTGGCATTCTGCTTAAATTGAGCTAAACAACGTAAAAATGCCATCTAAAGTATGTTTTAGGTCAAACCAAATATGAAATCCTTGTGGGTTTTTGTCAAGGAACCTATGGTTAAAATTTTGAAAAAACGAAAATTAGGGTTTTACACCCCTATTTTTATGGAAACCCTAAAAAATAGGACCTTCCCGGAAATGATTGAAAATAATTCTGATAGGATTAATTGCCTTCACGATCACACTGATCAAGTCAGAATTATCAAAAAATATGTTTTACTCTGGTGGGTCTATTTCTATTTTTCAGGAACAAAGTTAGGAGCTCCGCAGCCATTAATGGCAGATTGGCCAGTACCAGGTGCTGAAAGCTAAACCTCAAAAGCTTCAACGAAGAAACCATGGCGGAAAAAGATAAAAATGATGACGTTCAACGAAGGAGATTCTCAAAACGGAAAAGGCCAAAATTTGGCTAAGTCTGGAAGGTGCACGTTTTGTCTACCAAGGCAAAACATAGTCTACAGTGGTTAAAAGCGCCCCTCTTGAAGAAAGGCGCCCTTGAACCTTAGAGGGCAAATCAAATCATCTGGCAGTGTCAAAACAGTCATCCTCTTCACTTTCATACTAGCTCGACAACGAAACAATCAGCAAGATTATCTGATTCAGCAATCATTGACCAACCGTCAGCGAAGTATGGAGGATCCATTGACGACAGAAGTGCCAAATCTGAAAGCTTCAAGGTAAAAGCGCCCCTGCTGGCCAGGGGCGCCCCTCAGTTGCAGACATCAGATGAATCCAAGAGCTGTAGCTTTATACATGATATCTTTCCAGCTTCCTCCCGGCTACGTGATCAATCTAACAGCAAGTCCACAAGACACACCAGACGATCACGAGACGAGATCAAGCAGAAAAAGCCAAATTTGAAAAACTGGAAAGATAAGCCAGAAAATGGCTAAGGCATGGCTAAAAGCGCCCCTCTCAAGGAAAGGCGCCCTTTCCTAAAGGTGTCCAGATTCAGCCGGAATCTTCACTGCCTCCCAGGATGACCTTCTCAGCTATGACCTATCTCGTCAGCGAGACTATCAGCAAGAACTTCCGACAAATCAATCGACTGATGAAGAAGGTCAAAGACTGGCAGTCCACAACCAAGATGAAACCAAGCAAAAGCTAAAAGCGCCCCTGCTGGCCAGGGGCGCCCTTTAGTTTGGAGGCCCAAAACTTGCCAGCTGCCACTGCAAAGTCAGGCATCGTGAACAAGACTGAACCAGCTACCCGACGCATCATCAAGCAGAATCATCTGATTCATCAAACATCGGGAACGTCAGATCAAAGCAAAGAGGGTCTGAAAAGGTCAAAACGAAGAACGAGTCAGTGAAAATTGACTAAGGCATTGTCAAAAGCGCCCCTTTCAAGAAAAGGCGCCCTTCTTTCTGGAGACCTAAACTCAGTTTTCTGAGCTAACCTCTCCCAGGCATATCTAATCACATTGATCCTGCCTCAACAACAGAACTGTCAGATACTGCTCGAGATCAACTGAGCAACCTGAATCGAAGATCAAACAGGAGCACTTCAGCTTGCAAAATAGGCAAAAAAGATCAAACTCAAGGTTGGACGCCTAAAGGAAAGTCAAACAGAAATGTTGACTTGAGTTAGCAAATTTGGAGCCAAAAAAGAGAAAAACACTCCACAATCAGTGGAAATCATCTTTTGGAACTCCAAATCAGAACTGAATGATGAGTTATCTTCCATACTTTGTGGATCTTAACCCTAATTGCCTTATATTCATGCTAGGCGTCCCTTTTCCTCATTATTCTTTTTGCAGGTTGAAGGATAAAAACATCAAGTAGCTCCCAAGAACAAGTTTTCAAGATCTGGCAGGGGTTTTGAACGGATTTTCAATATTTTTGAAGATCATTGGCAGTAAAAACATTCTTCTCCCAAGATTGCTTCCAGAGACAGATTATTGCAAGTGGCAGTTTATAACTTCCAATCCATCTTCTGTCTATTTCCTCTACTTCTGTCTATATTTCTTTTGCATGTCACAGGAAACGACAGATTTTCACAGATCTGACCAACTGGGTATGATCAGCACAGCTTTTTCAACAAAACCCACATGGTAGATTTTTTCAGAAAAAGTAGCCCTGCTGCCCCTATTTTTTAGGGTTTCCGGAAAAAGTCATAATATTGAAAAACGGACAAACTGGGTTTGTTTGGCTCTGAAGCACGAACAAAACCCATGTGTTAGATTTTTTCGAGAAAAATCACTTTCTGGTGCCCTTGCTGCCTCTGCCACCGAAGGGCTCTTGCATGTCAAAGAAAAACTCGTTTTTTCGAATTTCTGACGATCTGGGTCTGTTTAGAAAATCATTCTTAACAAAACCCATGTCTCAGATTTTTTCGTAAAAACTACCCCCGGCGAGGCTATTTTTAGCATTTCCAGAAAAGTGTCAGAACAGGGTCAAGTGCCCAGTCAATATTCAAGGTTTTCAGAATGCAGTACTCTCAGGTACAATACAAGACCAAAACAGTCTTATACCATGATTACCTGAAAACGACTGATACAGACTTATGGCAGAAAAATCCAGAGGTCAGTTCTGAAGACTTGGAGGGCATGAATCAAATCACATTGCAGAACATCGAAGAATCCGGTTTGTTTCAAGCAGCATCTATTCCAATCACCTTACAAAGCATCGAGCTTGTAATTGCTTGCATTAAGCATTACAACCCGACTACAAGAGAGATCCTGTCAGTTGACGGGAGGGTGATTTGCAGCTTGAAGCCAGTAGACATAGAGACTTGTTTTGCAATCCCACCATGCCCTACCAAGAAGGTCATATCAGTGACAGAATGCGAAAAGGCATTCGAGGCTTCAAAAGACAAGTGTTCGCTTATAATGGCTGAACATTGGCTGAAAACAAAGAGGAACAGTTTGCCCAGAGTAGTTGGTAGAGGAGAATTCAAAGACGAGTACGGAGTGCTAATCACCCTACTCAGCAGAGTCACTGGACAAGAGGAGGGAAAATCCTTCCAGCCGTGGATGTTCTACATTATTGGCAAGATAATCAGCAGAAAAGAACGTTACGACTGGGCCTCCCTGATCAGTGACACACTCCACCAACAATTCACCGGATTTCTAGAAGAGCACCGTTTCCACATGTGTTCATACCTGGTCTACCTGATAGCCTTCCAAGGCGATTTCAGAACATTAAACACTGTGGGAACCCTGGGTGTGCAAAAGGTACAAGAATACTTTCCTCGCTTGGAGTTCACTCTAGCGGAAAGACATTTCAAAAGAATAAATGACCTTTTTACTATGCACACCGTGCACGAGCTAGACCATGAGATGCACGTGCGTATTTCACCAGCAGCTAAGGCAGCAATGGTGGACTGGGCGGATTGGTTCATACAATTCCCCACTTTCACCTACATACGCGTGTATGGCTATAATGGCCACCCCGCCATGATGCCACGTTACCCCTCAGATAGGGTAGTGTTCATGGAATTCCTGAGGCAATTGGCCGATGTTCACTCTTACCTTCGCGTAAAGAAAAAGGCTGCAGTGAACTTTCCTCTTCAGATGGGACTCTACAGATGCAGAACAGCAGCTGATGCAAGGTTGATAAGCCAAGAAATAGTGAGATTTAATCTCAAGTACCTCATCGACAGGAGGCCATCCTATGACCCCAGAGGCATCTTCGCAGCTCACCTTGAGCAAAGATCATCACATGAACCTTTCATGGAAGATTTTTGGGTCAACTGCGAGGATGAGTTCGAAGTGAGAAGAAGGAACCATAGCAGATTCAAGCTCTCGCAGATTGCAGAATTCATGTCAGAAGACATCGAGGGCTTATCTGAAGACGAAGGAGAAGTTATTCTTTCTTCCTTCTTCACGGGTCTAGTGGATTCACAACCACTCGGCAAGGTAGACTGGTACGCGAAAGAGAGTACGTCTATTGAGGAAAGAACGGGTAGAGTAGTTCGACACAGTCAACTCTACCTGGACAGTAAAAGGACAAGGAAGGTAGTACTTCCCCGATCAGAGCCGCCAGCGGTTCAGTCTACACTACCTTCCACGTCTAGGAGGAAACCCAGACAGAAGAAGATGAGCTTTCCTCCAGAAGGAATGCGGATGTCAGGAAGCACATGGGGGAGAAAAGGAATTGCCAGCACAAGCCGGCAAGAGGTACAGGTGGAGACAGCCACCAATTTGCCTGAGACAGTTGAGACCGCTGCAACTACACAAGAACCAGTGATTGAAATAATCGCTGTAGAGGCGGAAACCATTGTAGAAGAAGTTGTAGCAGAAGCGGTGCCAGTGATAGAAACAGAGCCACCAGCTTCACCACCATCACAGAGGTCACAAAGTCCTATTGATTTGGACTCGCCACCACGAGACATTGCCACGGCACAGTCTCGTTCTTCTAGCATTCAGGGGACCTATGTTCCTCCTCCCAGCGATGCTAGCCGAGATTCTATCTGGCTGGAAAGCTCGCTTGGGAGGAAGAGGGAGAGGCCTTCTTATCAGCTTGACTTCTCTGAATTCCATCATGTCCCACAAGACATGCCGGTAAAGAAGTTGAAGAAGCAGACGCATGTAGAAAAGAATGCAGAGAACGAGGTTATCATAGAGACTGCTGCCCCACCTGAAGACAAAGATATACATAATGTGAGGGTTGAGGATTTCACGCTTTCAAAGGTGAACCTTGGAAAGACCACTCGACAGGTGGAGGCAGACCTTCTTGGAATTGCCTCGGCGAGTGTCAAAGAAAGGATGACAAAAGATGGACAAGACAAAGCAGCCTTGAAGGCTGAAATCCGTCAGCTAAAGTTGTACATTTCTAGTTTGATACATGACACTCCAAACTCCTCGGCTTTGCCTCAAGGACTGTTGGATCTCCCAGCTGAAAGAAACCATCATCAGTTGATTACATACGGTAAACACTTGAGACGTCAAGTGGATGAGTTTGTTGTCAAAGGGCGGTGTGTGTTGACAGAAGCATATCAGCTGAGAGACAGAGCACATGGACTTCGATCAGAAATCCAGAAGTCAGATATAAAGGCAGCTCAAGAGAGGCCGAGAGAGGAGGCGACAGTTGCTGATTTGCAACAAGCATATGAATCAGTTACGACCACAGAAAATAAACACCATCTCTTTGAGTGGAAAGAACAGGTGGCATACAAGGTGAGAGCCTATGATGCCAACTCTGTGGAGCTGATTGACTATAGACGCTTCGTCGCCAATATTATCAACTTCGCAAGAACGTTGGTAATATCCTTCCCGGAGTTAGAATATCAGCGGGAAGGAGGAGAATATGTGGAACTTGAAACCGTGCAGACACGATTCCAGGATGTCATCCGATCTTCATTCCTTGAAGATCCCAATGGCTGCAAATTAGCCAAAATTGCAGCCATGTCTGTCCAGTTAGATGAAGCAGCTGCCCAATGCATAACCTATCATCAGCAGCTTACGACGGGTGAAGAAATGCTTAGACGCCACATAGTCATCTTGAAGAGCATTAATTGCCCGGAGGCCGAAGAGGTCAATGACTGGATAGAGACTTTGTTGACCAGTGGTGAAGAGGTGTAAAGCACCAAGGGAGGACGTCCTACCCTCCAAATAGCATTAATGATGACTGAAGTCAACTTGATGCCCCTTTCCAAGTTGACTCCAGATCTCCACAGATCATGCATGTCAGATCCCACTAATCTAGGATGTCTATTTGACTCCCACGATTTGTGGATCTCAGATTTCCTCAAAAGGTGGATGTCTATTTGGAGACACATTTGTAACATAAGTTCACTTTTAGTTAGGTGTCAGTCAACTGAGGTAGACTTCCAGTTTGACTTTTGTTTAGTTTCAGTTAACTGAAGTAGATTTCCAGTTAACTGTTTGCTCACCTACTTTTAGACATAGAATAATATCTTGCTGATTGGCAAGAACTGTTTGTTAACTCAAGGAGATTTTAGGGTTGCCTACTCCTTTGAGTTCCTATAAATAAGAGCCTTAGGTTCTTTATTTGTTTAACCTTTATTTGCTAGCAAAATTGCTGCGCCACTGTTGCCAGAGTTCGCTTGTTTATATCTGTTCACTCTTGGATGAGAGTTCGTTGGTTGATCGCAATTGTGCATGATTTCGTGCCTTTGCTGTCCCGACCTTTGTAATTCTTTGAAGAATCTTAAAGAATAAATCAGATGGTGCAAGCTTGATTGATCTAATTATTTGAGTTATTCAAAGTCTTGTTTTTAAATAGTGCATTGTTTCAATCTCCTCCTTGGACAGGTGTCGTCGCCTCCTTGGATATTTTGTCATCAATCATTATCGTTTGATGTTGTTTAATGATCTTTCTTGCAGCCTAGACTTTGGACAGGTGTCGTCACCTCCTCGGGAATCCTGTTAGAAAGGCCATCGTTCCTTGTTGTTTCCAGTGAGCTGCTTCCAAGCCTATACCTCGGATAGGGGTTCCTCCTCCTTGGCAAGTCTCAGATCCAGTTTACCGTAACGAGTGTTTGCTTGTATCGAGCCCTATCTTGGTATATATCCGAAGGTTCAGAGCCTCGGCCATATTCCATTGAGACGGAGGATTCAAGTGATCCAACCATACCATTTCGCTCCTACGCCCTCATGCTCTGTTTATCTTGAGGAGGTAGGATAGTTTAGAAGCTTAGTTAGTCGTAGTTAAGATCTGCGGAAACCAGAGAAAAAGCTTAGCTACGGCGCATTGGTTTATGCACCCTTGTGTCCTGCCGCTGAGTAAAAAAGATAGGAAATCTTAGTACACCCCTTTTTTACAGTATAAAATCAGCAAAGAGAGATCTTCCTCTCTATAATCCGAAGAGCATGTACTAACACACTTGCAATAGCTGTCCGTTTCCAATAAGCACTCCAGAGGTGCTAATTGAAACTCCAACAAAGTGAATGCAAGCTAGTTGTCATCGGGGCACGCAAACTCTCCATCTCTTCATTGCATTTAATACGAAAGAAAAGACATCTTCATCCGCCAACGACTCCAAGAACCGCCCACCTCAGCCCATAAGCCCCACTCCATTTGACCCTGTGGCAAAATTGCCACATCCCCTCTACCTTGTCGGAGGGGTTCCCACCCTTCCTCGCTCAAAAATCAGACCCCGACACGCTGTTCTTTGAAGTCAGGACCGACTACACCTTGATTGGAGAGATAATCAGCCTTTGCATTCCCTTCACGCAAAATATGATTACACATAACTAACTCAAAGTCCCCACACATCTGCAAAGCCGCATCCAACAACTCTCCCAACTTCCAATTCTGAACCTGTTTAGACCTCAATGCATTTATTACTAACAAAGAGTCCCCTTCTATTAATACTTTCTTCACCCCCAATTCTTTACAAATCTTTAGTCCAAGTAACAGGGCTTGGAATTCAGCGGCATTGTTTGTACCTGCTGGTAGGGAGCTGGCCAGCTTCCCCAGAATCATCCCCGTGCAATCTCTTACAATACATCTTGCCCCAGATGGGCCTGGATTCCCTTTCAATGCCCCATCGAAATTTAATTTCGCTCATCCTGGATCCAGAGGAGATCAGACCACCTTTTTCCTCTCTTCCAGTGTAGCTGCACCCCCCCATCCCCCACTCGGGGGTGCATTAATCCCAAACCAAGTCTTTAGGATCCAAGAGTCCCACACTGAGAAGTTTCCTCTTTTTAAATTCAACTCCATCATTCTAGCATTGAAGAGCTCCACAATGCTGGCTTCAATTTTGCACACTTTCAACAGCCTAAAAGCCAGCTCGTCTTGGAGTAATGCCAAGTACGGATCAGCCACCACCCTTCCAAATAATGCTTTTCCAAACGTACCGAGGCTAGCCAAAGGACTGAAAAGCTTGAAGCGAATGCAAGCTAGCTGTCATCGGGGCACACAAACTCTCCATCTCTTCATTGCATTTAATACGGAAGAAAATACATCTTCATCCACCAACGACTCCAGGAACCGCCCACCTCAGCCCATAAGCCCCAATCCATCTGACATCATGGCAAAATTGCCATGCCCCCTCCACCTTGTCGGAGGGGTCCCCACCCTTCCTCCCACAAAAATTAGACCTCGACATTACATTTCTTTGAAGTCAGGACCAACTACACCCTGATTGGAGAGATAATCAGCTTCTGCATTCCCTTCACGCAAAATATGATTACACATAACTAACTCAAAGTCCCCACACATTTGCAAAGCCGCATCCAACAACTCTCCCAACTTCCAATTCTGAACCTGTTTAGACCTCAATGCATTTATTACTAACAAAGAGTCCCCTTCTATTAATACTTTCTTCACCCCCAATTCTTTACAAAGCTTTAGTCCAAGTAACAGGGCTCAAAATTTAGTGGCATTGTTCGTACCTGCTGGTAGGGAGCTGGCCAGCTTCCCCAGAACCATCCCCGTGCAATCTCTTACAATACATCCCGCCCCAGATGGGCCTGGATTCCCTTTCGATGCCCCATCGAAATTTAATTTTGCTCGTCCTAGATCCGGAGGAGATTAGACCACCTTTTTCCTCTCTTCCAGTGTAGTTGCACCCTCGATCCCCCACTCGGGGGAGCATTAATCCCAAACCAATGCTTTAGGATCCAAGAGTCCCACACTGAGAAGTTTCCTTTTTTTAAATTCAACTCCATCATTCTGGCGTTGAAGAGCTCCACAATGCTGGCTTCAATTTTGCACTACAACCTGGGAATTGATAACTCTTTTTCCTGGAAAATGCGCCTATTACGTTCCTTCCAAATTTCCCATAACACTATCGACGGACTTGAAACCCACAAATCTCCAAAGACTGAATTTTTTAAAGGAGCAGGCCAAGCCTTTAACAAATCTATCAACTTATTAGGAAGAGCTGATTGCCAATGGAGTTTCGCACACAACCATCTCCAAATACCTTGCGAAAACTCACAATTCAAGAATAGATGATCGACAGACTCCTCATCGGCGTGGCACAACGGACACCTCAAAGCTCCTTGGAATCCCAATTTAGCAAATCTATCCCTTGTAAGAACTCTGCCCTGTGCCGCCGCCCAGGTGAAAATACTGGCTTTGGGCAGACAAACTTTATTCCAACACAAGGCAGTTAGCAAGTTAGGTACACTTACCCCTTCAAAGGACAAGACAGCGTAACTAATTTTGGCGGAGTAGACCCCATTCGGAGAAGTGGGACAATTTAATTTGCGCCTACCCTTGCTCTTGCTCCTTTGCTTGCTATCTTCTTGCATTGGTCCTTTTATCTTTTTTGATTGTAGTTAACACTCTAAATATACTCCAATCTTACTCAACACTAATTCCAATCAAACATCAGTGGTAGAACATGGAATGAATGTTCTCATTTTTTCACTTACTTCGATAACTCAAATGTGGTTTTCCTAAAAAATATATTGTGTGTATCTATCATTTATTTCCTTTCTAGAACCTTGAGTTTTTAATACATCCTCTTGCTATTTTAGAAACTTTCTGAAAAATGTAAAAAATACACCAAAAGAGTAATCCACTGAAGGGTATAGAGTGAAATAAGAGAAACTTGCTTTTATGAATGCCACCTACAATTTGTCAAGGTATTCAAAGGAAGTATTCCTTAACTCATCTATATACATTCATGATTTATTAGTCTTATGTAAATTGTGAGTTTTCTCAATGACTTTTGAGGTACACATCTAATGGCTCTTGGTTATGATAGAATACACATTTATTGATAAAAGTACATAATTGATGGATGATTGAAGGGAATGCAAAATATCACCCATTCTAGATTTGGTATCTTTATTCTGCACTTTTGTGCTTGGATTGGGATGTTTAAACATTTATATGTCTAATAAATGAATAGTTTGCCTCTTACCCATACATAACAATCAATAGTTAAGTATTCCACAATAGAGTAGATTAACATAGTTTGTGAAATTGTGCTTATCTAGAAATTTCTTTATTGGAAATGTTTCAGAGATTGTGGTTATACTTAATTCCCATGAATTCTGTCTATAGTTAGTAACTTAAAAAGAAGAAAAAAACATAATAGTCAAAATATCATTTTTGAGCAAATTCTTCTTTCTGGATTTTGATGAACTATCCATGGTGGTTTTCATTTTGCAGCCTGATATGTTTTTAAAAGTACGACCTCGTTGTGAAGCACCAAGGCGTGATATGGTGTATCCAATAAATTACATGCCATGTCGCTTTGTCCGCATTTCTTGTTTGCGAGGGAACCCAATTGCAATATTTTTTGTGCAGGTAAGGTCATGCTTTTATATATCCATTCGCTATTCTTTGTTTTGATGATTAGGCTCTATGATTGCATCATTCCATATGGAACTTGGTTTGACAATGAAAATCAAAGCCATAAATTTCTTTGAAAACCAACTCTGGTATTGCAAATCTTTGTCTATTAAAGATTGTCATGCTCTCTCATGAGACATATCTCTTATGTACCTACAAAAACTTCATGTAAATTGCAAGAAATTCTTTTAAAAAGCATTTGTCCTCTTGTCAATTTTTAAATTTATAAATTCTGAATGTCAATCATTGGTTTCTTACAGTTAAAGTGCACTAATGGTCAAAAATATAGAAGACTGTAGTAAACAATTACACGGTAGATAATATGATCTAGTAGATGATCTGAAATTGAATATAACAGATTTAAGTTTTTAAGGATGAAATAAAGTTTCCTTTTTGGATCTGAAATTCTCTATGCAAATTCTTGGAACATTTTAGATCATAAAGTCTAAAGAGCCTCGAGCTTATACGTTAGTTGCTACAAAATTTGTGGAAATTTCTCAGAGATAACCATTGTTTGTCTATGTCCACCAAACCTGCAAAATGAAATATTATTTGTCTTCTTGTAACCAATAAATTGTTGATAAAAAATTAAGATGTAGTATGGAATTTAGAAGAGCAAGGGAGTGACGAATGCAACGCTGATACAATTGTCAATCATACACAAATTTACATTTAGGGAAGGGAGAGGTTATCAATCAATGAGTTCAGAATGGCAGGTCCAAGGGGTTTCTTGAAAGCTCAATGAAGAGGCTGATGTAGGAGCATCCCAGAAATCTTATAATCAACATCAACCAAAACTGCCTTATCTTTTATTTTGTAATTTTATTTGTGTGTTTGGGGAAGAATAATGGCCCATAGTTTCTTGGTAGGGGAACTTGGACATCTCCTTAGGCAAATTACTTGTGTTGAAAATTGTAATTATTTGTAAATGTCTCCCCATGAAAATTGGGATGCCTCACTTGGAGAGGAATCTTGGGATTCTCCTCTTGAAGAGAAATCTCACCACTTGGACCCCATTGTAGGAGAATCTACGACAACCTCTCTTGGGATACTCCCCTTAAAGATAAATCTTGCCACTTGGGACCCCCATTGTAGGGGACCCGGGAATCTATGCCAACCTCATGATGTGTGGGTTATTATGATGCCTCATTAAGTGTGAAGTTTCTTTGTAATGTATCTATGATACCTCATTGAGTGGGGGGTTACAATGAAAGAGCATCTTTGAGTTGCTCATGATGATCCATAATGAGAGGTGTTCCATTTGGTCTCTGATTGATGCATGCAAATGGTGATCCATAAATTGGATCAAAGGAGTTGGACCATCAGAGGGTCATGTGGTGCCACTGCAGTCATAAGAAGTTGTCTTAAGCCTTGTGACTGGGAGATTTATCATTGTCCAAGGTGGTACACTGGAGAGAGGACTAAATTTTTGTCAGATAGCTGTCTAGGGTTGTCTGGAGCAGCCTAGGGATGACTTGAAACATTAGTGTAGTTATTCAAACTATGCAGAAAGCCAAATTGAACAAAATTACCGGTGTGAGCAGGTGCTTTTTTGTCATCAAGTGTGCCGATTGTGAAACTGTCCCCTAGCAAAAGCAGAGAATTCATCACAATGCAAGTAGGGCATGGAATACAGAGATTTTTGATGTTTAATCTTGCCTTTTGATATTTGGTCTTCCATTTTTGAGGTTGGGGAGGCTATAGGGAAAGCATATAACTATTGTAAATGCAATGGAAAAGGTTGGTCTGTCATAGAGCTTTGATATGGTTGTTTTCATGATTGTCACATTTAGAAGAGCAAGTTTGTGATGGTGCAGAGATGGTTGCAGGTGTGAGGAGTTGGTGGTAGGCCGTTGTGGAGCCCTGTTGTTGCCCAAGAGGCATTGTAAGAGTTGGAACCGAATGTGAGATATTGGCATAAGGAGTATATGCTTACACTTTTGGAGTTTTCTCTCTGTTTGTGGGTTTCTCCAGGTGTATCTCTGTGTTTACAGTCCATGTGTGCCTATTTTTGCATTGTCATGTTTTTGTCATGCTCATATGTGAGATGATAATCATAAACGAACACTTTATGCTGTTAGTTTAGCCATTGGAAGTGGAGAAATGTTGTTTGCAGGGTTGCAAAGAAGAAATTGGTAAGTTGATGACTCCTGTTTGGCATCCCTACCAGAGTTTATGGATCAAATGGGCTACTTCATTTGGGTGTTTCATCTACGAATAAGGGCATTGCAGATTTGGAGAGATCTTCCATTTTGTTTGCAGGAAGCAAGGATGTCTTCTGTTGATTTTGCTTAAATGCAGGCTTGGGAGGCTCTTTGATTTTTCATTGCAAGAAGAAAGGAGGCACAGTCTTGGAGTTTGTTCGTCTTGCAGGGCCTTGGGAGTCATTGGTTATATAGGGGAAACTCTGTCAAATTTTCTATAGATTCCAATGAACGTAAAATTCCTTTCTTTTTTGGAATGAACCAAATCCATTGTTGAATGAATCCTTGTGTTTGATCAAGTTCTGTAGGTTGTGTTTTCATAGTTAAGTAGTCGAAACCTCTGTGCGTGTGTGTCATATTGGTGGTGGCTGCAAGGATAAGGCCTCCTTCATTTGACTACTTATCCTTGGCTCATGTTTATATAGATCTGTGGTAATTACAGATGTATAGAAAAATTCAACAACAAAGTAAACAATATAGAAGGTTAAGAGAGAAGAAAAATCATGGTTTTCCATGATATTTCTGGCATGGGGATGGCAGGATGTGTTTCAGGAACGGCAGTCCAGGAGGCCATTTTTGGGGATGGCATGGTATGACACATTGTGTGTATGTGAGTATATTTAAATTTGTATAAGTTTAGTTGTACATGACATTCACATACATCAAATTCAAGATTCAATGTTAAATGTTTATCGATTCAGGTAAAGTAGCAATTGAAAATTAAAACATCATTGCTTTAATTATGACAAATGGTCCTAAGGCTACAAAATGACAAAATGTTCAACAATAAGCATAGCAGTGAGATTATAGATATGAAAATATACAACTTTCAACAACTGGACCCCTTACATCTACATCTCATCTTCCCTCCCTATTCATGACTGCCAAGTACAAAATACAAGTTTGGTTGTGGTAATTGTTGGTCTCCACACTCTTTTTTGTTTATTAAAAATGTTTAAGTTTTTTTTTGCAGAAAAGAGGGGAATGTCTGGACATCCCAAGGATGGTCAAGAGATATGACAGATGTCCCCAGTCATCTCTGGGAGTTCTAGACATCTCTGTGAGTTAGGGCTTCATTAGGATTTGTTCCAGGGATGCGTACCCAAAATCCATGGGGATAGGGAATGGCTAGGGAATGCCATAGGGGTTGGGGATATGAGGTTTGAGTGGGGAGGATTTGTTCCCATGTAACCTAATAATATGAGGTTAGATGAGATAAGTGGAGCATATGAAGAAAAATAAGCTTATGATGCTCACTACTAGCATGCAATGTCAAGAGGAATCTAGTGATAATAATTGTTGGGGCTCCTTGGTAATGTTCTTATAAATGGCTGCTGGAAGGATTCACTTGGTGAGCTTGGCCATATAGTCATTTTTGACATGAATCTGTAGAAAGTTGTAAGAATTAAGCAAACAATCAAGAATCTCTTGGGGGACATTTGACTGAGAATCACTGTGCCATTCAATTTACAGAATTAATCTTCTCTATTGCTGAGGTCTAGACTGAAACACATTCAGCAGGCCGTCCAGGTTTTTGGAGGTGTTTGGAGTTTGAGCCAAGACTTTAGAGTGTTTTGTGACTGCAATTTCTTTCCTGGAGTGGCGCCCTGATCCATTGGGATGATAGCTGGTGGTATTTGACAGTTTTGAAATCAAACAAATTAAATATGAATTTATTTCAGAATCGCCCCTGCATGACAGCACCCCTGTGAGTTGTTTTCAGATGGTCTGAGTGGCAAAGGGCATTGGATTTGACTGTAGTTTGCTGGTTGAGGGTTGTTTCGCAGGTCTGAGCAGTATAGGAAGGATTATTGGGAATTGAAGGTATTGAGTTAACCTGTTGCTGCAGTTGGAAGGCATCCTGATGATGGACTAATGTAATTTCTCAGTTTTCTGGAGATATATGTACTAATGTACGCATTATCCTGCTACAGCAGGTCTGAAAATCTCTGACATTAGCTCTGTTCAATGCGCTGGGAGTGACAAAGAGGCTGGGAAAGTCTGTAACTCCAATTGGGTAGTCTTAATTGATAGTGAAATGATCACCTGGGACTGCTGTTTGCTACTGACCTCTGCAATCTGCTACAGCAGGTTTGATTAGGCTCAATGATGCATCATTCCAAGGTATTTACACTCTGTCTGGTTGTTATTGGAGTGGATATTTCATAGTGCTTCATTAGTTGTATTTGGAGCTATAATTGTTGTAACAGCTGTGACTTGAATGAATGTAATCAACATTATAAATTGCAACAGCAGGAGTCTCTAATATGCAAACCTTTCAGTGCTCATGTTACAGCATGAATACATGTTAATTGTTTTAGTATTGTTGTGGCATCATTGGTTGATAATTTTCTTCAAAAAAAAATCAAGGGGTGGTTACTACATCCCAGAAGAGCGATGTGTACATCATAATTCATATTTAACTTATACCATAAGCAATGACAATAAACAGACAGAATTATAGAATGAACACAAGATATGCAATTCAAATGCACAAGGAAATTGAGCAAATATTAGAAGCATAAATAAATTAGGGTAGCAAACAGTAATTGGGTACCCTGAGGGTTGATTGTACCAAAGACTAACAGACAAAATCAGGATATGTGGAGATTTCTGCAGTTTTCTAACAGTCACTAAGAAGGATCCATCTTTGATCCCATTCACAAATACAATTTTGGAAGAGTGACTTTCAGTGACTTTCAGCCTTGTCTTGGGCTTTGATTTTTTCCATGACATGTTATGAACTGAAGCTTTTTAGTTTATTTGAACTCCTTTTGGTGCTTTGATTTCCTTCTCTAAGCTTTCACGTACTACTCAATTAGGATAAGACAAGTCATTAAATGTTTGTGCCTTATAGATGCCCCTTCCACTAGTTTCTCTAAGTTTGCTTGTGATACCTCAAGCTGTCCTATCTGTGTAGATAGTGTATCTACCTTGTTTCTGAAATAACAATTTGGCTCATATCAATATTAATTAGATGGGTTTTCTTTCACAACCAAGCATATCTTCTTAACTCTTACTTTCTACTTGATCCTTTGCTTTTCACTTTGTGGTATATAATCACTTCCTAGACATTCAAACCTATTGTCAATCCATATTGCATAAAATTTGTTTTCAACTACTTTGTGGGGTTTAGCAATGATAACACACATTCATCCTACTGCGTTCTTTAAAGCTTTGCAGAGAAGTAAAGCAACACTAGATTTTTGACTGAACATAACAATAATGGTTAAATACTAATATAAACAAATAACAACAATGAATTGCAATAGACAATTTTTTCAAAACTTTGAATGGGTTCACATGAATATGAATATAAGGTTATCATCGAAGGTGTTGGGACTCAATTTAATAGTGCCTAAATTTTCTTGAGTCCTAGCCCCTTTGTGCATTAGGCATCTTATGGCCCATTGCTTATAACCGATTTGAGAAACCTTCTAATGCGTTCCCCTTATGTCAAAACTGCCTAAATGTTGTTCCTTTTCATCCTTACTGATCTTATTGAATGCTGGAAGTTGTTAAAATCCATGAAAATCTTGAGTATGGGAATGTTTGTGTCATTTTCTACTACTATCACGGAGTTGCAGACTTCCTATGGACCATTGGAAATTTTCTGTTTGCCCAGTATCCTCTTCCAACCTTCATTCTCGTATGGAATCACTGCAAGGTTCATCGTGCTCATCATTTCTTCCCTTATCCTTCACTTCCTCCTGTTGGTGATTTGAGTTGTGAGCTCCAAATCTCTAAGGTGGGATAATCTCCCAAGTGCCAAGGGTGTCAAAGCTTGGAAGAAAATCACAAAACGTATGTTAATGTTGGGCAATTGAGAACCAATTGTTGAGGTGGGTAGGACCTCCTTCACATTTGGATCTACTAATCTAAGGGTGTTTTCCCTAAGGTGATACAATAGATATCACCATAGAAACTAACTACTTACTTGGCTTGATACAAACCATAAGCATTGCATATTGCACCCCTATTTGGTTTGCCACTTAAATCAATGAATGAGTTTTACGATAGCCCCTTATGTTGCTATGCACATTTAGATATGGCAGCGAGAATGCACTAAATAATACCAAATTGAGAAGACTAAATCATACCAAATTGAGAAGATGTTTATATTAAGTTGTTTTGAGTGTGTTAGGATGATGGGGAGGTGGAGCTTGTAGCAAAGTGGTGCCTTTATCCATTGGGCAACAGTCTCCGAGTTCATTCAAAAAGTGTAATAATTGAAACCAATGATGATACCTTAATCAAGATATCACAAAAGACTATGTCCTTCAAAATGTACAGACAAACTAGTTTCTACACATATATTTAGCAAGACAACATATATTTGCAGAATATTAAATGAGGCTACTTAGTAGTCAATGAGAATACCCATACATTGCTTTTCTTGTTTTGAGAAGATGCCTTGCAAAAGCTTTGCAAGAATTTTATAGTTGTCTGGCTAGCTATCTAATGAGAAACACATCCATAAATGTACAATATACATAGGGAGACACTCACTCAAGGTCGATTCCTCCTTTAAATATTCACTCTTTAGAGGTAACTAGTGTTCATAACAAATTTGGGACAAACTCAGATCATTACAATGTCAAATTACCTTTACCTAGAATTGGAAGTTGAAACTCTAGGGCTTCTTGTGAATATCTGTTGCCATTGGTTCTGCAATTGCATGTTCTGTTTTTTCATTCTTAAAATGAAAACATTTTTTGATTTTTAATACCTTGCTGTGATAAATGTCAGATTTGCAATAAATGTGGCTTACCCATGGATAACACGGTGCAAAGAACGCCCATGCCTATCAGGCGTCGTTTTCCCTAACTTGCATTGTATATTGCATTGCAAATTTGTCTAGATGCACTGGAAAACTTGCAGCAATGTTCTTCCTATATCTACAAGTGTCCTCGCCATTAATGTTGTCATTTTTTTCTGAAGTGTATGTTGAGAAAAAACTTGCGAAGTTGTTGGAACAGTGGTTGAGCTTCCCCTGCTACCTTAAAAGCATAGTTGGTGTTTTCACCTTTTTCAATTGTTGGATATTTGTGAATTTGTGCCCATAATGACAAGTCATTTTCGATGAGAAAATCTGATTTAGAAGGTTGCCACATCATATCAAGTCATTAATGGTCCCCTGGGATGCATTGGTAGTAGGTGGGAACAAGCTCCAAGGGTTTCAGAGTGCTACAGGTCATTGGCATAGTTTCAACTTTCTGCAATTAATATTCATTTTATTTGCCCTTGTTATGTCAGAGAATTTTGACTTTTATGAACCATATCGCATTGTTGGCAAAATGACGGACTTTTGAACTATGTCACACTTTTGTATGGTTTGTGAACTCACAAACCATTTGACATTTAGAACTTAGCCACTTTTTCCTTCGCTCCTCTTTGTTTCATTTTGTTAGCGATTTCATACATTGTCTTTAGGTTGTAGCTTTTGGCCTTAGTGTAAACCTCTTGAACCTTCAAAAGGTCTGACACTAGTAGTTAGTCTTTTCTACTTTCTTTGACATTGAAGATTTGGGCAATCTTTTCCTTTGTTGGGTTTTAGGGTCAGGAGTACTGAGGAAATCATCCCTTAAGGTATGCGGATGGAGGGAAGTCTGATGATGGGGTCCTAATGAAAAAACAATGCCTCAGATTGTTTGAGATCAAGGATACCTCGTGACAGGTACCTAGGGAAAGACAAGGACAAAGGAAGGGAAGTCGAGGATGGGATAAAGGGATGACCAAGCCCATGGCTCGGGGAATAAAAGACTTGACTTTGAAAGTAAATTGTTGGGGGTCAAAGATCGAGAAATTGGGGGTTGGAAGGAAAGGATGTTGAGAAGAGGAATCCTGATGACCTAACAAGGGAAAGGGACAAGTATGGGGAACAAGAAGATGGCATGCTAGGAATGGATAAGTCCAATAACTTGACAAAAACAAAGGGAAAATCGGACTTCGATGGGATGGCATGCTTGGAAGGACAATTCCAAAAGTTCAAAAATCTGCAAACCCTTGCAAATTTAAGTGTACAAACTCCACGCTTAGATATTTTCTAGAACCTTTGCAACATCTAACAACATTATAGGCATTTGATTGAGAAGTCAACACCTTACAACTACACTTATGCGAACCTTGACCAAGGGAGACCAATTTGGAACTATCTTCGATTGGTTATCTATGATGGACTAAACAAGGCCAAAATCCATAAGGGGGGCATGACTCAGGCAAAAGGGACATAACCAAAATGGGGTGCGAACACCTCCCTTTGTAGAATTTTGATGGTGTTTTGGATCTCCTTTCCTTTTTCCCACAATTTACCTTTTCCCCTTCATTGTGGACTTTTGTAGTGGATCCGAACCTTTCCCTCTTCTACTTCATCCACTTCTCATGTCCACTTTTGCGAGTTTTTCCTGCACCATTTTTAAGTTCCCCTTGTGGAATTCTTGCCCACCTCTGGACATCCAAACCTTTGGTTCCTTTATCTTCTTTAGCATCTCCCTCCATGTCTTTCTTGTTGGTAAATGGATATTTGGACCTTCACTTGAATGGCCAAGTCCTATGTCCAATTCCATGCTGAAGTCTGTTGCAAGGTTTGCGCCCTTGGTCTCCTTGTGCTGTGTAGCACAATGCTTGGGTTCGTGACATGGCTTAACTGCCTCCCATGGATTCATCAACTCTAGCGGTTGTAACATGCATTAACAGGTCGATCTTTTGGTGCAACAACAACCGTTTGTGCAACAATTTGTATTAGAGATTGGGTCATGGGTTCGGACCCCTTGCTTGCATTGGGGGGGATTGTTGCAAGGTGTGCACCCTTGGTCTCCTTGTGCTATGCAACACAACGCTTGGGTTCGTGACATGGCGTAACCGCCTCCCATGGATTCATTCTCTAGTAGTTGTATCGGGCATTAACAGGTCGATCTTTTGGTGCAATGACAACCGTCTTTGCAACAAAGTCCTGCAAAGACTCTATTGCCTTTGCCATTTTTTCACTTCCTTTGTGAACTTATGTTGGAATTTTAGACTTCCATCGCTAGGTCCACCTCCCAGGTCGAGTTGCACACCAATTTTTTGAATCCCTCTTTTTTACCTCCCAACCTTTGTTGAACTTCCGCAATTTCCCTTGTTCATTCCAACTACTCCTTGAATATCCTAGGATGCCATTAATGGCTCGATTTGACCCCGCAACCACTCTAGAAAGATTTCTCCGCCCAAAAACACCATGTCTATCACCAATGGCACATATTTTTATGCAAAATTGATGGTGGATGATGAGAATGGCCATGCTGCCATAAATGTGTAGGTTGAAATTCTTGATGTGGATGATCTTTATGCCATATTTTGTTGATGTTATAGCAGCTATGGTCTGCACTTCATCGCACGAATTCCAAGAAGAAAGCAAATTAAATGTATAGCCATTCGGCTATTTAATTTATATCAAACAATAAATATAAATGCAAAGGGCCGACTTTATTATGTTTATTATTTATTGTATTTCCTTTATGTGAGCCGACCTATCTTGAAGAGGCGCCTCACTTGTATAAAGGCAAGGTCATTTTGTCATTGTTATACATTCGATTATTCAAGCAAGTTCGCATTTTCTTCAAGAGCAGAATTCGCATTTCCTTAGCAGCAGTCCGATTTCAAGGAAGAATATATTCATTTTTATCTTGTGCATCAAGGAGAGGTGCGACCTCATTACATTCTTTGTTGGCCATTGTTGGGCCTGAGTTGTAAGCAGATTTCTGCCATTATTCTACTTTATAGAAGAGATTCATTTGCTAGGTTTTTCTCCCTCAAGAGGAGGGTTTTCCCAGGGTATCTTGTTGTGTTCATTGTCTTATGTGTTGCAATTCTTTTAAATGCTTTCATTGTTCAATCTGATCTAAGAACACTAACATGGTATCAGAGCGGGTGTGAAAAAGATCGTGATCAGATTTAGTGTGCAACACTCACTTTATTCTTTTTCAGTCTATCTCTTATTTCTCAAAATTCAAGATGGTGAATAGTCTGAAAATCGAGGATAGACTCGAAGGGATTTCGAACTACACATCATGGAGGTTCAGAATCATGCTCACTTTGGAAGAGAATGATTTAGCTGAGTTCGTGAAAACAAAAGTTCCTAAACCTGAGGAGGAAGAAGAGAAATTGTAGTGGAGAAAGAAAGACACTAGGGCAAAGAAAGTGTTGGTTGATTCCGTCAAGGATCATGTTGTACCGATTGTCTTCAAGTTGGATACAGCAAGAGAGATGTTTGCAACCTTGGAAGAGATGTATGAAATCAACGACACTAGTCGAGCTCTCGCACTGAAGCAACAACTTCATCATGTGAAAATGGTGAAAGGAGAATCTGTTATCACATACTTCATGAGGATTTCAGAGATAAGAGATCAGCTCTCCACAATTGGTCACATGATTGACGACAAGGACCTAACTATGCTGGTTCTCAATGGTCTTCCGTTTTCATGGGAGGCGTTCATTCAAGGAATTAGTGCAAGATCTAAACTTCCCAAGTTTGATCGATTGAGGATTGACTGCATTCAAGAAGAGTCGAGACTAACGGCAAGGGGAATTGGTCAAAGTTCAAAGAATGAAGAAATGCAGGTTCTTGCCTCTCATTCATCGAACAAAGGAAAAAGCTTTAAGAAAGGGTTCTTCAAAAGGAATCGAGAGAATGGAAATGATGGTGCTCCTGCCTTCAAAAGGAAACGATACATGTCCAAGATTCAATGTTGTCGTTGTGATAAGTATGGTCACTTTGCAAAGGATTGTCCTCAAAGACCTAAGCAACAAGTTGCCACTGCAAATGTTGAAGAAATCGCTCCACAGATTGACTCCAGTGATTATTTGTTCTATTCAGCCTTGTCAAACAATGTTTCTACCGACGCCAACACTTGGTTGATTGATAGTGGTGCTTCTAGGCACATCACCGGTTTCAGGGGTCTCCTTTCAAACTTAGTGGAGACAAACTCTAGTGATCAAGTTGTTATTGGAGACGATGCCAGATATTCTGTGAAAGGAATTGGAAACTCCACTCTTCACTTGGATTCCGGGATTTCATTGGAGTTAAATGATGTACTATTCGTTCTAGGGATAAAGAGGAACCTTGTCTCAATTTCAGCATTGGAAGACAAGGGTTATCAAGTTGCCTTCTCTAAAGGAAAAGTTCTCATATGGGCAAAGAACTCCAGCTTCAAAACTGCTCAAGTGATTGGAGTTAGACATGAATGTCTTTACAGGCTATGCACTCGTCCTCTTCAAGCGCTTGTGCATGACAGCTCCAGCGTGTGCGATCTTTGGCATCGAAGATTGGCTCACATTCACTTTCGTGCTCTACCTATCATGGAGAAGATGGTCACTGGTCTTCCAAAATTCAATCAAGAACACGAAGGTACATGCAAGGGATGCGCCCTAGGCAAGAACACAAGAGGTACGTTTCATACTAGTGAAAGTAGATCTAAATGTATTCTTGATCTTATTCATTTGGATTTGTGTGGTCCAATGTCTATTGCATCATCTAGTGGTTTCTTGTATTATATTATTTTTATTGATGATTACTCTAGAAAGATTTGGATTTATTTCTTGAGATCTAAAGAATCTGAAGAAGTATTAGAAAGATTCAGAGAATTCAAGGCACAGGTTGAAAACCTGTCTGGGAAAAGGATCAAGGTATTGAGATCCGATAATGGTGGAGAATACACCTCTGGCACATTTCAAGATTTTTGTATTGAAGCAGGGATTAAGAGGGAGTTCAGTGTTCCCTATAATCCACAACAAAATGGTATTGCTGAAAGAAAGAATAGGTCTATTGTGGAAGCAGTGAAAGCTATGATCCATGATCAAGACCTGCAAATCTCTCTTTGGGCGGAAGCATCAAGGACAACCGTCTATGTTCAAAATAGGAGTCCTCATAGGATCTTAGAGAATAAAACTCCTGAAGAAGCATTCTCAGGTGTGAAACCTGAAGTTAGTCATTTGAGGATCTTTGGCTGTCCAGTCTATATTCATATTCCAAAGGAAAAGAGAACAAAGCTAGAACCTTCTGGGAAGAAAGGAATTCTTGTAGGTTACAGTGAGACATCAAAAGCTTACAGGATATACATACCAGGACAAAAGTCTATTGAGATTAGTAGAGATGTCACATTTGAGGAAGATGTTGCTTTCAGAAGGTCCAAGGGCACTCCTATGGAGATTGGTGAAGAAGAACCTCCTCAAGATATGGAAGTTGACCATATTCCAGAGAACCTGAAGGAGGCTCCAGAACCTAAAGAAGATGTTGATCTAGTTGAACCCTTGGATCCTACTGATGGGCCTCTAGATATTGTGATTGGAAAGAAAAGACCTCTTTGGGCTCGTAGGACAATGCAGGAAGCAGAAAGTTTTGCAGCTCCAAGAGGAGCTTTCAGAGAAAGCAAGAGACCTCACAAGTTCTCTAGTTATGTCGCCTTGATGAGTCAGATTATTGAGTCAGAGCCTTCAAATGTTGAAGAAGCTTCTAGTCAACAAGTATGGAAAGATGCCATGTTTGAGGAATACCAGTCCATACTTAAGAACGATGTTTGGGATATAGTTCCTAGACCCAAAGGCAAATCTGTGGTGTCTTCTAAGTGGCTCTTCAAGATCAAGCATGCAGCTGATGGGAGCATTGAGAAGCATAAGGCAAGATTTGTGGCTAGAGGGTTCTCACAGAAAAAGGGAGTTGACTATGAAGAAACCTTTGCTCCTGTGGCTCGATATGTATCTGTCAGAACCATCATTGCTATTGTTGCATCTAGAGGATGGAAGATTCACCAAATGGATGTAAAAACAACTTTTCTAAATGGTGTAATAGAAGAAGAGGTTTACATTGAGCAACTTGAAGGATTTGAGGTACATGGAAAGGAGTCTCATGTTTGTAAGCTGAAGAAGGCCTTGTATGGTCTTAAGCAAGCTCCTCGTGCCTGGTACGAAAGGATTGATCAGTATCTATCAAGCCTGGGCTTCTCAAAGAATGATGCAGATTCTAACCTCTACTTTAAGGTAGTAAAGGGTGAGGCTTTGATTCTGGTTTTATATGTTGATGATCTGATTATCACTGGTGAAGAACATCTAATTCTAAAATGCAAGAAGGAATTAGCTTCAGAGTTTGAGATGAAGAATCTAGGTCTTATGCATTACTTTCTTGGCTTAGAAGTTTGGCAAAAGTCAGATGAGATGATTCTAAGTCAAGGCAAGTATATTGTTGACATTCTCAAAAGGTTTGGTATGATTGATTGCAAACCTATGTCTACACCCATGGAGACTAATCTAGATAAATTGAAGGAGGCTGCAGCTAGTTCAGAACCTGTGGATTCTACGATGTATAGACAGTTGATTGGTTCATTGATGTATCTAGTTAACACTAGACCTGACATCTGCTATGCAGTGAGTGCACTTAGCCAGTTTATGTGTGAACCAAGACAAATACATCTTGTAGCAGCTAAACATATCCTGAGATATTTATGTGGCACAATTGGATATGGGTTGAGATATTCTTCAGGTGTGGATTTAGAGCTGCATGGTTTTACTGATTCTGATTGGGTAGGATGTGTCTCAGATCGGAAGAGTACCTCTGGTTGTTGCTTCAGTCTGGGTACTGCTATGATTTCTTGGTGTAGCAGGAATCAGTCTTCAGTGGCTTTGAGTACAACCGAGGCAGAATATATTGCAGCTTGTGTGGCAGCTCGTGAGGCAGTGTGGCTTCGTAAGCTCCTTGCAGGATTGTTTGGACAATCAATGGAGCCTACTATTATACATTGTGATAATCAAAGCTGTGTAAAGCTTTCTGTCAATCCCGTGTTTCACGACAAAACAAAACATGTTGAGATCAAGTACCACTATATTAGAGATATGGTACAAAGGAAAGCTATACAGTTGAGGTATATCAGTATTGAGGAGCAAACGACAGACATTCTCACCAAGCCTCTCGCCAGGATTAAGTTTGTGTACTTCCGAGAGAAACTTGGTATGGTGGAGAATGCAACCCTAACTGAGAAAGAGTCTCTGTATCAGTGATCTTTATTTGATAAATGCAATTCTGTATTGAGAGAGAGTTGAGGTGAAAGCCCTTGATAATGCAATTCTCTATTGAGAGAGAGTTGAAGTGAAAGCCCTTGATAATGCAATTCTCTATTGAGAGAGATTTGAGGTGAAAGCCCTTGTTTCCACCCTTTGGGAGAGCCATGGTGGATGTCATGTGTGTGACTCCATGACAACATCACGTGAGGGAATCCGTGATGATTTTATTTGTGCTTGTGTATCACCCTTTGGGAGAGCCATGGTGAAAGTCACATTGAGGTGACAACATCACATTAAGTGATGAGCACTTGTTCTTACCATCTGTGGAGGTAGCCACAATGGTTGATATCACATTGAGGTGATATTCTATTTTGTTTTCATTCTGATATGATGTGTCTTGTGTAGGTGGAAGTTCATCCCTAGCTGAGAGGGAGTGTTGATGTTATAGCAGCTATGGTCTGCACTTCATCGCACGAATTCGAAGAAGAAAGCATATTAAATGTATAGCCATTCGGCTATTTAATTTATATCAAACAATAAATATAAATGCAAAGGGCCGACTTTATTATGTTTATTATTTATTGTATTTCCTTTATGTGAGCCAACCTATCTTGAAGAGGCGCCTCACTTGTATAAAGGCAAGGTCATTTTGTCATTGTTATACATTCGATTATTCAAGCAAGTTCGCATTTTCTTGAAAAGCAGAATTTGCATTTCCTTAGCAGCAATCCAATTTCAAGGAAGAATATATTCATTTGCATCTTGTGCATCAAGGAGAGGTGCGACCTCATTACATTCTTTGTTGGCCATTGTTGGGCCTGAGTTGTAAGCAGATTTCTGCCATTATTCTACTTTATAGAAGAGATTCATTTGCTAGGTTTTTCTCCCTCAAGAGGAGGGTTTTCCCAGGGTATCTTGTTGTGTTCATTGTCTTATGTGTTGCAATTCTTTTAAATGCTTTCATTGTTCAATTTGATCTAAGAACACTAACATATTTAAGGTCAGCTATTTAGCAATTTTTGTGGTATTTCAACTTGTCTCACGCACCACATTAATGATATCCAATTCTCAGTCAAAGTCCTACAAGTGACTCAATGAACCAACAAAAATCCTATATATATTAATTCATTTCCTAGAACAAGGGCTGGTCATTTCTCCATTTCCACATGATTGAAGCTACTAAGGATAATCTAGGGTTTCAACTCCTCTAAGTCTAGTCACCTATCGAGCAACATTTTTTGTAAATCCCAAAGATGTAGTTTGTTGTAGCAAATTTCTATGATTGAATGTCTCCTTGACCATTTGGAGATTTTTATGGAATCTTATAAGTGATGAATTGTGACAACATTCTAGCTTGGGGTTTCTTCTTGCCACATTTGGTGGTATGATTGTAATACGAACTTGATAATTTTTGTAACATTTTAAATCATTGCAGATATGTCTGTAATGGTCTCTTCCTTATTGCGAATGGGTTTATGGAGTTTGGAGAGGGAAGTATGTTCAGTTGCTTGATATCTTATCTTTGTTGTTATTACATTATGGTGTTCTTGGTAAATTGCAACTCTGTAGCGCACTAATGAAGGTGCCAGTCCTGGAAATCAATAACCCTCCATACACCCTAAACGAAAAATATCATTCACTTGTAGTTTAGGAGTAAGAATTTTGATTTGTATGCATTTCATGATTTAGTGATTTATTCAAGGAAACATCTACAGTGAGCCTTATGAGTCTTTGTTGGAGTTGATAGTGAACCCCACAACTCCCAGAAATCTCCTGCAACCAAAACGCCTATCACCAAGAGAGATGAAAGCAATTGATTTGCTATACAACCTTGAGAAGAGATCTGATCTAGAAAAGCATGATGGCTTTTCTATTGATAATGAATTTGAATTGGATGAATACAATGTACAAATGAATGCTTATAAAAGTAAAAAACAACCTAGATGAAACCCTAGGTGAGGATTAAGTTAGATCATGACAAGTTTCTTCATCCTATGCTATGAGACAATATGACCTAAATATAGGTTAATCTAATAATAAAAAAACACTCCCAAGTTTAGCTTTAGTGTAATAAAGTAAAAGGGGCCTGATAATTAATTAATTATTAGGTGATTTTCCTAATTACTCCAACAGTTTTGATGTTAGAGATTTATGTTTTGCATACCCACATCTTGCATATGTGCAATAATGTTCATATCAGCTTAATAGAGGTTATGTGTGCAGTAGGTTAGTTTTTAGTCTTAGTGACAACTTTTCGGACCAAGGATACATTGGATACAATTGTAGAGTTTTCATTTTGTCAATCTTTTTTTGTGATTAATCCTATTAATGATACCTCTAAGAACATCCTTTTATGTCCAGCTGAGCTCGAAGTCAAGGAGATAATATCCACTCTCAACAATTGGCTCATCATCACTCACATTCTGTTGATGAGTTTTTCAATCCCCTTTTCAAAATGACATTTCCTTGGCTTTGAAGTGGATTGATTCCTCTAGGAGTGTGAGTAGCCATCTTGAGACCGAACAAAAGGTGTGGCCTTTGATAGCATGTTTTCAAAATAATAACAGACTTATTTATAATATGTTCAGCAGCTTATAAACTTAACCTACTTGGTTCTCAACTATAATAAATGCATCCAAGTACCCTTACACTTTCTATACTTATCATCTTGTATTTTCCCTTTGTTTGATATATTTTGTAGGCATAACAACCTTTTCTTTGCATTTAGTATGCCCATTCTATCTTCACATGTCATTAATTATTATAACTAACAATACGGAATTTGCTTTCACAACTGTTTGACTGTTACTAGTTTTGGAGAGCCTCCCTTTCTGCTCGTGTCTTACACAAACACTTTATGACTGTATCAGGGTTTCGGTTGACATTTTCAATCTAGCAAATGTATGCATTTGTGTTATAAAACCTTGCAAAACATACCTCCAAGGTTGTGCAGCACAAACATAAGATAACATAAAGATTTAAGTTATGCTCACTCTGTCTATTTGTATGAAGATTATGACCATCTCATTGTGAATGCACATAAGGTGGTTATAAATTTTTATGGGAACACATCTAATGGTTGGCAAAGTCTTCATCTTCTTGGAGTTTCTGCATGTTGTTTGATATGCATGCAGTACATGCTTGATAAAGTAATCTTTTACCTTCCTTGTGGAGCTTCCACGCTTACTTAGTATTCATTTTTACTATAAATATTGTTTAACATCTTAAGTTCAATTTACCGTATTATTTGAATGTCTATTGATCTGGGCAATTAGGACTGCCAATGTGTAATTTTTACCAGACAATTGAAAATAAGTAGGTGACCTGTTGTAATGTCCCCAATTGGGAATGCTCGAAATTCGCCCTAAATCCTTAATTTCCAAATGAACCAATGAGTTAGAAAATACTTATCACTTGATTGAAAGCTTGATTGAAGTCCTGCACATGGATGGTAAATTACCACCATAATTATTCTGGTTAACAGATGGCCTATCACAATAGCAATAACTAGCGAACAATCATATTCTAAGTATTAGTAGACTCATGACAACATGGTGGGGTAAGTGGAGTTGCAGCGGGTGTCCTGGTAGTCAACTCTTCTAGACCCAAGGGCAGCACCTGTTGAGGCAATGGCAAGTACCCCCTTGGCCCATGTGGGCTCATCCTTTCCCCTCCTGGGTGGCGTATCCAGAAGATGCCCTCTCGCTGTACTCCCTCGGCAATTCCTTCCTTCCCTTATCCATGGTGTGGATATGTATTGGTTTTACTAGCTCATATTTAAAGTATCTATCCAACTTATTACACCAACATGGTGGGGTAAGTGGAGTTGCAGCGGGTGTCCTGGTAGCCAACTCTTCTAGACCCAAGGGCAGCACCCGTTGAGGCAATGGCAAGTACCCCCTTGGCCCATGTGGGCTCATCTTGTCTCCTCCCGGGTGGCGTATCCAGAAGATGCCCTCTCGCTGTACTCCCTCGGCGATTCCTCCCTTCCCTTATCCATGGTGTGGGCATAAACATAATGATGGATTTCTTAAATAACTATATCAGCAAGTAAGGACTAATAATGTCACACACAGCTCATTCATCCTAAGTAACATTAATGAATAACTGGCATCAACAAGAATATCTATGTATAAAATTATCACTCCTAAATATCCATAAGTAGTATCAATAAAATGTTATCTATAGGTTGTTACTCATAAACACATTAATATCAACAACATTACTTTGCATTCAGATAATAATAATGATATTCTAAATGACATAATGCATCAGACATTATTTACACTTGTGGTTCCCTATTATCACATAATTATTTTTATTCATAACATAGTCACTAAATAACTATAATGATATCATAAATAATATTAAATATCACCTGACCACTATGCTTTCCTAAGCAACATAATATTATCTCATTCACAATGATTAATAACATTACCAGTAGTATTCTGATTTATGACTTTTAACAGCTACCTGATAAAGATCTCTGATGGTGCTTGACTGATCTGTTTTTACCGCTAATGCTTTTTGTCTTTTCCTTTCTTCCCCCGATGCCTCTAAATGTTCAAGTCTATTCATTTAAATACTCCACGATTTGGTGGAGGATCACGGCCTTTCCCAAATCGTGGGCTTCTTTTGAATGGATGTGTCTTTTCTCTTATGTGCTGACTTGGTTTACTTTACACTAGTTATCTTTAACAGTTTTCTGGCCGATCTTAAATGATAATTCATAGGATCGATGCTTTTAGTTATTCATTGGTTTATGTCATATCATTTATTTATAATATCATTTATTCTATTTTACACTAACACATAATATCATTTATTCTATTTCATAATTATAATGATGTTTTTAGGCTGCATTTATACATATCTAAATATATGAAGTATTATATTTTTAGATTGCATTCATATATATATATATGTGTGTGTGTGTATGTATGTATGTATATACATACTTTAATATTTATTTTGGTGTTTTTAATACTTCATATTTTAATACTAGAATATAATAACAATAAATTGCCAATTTTGATGATTATCTCTTTTCAGTGTGATATCATATCATTTATTCTATTTCATAATTATAATGATGTTTTTAGGTTGCATTTATACATATCTAAATATATGAAGTATTATATTTTTAGATTGCATTCATATATTCATATTCTGTTTGTATCTTAAATAACTCACTAGGCATCATTTGTCAATCTTTTACATTCCTTGTGGAGCTTCCAACCTTACCTTGTATTCATTTTTTTTGTTTTTGATAAGTAAACATGACCAGAGGGGTTCACATCCAATTATATTTAGAAAAAGGAACAAGATTACATTCCATTGCTAAAAGCGAGGGAGCACCTGAAGAACATTAGCTAAAGGTAGCTCCAAAAAGCCTCTCACACAATCCAAAGTAGTATTTAATTTTCCTGTCTTATAGTTACTGTCATTAGAACTGATAACCTCCAAATCCTTTTCTCGATCTTGCAATCTGGCTCTGCCTATCTTTGGATCCTAAGACTGTCCATACAGCGCTGCATTCTGAAGAAGAAACCAAATTGCGCATACCACAACTCTAATCTGCTCCTGCCTGCTCTTCTCCAGATCCTTCCCTTTTCTTTCAGAATATCATGGAAAGCTTCCAAATTCTCCGTAGTCAGACCTTTTCTTGCCTTGTCGAAAATGGCTGACTGAGGGGGGAGATTCTAACATAGCATGGGGAAAACCCCCCAATCTTCACCTCTCCTTCACTGAAATTGTAACCTTCCAGAGTGTTTGCTAGCTTCATTGGTGGAATGTATATCTTGTTGATGTATGCCTTTACTACTGTGGCAGACAAGCCACTGTTCCCCAAGCTTTGTATTCATATTTACTATATATATTGTATCCAGTATACCACAGGATTATATCAGTAGATGATAGAACTATTTATTCTCATCTTGTTTGTTTGTTTAACACCTTGAGTTCAATTTACCTTATTATTTGTACATTTTATTTATCTGGGGCAATTAGGACTGCCAATATGTAAATTTTTGCCAGACTATTTAAAATAAGTAGGCAACCTGTGAATACAATAACTCTGTTTGTATCTTTGTTAAATCACCATTTATCAATAGTCTTAAAACCGTCCAATATATTTGTAACTACTTGTCAATTTGTTTTAAAATTTATACCTGTTAGTGGTGGAAGATTTTACATGTCTGGGTGAATAACTCATATCATTTCTCCATATTGCCCAGATGACCCAGATGAGTAGGAGAGCTCATTATATCTTGTAAATACAATAATTGGAAGATTTCTTTCTTGTAATTGTGATCATTGATTACTCTTGGGACTCTTGTACAGTGTTAGTATATGATATAGGTACACAATAGTTGGAACTTGGAAGGCCATACAGTTGAATGAGGAGATGTGGATGTCTTGAAAGATGGTTTTAAGTTTATGCTTTTGGTCACTTTTAAAAAAGTTAAAAGCCTTGGGTCTTCCAGAGCATATAGTGGATGCGTTCTTCCCATGTGACTGATCTATAGATCAATGGAACGCCTGAACATCTTTCATTAATGTCTTTTAATAAAAATATGGCAACTCTTGTAAATGCAAAATGATATATCATGTTGATTAATTGGGTATTTGTTGTGAGTTTTTTCTTTAAATGGGATGAACATACTTGCCTATTAGATGTATAAACATGAGAGAATCCAGGGAGTACCCTGGAATCTCACTGAGGATGCTTAGAAATCTGCTGTCCTTGTTATTATAAATAATAAAACCTTAGTTTTCCTGAACATATTGATTTTCACTTCCCTGGTCAATAGTGGTGGACCCTATGCATTTAATAATTATCATTTCGCATAAATTTGAATTTTCAATATTTATTCTTATGAGTGATTTTGTTTCAGGACATTAACAGTGTATGTTTTATTTAAACAGCTAATTGGAGTCCCTGTGCCTGGACTTGAGCAAGAGTTTCAACCTGTTGTTGACTACTTGCTGCCACACATTGTCTTGCATAAGCAAGATACTCATGACATATACCTTCAGGTGTGTTCTATGTTTGTTTCTATAACATGATCTCGTACCTATGTGAGCAAAAATATAGTGAAACTCTAGAGTCTAAATTGCTTACCGTGGGTTGTTTTGCAGTTACTACAAGATGTTACATGTCGCTTATCTCCTTTTCTTCCTCAACTAGAGGTATGTATTGTAAATTATCAAAGAAGAAACATTGAAAAACTTTAAGGACTATTAATATTTAGGGTCAGTAACAAGCTGCCCTGTGGTAATACATTTGGTTCAAATCACTCATAGTTTTTGCATACATTGCAGTCAGAACTATCAAATTTTGCTGAAGCTGTGGAATCTAATATCCGCTTTCTAGCAATGCTGGCTGGGCCATTTTATCCTATTTTATGTATTGTTGGGGAAAGGTTGGTTAATCTAATTTATTTTAGAAGGTATCTTGCATGGTACACATACTTGAATCAATCTCTTTTGCCATGTATTGAAAAGTTTAGCAAGGTTATGCTACAAAAATCACAATTAAATGGTGCTACTGTAATTTTTGGTTCAAATGGTAGTCCTGTTGTCTATAAAGCTGTTGAAACGATGGTTCATGGAAATAATATCAAATTTTCTAGCATGCATCGCAGTCTGGACAATCAATATTTTCTGAAGCTGTGGAATCTAATATCTGTTTTCTAGCAATGCTGGCTGGGCCATTTTATCCTAGTCTACGTGTTGTTGGGGAAAGGTTGGTTAGATCTAGTTTATTTAAAAGATGTACAACATTTTCATTTTATGCTAGAAGGGATCTTGTAAAGTTAATACTAACACATATTTGACTTGAATGAATCACTTTTATTGTGTATCCAATTGTTTTAGCAAAGTAATGCCACAAACATTGCTATTAGATGGTGTTACAGTAGTTTTTGGTTTAAATTGTAGTCCAATTGGCTATGAAGCTGTTGAAAATATAGTTCTTGGAAATACTGGTATTGCAGATGGTTGCATGCAGAATTTGGAGGTTTGGAAAGATTGTTTGTTCTTGGAAATATTGGGGATTTGTCTTCGATATTTCTGTTGGTTTGCTGCTTGGAGAATGTTTAGTATGTCTATAATATCAATTTTTTTCTGTCCTATGCTGTCATGTTTTGGATGGGGAAAGGTGTTGCTTCTCATAGATAAGTTTTTAACTAAGTAATCAGTTCGCTCCCCTGGACCTGCTGGTTTGGGTCTAATCCAGCCTGGATCAAGGTCCAGGTTTGGTTCAGTGGGGGAGTGCAAACAGGGTTCTGTTATTTCCTTGTGGGACAAACCCATGTGAATCCGTCACAAATATGCCGTCTTCCTCTGCTGCTATGATGAACCTGCCACATTTTTGTGATTTCTTCTTTTTTTTTAAAAAATTCTATGTTGCATTTGACTTTGACTTATATGCCTAAAAATGCCTCCCTAACCCTAAAATGTGGATTCCAAGGCATTTGAAAGACAAAAGTAGAGTACTTTCTCTCTTTGTGAATGCAAAACAAAAATATCATTTATCCTTGCTGAACAAAAACAGCTGATGGGCCATAGAATTGCCATTTTAATTATGTTATTTCCTGTGTTCTGATGATATTCTCGTAACATTTCCAAACATTCCTAAGACTTTATGTTTAATTATAAAGCACTAGAACTAATTATTGATAATTTGATAAGATACTTGCATATGTATGTAATTATTGCTGAAATGTGATGTGATGTTATGATAAGTTGTGTTGATTATAATGAATAAGTATCTTGTAGGAGAACTAATCTGTCATGCAGCAAGCAAGGGAGTAGGAACCTATAACCAATGAACTATTGTTGGTCTATAGCCACAAGAGTAGATAATGTGTAGCTGAAGGATTGCGAGCTTGTAGCAAGAGAAATCGACACCTATAGCTGAGTTAGCTGCAATTTGATGAGGCTAGAGAATTTAATGCTTTTGCCACCAGTGAGACTCTGCCTTAAAGAACATGGACTCTTTGATTATGGCAATAATTTCTACTACACACCTCTGCAACTTGTTCATGCATACTTATGAAATCGGTTTCTCCATCTTTGCTAGAAGAATTATACCAGGACTGTATTTTTGAATTTTCGTCTTGTGTCCTTGTTGTGAATAATCCTCTTCCTATCTCAAAGGAATGAGTTGACATTTATACTTAGGAGTTCTAGTTGTTTACAACATTAAGAGTTGGTTAGTCTATATATTGCAGAGATCGACATATTGAATGTAACAATAATTTTTTTTCAGCATTTGTGTCTTTCTTTTGGATAGCAATTAAGAATAGTATTTTTTCTAAAGCATTGAGTATATTGTACATGAGGAATTGATTAGATAATCATTTTGTGAATTAAGAGAGTGCAATTACCCAAGTGAGGGCTCACTTGAGGTATGCTGCAACTTTGTTGTTGAAATTAGCAATTCTGCATTAGATTGTTATTTGTTTATGTTTGTTAGTTGTAGCCATTAGTGATTAGTATCCATTATAGAATCTGCAGCTATAACATTTACCCACAACATCAACCTGTAGCAAAATCTTGTCGAGCAGTTAGCATAATTTCTGTATGTTTCTTTAATATGAATTTTTCTTTAGATCAGTACATTCAATTACTATACTCAACTTCGTAGGGAACTGCTAGAGATCCTTAGCCATACGTACAATATTGCCATCATCTCAAAAACATGTCTTTGGTTGACATTTAAATGTAACCTCGTATGACCAATAGTTGCTTGATAAGAGATAAACCAATCCATCGGGTAGAAGTGAATGCCATAGCTGCTCCATTTTATTAATTAATAAAGGAAAACATACAACAACCAAGCCAAAACTTCAACTAGCCAACCTCAACCACTAAACATGTTCTTCTATGCTCCCCTAAGTTTCAACAATGGGGACAACAAGGGATGGTGGCACATGTTTCTTGTACAGAGGTAATTTTTGGCCATTTTTTAGGGGACGATAGGGATGACTATTATTCATATCATAACATTGATAAAGCATTCATCATAGACATTATAGAAGCTTAATACATAACATTAGACTTGAATTGAGATTCCACATGAGAATTGAGAAACAAATTAACAAAATTCAAGTGCTTTCATATACATATTATATAAGAATTATAATTTATAACAAAATGCCCAAAGGTTGCAAGTTTCAACTATAAAATGACAAAAACATAGAAAATATATGGCTGTCCTTAATCTAAATCAACAGATGCAATTGGTTGGTTTGTGTCAAAATCGGAGCTCGAGTTTGAGTCACTGTTATTATGAGGGGCTGCCTCAAGCAATGGAACCCCAATCAATCCCTCCAGTGTCTCCTCCTTGTCAATTTGTATAGCATCTTTGGGATTGACATCCCAACATAAGGTTGGAGTTTGACAATACTCGGGTGTCTATCAATCTTGTAGCCACAAAGCACTATGTACAACCACTAACTTCTCTGACCGTCTAGAAGTAAGGTTGCTCCTCTTGACTGATTGGATGAATTATATGTGGACCAATTCCTCTCTGTAGTAGAGGAATTGGCAACTTGTGAAAGAAGACAAATGGCAAGTACCCTCATCTCTAGTGCATCCTTCGCATGCCACATCCACCATCCAATGAGGTTGATTTGAGCTAATGTAGCTCTAATCGACCTCGCCTCTGGCTTGCTGAAGGTTGGACCATGAAGATTGATAAATGCAAGCAATTGTGTGTGAAGGAAAGTAGATTCCTCTTCAATATACATTTTTCAAAGGGCCTTCATATGCCTTTCTTTCACCTCTTCATCATGAGATGGAGGCATTCTTCTAGGCTTAGCTACATACTATTTGGGATTTAGAGCATAGGCTGCCATATGAAGTGGGGTGTTCATAGTGTTCCATCGTTGCATCACAATGGGCCTAAGATGCTCCTCGTAAAATCCCAAAGTAGGTTCCCTGGTATGAATAGCTTGCTTTTTCTGCCCAAGCATGCTATCAAAGGTCTCATAAATCTCGGCTCGGAGAGTTGGTATCAACATATCTTATTACTTGCACAATAGGTCAATGAAGGAACAAACATATTTGCAACTGCAAATAAGTTACAAAAATTAGAATCTTCAAAAAGAATGAAAATATTTAAAAAGTTAGAAATATTATTAAATTATTAATAATTTAAATTAACAATTTAAAAATTAAATGATAAAATCAGCAATTTTCTTACCTCATTGTGGACCACCAATTATCATCAAAGATTTTTTGTTCCACACTTCTTTTGGTGTGCTTGCCTCTGACCATCTACCCCACTTTGAATTAATCACCATTAATTGTAAAGTATCTTGGACTTCAATCATCCTCTCTAACAAAATGAAGTAGTTGGCATATCTAGTGTTCACGGGCTTGAGGAATTCCTTCCTCGAAAAAGTCCCGAACAAAGCAAGTGAAGTGTGATGGTTGCAAATGAACATTTGCACATCTTTAGCCTCTAACACCACTGCCTTCACCCAATCTATCTTCCCAATGTCCTTCAAGGTATTGTTCAATGCATGAACACACCATGGGGTCCAAAAAATGTGCTTATAAGCACCCTCCACCATCGAGCCGACTAACTTACACACGAGCTGAAAGGGTCACTACCTATACAACATTAGAGGCTCCAACCTCTTCTATGGCATCTTTCATAATTTCAAATCGAAAGTTTGCATCCTTCCTTTTCCCTAAACAATTAATAGCTCTAAGAAAATAAGAGCCAGGTGAACTTGTGACAATAATATTGATGAGTGGTCGATGTTTGATATCGGTCCACCCATCCATGATGATGGAGCTTCCATCCCTTATCCAAGTTTGTCTCATATTTTCCATGAACACACTCACCTTGGAATATTCTCTATCAAGGATGGTGATGCATAGCTTATGTTCTCCAGGTGGAACAAATGAGCGATCAATAGCTATTATATCTTTGAACATTTGTTTAAAATATGGTGAACATGCCACATGAAATGGTATGTCATGAGCATAAAAAAACTTAGCAATAGAGGAATCAACCACATCTCGTGATTGTATGTTAAACATATCTGCAACAATAGTAGTTCTTTTCTTTCCCCTCGTAGAAGTTGAATCCTCTCCCCCATGAAATCCAACATCCACGGATCCAGTAGGCAATGACACTCTACGTTGTGAGCTCTCCAATGGAATTCCTTTCTTTCTTGCCTTCCCCTCCATATGTGATCTAGTTGCCTCAATCTTCTCGGCAAAAGTTATTTTTTCACAACCTTTCACCCCTTGACCACCTATCCACAAAAGATGAAAATAAACTCTTGTATAAGTGCCCCTATATTCTTTTTTTGCACAAATGGCAATGCCATACTCTACTCCCCCCCAAATTCTTTTCTTATCCTTGTCAACTCATGTTGCAAATTGTAATAGTGGTTTGTTGTAGTTAAATGGGCCTTTTGCATAGGTTTTGAAGGACATTCAAATGTGTTTGAACTTGTTGGCCTTGCTACATTCCCACTCTCTGAAGAACCCCCAGTGGCTGCCATACTTCTACGAGTTCTAGGTCTATTTCTTTCTTGCATTTGAACTTTAACTTGCTCACTATCTCTACTCTCATTGCTGCTCATGATTTTTTTTGGTTAAGAATTTAAAAGAGAGCTGCAAGCTCAAATAATAATTAAAAAAAACTCACAATGCCCTCCCTATGTGTTAAATTTTTTTAAAAAAACTTGAAAAAATGCAAAACAAACTGAAAATACAAATGTAAGATGAAGAATTTACCTCTAATTGTAGTGGGTTTGATGCCCTAGTCTCCTCTTTCAACTACTACTCTTTTCTTGCTACTCTTCAAGACAAGTTTGCAAATGTCAAAATCAGATAGTTTTTTTCTTTTTGGTTGTTTAAATGCATGAATTAGGTTTAGTTGTTGTTTAAAGAGTTGAGGGGTCGTTGTGGGCCCATCCATCCCTTCTTTTAATTTAAAACTGTGTAATTAAAAAAAAAGAAACTACATAGCTGTTGGGCCATAGGGAATGGCTAATCGTCCCCTAACATCCCTTGTTTGTTCTAAGACATTTCCAGAACGTCCCCAACTTTTTGGCACCAAAGGGGACCGGGGGGGGGGGGTGTTCCCTAGATGTTCCCATGTCCTTGAAATGCCCCTTGTAGGAAGCAAGGGTCCTAGGGTAGGGGACGCGTCCCCAGGGAGCACTGATGTGCTTGCTTTTATCGACTCAAGCTCACACAAATACAACGAGGTGGTAAGGTAAAACCATACGACTCAAAACCAAGAGTTCACACAACCATTGACCCCACATATATGTCTTAGTATTAGGTTTTCCAACATTAAATATTTCCCCATGTGCATCCCACACATAAAATATCTAACCCAATTTTACATATAGTTTTACAAGTGGACCCAAATAAATATTTAAGAAGGCTAAACATATCACCTAGGATGCACCACAAACAAATATTTGTTTTACATAATTAAAATAATCCAATGTTATGCAATTAAAATATTTATTTTACATAATTAAAATAAATCTTATTGCTTCGCTTACCTTCAACAACTCCAATTTTGAGAATGTCCTGAATATGCCTTGTGACATATGGTAGTTGGTGATTAACGTTTGGATCTCTTTTGCCTTGACATACAGCTGTCTGATCTAATCAATTTTGGTGCCAATATTTTTGTAGCATAAGGTTGAGGGAATGGATAGCACAAGGTTTTGAAAAGATGAGTGAATAACGGTCCTCAACTGATAAACTAGTTGCTCTACAATTTTTGGTGTTGTTTGTTATGACTTGGACAATGTTTCAAGGCCTCACTTTCCCATTGGTTGTATGGAGAATGTTAGCAATAAATGCACCATCTTTCACCTCCCCTTCACAATCTACTGCTCTCAAAAACATTGCCACCTTAGGGGTCATGGTAATAATATTGATTGATGGACGATTTCCTGCATCCTTCCATCAATCAAAAACAATGGACACCCCTGTTTCAGCCCATGAATCCCTTATGGGCTTCAATGAATCCTCTACGAACTTCACCTCTTTTTTTAATAACGTGCTACGTACTTTGTTAAAACCTGAGCCCTTGTACCCTTTTGGAGCCTCATTAATTGCTTTCACCATTTGTTTAATTAGAATAGAGACATCATGTTATGTGTTGATTGGCAATCTCACAAGACTTGTTATGAAATGCCATTTTCAATGAACCCTTTGATCTCTTATGTGTTAAGGTCGTGGGTTGTTTTTGAAGTGTGGCTTAAAATGGGTGGCTCTCTATGGGTTGAAGATTAGAAGGTGTTGGAGGGGGCTTCCTTCTTCAAGATCCTTTCTTTAATAAAGGATGATTTGATTTGTGGCCTATTGCTTGATTTGCTTTTTCCTACTCATTAATATATGTTATGATTTGTGCTTCTCGAATGGGTACACCATTTTTTTTTGGGCAAGCTTTGATGCCTACTCTAAGGATGTAGCACAATTGGAATTTCAACTAAATGTATGAGCTTGAATGCTTGATACCACACCCACTACAAATTCAAACATAACTCCCACTAGCTAGAAGTTGCTTTATCATATCAACATATTTCCAAAAGAAAGAATTTGGGTCTATTTTGAAGTGGGATTGGTCCATGGAGCCAGAATCACTTGCCATTGTAATCCCTACGACAAGAAGTTAAATAAACAACACATTCAAAGAATCAAAATAAATGAAAAAAATAAAAAAAATATACAACTTAACTCATTTAAAAAAAAGTATGTGCTATTGATTCATAGAAGATTATGAAAACAAAACAAGAGAGGCCATTTGTAATAAAAGAAATATAGAAACAAAACCAAAAATGTGAAAAAAATCTCTCTTTTGCAAAAATCTTCTTCTATGATCTCCTTGGCAACAAATGGGACCTTGTAAATGTGTTGGAATAGCAAACCAACCACTTTGGAATCTTCACCGATTGATCTTCAACTCTATTTGTGCAATGATTGATCTTCAACTCTATTTGTGCAATGGAAACCAAGAATGAAAGTTCAACAAGGAAGAATGATATGTTTGTTTTGCATTCAAAATAAGGGAAATGAATTTGTCTTTGTCTTCAAAATGTCTTGGAATCCACATTTTAGGATTAGGGGGGCGTTTTTGGGCATGTGGTCAAAGTCAAATGCCTAAATAGAAAAAAGTTTAAAAATGCTGAAATTGCTTTGACAGGACCTAGTAGGTGTGAAAAATGGTTAAGTTAGCCTGGGGTTTGCTTGGCTTTGTCTTAGATAGACCTATAGGGCTAGGATGATACCTTGGACAACCCCTAGTGTGGAATGAACCCAAAACCATATCCGAGCCAGACCAGAGTTGAATAGGTAGACCCTAGGGGCCTAACCGGTAACACAAGTTTATATAATAAATAATGGCATTATAAATCATGTTGTTTGGTTCTCTTAGTGTTTTGTCTTAGCATCTCCAAACTAGGCCCTTGTTCCCCTCCTCTCGAAAATCTGTCCCCCTATTAGGAAACTTTGTGGAACATAGATTTATTAGGCGTTCGTGCTTGGTGGATGGGGAACCCAAGCTAATGGGTACTTGTATGAGGCTATCAACAAGGCCAAGGAGGCCATCCAAAATTGTTACAAGGGATATAGAAGAAAATTTGAATCCGTCTAGAATATTATTGATTAGAGGTGGAACAATCAACTCAACCAACCCATTCATGCAGTGACTTAGTATCTCAACCCCAAATTTTTCTTCACAGATGACTTCAGGGATGTAGTTGAGGAGGTTATGGAAGGCCTCACATGTTCATTTAGAGGATGTTGCTTGAGAGGTTGAGGTTAGGGACAAGATTATTGAAGAGTTGCAAAGATTCAAGCTTGTTGAGGTTTGTCTCTTCTCTTTTCCACTAGCTATCCAAGGGCGAACCTCCCAAGCACCAGTTAACAAAAATTCTCAATCTTCACTTCACTTCAATTAATATCTTTGATGTGTGCAATTATTGCCTACTTACAAACTTGTGAATATTTTCTTTGTAGGTGATTGGTGGGAAGATCGAGTAGAAAATCCCATATCTTCAAAAGCTAGCCCTTCGAATTTTGTCCCAACCTTGTAGTGCTTTTGGATGAGCACAATTGAAGCTTATTTGATGCCATTCACATGCAGAAGCACAAGACACAAAAAGCACCTCAATGACTTTGTCTTCATGAAATACAACATTTGCATTCACTCAAAAAAGGTGGAGAGCTTAGGTAGTCAAGAGACAATTGACTTGGATGACATTGATTCATATAGCAATTCAATTACCTCAACGGCCTTGTTTATAGAAGATGAGATTGCTGATTTTGAGAGGCAAGCAGTTGAGGGTGTGGTAGAGGTTGAAGTAGGAGGAATTGGATTGGATGACATCATGGTTGATGATGATGTTGAGCTTGAAGAGTCATTACCTTCTAGATTGAAGAGCAGGACCCCATCGACATCCATCACTTGGATGTATATGGGGAAGATAAAATTTAAAATTATTTTGATTTCATTGAATTGTAATTTGTGATGATGACTTTGAATCATAATGAGATTCATATTATAATATTAGTTCTTGTATTCACATATTGATGTGATATTGTACTTTTTTTTGGTTCAATACTAATAGAAAACATTTCCTCAATATTCTACAAACTTATTTCATATGTTTTACAACTTTATTTTGCGTGAAATTTATGTTTTGAAAGGAATTCAAGTATTTTTTTAATCTGTTGAGTTTTGCCAGTCACGAGTTTTCAAATTATGATCCTAATGATGGATCATAGAGTGTGATCCAAGACATTTCATATTTAAGGTGCTAAAAATCTTCTACACAATTTTTTCCAAAAGTTTTGTTCTCTTCATGGACTGAATTTTTTAATGTTTGTTAACTAAGACAATCCTATCAAGTCATTATACAACAACATGCTAACAGACCATGTTAACAAGCTTCGTGTTGAAATATTATTATATTAATAACTGTTTGTGGCACCTAGATTTCATTTCCATTTTGTGTGGAATATGTGGAAGGGGAAATGGCTTGTTATTATTAAACTATATATTCTTGGATTTTAAAGTTGTGCTTCCAAATCTTAATGACATGCACAATGGTTCAAATTTCTTGGTTATAGATCCAATCTTCTCTGTGTCATTAATCCCAGATTTTTTGTATGCTTCAGCTTATCATCCTGTGTAGGAACCTCTTTAGTAGCCATGTGACCAACTTGCATTAATACAGATAATAAGTGATTTGGGTTGGTTTGACAAAGTTGGAATTTGTGCTTCTATGAATTTTACTTCTACTGAATCCAATATGGGTTGTTGTATTATTGTCACTGAATCTACTTTAGATTTATTTGATATTCCTACTAAAGGTGACACAGATTTCAAAGAACTAATTACTTGTTTGTGATGGAAACTTTCAAAACCAAAAATGATCATCGTGTTATGTATTTTAATAAGTGTCTTCTATGCAAGAACCAGTTTCATATTTTTCAGTGCAAGAAATTTACATTTGGCCAGACCATCATAGCTTGGGTATTTGACATAGTTGCCGGGAGACGCGTCTCCCCCCCTCTGAGACGCGTCTCGGAGACGGAGACGCGTCTCCGGTACTGCACCAGTCCCCTGAGACGTGAAAAACGAACTGGAGACTTTTACGAAGTCTCCCGCCGTCTCCCAAGTCTCCGAACTCGAAAACCGGCGTCTCCCGCGAAGTCTCCCGCATCTCCCACGAAGTTTCCACCGTTTTGAGCTAATAAAACATAAAAATGCGATTTTAAAGGTAAAAGGCTATCATTTCGCATGACTAGGAGACTGCAAAGGCGACGGCGGCACTGAGACTAGAGGCGATGGCGCTGAAGAGTGAACAAGGTAAGTTAATAAATCCGAAAGATTTTTAGGTTAGTGTTCAATAGTTTATTAATTATTTAATAATTTATTTAACCCTGGAGTTGGATGCTAGATATCTCGGAATCTCCTGGCTTCATACTCCCGACTGCACATTTTCAGATTTCTATATATTATTAATTTTTATATTAAAAAAAAATTGACGTCTCCAAGTACCCCCGTCTCCTATTTTCAAAAAAATGCCGTACCGGTACCGGTACCAGTCTCCCGTACCAGTACCAGTACCAGTCTCGCAGCAACTATGGTATTTGACCTCTTCCTTGTGAAAACTGTATATGAAGAGTTGGCTTAAATTTTCCTTGGACATTGAATACTGTTAGCAAGTGGTTCAGTTTGGCATTGCTTAAAGTTTTACTGTCAATCAAAGCACAAGGAAAAAATTTCAAGGGTTGTCACTAGAAGTTCTAGTTTAGATATTTGCAGTTTATATGTGTCATTGATGTAGCAGATTCATTAGTTTATCCAAAGGGTATTATAAAAATATTGGCATTCATACCAGGTGGTAAATTCAATTTCTTTGATATTTTCAACATCCTTTTTGAGGACTAGAATTTGAAAACATAAACTTCTACATTCTAACTTGGATAGTTTAGTATCTGTTTCTATTCATTCTAATATTCACAGAATCTGATATCAAGTACCTGTCATTTATGGGTGCCTTATTGAGTACCTAATATTTCATGCACCCATATGGTGCTAGCGTTTCGTCTACTGAAAAAAATGTGCATTTCATCAAATGGATATTTGAATTTCGTTTTGTTGCTTTTAGCTTGAACCATTTTTTTGTTTATATGATAGAGCGCATTTCTGACAATTCCTTGCTCTTTTAGTTGATTGTGTTTTTGAGTCCCAATTAATTTGGTCATTTGTAGAAATCAATATATCTTTTCTTCAGTTCTCTAAGAAAACACTAAGCTGACCTTCTCTTTGAAGAAGATCCACAACCACATTTATGCAAAACTAACAAAACTCCTTCTAATCTTCATGGTTTTGAATTCAGTTACCATCATTACATTGAAAAGTTATAGGGGCTTGTGTTGCTTGCTCATCCCAAACTTACCTATCTTCTTAATTTACCACTCTATTTCATATGTATGCTCTCTATCAAAATTGCAGACTCTTGTCTTTCAATACAATCTGAAATCATTAAAAATCTCTATGGTTAGTTTTTGGGGAGGCTTCTTGTTGGTTTCCTTAGGCGGCACCTTTTAAGTGGGCATCTCTTTACACAGTTGCTACAGTTGCATCCCTTGTACTTTTACGCACACATTGATGAGAGGCCATTAACATATACTTGTGCATTTAAGGGATTGTGATATTTAGTTGAAATTCATTACTGAACCCCTAAACAAATGGTAGCAATGAAGATAATATACTAAGGTTAGTTATCATCAAGAAAATAGCATGAACATTATGCCTCGCATTGGAAATTGTAAAATCCCCTCCCAATTTAAACCAAGAAGATAAAGTTTACAGTTGCACCCTATTCATTTGGTTGTCATTTTGCTAAACAGTTTGGTTATATCTCATCATTCAAATTTGAGTCTGGATTCACTTGACACTTTACTCGCTTTCCAAATATTATTCACAGGAATATGTAACTCAATGCACAAACCAATCTAACAATAAATCTCATATCTGCTGTAGTTGAATTAAAGACCAATTTTTTATTTGCAATTTCCAACTGTTTACGTGGCCAGCATCAAATGATGTGCATTCATAGATAGTTCATATATATATATATATAACAATTTCAAGATATTGGAATATAACTGAATATTGTCATTCATTTCAGGTGGCAAAATAACAAACAGTTGGCATCTGACAATTTAGCAGTCTGTTGTAATTATGACAGAGTACAAATATAAATAAATACAAGTATCTGACCTTGACAAAAGCAGACCCATCCCTTATTGAGACTCCTTAATATCGCCTAACTCCACGTCCCGCATTGCTCTCTGCTCTTGTATATTCAAACCCCATGTACACCTGCTAAGGACCCCATGTCCTATCAAAAACTTCTAATCGTTCTATTTGCTAGGGCCTCACCCAGGATATCAACTATAGATTTAATTGCTTAGCAATGTAATTGGGAAAGTTGCGATTCCTTGGTAATTTAACTTCGGTGGGCCCAATTCAAATAGCTTTATTTAGTGTCATCATGACCTCCATGACAGCTTCAGGTGATTAGTAATTGCGACTTCAGCAAGAAGTTTTGGTTCTACCTTTATCGACCCTTATTTAATATTGCACGTGTCCTCAATGGACATACAACGAGCCATATATATAATTATTTTTGGTATAAGTGCTAACTTTAATTCAAGGTGACGTCCCCTATGAATTGCATCACTAAAGGCTTGGCGGTTACCTTCAACGAAACTTATTGATTCCTGTAACCTTAACACGTTGCCTTCCTTAGTTTATGGGCTCATTCCTTCCATGTCACTCCAAGACCTGGCGGCTGCTTTCACAATGTATATCGATTCATATAACCTTATTACGGTAGTTTAGAATTTTGAACCAATTTCAAGCAGCCGTGATAACTTTAATGGGACAAAAGTTATAAAGATGGCGGCGCCAGGTAATTTGTCCAAGTTTATTTTTTTTGATATACTTTCTCTATCAGGAGTGTTTGATGTCCCTTCCCGTCAAGCCACATGGCTGGCATTGAAAATAAAGGGGTTTGTGCTTGAAATATTCCACCCCTGGTTGAGATATTTACTAACAAATCTGCTTGTTTGGTTTTGTATTGGTTTAATGATTGTTTTGAGTTTTTTTTGTGTTTTTGAGAATGTTTGCCAAGCAAGATGCAAATGATATGTATATTCACCTAAGTTACCGGTCCGGGTTCGGGTACGAGAACCCGGTACGTGGGTACGTGAAATTTTTTTTAGGGGTTTGGGTATGTGTGTCTATATATATATATATATATATATATGTATGTATGTATGTATTATATATACAAAAAAATAAGAAAAATATACAGAATTGTAATACTAAATCATTTCATAGTATGATACTTGATCATTGATCAATGCCAAATGCCAATTGATAGTTGAAAAATATTCAAATACGCCATATCAATGATATCATATACGTCTATGTTCACGATTCCAATGGAATTATGGAAATCATCACAATTACTGAATTACAAAATGTAGTTCATGAAAGTTGAAACATGATTCAATGTTCATCAATCATCAAAAGGATTATCAAAAAAATCATCGTGACTTGGATTTTCAGCGGCTTCAACTTCAAGATCATCATCATTTGAACCCAAAGCGGTTCCACTTCTAGCATCATGTAGTATGTCATGATCATCATTATCATCCACATCATCCATAGTGGCTCTAGCAAGATCCTGAATGGTTGCATCCAAGTCAACAGACTCGGGTGCTACATCCCAAAGTTGCGCTGCCCCCTCCTTGTATTGAGGATCCTTACGTGACAAAAGACACAAATTGGAACGAATATACACCAAGTCTTCAACTCTTTTTGCAGCCAACGGGTTACGCTTCACTGAGTGGATAAAGGAGTATGTACTTCAATTCCGTTCTGCGGCAAAAGAGCTTGGAACCTAGAGAGAAAACCAACAAAATAAAAAATAAAAAATGCAAGATAAATTCAAGAATGTTAAGTGTTAAATTCTACAATACAAGTGGCAAAAAAAAATAAAAAATTGTTAGAGGATCTTGATTGCAAGAGGTTGGAGGTACATATAATCTTGACCATGGAGGTACCACCATGATTGTGTATTGGTTTTTGACAACAGAAGGGGTAAAATTTTTTCCTGAGATAAACATTCCAAATTCTTTCATAACACTTATCTGCACTTCTGGATCAATGAAGAGTCTATTAAATGCCCTCTAGCAACTTCAAGATCTCTATATGGCGGTATTCTCCCTAGGATAGAAAGTACTTCTATGGTATAGTACCTTGGAGATAGGGCATATGCAAGGAGGTGCAATGGTGTTGTCATCTTGTTCGAACGGTGAAGAACAATTGCTTCCACCCTTTTGTAAAAGGTGTCTTCAGGATCATTCTCTCTCTTTTGTATTTCAATTTTTATTTTCTCCAACATTGTGTCCATGCTATCATAGACATCCCCAAAGCATGGTTCATCTATATCAAAAAACCGAAGCATAGACATGATAGGTTCGGTGAACTCCAATACATAATTCACACGATCCCACCAATCGTCATCCAAGATCAATGCCTTGACCTTTTGGGCCCTCTTTGAATTTGATTGCTTCCATATACCCCAATGGTTGCTAATAACCGTTTGATTCAATGCCTCTTTCACCTTCACAAGTTGTCTCAGAACAATTGTGTGAGATGCAAATTGGGTCTCAGCAACCTAAGAACATGTTAATAGTAAGTTAATAACACATTTAAAATATGTAAATTACTAAATAAGTAAAAAATATATATTTTATTCAATTATGTAAAACATGACATAAATGAAACTAAATAAATTAAATTTACCTTCGACAATTTCAATCTTGAAAAATCTCTAAAAATTGCTTGTGACATATGGTGGTTTGTCACAAACATCTAGATTTCCTCGGCCTCCTGGTATATTTCTTTCACCTACTCTATCTCGTTGCCAATTGCTTGCATCACCAAATTGAGGGATTGTACGGTGCAAGGTGTCCAAAAGATGTGCTCATATCTAGCCTCTACCAAAGCACTGCAGCCTTGCAAACTTTTGCATTGTCCATAATTACTTGGACAACATTTTCATTACCCACCATGTCTATGGAGTCAATGAGAATCCTGGAAATGAACTCTGCATCTTTCACTTCCCCTTCACAGTCAACCGCCCTCAAAAACATTGCCCCCTTGGGGGACACTGCAATAACATTGACCAATGGACGGTTTTTACAATCTTTCCATCCATCGGAAACAATAGATACACCTGTTTCAATCCAAGAATCTCTAATTGGTTTTAGTTGGGCCTTTATAGATTTCTTCTCTTTTTGCAATAAGGTGGTACGCACCTTTTCATACCCAGGACTTGTGAAGCCAGGAGGTGCACTATTTATTGTTGACACCATGTCCCGTCAATATGGTGATCTCACCAAGTTGAATGGAAGACCATTGGCATAGAGGTAACGTGCAATTTTTTCTTCAGCAATATCTCTTGCCTCCATTTTAAGTGCCCTCTCCAATGGATCTCTCTTGCGGGTGGTGATTTTTTGTTCATCTTCATCTTCCTCTTCCATAGAGGGCATAGACAAGAAGGGGTGTCTGGAGGCCCTAACTGTCTGAGAGGGTAATGTTGGTGTTTTTTTCTTTTCAGAAGTATAACCACTTTGTTTTCCTTTTGCAGTCAATTTGTCAGCATCTTCTTGTTCTTTTATAAATCCTACTATTTGTACAACAGGCAACCCCTTCTTATTTGGGCCCTCACACATATTAATCCTTTTACCACTAGGGCCCATAAAATGAAGTTTCACTCAGTAATAGGAGCTATTATATTGTGCATTGCAAAAATTACACTTCTAAACAAACCCCTCATGTCCAGGAAGTTGTGAAATTGTTGTGGTATGTCTCCATAAAGGAGATGCTTTATCAATTATGAATTTTTGACTTCCCTACCCACCCACTGAACTTTGACTATTGGCCATTGTTGTAATCTATGAAAAAAATGAAAAAAAAAACATACTTGAAAAACTTCTTCACAAACTTCATAAAATCCATCAAAAATTTGAAAAAATTCATCAAAAGACTAAAGAATAGGGTTTAAATGCATACCTTAAACACTTAAATCTCCTTTGTGGAAGCTATTTGGCAGTCCACAATCGATCTCCTTCGTATACAATCACCTCTCTTCAAAATGCGAAGATGGAGAGAAAATATGGTGAGAGCAAAATGTGAGGTAAAAATGATATGTTTGAGTGTTAAAAGGCCTCATATTGCGCCGTTTTAGGGTTAGGAGAAAAAATAATAAGAAAAAAAATGTATTTTATAAGTGGTTGGGCCCACTTTTTAAGTCCTAGGCCGTGGGTTCTCCCGGGTTCGCCTGGGTTCATGGCTGATTTGCCCTTTTCCGCGTACCATGTGGCTGGGTTCATGCTGGGTGTGCATAGGGTGTGCGCCCAACATTGTGAGTTTGTCCTGGTGTGCGGGTGCACCTGGGTGAACCCACAGTGCTGGGTGCGCACCTTGTGCTTGCCCAGCGCATACCCACAGGTGAACCCGAACCGGGTTCGAGGCTTGTGGGTACGAACCCTCTAATACAGATATTCACAAATGCAAGAAGATAGATAAGCAAATACAATTCACATTTTCAAATCAGATATATTTATGAAGCTTTTACAAGATTATACATACCCGAATAGCCATAACCAAATGATTTGCAAAATCTGGAAATGTATTACAGCAGACTGGTAAACCCTTAACATGGATGCCTAGCATGAAATATTGAATTCTCTACCTTGAATCTGCTGTTGAATGGAAGCAATACACTGGCCACCCCCAATGAAGGAATTAAAATGCACAAGACTAAGGCGTTTTAGCCAAGAATTCAAATGCCTCCCTCAAGAGACTGTATGGTCCAGCAGTTTCAGATTTGTACGGCCTCGAAAAGGGAATGGTACAGCCCAGATAGGTTTCAAACAGCAATAAAGTCTTCTATCAGCTGGTATACTTATGATCATAAACACTATTCTTCATAAACCCTTGAAATAATCTTCACAATTTGCACAATGTGACTTCTGATGCAAAGCCATCTGTCAATTGCAACGTTTGGGTGATATTTCACAGTTGTGGGATGCACAATCCAAGATATATCACGTTCTCCAAGACTGATTTGCAGAAAAACCCTTGGTTTCACCTCCAAATGCCAAAGCAACAAAAGCCAAGTGTTGAAAGAATGTTCAAGAATAATTTCATTTGCTTTTTGATGCCTTTTATACTCCTTTTCCAAATGACATAATTTCCCATGTAGATATAATCATTAAATATAATATAACTTATTTGCTTTTGTCAGTTTATATTATTCCTCAAGTGGGCACCCATAACTAGCACTTAAATAATTTGACTTTATAACATTAAATAACCCTCTTTAAAATAAAGGCAATAAAAATCATTTAATGTTCACCTTTATAATTAATTATTATTAAAGTATTACTTTAATAATAATTAAAACATGTAAACTCGATTAATAATCAACATTTATTAATTCTGACTTCACCATTGGCTAGCCCATTGCTCACTCTGCCCAATTGGATGCCTTACTATAATTAGTAAGGTTGGCCTCTATCACCCAATTGACTTACTGTAAATAGTAAGTGTTTAAAAATGGAGCCAAAAAAACTTGAATAACATAGCCTTTGAATATGCCAAGGGATTGGAGAGATTAACACCGCAAACTGCCATTTGAAGAACTCATTAATACCCACAAATGGCCCTCTAATCACCATTATTAGCCTACGAGGACCTAATGATAGGCTAATCCTCCAATTTCTGATGCTCGCCAAAATGGGGACATTATAGTGCTAGCTGCTAAGGAGTCAACACTTCTTCAATGCTGGCGCAAACTTTTTCTAATGTGGAGCTGATGTTCACACAAACTCAACCTTATTCCAGATAATAATGATATTTAGCAATTTCAAAACATGAGCCTGTAAAAGTTCTGATATATATAGATTCCTAACTACAAAGGCCAATCATTAAATAAATTGTCTGAATCGCCCAGGATGGTATCAACCCTTCAACACTAAAATCTTAATACTGTACTCATTCCGAGGCATAGCAATAATTAATTCATTAAATGTATCTGAACACATTTATTCAGAAAACCTTCAATTGGATATCCAATGAAACCCTGAATTTTTTTTTTATGATAGATTCCACAATTTTCCCAAAAATCAATCAATTCAACAATTAAACACCATGTGAGTCCTGCAATGAACTCTCCTGTTAATGGATTTGGGTTTTTGTCTGATCCATTGAACTCGAGGGTTTAGTCCTCAAGTTTCCAGAAAGCCAAGCTCTCCAAATTCCCTATAGTAATTTTTTCCAAAAAGATACAATTAATTCCTTTTTCCACCTTTTTATAGTCCACCACCTTTTTAATGTTTGAATATTAAATATTTTGCCAATGCAAAGTAATTTTATTTAATATTTGAGCATATTATTTAATAAAGTCACTTTAATGGTTAATTAATTAATTAAATATAAATGCCCATTAAATATTATTTTAGGACAATTTAATATTTAATTAATTGTCTTGGTGTGACTATTCAGAAATCGGGGACATTATAGAAATCGAGGGTGTGAAAAATCAGGTAACGTCCACTCTAATACAAACTGTTCCTCCTTGGAAGCACCCGCTTACACATTTGGAGTCTGTTTTGTTGGGAAGGTTATAGCGCTTTAACTTTCACCCATAAGTCAAAAAGAGTTTGATTTTGGTAGGTGTAAGTACAATATGTTTAGGTCTTTTGATTTGGTTACATTCCATACTTTGGACTTAGAGAAAAGTTAGGGGATTGGAGAGAAATAATTTGAAATTGTACACACAGAAAATCATGTTTCTCTTCTATTTACTAAAGCATATTCAAAAGTTGGTAATGAGTAAATACCAATGTCAAAGAGATATGCATGCATTGGTATGTTTTGTAAAATTTGTCTTCATAACAAATTGATGCAAGTCGAATTCTTTCTTATTCAATATTGTTGTTACATTATGACTTCTAGCCTTATTTTTGTTACACTAAGACTTCTAGTCTTACTATTGTTACACTATGACTTCTAGTCTTATCTTGTGGTTTCACTTGGTTTGTGAACTTGATGCTAGTTTTTAATATAATAGGAAACCTGTTGGAATAGACATTACAATGGTGTAAACTGAAAGAAATTGTGGTGCTGGTAAGTTTTAAAAACTTGTATGCTTAGCCTAAAATTGCTATGATTTTTGGGGCATAACAGTACAACACCTTTTTTTTGTGTAATAGGATTATTTGTTGCTTTCTGTGAGTGAGAAGATCTCTTTTGTAAGGGAAAGATTTTGAGTTAAGAATATTTTGGAAATAGTCTTTTGTCCTTGGTTTTTGCTGAAGGTTTGTGAGTCCTTTCCTTATTTTGAAATGGTGCTTCGTGAAAGGGCAATCTCCTAAAACTTATGGTTACAGCTTCATGAAGTATTATGGTCTCTCTTTCTATTTACTGTTTCTTAACCTACCATTTGTTGCTTTAGATGAGGCTTCTTAATTCAAACAAAATACAAGCTCTTTGCTACATTGCCATTTCAGACAAAATATTTCAAATTTTTAGCTGGCCTTATGCCTTAATCCAGTGAGTCTAATGCAAAGGATTTGAGCTTCGATTTCCTCCATTTCACATTATAGTGCATATTTTTTTGACATGGTCACTCTCAATTTCTAGTAGATGATGGGTTTTTGGAAATTGTCATTTGTTTAGCTATTTTTAATTTTTTGCTTATAGGCTTCTATGTAACACACTTTGCAGACTTTTAACAGTTATCAATTCTTTGAAAGTGTTACTCTACACTTGCCTTGAGTCTTTGGGGTTTTGATGGGTTCCAACTACCTAATGTTCTTGAGGGCTGTTCTATCTAATCATGCTTTATTGTTGTTAATGTTCATGGTTATTTTTTATTTGGTGATGTTTTTAGTATCCTTTACCCTTCCTTTTGTGCTACAGCATCAGTTTCCAGCATTCTGAAAAATAAAGTAACAAGACTAGATCCACACTTGACATGCATTTTTGAGCTGATAAAAGAATCCTTTTTGATTCACATTGTTATGGGTACCCTCCATTACCATTACACCACCACCACTTGAACAATAAAAATTGAAATTTACTATTCATGGAGATAAGCAAACAAATTTGGTTGTTCACTAGTTTATACAATAGAATGTACATGTTTTATAAAGTCTCTTGTATGTTCCTCTATTTCATTATTTGATTTCCAAATTTTATACACATTTAGTGCTTTTTGTCTTCATTATATTTGTAAATGAAATATTCTCTTGTTAGCTTTTTGTTATAGAAAATTCTTTGTAGAGAGGATAATGTTTTGTCCAACAAAAGATTTGTTTTTTTTAATATTTCAAGATTACATTTCCTTGGTATTACCATGATATGGCAGGACAAAATGCCACAATCATTTTGACACGGTTTAGGATAATTTTTGTTGCTCTATTTTATTATTTTATCTCTAAATTGGAGATGTCTTAACTCTTAAGTGCTCTGCTGTCTTCTCTTTGTGAAATTTGTAAATGAAATATTTTCCTGTTAACTCTTCCTATTTATTAGTAGACATTAGTAAGTACTTTGTCTTGGTTTCATTTCGGCCTTTTGTTGCTTTTTGTGTGATACTTTTGAAGTTGGGGAACTGATAGTTGTGTTGAAATTTCAGGGAAAGTGCAAAGATTGCAGGTGGAACGCTTGATATGGACCCAGTGCGAAGCAACCAAGGCATTCTTACTATATCTTCAAATTTCCAGGTGATCTTGTTGTTATGGATGATTCTTTATTGAGAGGAATGTGTTTTTCCAATTAGATAATCTCTTTTCTTGCTTTATATTTTCAAGATTACGGTACCTTGGTAGGATATTGTTGAGTGGATGTTTCAATGAAAAATGTGGTTTCTTAAAATGGGTATTGCATCATATGTAGGGAAAGAAAAAATTATTTAAACATGGCTTGGTGAAATTTGTTTTATTAACTTTGTTGGTTGATTCTAGGTTTAATGAAATGTTGATTAATTTTAAGGATGTTTATCTTTGGAATTACCTCAAAGTATTGACAGTTGATTCATGATTGAAGGATATTTGTTTTCATCATCTTCTTGAAGAAAAAATGGTTGAAATGATAGTGATATGGCCCATACTTATATTGAGACTTGCTAATTCAATGGTGTTCAAGGTTTGATAACCAACAAACACATTCATGATCAAATTTAACTCTGAACAAACATTATCTGAACTGTTGAAAATTTTGAAAATTGAAATGCATTTTAAAATTTGTATTCTTTTTCTTATTTTTTAAGTTTTGTCTATTGTATGATTGTTTTTAGCTTCTATTCCTGCTTTGGTCAAATAGCATAGGTGAGCTATAAACCATGTATTCATGTGCTCATTTTCAGTATGGTTGCTATTTTGTACATGAAGCACTCTATTAGTTTACTTGCAAAAATATTTAAATTGCTTGCATATTTTTTTCTGGATGTTATAAAAGCAAGCACAATACACCTGCTTCTTAAGTTTGAACTTGATTCCCACATATGTTTAAGTTAATTTGGGCATAGAATGAGGGCTTCATGGATTGTAGGAATATATTCCCTATTTATTTTGCATGCTTCACAATATCAATGAAAGGTTTTAAGTCTAGGCTGCAAGAAAATAAAGTCATTAATGTAACTATTTCTCTGTATAAGAACTTCTAAGAGCTGAGAGTCTCTCCAGCTCAACCTTGCTGTTTGCTCTGGCCAGAAAGCTTCTGGAGCTATACAAGGAGATATCCAGATTATCAACCTTTTCTATCCCCAGACATGTGATGCAGTCTCCACTTGGGGTCAGTATACAATGGAAAGCACTGGATATCAGGGACAAGTGTGTTGAAAGGATTACTTCAACCCTTAATGTTTTGGGGTTCTCTTTAATTAACTATGTTCCAAGTGGAGGAAGGTGTAGTCGAACAATCATGAAAATTTCTATATTCATAGTTTATATTTTGAATCATTAGGCAAGGAATACTACTTTGACACTAAGGAACAAAACCAAAATACATGATAAGTTTAACGATGCCGATTTTGATCTCAGGAAGCTAGTTGGAAGGAAAGTAATTTTGATTGACATATTAGAGATTTTGGAGATTATTTGTTTTCTAAAACATTTAGACGTTTGAGAACTAATTCTTTATGGTTGGACATGTAAATTCTCGTTGGTATTGATTTTTTTTCTTTCCTTATTTGCTATCTTTGCTATCTGAAGTGTTTTACAGATTAGGTGAACATTTTCTCCAGCACTGTTTTCACCAGTTTTACACTTGTAAGCCTTGTTCTGGTTGATGATGTATTACTCTTTCCCATTTATCAATATATTTGACCCTTTTTCAAAATGAAACTAGGTATATTCAAGGTTACCAGGAAACAATGAATTTCTGAGGACCCTGGGAGGGAAATAACATGGAAACATATGTCAAAAAATTGTAAATATCAACTTCCCTAAAAAGAAAACATAAACATGTTATTCATTTAAATTTAAAAGTAGATTGAGATGATTTTAGACCTTTGAAATTAAAACATAGGTCACAATCTGAAAATACAAATCAAGATCTAACATTGTTTCACATTCTAGAAAACCAGAGACTAGAACAAATTAACTGGATCATATCGCTCACCTCTGATCGTATACAGTTACACTATCCTAATGATCATTAGAATTGCTGTTGGTGCCCAGGAGAAGGCAAGTTTGAGTGGGGATGGGGTACTAGTTTAGTTTACAGTTCTACGTTTTGTTTCTGTTTTCTTTCTATGTTCCACGCCTTGTCGGGGACAGGGACGGGGGGACGGCAGGGGACGCGTTTCTGGGACGTTTCCTAAGGGGCAATTTTTAGGGGACGGCAGGGGACGGCGACATACAAAATACATATATATATATATGATTTTTTCAAAATTTATTAGTATATTAGAGAGAGAGAGAGAGGGAAAGAGATAGATATTTCAATAAATTAATAATTGATAACAACAATATCAATATGTAAGTAAATCACGAGAGTAGTACTATAACAGCATAAGAAATGTCATTAAAGCATTATAAAATTTATCACAGCAGTATAAAACATCAATAAAACCATGATTTATCAATATCCAAATGTCTCAAACATGTATCCAAAAGTCTCAAAGTTCAAACATGAAAATGAAAAGATTAAAAAAATCAAAATTTTAAAGTTTTTTAAATTTTTAACAGTTTTGCCTACAGGGGACGGCTAGCTGTCCCTGGGACGATTTGGGGACGGCTAGCTGTCCCCAATCTGTACCGGGGACGAGGGGACGTCCCCAAATGACAGGAAACATTTCCTGGCGTTTCCTCTTGATTTTGCTATTTCGGGGACGGCAGGGGGACGTCCCCTTTGCGTCCCCCCGTCCCCGGGACGGCAGGGGACGGGGACAGGGGGTTTTGGGGCAGGGGACGCGTCCCCGTGTAACACAATTTTCTTTTAACTAACTTCTATCAAGGAATGTAGGGCCCCAGAAATGTATACAAAATGTCATGGAGTTTCTGGTCATTTCCGAGATGTTTTGAGCCCATGTTCCTGTTTCAGAAATGTGAAATGTTGAAATCTGATCTCTTTTCCTGCAACTTGGGGGTTAGTCAACAGAATTGCATGTTGAGTCATTAGCCAGGTGTTTATGTGAAAGGGGGACAAGGTGATGTGCACATGGCATGGCATTCTTGTAATTTTGTGAATAGTCAGTTGATACAATATATTTGTCTTATCCATGTCGAACTGAACAACTAATGGAGTTACATATTGTTCTCTGTATCTCCTTATAATTCTCTGTCATACACTTGTAGGAATTACTTCCCAACAAATGCTTAATTATGAACGTATAATTTGTAAAGGGAAAAATTAACTTGTTGGCATTCCCCGCAAGGAGCAGTTAAAAGTCCTGTATCCAAAGTAGCTCTGAGTGGCTATCTGATGTCATGTCATCTTTCTAGCTCAGCAAATGTAAAGACACTAAGACTCATGTGATAATTTTAGGTGGAATCATTACACATTTAGTAAATCAAGAAATATGGATTCTAATTGAAATGAAGAGAAGACAATGGAGAAATAACTGTCTCTGCACTTTCTTTACGCTTGTTCAGTTGTTGAAATAATATTCATATTACAACCTCATCTTACTTTATTTTTATTTTTTCAAAGCAAGTATCGTCTAGTTTCTATGGCTTTTCTACAATCATAATTTTTTTATTTATTATGCTACTGTTGCTAACATTTCACATATTTTAAAAATCTGAATCCAGTTACAAACATTTGTAAGAAAAAAGATTGTATTCATTCTTTTCTTAATTTTAGGCCCAGCCAAGGAGACTACGTGGTCCTGTACCTAATACCCAACAATCTGCAAGCTCACTGGTTTTCCGTCCCGATGCAGTTCTCCTGTTGCTCAGAAAAGCTTACAAGGATAGTCACCTTGGAAATGTTTGCCGATCAGTATGGATAAGCAGTTTTATTTTTTGTCTTTCTATTTCTTTTTTTGCAATATTGTTGATCCTGTTTCACATTAATTTCTCAATGTAGTGTCTATTCACTGTAATGTCTAAGGTCATTGACAATCTATCAGGTTGCTAGACTATTACGAAAACTTACATCACCTGGATGTGCACCGGAAGTGTCATCGCCTCTTACTGAGTCAATGCCATTGTCTGGATCTGAGGATGTGACAGCTAAAGTAGAAGTGGTTGGTCAAACTCCAATAACAGACTATTCACATCTGTTTGGTGAAGAATTTAAAATCTTTGAGGAGGACATGTATGATGTAAATATCTCAAATGTGTTAGATGTTGCTGCTGTAGAAGAGGGACTACTTCACATTCTTTATGCTTGTTCCTCACAGGTTTGTGCATCTTTCCTATAAATAAAACATTATGATTAGTGGTCAAATTTGACTTATTAATCAGTTGCAGATTATAGTTAGTGCACTGTTGATCCTTGGATAAAATTTTCAAGCTAAGAATTTTAAAAGATGGCTTGCATTGTTTGGAATTTACTCAGTTGATGTTAATATTTAGTAATTTTCCTGAACATAGGGTCTTCTTAGCTGGGTGTGTCTCTGTTGTAAATTATACACTTTTTATGTCTTATTGACCTTTTTTTGGTCAATGTAGACATACATATAGTTTATTTCTCTCTTTCACTGTTAAGTTACTGTTTTTGACAATCCATAGTTACTCTAGTGTCATGATTTCTTTGATGGCTAAGCAAACTAACCTGTCATCTTTAAAATATTTCAGCCAATTATATGTCGCAGGTTGGGTGACACTAAGACAGACCTTCTGCCTGCATTGCCATTGATACAAGCAATGCTTCCAGGTATGAAAATTTGATCATGCTTATGTGTTCAATATTTTCCTATCATGATACTTCAAGTGTTGGCCTTTCTGAAAGTTGGATAACAAGCTTGAAAGGTAATGCTTGCAGCCCTTCGTCCTGCTGTTGGAAGTACCTCTAATTCAGATCAAGTAGACGAGACTTTCTGGCAGTGGCAAAATCCTTTGGTGCAGCATTCTCTAACACAGGTCAGAAACAATAATCCATGTAGTTGTTATTGTAAACTTCTTAAAATTATGAAAGTCAAATTAATAGGAAATAAAAAAGTGGATATTTTTCAATAAACACATAAAGTCCAATTAACTTTTCTATGAATGTTTTCATTGGCCAGATCGCAGCGGTTTCATCCTCATCATCGTATCAGCCTCTACTTGATGCCTGTGCAGGCTATTTATCGTCCTATTCACCTGCACATGTTTGTACATTCACTCTTCTTATCCTAAAATCTCATGAATGCTTTTTAGCTTGTATTTTTATATTCTTTTAAACTGAAATAGAAATAAAATTTAAATTAAAATACAACACAAATCTGCAAATGAAGTGATTTCTATTGATCATATCAGTACTAGATATAATCAAGTGAACTGTAATAGGGTTCTCCATTAAAATACTTTGTTGAAACTGTTGATATCAAAACAGGTTATGGACGCTATGATGAACCACTTCAACATAAATTTATCATGAATGGCCCTTTAATCTTGTGGTTCTTTGGAAAGAAAATTCTAATCATAAGTTATCTTGACTGCTGTAAAAAGTATCTTCTTAAGCAACTGTTTACTGTTAAAAACTAGAGTTGTGGATGGTGAAAATTGAAAGCATAGTGCTGCTGGTGACTTGGAACTTAAGATTTGACTATAAATGCTAGGAAGGAATCACAACCTTGGAAAGTTCTTGTTAGTCAACCTTGAAATACATGCTTAAAATCAATTTATAGCCACACTCACAAGCTTCCAAAGATCCGAACAGAAGACCTTTGATAAAAATAGCTTAGAAGTTAAAGAGGTAGGCTAGATAATTTCTATAAATATGTATGGGTGCTCTTGTATCCCTCAAAGCGTTTGGCTAAATTGAGCAGAGGAGCAGTAAGATCATAGATCTAAAGCAACAGTCTCTTTTATCCCATCCAGTCACCTATAGTGGTGTTTTTATGGCTTCAAAAGAAGCATAGATTCTGGAATGTACAACACAAATCTGTTTTGTTGAAATCAAGATGTGTACAACACAAATCCGTTTTGATGTCTACAAAGAAAGATGATGTCCTTTTTTATTTGGGACACATCCCTTAAAAAATAACCCCTAGGTGACTTCTTGCCTCCCCTTTCCAGGGCAACTCTCATAAAATTGAGGGACTTGTTTGATATAGAATGGGAAATCCAACAAACTCAAAAAGAATAAATGTTAAAGAAAAGGCCTTACAAAATAAAAAATACAAAATCATAATAATCTAAAGCTTAATATATTTCAAATGTAAATATTAGATAAATATAGGCTAAACATGATTGTTTAAATTGTAGAGTGCAATGTTGTGAGAAGTGGCAAACATCAGAGCAATAGTGAAGATCAATGGAAGCAAGGAGGGAAATAGTAGAAGGAATTCTCTTCTTGGAAAATCCATCTCTAGGGATGTAAGGTCTAGGATGTTGGAAATGTGTTGTATACTTTGCATCTTTTACACCTGTTATAGACTGTACACCTTGCCACAATGGTGAGGTTTGGGGGATGTCCTTGGTTGGGGGTTATGGGAGGTAGCAACCCCCCATGAGGGGTTTCAAGGATGAAAATTTTGGGCCCACATAGGTGGTTTTTAGGCCCATGTTTTTATAACCATTGTATTGTAATATTGTTTAGTAGTTTCCTAAACCATTGTATCTATAAATATTCACACATGGAACATGGTTAAGCACAAAAGTTAAATGTCTTTTTGTTTTGTGAATGGTTGAGTTAATAGAGTAAGTGGGTGCTATTTTTGTTGACTTTTTTCCCAAGGGGGTTTCCTAGGGCAAATTTGCGTGTTATAATATGAGTGTGCTATTACATTCTTTCTATCATAGTTTGCAAACTTGGACTCGGCAGCCCAAAAATATGACTCGGACTCGGGACAAACTTGGCAAGGACTCGGCAAAAAATAAAACCGTAGTTTTACAAAAAAACAAGAACAAATTAATGCATTTAGAGAACATAAGAGCTTAATTTGATTATCAAACACTCATAATTCAAAGATTACACATGTCATATGATCATCAAACACTCAATAATTGAAATTTAATCATTCATAGTCATCAAATACTCATAGTTTCAATGTATAACAATATCATAAGTTTATAAATGTTTACATATAATCATGTCAAAAAGAGGAAAACATTAACAACCACATGTAATCTACATCTTCCTCTTTCCCCTCCCAATGGTACTCAATTTTGGAGGCCTAGAACTAGAAGGTGCCCATGTTGTAGTATCCAAACGAGGACTAGGAGATCGAGCAGGGGAAAAATAATATTCAAATGTGTCTTCGTTGTCCTCCATGGCATCCAATCTTGCTGCTTCTTCTTCGTCTGCTGCTGCTCTTTCTAATTCAACAAGATCCTCATCAGTAAGTAAGACATCAGCCTCATCATTTTGTTCATCAATAGTCCATTCACCATATGGATCAATGTCATCCAAGTCGATGGACTCGTGTGAAACACCCTCCACCTTTCTAGTTTGAAGGTGAAGGTTGTACTGAACAAAAACTAAATCATTTAGGCCTTGCTGAGTCAACCTGTTTCTTTTCTTTGTGTGAATGTTTTCAAATAAACTCCAATTGCGTTCGCACCCAGAAGCGCTGGATGGCTGCGACAAGACACGTATGGCTAGCTTTTGAAGATTTGGTGTGCTAGCACCATAGTTCTCCCACCATAGATCTACACAAACATGTTTAAAAAATATAAGTATTAAGAAATAAGAATAAAGTTAAAAATCTATATGTAAGAATCAAGTTTCTAATTTCATTTTTTACCTGGTTGTTGTTTTCCTCTCCTTTCAATTGCTTGTTGGGAGGAAAAGAGTCTCCCCTCTGCACCCTTGTAGACCTTGAATAGATAAAAGAAAAAGTAAATCAAATATAGAAAATTCATAGATAGTCAAGGCTCAACATTGCAAATTCATAAATAAGATGTAACAAATCTCACCTCCAACTCATCAAGCACCTTATCTCTCAGCTCACTATCAGGCACCATCCTATCAATGCAAGTGACAAGACCTTCCATGACCTCCTCATCCACCTTAAATGTGTCTGAGAAGTAGAACTTCGGATTCAAGAAGTAGGCAAAGGCATGAATCGGCTAGTGGAGTTGGTTTGTCCATCTCCGATCAATGATGCGCCATATGATTTCATATTTATTTTTGTTGCCGCCATAGTAACGTGATATGGCCTCTTTGGCCCTATCCATGGCCTCATAGATGAAACCCATTGGCATGCCATCTCCATCCACCATACGAAGAACCCTCACCGAAGGTTCTGTCACTAAAAATATGAAAACAAATGTTAAATTATAACAAAATTAACCCCTCAAAAAATAAAAAACAGCAAATAGATTATCATGTATAATTTTTTTGTGTGATTTCTACTCGCCCCCATCAACTCCTCTCCATTTTTGATGAATGTCTCATCAAAAACTATGGCAACAATCCTCTCCCCTTTAGCTCTATTGGAAAACGAGGACTCCTTCCAAGCATCGGACACAAACATTTGCTTGAGATGACCACTGGCACCAAGAATGCTTTGCAATGTGAGGAAGTGGCTAGGAAATCGTGTCACTCCAGGTCACACAAGCTCCTTGCCATTTGTGAATTTCCTCATCAAAGCAAGCACCCAAGTATGGTTGTAGATAAATTTTTTAACACTTTTTGCATCTTCAACCACTCTTTTGACCCATGAAATCTTCCCAATGTCCTCTAGCAATAGGTCCAAGCAATGTGCAACACACAAAGACCATGCAATTGTGGGATACCTCTCCATAAGTAGCCTACCTGCAGCTACATATGCAGCTGCATTGTCTGTGATAATTTGGACAACATTATCAACTCCAACCTCTTGGACCACCCCATCTAATAGATTGCATAAAGTCTCAGCATTTTTAACTTCATGGGAGACATCTATTGATTTTAGGAACACCAATCCACCATTTGAGGCCACTAAAAAGTTTAGGAGAGTTCTATTTCGTCCATCAGTCCACCCTTCAGATAAAATGTTGCAACCTTTTCTTCGCCAAAATTTTTTTTGCTCATCAACCACAAGCCTTGTATTCTTTACGGCTTCCTCTAGCAATGGCCCTCTCAAATCTCTAGCCGATGGGGTCTTAAACCCCTTTCCTGCAATTGTAAGGGCATTCACTAAACCTTCCCAATATGGGCTGTTTGCAACATTGAAAGGTAGATTATTGTAGTACCAAAAGTTTGTAGCAACCACCCTAGCTTCATGATGCTTTTCCTTATTCCAACTGGTACCTTCAAGTGAAGGTTGTGCTCCTGGAACATTACGTGGAATAAAATAATTTGGGCTTGATGAAAGACCCAAGCCAGCACTAGCAGTAGAATAGGAACCCTCAGGACTCTCACCAAAAGATGAATGTGGACCACGGACGCTTGGACTTGCAATACCATGGGGCATAGTTGGTGTAGAATGGGATCCACTCATCACTGTTGCTAGGGCATCCTTTGTTTTTTGTCTTTCATCTTTTTTTAGCTCATACTCAGCAAGAAGGGCCTTTATCTCTCTAATCATCTCAGGAGTTGTTTTAGTGCATCCCTCCACATTTTGCCTAGGTATTTTTGCAAGGTGGTATTTTAATCTGTTTATTCCTCCTGCCATCCATTTTTGGCATTCAGTACATGCCACTTCACCTTTTTTGTTTCCTGGTATTCTATACTTTCATGGAGGGTCTTTTCTCATTCCCTTTGGATTTGAAGATGACATTGCTATTTCAAGTTCAACATGGAAAAAGAAAATCAGCAAATAAATGTGATTCAAAGTGTCATTTATTTGCAAAAAAAAAGAATGCAAAACCAACTAGAAATAGTAGGAATTAGGCTATTAAGGAAAATAGAAAATAATTTGGCAGCATTTCCCCTTATTTTTCTTGATTTTGAATGTAAGAAAACAAAAAAAAAGAATTTTTAGATCACTTACCTGGCTCTATTTTGATATTTTTAGCTTGTTCTCCTGGTTTCTTTCAACCTGAAATCAAATTGCAGACTTGAAAACCACACACACTCAAGTTAAAATGAAGTCAAAAGCAAAAAAAAAAGGGTTTTAACCCATTTTGACGCCCAGCCGCGTAGGAGGGTCCTGTGTCGGGACTCTTGAGTCTCGACCCAAGACTCTCCTGGACTTGACTCCCGAGTCCATGGCGAGTCGACTCGGCTCAGCCATGGACTCCCGAGTCCGCTGAGTCTGCAAACTATGCTTTCTATTGCATTTAATTTATTTTAAGCATTGCTTGTCTTGCATAGGATTTTTAGTATTTTTTCCTATGCTCCCTTGAGACACGTCTCTTGCCAAATATGATCTTGTCTCCCATAGGGTATGTTTTGGGGGCTTTCAGATGGGTATGAAATGTCCCCAACCCCTACCCTATTTTTCAAAAAAATCAGAAATGTCCTTCGTATGCACAATTATTTTTAGGGGATTCTTCGGTACATTTGGGGATGGCTAGTTGTCTCGAGGACGACTAAGGGACATCTAGACGTTCCCTAATTGTCTTGGAGATGGCAAGCCATTCTCTAATTTATCTAGGCACATTTTAATTACTTAAAAAAAATATACTTACAACCTTACAATTTTTGTTTGGTTTATGACATGCCCATCAAGATTTACAAAAAATAAATGAAAATCTACAAAATCATGATCTTTATTGCAAGATTGAAAGTGTAGTAATACAAAGGATGATAACACAAACAAAAATAAATTGCACAAATAAAAGAGAGGAGACTCAATTATTGGCAAAAGAAAATATTTGTATTGATGAACTTTAAATGCATTTTGGACTTTAGGTCCTGATCAATAGAGTGTGTGAAAAATTACAAATGAGAGAGAGTGAGTGAAGCTCCTATACATAGGTTTCATTGATGTCCTTTTGAAAGGTCATAACCCAACGAGATGAGTTGGCCCAAATAAAAAATATAAGAAAAAATGTGATATAAAAGGACAAAAATAAAGAAAAAACATTAAAAAGTGAAGGTTACCTCACCTAGGCTGGTCTAGGTGATAAAATACAATAAGAAACATGTCACTGGAGTTCTAGAGGGGATTTGGGAGGGCATATAACATGAGAATATAATTTGTTCTTTACAAGGAAGCTTTGTAAGGAACAAAACTTTTTCCAACACAACAAACGACCAATATGCTTCAAATCATTGTTGTTCAACTTAATGACCATAGGGGCCATAGGAGGACAAATTTTATTAGTCTTAAAGAAATGTTTGAAACAAAGATGGCCTGTCCTCAAAATTAACCTTCATGAAGATGGGGAGGAGAAAATGGAATGGGTAACCTTGAGCATGAAGGTGGTGAACAGATTTGTGCTTAATCTCATGGAATTTTTATTTGCAACTTTCTCAAACCAAGTACCAATTCATATGAGAAAAATATAAAATATTATGACACGTAGAGAAATAACATAATGATTGGTAGAACAAACGGGTATCAGCTTGGAAATGTAGATATGATAATATATTGTATTATTTAAGTTCACATGTATTATATTTTTGTGTGAAAATTGTTTTGTCCTTGATTGCAATTGTTTCTTTTAACTCATTAGCTTCCATTAATGATTGTCGATAAAGCCCAATCTTGGGGAGAAAACTATTTGGCAGCAAGTGAATCTCATGTGTAATGGCTTGCTTTGGAGCTATCACTTAACGCTCTTGGAAAATCTAATGAATTGTTGCAAAACTAAGAAGTTGATACATGCTAGTGGGAAAACTATTTTGCTTCTTTTGGAAAATGAGCAAGATGATGAAATTGTTCAATGTAATACTTCTCATAATGTCTACTAAAAAGAAAACTGAAGAATAAAAGAACCTTTGCAACACTCGATTAGATTTCCAAGAGTCTAAAGTGATACCTCCAAAGCGAGCCGTTAAACATGAGATTCACTTGCTACCAAATAGTTTTCTCCCCAAGATTGGGCTTTATCGGCAATCATTAATGGAAGCTAATGAGTTAAAGAAACAATTGCCAATCAAGGACAAAACAATTTTCACACAAAACCATTTTTTTGAGGAAGTGGGTGGTTGGAGTTAAAGGGAAGATACTGATAAACATTTAGAGGTTTTTGAGAACATCTAGTACTAAATTGTCCTGAAGCATTGAAACCTGGATCCTTGTAGAAGACAATGTTCAAAATGTTAACCTCATAAACTAAAACACAAGTAGTGATTGTGATGTTTTAATAGACAAAAGAATAAGTGTTGAAGAAGAGCTATAAGGTATGAGGAGAACCATTCCAACTACCGAAGGCATCCTCTATTAAATGCTTGTAGAGGAGTCATCGATAAATATTATGGTCACCTTATACTTGCCATTCAAGGAAACAAAAGAAGGGGCATGCATAGATGATGGTAAAGTTACTACCCATGGCTGCCCCTTTCATCTGCCTATATGTTTTTCCATTGAATTCTAAGTAATGTTCCTTAATAACCAACTCTGCAAGGCTAAGGATGAAATTTACCTTGTGAGGAGGGAAAATATTATTGATGAACTTGAGATCTTGAAGCCTTGCATTAGTGGGGATGCTGGGATAAAGACTTTCAACCTCAAAAGTGAAGATAAAAGCTTCAGAAAGAAATTAGAGAGTGCTGAGATCGTGAATGAGTGGATCTGAATCCATCAAGTGGTTCTGTTGATTCTTTAAGATAGGAAATAACTGAAAATGGAGCCAATGGGATGCTTGTTCCAACAATTAACTACAATAGGAGTAGATTGATCTACCAGCTAAGGGAGGCTTGTGAATATTTTGTAGGAGGTAGAACACACAAGCTTTGGTAGAGTTGGGCTTGAATTAAGGGAGGAAGTGGAACTCATCTTTACTAAATAACAGTGTTCCACAGAGTTTCGGGGATAGGGACGGGGGCATGGTAGGGGACGTGTTTCAGAGATGCGGAGACGGGGGTGTCTAAGTTTGGGGACAACGAGGGGACGGCGGCAGGGGGGCAATAGGGTGCTTAAATATATATAGTACTTGAAAAAATAGTTATAAAATGTTGTATAAGTATAAGAATTATACATCTTGGAGACAACTAGGGGTCCCCTAGATGTCTTGAGGACACCCCAGCATCCTTGAAGTCCTAGTGGCGTCTTGGAGACATCGACACTAGTGGTGGGATGGTGGCGCTGATGGTGGGCTAGTTGGGGGATGTCCCCCCCAAGTCCCCAAGTCTCCGAGACGTCCTCGTGTAGGAAACACGAGGTTTTATGGGGGAGACATGTCCCCGTGGAACATTGCTAAATAAGTTATCCTTTTGAGATTTAAGGGATATAGACTTCATTTTAAGGAAGAGACATTCCCAAGAAACAAAAGAGATCTCAACATGAACATTAGAATTAAAGAGTTGTAGGATTTATAAAACATACCACTATGTAATGTCCCCTTCTCAGTCCTAAGCTTTTTAGTGACCATTAGCCTATTTCTGAAGTCCCGTAGGCTATTTGGAGGTGTTTCAAGGGATTCCAAGATTCTTGGAGGATTCTTGCCAACACTTTCAAGGGGTAATTGCAAAGGTTTGCCAAAGTGTTTTCTAGGTTTTCTGAGATCCTTGGTGGGCAGTATTGCTATTTTTAGCACTTACTATTTTTAGCAAGTTCAGCTGCATCTCAGTTTGGGCTAATTTGTTATTTGGACACTATTTTTAGTAGTTTGCTATTTTTAGTAAGTGCTATTTTTGACAATTGGTTCTGGCAATAGTTTAGTGCAGGGTTTCCAGTTCTAGTACTGGTGGCAGTTTTAGTTGTTGAGCTCTGTTATTTTTGGTAGTTCAGTCATCCACCATCTTTGGAGTTCGAAAAAGGCAATATTTTAAGTTAAAAAAGGACCCTCTTTGTACCCCACGCCTAGGATGGCAACTTTAAGTTGTTTTTAAAAAGCGGTCATGAAGTTGAATGCCCAAGTTGGAGACTTTAGCAAGATTAAATTAAAAGATTATTTCTTGAGATGTGTGTCCCATTTGGAGGGAAAAGGAGTTTGAATTTATGGAGCCCTAATTTTGATTTAAATCCCTCTCTTGCTCTCATTTGGATTATGCAATTTGATGATAATGAAGTGTTGCCGCATTGGTTACAGAATCCTTGGGCTTTGAGGACGAAAATCCTCAAGGTTGGCTCTAGTTTCAGAGTTGCAAGACACTCCCTAGCTGGACGTTGATGTGGCTCCATTGTAGGGGTCACCATTGAGCTTATTTGGTGATGGCTTTCCTTTCATTTTCAGTTTTGGATTGTTATAATGTTTTCTAGATATGCCTTTTTGATGTGAGTATTGATTTGCAGCGTTTTTGGAGCTTTTGGAGTGATTTCTTGGAGATTTCAGTTTTTTGGTTGCTCCATTTCTACCCTAGGCCATACCATATGTTTTGCACATGCTGATTGAAGGATTTCCTAACTTTTTGTGGGTATTGTTGCATATGATTTCTCATCTTTGGGCACCCAGTTGTGCAAAAACTCAGATTTTTAGGTGGAGAGATTGATTTTATGGAGCTGGTCACCACTCTAGCTGGGCCGTACATTTTGGATGGATAGTGTTTTGCTGATGTTGTTTCTGTTCACTCACGTTAGGTTGCAAACCTTGCCTTCATATTGACGCCTAGGCTTCACTAGGCCTTGGTTGACAATACTATGGTGCTTGGGGTTGTTTTGGAGTGCTTGGAATGAAGTTGTGATCATCTTGTAGCTTGCTGGTTGGTGTTTCAGATTGCCGCCCCTTCTTTATCAGACCTGTAGCAGAAGTGTTTCAGACCTCATACAGTCCTTTGGGGGTCATTTCCTTGAGGTATAATTGTTATATTTTGTTAGGGAATACATTATTTCATGTTGGGGTTCCATTTTGGGGTGTTATGCCAAGTTTTCCTTAGCATTTTCACATTGTAGCAGCAGTATATGGCATTCTGAAAATTGATTGTAACGAGCTCCTTTGTAACACCGTTTGGTAGTACCATCGGTGAGTTAGCTCTATGATTATTGCTACTTAACCCCATTGAACAAATGGCGCTCCTGCTGAATAAGTGGTTGAACTATCTTTACTTTCATGTTATACCTGCTGAACAAGTGGATGAGTTTTCTTTATTTTCATGTTATGCCCATTGAATAAGCGGAGGATCTTTCTTTTGGTTGGTTGGCTAGCCACTGATGCATTTCTTTGCTAGTTGTAATTCCTGCTGAATAAGTGGAGGTTTCATTTCATGTTTTGGAGATTTCATACTCACCCCATTGAAGTGGTTAATTATATGAGCACTTAATTGTAAGCCTTACCACCGTATACTCTCACCTTGCCCACATCGGGATCTAGGTGATTAGAAAGTGATAGGTATTTGCTCTCAGTTGATTATTTGATTATGACTCATCCCATTGAATAAGTGGATGCCTTCAGTTAATGCAATGTACACCTTACCACCGTATGCTCTCACCTTGCCCACATGCTATGGTCTCATGGTTTTTTTTCACATGAAAATCAGCGTGATTTTATTTGTATTTTTTTGCAGGTTTTAAACGCTTTTTTATTTGGCAATTTTGTAGTTTGAAATGGGAAAAAATCATTGACCAAAAGGTCAGATTCTTTCAAAAAATCGGGGAAAAAATCATCCAGCCTGTAGATTTTTTAAAAATCGGGATCAATCGGGTTTTTTTTCCAAATTTCTATTACTATGGGGCCTAGCATGAAACGAAGCGCCTAAATCTATTACCCATGAATCATTGACATTATCTAAGGAAAGAATTAAAGTATCATCATGTGATTTACTTACAACATTTGCTTCTTTGTTATTATCTTGTTGTTTGTCGCCTTATCTGTTTTTTCGAGACCAACAATATTTCTTGAAGTGACCTGTTATTTCACGGTGCCAACAATCCTTCTTGCCTCTGGACTGCGACCTTTTGTTCTTTGATCTTCCTCGTGACTTCACATGACCTCTAGAGCTTTTCCCTCTCTCCTTTGATCTTTCCTTGTCCTCTACATTCAAAACATTACCCGGTGTTAAAGTCTCACATGTGCTCTTCCTTTGAATCTCCTCGCTTAGAATCACACCAACACATTATCAAATTTTAATGTATTTGAACTATAGACAGAGTTACTTACAACCATAACCAAGATGTTCCAGCTTTCTAGCAAAGAACATAAAATCAAGAGAGCTTGAACTTCATCAAAACTAACATTTACAAAAGTTAATTGACTGGTTACTATATTAAATTCATTCAAATGGTTTGTTATAGAACCTCCTTCAACCATTTTCATATTAAATAACCGTTTCATTAAAAATACCTTATTTGAAGCCGAGGGTTTTTCGTACAATTTTGCCAATGTTTGCATCAATTCCTTTGTTGTTTTCGCTTTGGATATTTTAAATTCCACAGATGGTGCCAAGCACAACCGAATACTTCCTAGTGCTTTTCTATCAAGAATTTCTCATTCTTCATTTGACATTGTTGGTGGTTTCTTTGCTTTTCCTTGCAATGGTCGCCACAAATCTTTCTGATACAAATAGTCTTCCATTTGCATTTTCCATAATTGGTAATTTGGGTTGCTAAAATTTTCGATCTTCAATTTTCCTTCTTTAGACATTGCTCCCACTCAAGCTTGAATCTCTCCTGCCAAACAGGTGAGCAACATAGCTCTAATACCAATTGTTAGGATTTACTGGTAGGATGGAGCAATATATTAACCAATTAGAATGCAAATGACTGAAATAAAACATAAATGAATTTACATAGAAAACAAAGATTTAATGTGGTTCACCCAATGTGGGCTACATCCACAAAAACAACCATCCAATATTTTTATTATATATAGCAAAATATAAGCTACATACACTTGCAACACTCTCTACAATTGCTTTTCCACTCACATTATTCTCCTAAACCTACAACACAACTTGTTGCCGTGTCATTAGACATTCTCAAGCCATGACTCTTGACCTTCCACATTCCTAGCCAGTCAAGAAAATAGCTTATTTTTGGCAGTTACAAAACAACTAGTTTCTAGCATATTTGAAATTGTTTTTCAAATAGCTCGAATTTATTAACATAAAAAACTTTATTAAAATAAAATATTAATCTAGAGCATGATCAGGCTCCATAGACCAACACCAAGTTCATAGGAGGCCTCATTCTATTTGAGATGTCTTCATTATTGTGTGTTACATCTTCCTACGTCACCACCTTTTGTCATTCACATTGATGGGGACCCCTACTTGGACCTCTAGCCAGAGATTTCCGTATAATCCATAGCTAACAATATGATTCTTTTGGGAAACTTTAATGCTTGGGACCCACTAGATGCCCATTCATGATCTTGCAGAGGATGAGCTACGTCTTCATGAGATGGATCCAAAGGAGTTTGGTTTACAAAGTTTTTGCTGATGGGAAAACTATTGTCATGACCTATTGGAGATAATTGATTGTTCAGGGCATCACAATGATGCCAATTTTCAGTTTCAGATCCTTAAGGATGCTATTGAGGAGGTTGGGCCACAAAATGCGTTCCAAGTAGTGATAGATTCAATCCATGTGTGCAAAGTTGCAAGGAAATTAATTGAGGCAGCTTATAGACATATTTGGTGGACTCCTTATTGTGTGCATGCCATGTATAATGCACTCAAGAACATGGGAGAGATTGATTGGATTAAAACAGTGGTTAATGATGCTAGAGATGTGGACATGTTTTTTTGCAACCACCACATTTCACATGCACTCTTTAGAACCTTCTCTAAGATGGAATTCTTGAAACATATTGAGACTAGATATGCATCCTATTTCATTCTCTTGGAGAGAATGCTTGAGTTGCAAGAGGCATTACAACTAATGGTTATGATAGTCAAATGGAATCTGTGGCTTGATTCCAATACAAAGCAGGGGAAGAGAGTGAAGGATGTAGTGAAGAGTGATTTTTTTGAGGTGATGCAAAATATATTGTCTCCATCATTACTCCAATCTTCCAAGTGATTAGATATGGGGATGCCAATGCACCTAGTCTTGGAGAGGTGTATGAGTGCATTGATTCTATGCTCGACCAAATGAAGGTTGTCGTGCGAGAGAAGGACCTCACATTAGCATTCTATAATGAGCACATTCAACCAATCATTCATTTGAAATGGGAGAAGCTCAACACTCTCTTGCATTGATTCTATGCTAGACCAAATGAAGGCTATCGTACAAGAGAAGGACCCCACATTAGCATTCTACAAAGAGCACATTCAACCAATCATTCATTTGAAATGGGAGAAGCTCAACACTCTCTTGCACATGGCTGCCTATGCATTGAATCCCAAGTGGTACGTGCAAAGGTTTGGTAGAGTTATGCTTATAAAGGATGCTAAGGTGAAGGAAAGGTTCAGGAAGGCCATCCAAAAAATGTATGATCCTAAACAGGCTAGCATCATTTGTATTGAGTGGACAAAATTTGCCACTCTTAGGGGTTATTTTAAGGAGGCCAAGATGGATAGGGGAACTATGGCATAGGAGAACCCAATTTTGTGGTGGACTATGCATGGACTGAATTGTTTGACTACATCTCTAGCCATTCATTTGCTATTTGAGGTTTCTAGTTCTTCTGTTGCTAAGAGGAATTGGTCTACTTATAGCTTCATGCACTCTCTTGAGAGGAACATGCTTACCTCTAGGAGAGTAGAGAAGCTTGTGGCTGTACATAGTGCCTTGTGTCTCATTGACCTTAACACATTTTTGTACAAAGAGAGTCCAACAATGTGATGGGATGTAGAGCCAAAGGAGCTAGCACATATTGATGAGGATGCTATACAAACAGGGCTGGTTGGTATTAGTATGGAGGAGCTTGAACATGTGGAGTCCGAGTCTAGTAGTTCTAGTGATGAGGAGTTTGGGAATGATTAGAGGCCTCACATCACTCCATTTTGCTATTTTGAACAATTGTTATGATCATTGTACTTATTGTAATCATTATTATGAAATCTTGAATATAATATAAATTTTGAATTCGACATTTTCATTATTCAATGTTAAATTGTTAATGTTCACTTCAAAGTTTAGTAGTTCTAAGTTTTACTAGTTTGCCAAAGTTTCATTTGCAATTATTATACTTATACATCTCTTTATAACTATTTTTCAAGTACTATATGCATTTCAGAGCTGCCCCCCCACTTCCATTCCCTCGCCCTCAAAACCTATCCTTGCGTCCCCTCGCCCTCAAAACCCGCTCCCACGTCCCTTCGTCCCCTCATCTGGAAACTCCGTGGAACTATGCTAATTCTAGATATAAGGAAGCCATTGTCATTTGTGCCCATTTTGAATTTGATGTATATCAAAAAAATTCTTCATTTGATTTATCCAAGTTAGTGGATCCTTGGGATCAAACCTGCACATATCCACCTTTGATAGGAGGTTTCAAGGTCTTGTATGAGTGTTGGAATTTGAACATGGATTGGGTAACTTGGATGACCAACCTTGATTGCTTGAAACATTTGGTTGTGAGATTGATTGATTCTAGATATAACTAGTGATAATTGACAATGTGTTATGGATGCTAGATATATCTTCTTGCATGGCATCCAAATTTACTTGCAAGTGTTGCATATCCACCTTTGTCTTGTTAGTTTCTTCCCTCACCTATTCCATGGATATGGTATACATCTCTACTTTTTTATTGACCAAACCTTGATTGGATGATATTAGAATTTTTTTGGCCTCAAAATTAAAGTTTCAAAGAGCAGACTTGATTTTCTTTGAGATTTCCAATAATTTTAACACATTTGAAAAGTTCCAAAATTTGCATCCCATAGAGTGAATTTATGAAAAGAGCATAAAAGTGTAATAATGTACTCAAAATGACTCTAGATGCCCTCAATTTAGGACTATAGGTGGATCAATGCACCCTTCTTCAACCCTTCTAGAATTAACAAAAAATCATTGATTTGTAGTCCTAGGAGCGAATTTAGTGGAGACCCTAAGTTTGCAATAACTGCTTCAAATCTTTTGAATAAAAAAAAAGTGTCTTGTTCCCTTCCTTCCGGGTGCCAAGCTCAAGCTCTTATACCACTTGTAATGAATTAACTTGCACAAGAGAATAATATAATAAGAAATATGCCGCAAAAACTTGATAATAATGAGATAAGGCACTTTGAGGGGACAAACCTCCAAATATCTTCAGCAAGAACCCAATTCGCAATATGATGATTTAAAAAAAAATCACTAGCTCCTTTATATACCCTACTTATGCCTTGGATACCACTCAGGTCAACTTAACTACCTATATAAGACTATATTAATGATCATATAACTTAATTAAGAGTTAAGATAGCCACAAGCTGACTACACATAACCCTATGCACACTATAGGATAAGAGCATTGCAATCTCCCTTTTTCTAAATTAAACTGGGAAAAAAAGGGAATTAAGTCTGAGTTTGGTGGGAGCTGTATTACGTATTTCATGCTTTAAAGGAGAGAATTTTCACACAGAAATCTGAATTGCCTGGGCTGATTTTGCTTTATAATATCTATCAACTTTGAAAGTTCATTAACTTACATACATTTTCTAAAGAGAAAATATACATTATAAACAATACAGTTGCTGATTTTAGCATGTTGAGGGATTAATACCATCGCTGCCCAAGATAAATCTTTCAAAATCAAGGAAGGGTTCATTAATAGTATTATAACTAAAGTTTATCAAAGGACATTTGAAGAGTTATGACTCCTAGAGGGAAAGCTATCCAAGCAAGGAGACGGAGACTATTTAAGAAGACATTTTGTTATTTTGATTTCTACTCCTTGTGGAGCATGAAACTACAGTTCAACTAACCTGAGGACGAAAACCCACTATTCCGTAGAGTGATTTCACATAGAGATCACCTAATTTTTAGATGGCAATCAAAGATTTATTCAACAAATTAAGCGTCTTCACCTAAAGTTTCACCTGCTGTTGGATCAGCATCAAGGATTTCTGGCATAAGTTCAAGTGCTAATAGTATATTAGAGTTTGTTGTTCTAACTTTTATACTTCAGAAATAAATATAAAATCATTCTGGATGGAAATGAACTGTAATTGCAGTACATATTGTCAATAAATAAGGGTTTACATTGCAGATTTCCATTTGTATTTCTTTGAAGGTTGTGATTAATTACAGCTAGGGTTTGATATATTTAAAAAAACAATTTAAACAGGATATTACAGGTGTAGCATTATATGCATAGGTACCTGTTTTGATATCGATATGAACAATTGAATTTTTGAAATTTGAGTGTCTTTTTTGTGAGCATCAAATGAAACCTGATTTTAATCAACCATTTATCACACATTTTATTCTTCTCAATATTAATTATCTATTGAAAACCTCATTTGACTTGATTGACCTTTAACAGGCAAGAGCGGCATGCGTATTGCTGGATCTCTGCTCGGGTCCACTTGCTCCATGGATACCTATGGTGATAGCTAAGGTGGGCTTTTCTTTATAATTTTTTATATCAGAGTTTTTAAGTGTTCTTAAAATTGTTTTATCTGTACTTAGTATATATATTTTCCTAATGCAGGTTGATCTCACAATCGAACTACTTGAGGATCTTTTGGGTGTGATTCAAGTTAGTTTCTTTCTGCTATTTATTTCCTTAATGAGTTGAGACAAACTTTGTAATAAATGATGTGTGTTTTATCATTTATGTGATAAATTGATGGATGCTAGATTGAAAAGTGTATGGAGTCTTTGCTGCAAAGAAATATGACAAAACTAAATTTCAAGGCATATACATTTATAGCAACCATAGAAATCAGATGAATGCAGTTCAAAGAGACTAGACACATTTGAGAGTAAGAAATGCTAAACACTAGAAACAAATCAAAGTAGAAAGTGACTCTGTAGAGTATAGGTTGCTTGCATGAATTGCTTAATTTTCTTCTTTATCTAAAATTGCTTCTGGACTTGTAGTGGAAAATGCATTAAGTATTCCATGAAGAAAAATAATACTGATAAACCCATGCAAGATAAGCATTGCTAATAGAAGCTTACATGCAGTAGAGCATACTCACATTTTAACACTCTTGGAAACCTTTTTGGGAAAAACACCACAAAAATGGCACTCACTTGTTATATTAACTCATTTGCAATACAACGATATTTTGTACTTGTGCTTAACCATAATACATGTGTGGGGATTTATAGGCACATTAATATAGGAAATGGTGAAGCAATATTACAAAACAGTTGGTATGAAATGATGGGTTGAAAAGCCATCTACAAGAGAGCCCGAGAATTGTGGCATTGTGTACAACTATAAGGGTGTAAAACAGGCAAAGTATACAACACACATCCAACACTTCATTTTCTACTATCATTGTAAGCTCTACTTTCAAGTCTCATTTAGCATTCTTTTAAAATTTCTCACTGAATTGTAAGTTAAAACACATGATAACTTCTTTTGAATTTAAGTTACAAAAAATGGTCAGTTCATCATGCTAATTTATAACATAGTGTTCATAACATGCTAAAACTGCATTAACAACTTCTAGACAGGTGTAGCAGAAGGGAGGATATGCATAGCAACTATAACATGAAAAAACTGCCCTTGAACAGGCTCAGAAAAAAGCCTAAAACCTTATACTAGATTAATACAGATAGAAGCAACAAAGGAAATGACCAACACCAGCCAAAAACTACACTCACATGCGCCAGAGTTAAGTTCAGAGTTGCAGACACCCTAGCTCTCTGAACCTGCACCTCTCTGAGAAGATTTCCATTGCTAAAATTTCCTGCTGTATACCCCATTGCTAGACACATTCACTAGTTCCACTGGTAGCATCTGCAGAGAAGATACAATCTCTATCCCTTGAATTTGATACCTCTGAGCACCTCAGCATGCTGGACAGCTCTAATTTCTGTCATTGTCCAAGACTGGCATCGTGGAGACTCTCACTAGTCCGAAGACACCTTTGTGATGAGAGACAACCATATTTTAAGTAATAAATTAGTATCCTTGCAGAATGTGTCCACAGCATGAATGTGCTCTGTCAAAGCCAGAACTCTAATATTCATGAGGCTTAAATATATCCTGTCCGACTCAGCAAAAACCTTCTTGTGCTTTGCCAGAGCAGGATACATCTGATTCTCATCTTCTGTATCCTGAACAAGATCATTATTTGGATGGAGAAGCATATTTTCCAAACTCTCCCTTACCTCCACATTCAGCACAACTCCTTACAATTTCTGCTTAATGTCTGGCATAATGGTCCCATGAGACTGCGAGGTACCATTCTCACAAAGCACATCTGCACCTAAAATATCCTTCACCAGCTTGAGGGAGCCCTGAGATGTATAACTGAATTTTTCTTTGAGGTGATGATAAGAGATGCTTCCTTGACAAAGTGGATCTCTAGTAGATCCCTTATTTGGCATAATTCAAAGCCCTCGTCTTATTACAAAAACATCACACAGGAAGTTAACCAAGATTGCATAAAAATCTATTAAGAAATAAGGGGCAAAAGCATCTTTAGATAGGATTACAAATATCTTATCCACAGAGGATAAAAATGACAAATATCTTATCCACAAAGGATAAGGATGACAACTCATAGGATAAGATTGACAACTCATAAAGCAAAAAGGTAAATCTTATCCACAAAGGATAAGGATGACAAATATCTTATCCACAAAGGATAAGGATGACGACTCATAGGAAAAATATCTAAAATCAACATGACTTTATTAAAGAAGATTCCTGAAGTCTATCCTAAAAACTAATTGACCATTACAATATAAAACATTACTTTAATACCCTCCATTAATGGACATTCTACTAACTACACCAAGCTTATTTCGAAATTTTACAAATTTGTCAAAACTCAAAGACTTGGTAAGAATGTCTGCAATTTGGTCCTTAGTTGGACAATACTGCAACATCACTGATCCATCTTCTACAAGTTGCCTGATGAAATGACAATGAAGCTCCACATGTTTGGTATGCTTGTGGAAGACTAGATTCTTGGCAAGCTTTAACACTCCTTGATTGTCACAAAACAAGGGTGAAGGCCTTGCTTGAGACATTTGCATGTCTAAAAGCATCCTCCAAAGCCATATTGCGTAACATGCAGCTTTGATTGTTCCTTGATACTTTGCTTCTATCAAGGAAAGAGCTACTGCCTATTGCTTCTTACTGGTCTATGTGACTACACTCCTACCAAGACTGGAAACATATCTAGAAGTGGACTTCCTGTCATCAGCAAAACCTGCCCAATCTGCATCTGTGAACCCAACCAGCTTAGGATCTTTGCTTCTGCTATACAAAATGCAAAAGTCAAGTGTCCCTTTCACATATCTTAGTGCCCACTTCGCTGCAACCCAATGTTTTGCCTTTGAGCCAATCATAAAATGGGAAATGTAACTCACAACATAACTCAAATCAGGTCTAGTGGCTGTAAGATAGATAAGGCTGCCCACTAGTTGTCTGAATGCTGACTCATTGATTAATTTTGAGCTGGTTTTGGTTAAAAGCTTTAGCCCTTTCCATAGGTGTAGATGAGATTTTGCAATCTGTCATTCTGAACTTGTCTAGGAAACTCCAGGCATATTTAGATTGAGAAATAAAAATACCACCATCTGTTTGCCAAACCTCTACACCTATTCAATAATGTAGGAGGCCTAAGTCTGTCATGTCAAAAGCTTTACACAAATTACATTTGATTTCTTCAATCAAATGTCCCTCACTACTTGTAATGATGATATCATCAACATAAATGATTAGAAAGATGGTTTCATTGCCTATGCTTTTGACGTATAAATTTGGACTTGAAGGACTTTGTTGAATTCTTGTTGATCCAAATACCTATCAATCTTTATGTACCATGCCATGGGTGCCTTCTTCAAGCATAAAGAGCCTTCTTCAGTCTGCATACTTGATGCTCCTTTCTTGCAACTTGAAAACCTTGAGGCTGAGTAATGTACACTTTTTCCTCTAAGTCACCATTGAGGAAGGCACTCTTCACGTCCATTTGATGGACTTTCTAGCCAAACTATGCTACCATGGCTAGAACTAACCGGATGGTGCTCATCTTTGTTGTAGGAGCAAAGGTTTCCTCATAATCAATACCTTCTCTTTGTGAGAACGCTTTGGCCATCAATTGTGCTTTGTACTTGTCAAGTGTATCATCAACTTTGTACTTGAGTTTGTACACCCATTTGCAGCCAATGGGTTTCTTCCCTATGGGAAGATTTAAAAGAACCCAAGTCTTATTTTTTATAAGACTCTGATGTTCGGTTTCCATGGCCTTTTCCCTTTTAGGTTTATCTTTTGCCTCAACAAACACCTGTGGCTCATACACCCTCTGAATATTGGCCATAAGTGCAAAGTTAACAGTGTTTTGTTTGCTCTTCCCTCTAAATGATCGACCCTCGACCATTTCATCATCTCGAACATCACTAATGAGTTTTTCCCACCACTTTGGTCTCTTTGTAGAAACCCCTTCATCCAAATTAGCATGGTCATCATGACTTGGGCTGCCTGGTACTATATCATATGGATGTTGATCTTGGTCTTTCTGAAGAAAATCATCTAGTATTGGTACTTGTTTGGGAGATTCCACATGTTTAGAATCATCAAAGTCCCCCCCTTCAAGTGTAGCTAATGGAAGCTGGACACCTAAATCTTTAGCCTTCAGAGGCTGATCTTCAGTACTCTTGATGTTAGAAGAGAGTTGAAAAGGCCCAAATTCTTCATCAATCACCACATCCCTACTGAATGTCAAGCGGTTAGTGTCCACATCAATTAGCTTGTAGGCTTTATGATTTTCACTGTACCCTGTAAGCATTAACTTCTGACTCTTGGCGTTCAGTTTGGTTCTTTTTGCGTTTGGAATCCAGACGTATGCAGTAGAACCAAAAACCTTTAGATGAATCACCTTTGGTTTCCTCCCATACGATGCTTCCTCTGGGGTCTTCTCCTTCACTGCCTGTGTCAGAGACATGTTGAGAATATAAACTGCAATGTAAATTGCCTCTACCCAAAACTTCTTGGGAACACTCTTGTTCTCCAACATACACCAAGCCATTTTCGTAATAGTACAGTTCCTTCTCTCAACCACTCAATTATGTTGTGGAGTATAGGGTGTTGTGAATTGATGTTTCATACCGTGTTTAGCACAAAAGTTTGTGAATTCGTTGGATAGAATTCACCTCCATTAGTAGACCTAAGAGTGGTTATTGAACAACCATATTCTTTTTCTACTAATGCTTCGAACTTTTGGAATTCCTTAAACACATCTGCTTTTTCTTTTAGGAAAAACACCCATATTTTCCTACCGAAATCATCTACAAACAAAAGAAAATACCTAGCACCAGTGATTGATGTCGTATTCATTGGTCCACATACATCTACATGAACCAGTTGTAGATCTTTCAATGCTCTCTATTCCTGTCCATCTGGAAATGAAGTTATGTGCTACTTCCCTGCTTGGCAAGCTCCACAAACACCCTGTATTTGCTGTTGGATTTTAGGTAAACCTTCTACCATATTCTCGTGAGCCAATTGAGAGATGTTAGTGTTTTATAGATCAGATAAACAACTGAAAGCACTCAGAATAATTGCAACACATAAGACAATAACCACAACAAGATACCCTGGGAAAACCCTCCTCCCGAGGGAGAAAACCGTAGCAAATAATTCTGTTATATAATATAGGAATAAGAGCAGAAATCTGCTTACAACATAGGCCCAGCAATGGCCGAATTTGATACAATGAATAATAGCACCTCTCCTAGATGCAATGATACAAACGGATATGTTTCTCCTTGAATTCGGTCTGCTGCTGCAGTATGATCTGCTGCTACACAATAATGATTTGCTCCTCAACAATAATGATCTGCTGCATAAGTGTGACCTCCTTCTAGGAATGCGAATATTATGAAATGAACTTGATTATCAAATGACAATGAATGACCTTGTATTTATACAAGATAAGATATCTCCTTCATTAGGTTGGCCATCTTCAAGAATAAATAAGTTACAAAATAACAATGTAGGTCGGCCCAAATAGGAATTACAAAATAATCTCAATGAACATAAAATAAATAGCCGATTAGGCTATCATTTAATTTATGCTTATTCTCGAATTGTGTAAGCTGGAAGAAGCAGCCCGAAGCTGCTAGTAACATCAACACTCCCTCTCAGCTAGGGATGATACTTCCAACTACACAAGGCATATCACCTCATTGTGATAGAGAGCTTATCACCTCATTGTGAAAACAAATAAGATATCACCTCATCATGATATCGGATATCACCTCATTGTGATATCAACCATCATGGCTACCTCCATAGATGGTATGTACAAGTGCTCACCACTCAATGTGATGTTGTCACCTCAACGTGACTTTCACCATGGCTCCCCCAGAGGGTGAAACACAAGTACAAGTAAATCATCACGGACTCCCTCACGTGATGCTGTCATGGAGTCACACACATGACATCCACCATGGCTCTCCCAGATGGTGGAACAAGGGCTTTCACCTCAAATCTCTCTCAATAGAGAAATGCATTAACAAGGGCTTGCACCTCAAATCTCTCTCAACAGAGAAATGCATTATCAAGGGCTTGCACCTCATATCTCTCTCAATAGAGAAATGCATTATCAAATCTGAAGATCACTAATACTGAGACTGCCTCTCAGCTAGGACTTCATTCTCCACCATATCAAGCTTGTCTCGAAGGTACACAACCATTATCCTAAAGGAGATGCTTGATGAGAATGACTGCCATCTACTCATCAGTGCCGATATACCTCAGCTAAATATCTTTTCTCAATACCATATCTCTGATATAGTGGTATGCTTAGTTTTATCATGAAACACATGCAAAGACAAAAAGCTTCTCAAAGCTTTGATTAACACAAAGGATGACAGTTGGCTTCAATGCTTGTTCAACCAATCCTGCAAGGAGCTTTTGAAGCCACACTGCTTTTCGAGCTGCCACAGAAGCTGTAATTTACTCGGCCTTTGTTGTACTCAGTGCCACAAATGACTGCTTCCTTCTATACTAGGATATCATCGCAGACCTCAACTGAAACAACATCTAGAGCAACACAACCATCATCTTTAGGTTCAGTAGACTCCCTATGAATCTTTAATCACTTGCATCAACCACTTGACCTCATTGTCCAAGATTGACTGCAACGCTTGCCTTAGAGAAATGGTTTCCAATGCACACCTCTGTAGAGATTCAGGGTCGACCGCATCCTAGATCACTCTATTCTGAATAGGTTTGCGGAGCTACCAATGTTAAATCCAGGTTGACGTAACTTGAGCAATTCAGAACCCAACTGCTGAAGAGGTACTTCAACAATTTAACATCTGGCCTTGCAACATTGCAACCCTTACTTATTCTCAACGAGTCATAGAACTCCCTCTTAAGGTTAATTCTTCTTTTTTCAAAAGATGTCTTCAGCTAATTATTTAGTCTCAAAGCTACAAGTAGAGTCTCCATCCTTCAACCTATAGGATGCATCAAGCTCTTCTTGAAAGCAAGCTCTTACACTTCCGATTTATCCTGAAATCATTAACAAGAGATTACTCATAGTTCATGGAACTCAACTATCTCATACCATAACTAGGAGCATACATGATTGACTATCTCAATAGCATGAATTAGTGGCTACAAAACAATTCATGAACATTATTCAACCATGCAATACTTCAAAATCTCGAGAGTAATAGATAATTAATTCCCCAATCATGACATGTGTTTCTTTCAATTTCTTAGAAGAGCTAATCTCAGCATAACAAAAGACAATCTTCACAAATTAGCATGATACAACTTTCAATGAATAAATCTAAGGAATCTTATCACAGTGATCACTATTTACTAGAAAACCATGATTTTGACTAAACACACATGATTCAAATAATCAAAGTCAAATTTGCACAACTCAGCAAACTAAATTTTAACCTAGAAGGGTGATTGCAATCAAAACAAAGAATACTTATGTCTTAAATATTTTGAAGGGTGGACATAGTACGATACGCTGCTCTTGCACTCAAATTAGTACACAACCTTCACAACTTGAAGAGAGGCCCATGACTAGAGTAGAAATTCACTAGAATCATTTTGGGGAGAGATCTCAATCACATCTGCAAATGAAGCATGCTGATTAGGCCTGGTAGGACAATCCTTCGCACAGTGACCAAATTTGTCACATCTAAAGCATTGAACACGAGAGAGGTCCCACTTCTTCTTGAATGCAGGAGCACCATCTGACCCATTATCTCGATTCCTCTTGAAGAATCCTTTCTTCCAAACTTTTCCTTTCTTCGACGAATGAGAGGCGAGAACATGTATATCTTCATTCTTTGAACTTTGACCCACGCCTCTAGCTGCCAACCTCGACTCTTCTTGAATACGGTCGGCCCTCAATTGATCAAACTTGGGAAGTTTCGATCTCGCACTAATTCCTTGAATGTAAGACTCCCAAGATGAAGGAAGACCATTAAGAGCCAACATGGTCAAATCCTTGTCATCAACAATATGACCAATGGTAGAGAGTTGATCTTTCAATTCATAAATCTTCATGAAGTTGGTGATGACAAACTCTCCTTCTGCCATCTTAACGTGAAGAAGTTGTTGCTTCAGTGCAAGTGCTTGACTGGTGTTGTTGATTTCGTATATCTCTTCCAAGGTAGTGAACATCTCCCTTGCGGTATCCAACTTGAAGACAATCAGAACAATATGATCTTTGATGGAATCAACCAACACTTTTTTTGCCCTAGTATCTTTCTTCCTCCACTGCAACTTCTCTTCTTCCTCCTCAGGTTCGGGAACTTTTGTTTTCACAAACTCAGCCAAATCATTCTCTTCCAATGTGAGCATGATCCTGAACCTCCATGGTGTGTAGTTAGAAACTCCTTCGAGTCTATCCTCGATTTTCAAACCATTCACCATCTTTAAATTTTAAATAGGAGATAGACTGAAAAAGATTAAAGTGAGTGCTGCAAAATAAATTTGATCACGATCTTTTTAAAACCCACTCTGATACCATGTTAGTGTTTTATAGATCAGATAAACAACTGAAAACACTCAGAATAATTGCAACACATAAGACAATAACCACAGCAAGATACCCTAGGAAAACCCTCCTCCTGAGGGAGAAAAACCTAGCAAATAATTCTGTTATAGAATATAGGAATAAGAGCAGAAATCTGCTTACAACACAGGCCCAACAATGGCCGAATTTGATACAATGAATAATAGCACCTCTTCTAGATGCAATGATACAAACGAATATGTTTCTCCTTGAATTCAGTCTGCTGCTACACAATAATGATCTGCTCCTCAACAATAATGATCTGCTGCACAAGTGCGACCTCCTTCTAGGAATGCGAATATTATGAAATGAACTTGATTATCAAATGACAAGGAATGACCTTGTATTTATACAAGATAAAATATCTCCTTAATTAGTTCGGCCATCTTCAAGAATAAATAAATTACAAAATAACAATGTAGGTCGGCCCAAATAGGAATTACAAAATAATCTCAATGAACATAAATTAAATAGCCGATTAGGCTATCATTTAATTTATGCCTATTCTCGAATTGTGTAAGCTGGAAGAAGCAGCCCGAAACTGCTAATAACATCAACAAGAGAGATAAGAAAGGTTGAGATGCCCATAACGTTGATGCCAAAGAGTATTGATAGCAAATGAACTCTTGGCTGCTAATGCACGCTTTTGGACCTCTCCAGTATTGATAATCCGATACAAACCATGATCCTTTATGCCAAATGCGATGGTTTGCTTGGACTCCTTGTCAACAATATGGCACTTGTGTGTGTTGAAAATGACATCCAACTTGGGATAGTGGCACATAATCTAACTCACTGAGAGCAAATTGAGCTCCATGGCCCGAACATAGTATACATTGAGGAAAAAGAAGATTTTTCCCTCCAAAGGTTATTTGAACATTAGCTGTGCCAACAATTGTATACTCCTCACCACCACTAAAGATCATTGAATCTGAGCAAGCCATATACTCAGTGAACCAATCTTTCATGTGTGTAAAGTGTTGAGACGCTCTAGAATCAATGTACCATGCAAAAGACTTGACCTGATCTGTTGGTCGTTTACGCCATGAAAGCAAAGAAGGTTGACTCCTTCTGCTTAGAATGTTCTACGACATGAGCCTTTTGTGGAGGCCCTCTTTTGTTGGATTTTTGATCAGCCAACCGCTTTTTGCAGTGCTTCTTCATGTGACCAAGTTTACCACAATAGTGACATGTGATAGTCTTCAAATTCTTCGAAGTATCATCAAAATTTCCTTGACTTTTTCTTTCTGAGGCCACTTGCCTTTGCTTGTCCTTGGTTGCAAAGGCTTGTTGCACACTTGGTGAATCACTGCTGCTACCAAATACTCCTTCCATTTGTTTCGCTGCAAGAGTTTGTTGCACAAATTGTCAAACTTTAGGTCAACATTGGTAGATGTAATGTTGAGTGTTTCGATGAAATGCTCATATGACTATGGTAAGCTTTTTAGCGTTATAATCACTATATCTTCTTCTTCCATCTTGCGACCTATAGCTAACAATTGATCACACATATCTTTGATCTTCATCAATGATCCTGTCATGTCCCCGAAATAGCAATACCATAAAGACCAAGTGTTAAAATACAAATAAATTAATAAATAAAATAAATAACAATATTAATATTAAATATAAAATAAATGTGTACCATATCAATATATAAATATGAAATAACAAATATAATAATAATATATAGGCAAATTATTGTTACATTCTAGTATTAAATAACTTAATATCAAAAATAATAATAAATAAATAAATATTATAATCATTACACATCGAAGATTGTAATACATTAGAATAAAATAATAATAAGATATTAACAAATTGGTTTTATTGTTATACTTTAATGTTAAAATATGTTCAATAAAACATCAAAATAAAATAATAAAATTAGTATATAATTTGAAATATCATAATTATTAGTAATAATTTATTATTTTCAAAAATAGATATTATTGTGATAATAAACCTTTAAAGGCAGCAATTGAATCTAACAAAGGGATATGTTTTATGAAAAGTCACCTCTTTCACCAAACAATACATTCCCCCCATGAGTCACCTACCTTGAATGTTATAAATAGAAGGAAGAGGGAAAAAGATTGAGAAACAAAACAGCAGCAACAATGATTGTTATGCATTGGAATATAGAGCCATTTAATATATATATATATATATATATATATATATTATTTAATAGACATACAAGTATATATGCATAGATATAGATAAATTTTATAATGAATATAGAATATATATGAATAAGGAAAGAATGATTATATAAACACACACACACACACATATATATATATATATACTAATGGATATAAGTAAAATAATAATTATATATATATATACACACATACATGATTATGCAATAATGATATTTATAAGTAATGATGACTCTTTAATATAAACATAAGTAGATTATGTATATTTATGAATTGTTCTCATCCTATGATCAATTCAGTATAAGGTTGAAGGAGGCGAGTAAGGAAACATGGAGAGATATAGCAACTCAGGTGATGTACTCACTTAGCAATACTATTTAGCATATTTTGAATATAAGAAATAGATATTTCTAATTTGATTATTGGTGTAATGCTTTCTTTAGTATTATCATGATGATAATGATGCTGATATTAACTTAAAGAATTAGTAATAAATGCAAATGTATTTGATTGCTAAAAGATTGTCTTCTTTGTGTTTGTAAGCCTACTAGGGTAGAAGGGCCTGAGACAGGTGGTGCCTAAAAACCCCACTTAACAATCCGCTGCGGCCATGGAGGGGTGGGGGTCCCACTTAAATATCCGCTGCGGCCATGGAGGGGTGGTAGGCTCGGAACCCCTTATAAGCTCCGCTGGCTTCCCCCAGTAGGTTGAGTGTCTTTCGAGGTGATGGCACATGTAGAGAAAGCAGGTACAAGTGTTTCCTCTAAGCACGCCACTCCGAGACGTTCATATTGCTCAAGGCCAAGGGGTGGGTTGTCCTGATAGGACGCTTGTGCTCTTGGGCTTAGATGGATAGCTTTGGGCGGCTCTACCCATGCCACTCCTCATATGTCTTTATTATTGATTTGTGATTATATTTATATTTGGATATCTAGATATTAATGCTAACAGATATATGTACATATGGAAATATTAAATGCAGAATTCAATCCAAGATTACTTAGTCAAAGAGAACATTCATTTGAAAAAGAAGAAACCCTAAACCTGATCAACAAGTGAATTCTAGGGCAAAGTCGGGTAAGGGACATTACAGATCCTGCAAAGACATTTTCTCGTCCATCATGATCAAGAACAACATATGATTGTGACGTTTGAGTGAGTCCCTGCGAGAAGGCCTGGTAGGGGACGGTATATGCATTGCTATTGCTCTCCGGAATGGGGAAGTCAAACAAGTTGTTACTCTCCTGCATGTTGGACTTGAAAGGAATGTGATCGAGACTTTTGCTTATTTTGTAGAATTCCATGAAAATCTACTCTCTCCACAACACAAATAGAGAGAATTCAAGAAGTTGTGGAAGACATCCGCATCCTGATGTTCACTCTGTGTACCTAAAAAGTTGTACTTGCATCCCCTGCCAATATAATATAATGTATATGTCTTTTTTTGTGTTTTACTGCTTCTTGGAATGTGATGAAATTTGGTAATCTCTGGTTTTGTTTAATGTTCCTTATGTAATGTATTGTTTCCATTTTCTGTAATCATTCAGAGTAGAAAACTTCAAATGCAATATGGTGGTTTTAAGAGCAATATGTGTAACCCACGTTGGGTCCCGACAAGGTTTTGAGAACCTTGTTGGAATCCGACATGGCTCTGTAAACCATTTTATTTTCCGCTTGAACACCTTTCTTTTGGGCACAATCTTAAGAAATTCCGAAAACTCTGAAACCAACAAAAATGTTGCCACTTAAAAGAAATCCTTTGCTATCGGAATTAGATAGGTTTTCATAACCTTGTCGGGGACCGACAACCCTGTCGGGGACCGACAAAGGTTTCAAAAACGTTTAAAAGCTCTGAAACTGCCTTATTTTTGGTCCCCCCTTAACTCTTTCTTCCTTCAGTTGGCGTACGCCAAAGTTGCGAAAACCATTTCGGACTTAGACGCTATTTTCAGAACTTCACAAAGAACCGATACAATGACCAACTTTAGGCTTAACTTCAGAGTGTCAGACAAACATAGGGTTGTGATAACCAGGGAGGAATCCGACATTGGTCTAAAATTGTAGGAAGAAAACACTTGGACCGAAATTAAAATTTATTTAGGGTGGATGCGGTTTTAGGGGAATGACAAAAACCGGGGTAACAAGATGGAAGAGGAAGAACATGGAGAACTATATGGGCTACTAAATGGAGGGGAATTACTACCCTAGCTAGTGGCTTCAGTTTAGCAATGAAGGCAATCTAACATCATTGAGAGCTTAAAGTTCCATGGATAATTTATTAATAGGCTCTTAGCAATATGTGTTTTGGCGTTTTTTTAATTTCGCTAGGGTAAGACTTAAAAGTTCACATTTAACCTTTAGCAATGAGTTACTTATCCAAGTTTAAATATATTTGGGAAGTATTTGAATTTATTTAGTGTTAGGATTTCTTGAGGTTAATTCTTCGATACAATGGAATTGCTCCACATAGGATATCTTATTGATGTTAGACCTATCCAACCAACCCAACCCAACCAACTATCTTATACAAGATAACCAATGATGTAATATTATTCCATCCAACATTCCCCAGATCATTTTCTCAAAAGCTCAAGTTAGACATCTTGAAATATCTCAAACTTCACACAAGCAAATGATTTGGTGAAAATATTAGCTTGTTGCTCTTGAGTAGGAAAACACATGAGCTAATAGTATGTTGCCAAACATGCTCATGGTTGAAGTGGATTGAACCTCTATGTGTTTGGTTTGCTCATGGAACATAGAATTGCGAAGAAATTTCAACACACTTTGATTGTCACAATAGAAGAGTGTAGGTTGTGTTTGTGGCACTCCCATTCTTGTCAAAATGCATTGTAGAGCCATATCGCCTCATAGATAGCTCCCCTTGTGATGTGATACTATGCCTCCATTCAAGATCAAGCAATTGCACTTTGCTTCTTATTCCCCCAAGAGATTAGATCATATCTCGACAAGAATACAAATTTGGAAGTGGATTTCTTATCATCCATGTTAGTTTTAGGATCAAAAATGTAATAAGGAGAAATCACAACACATAGAACAATGAACACATTATTTTACCCTGGGAAAACCCTCCTACTTGAGGGAGAAAAACACAGCAAAGATATTCTCTTATAATCAGAAAATAAGTGCAGAAAAGAGCACACTGAATCAGGCCCTAGAAAGGCCGAAACTTGTACAATGGATGTGCACTTGTATATAGTGCGAATTCTTGAATACACAGTATTTAACTCTTCTCCTTGATGCTAATCTGCTGCTTAGAAAATTCGACTTGCTGCTGATGGAATTCAAACTTGGAGTGAATTAATTGATGCTAAAATGAGAGGACTCTATCCCCTTTAAATAGCAAACTAGGTGACCTCCTTTCTAGGGCCGACCTAGAGAAATAAAAAAATTTGTTTAACATGTGAAGGTCGACCTACCTTGAATTGGTTTTATATTAAGGGAAAATATCTCTCGAAGCTACAAAACACTAACAATCCATACATCTTGCGTTGTCTATGTCCGTGTAACTAGTCAAGAAGAAATGTTCATTTTGTTGATACTCCAAGCCATTCTCCATCATGCCATGAACATATCTCAAAGCTCACTTTTCTACCTTACATTGACATAAATGTGGTACTTGCATGAAGCTTGATAGATAGTTGACAAATAGTTGATATTTGGCTTGGTATAAGTCAAGTAAATGAGACCTCCAATCAACTAACCATACAAAGTAGCATCTACTTGAAGTGATGAATTTCTATAAGATAGTTGCACTCCTATTTCAATGGGTGTTCACATGGGTCTGTGGTCTACTATCCAAAATCTCTCAAGCAATGTCTTGGCATACTCTATTTGGGACACAATGATATGATTATTTGATTGCCATACTTCTAGTCCAAGACAATACTGCAAAAGCCCAAGATTAGTCATGTCGAAGTACTTCTTCAAATTATTCTTTGACATTTGTGCTTCAATCAATATTTGACAACTGCCAGTGATAACCAAGTCATTGACATAAAATATAAGGATTACAACATCCTTCCTTTGACCCTTGAGGTGGAGGCTAGGATCATTTGGATTCTTGGTGAAACCATGTTGTAGGAGATGGTTATAAATCTTAATATACTACACTTTGGAGCTTGGTTCAATTTGTATAGATATTTGACAAGTTTGCACATCTTCTACTCATGTTTTGGTGTGATGAATCCCTTTGGGACTTGTAAACTTCTTTAGAGATCTCTATTGAGAAAGGAACTTTTAACATCTATTTGATGTACCTTCCACCCAAATTGTGCTGCCATAGCAAGAACCATTTTGATAGTCTTAATCTTAGTGGTGGGAGCAAGGGTTAGCTCATAATTGATGCCTTTCTTTTGTGCAAAGCCTTTTGCTAAAAATCATGCCTTTTACTTGTCAATACTTCCATTTGCCTTATATTTGATATGGGAAACCTATTTGCATCCAATTGCTTTCTACCTAGGAGGAAGATCAACAAGTTATGTATAATATTTCATTAATGCTTGATATGCAACATTTATGGCTTCTTTGCATGTCTTTGATTCAAGCACTTCTAGAATTGTTGCAATCTTTGAATTATGAATAATTGTGCACATGTGGGCTAGATTTATCTCATTGTGTTTGTTGCATGTCCTCAATCCTAAAGTTGATGTGTTTGGAACTGCATTAAATTTCACTTCTTTCATGGTATTGGTGCACCACTTGGGTACTCACTACGTAGTAGTTGTGGATGTAGGCATAGTTGGGTTGACTCTTCATCACCACCATCTTCTTCTTGGGCATGATGAGGTGAAGTGTTTGGAGCAAGAGGTTGTGAGGAAGATGTGCTAGGCTCACCTTTCTTATCAAAGGCCACATCTCTTCTTAGCTAGAACTTTGTATTAGAATCTGTTAGCTCAAACCCCTTTGGCTTAGAGTTATATCCAAGAAAGATACATTTTAGTTACTTCTCATACATTTTTTTTAATTCTCCTTGGGAACATGCATATAGGATGAACATCCAAACACTTAGAGGTGTGAAATGAAGGGGTTATGTACAATCCATACTCTATAGGAGTGATGCCATTGAGTGCTTTTGTGGGTGCTCGATTGAAGAAGTAAACATCCACGTGGATGGTGTCATCCCAAAATGTTGGAGTAAGATTTGATCTTTCAACATACTACATATCATTTCCATGATGGTATGATAATACCTCTAGGCAATGTTGATTTGTTGAGGTGTGTATGTTGTGGTCAACTATTGCCTAATGTCATGCTCCTTGAGGAAGGAGGTGAAGTCCTATTGGTGTCCTTCCCACTTGATTTGAGTGGAGAACATGAATGTGGTGATCAAGGAATTGCTCAACAAGGGCTCTTAATGGCTTGAACTACTCTAGGGCCCGTTCTTTGGTCTGCAAGCAATACTTCCACATTTGTTGGGTGTGGTCATCCACAATGAACCTAAAATATTTGAAGCCAATGTGGCTTGGTGCCATGAATCCACATAGATTTGTGTGCACTAGATCCAAGGGACCATTTGCTCTTTTATCATTGGAGTGAAAAGAGTTGGATGTTGCTTAACAACAAAACAATTGGAATGTAGGTCAATGGTCTTTTGAATGGTGGTTAGACCTCTCACCAAATCATGTTGATGAAGTGCTACAAAGTAGGCGACACTAAGGCGATCATATTTTCAATGCTAGAGAGATGTAGAGGAGTGGACCTGCATAGTGAGGGTTCGATTATCAAGCATAACATCATCAAGTGAAAACATCTTCTCAACTCCAAAGGCATGCATAGTAATGAAGGAATTCTTGGACTTGTCTCAATGAGACAAATGTTGGCACCGTGCCGATGATCGAATTCCACCTTGAGATCATGTGCAAGTAGATGATTGGTAGATAGTAGGATTTTTGTGAGCCTTAGTACATAGAGAACCTTCGGGAGTAAGCAAGTATGTATGCAAAGTGTTGGCATTTTAATGTGTCCTTTTCAAGACAACTCAAAGCATGAGTACAATACAAAACTTGGAATTGGATTAAAACACAAATATAGGATATGATGAGTCAAATATTGGAGATTCACTTACAAAGCTGTAAATTCCAAGTCAACATAGATTGCAATTCAAAGCCTACAGTAATTGTCAAACTATACTCAACTCACAAAAGCACTTATACAAAATCAAACAAGAGCTTGAACAATAATCTCAGCAGCAAGTAGGCATAAAATTTATTGTTCTCTCCAATCGAAGTGCCAACAACTCATATTTATAAGTTCAAATTTTTTTTGCATGTGATTTATTCAAGATAAATAAAAAGCATACTGAAGTTCCTACACTAAAAATAGCTGACTTGCACACAAAGTAAGTCTCAAATACAAAATCATCTCAAAATACATTGTCTAGAACAAGAACACATTCAAATAGACCTTGAATAAATATATCATGTCCTAAAATAAACCTTTTAGAAGGATATTTAAGAATAGTGATCGTCCAATAATATCAACAACTAAAAATAGCTAGTCTGATGTGCAAATGACCCCTCTCAGTGATTTTGATGCAGCTCCTTTATTCTGACCATGATGGATCCTCAGAAGAAACTTGAAACCCTAATACCCATCGGCAAGTCAAGGACTGGGAGCCTGAGATACGCAACCAGTTCAAGCAGCTTCACACAAACACAATCTATTAACTGCAACAGCAGTAACTCAGTATTTATGACAGCATATTAACAATATTTTAAGTTTTCCTTACTCAAAGTTCAGAAACAAGTAATTAGTAAATTACAGAGATTCAGAAAGTCATATCTCAGAATTTCAATTTTCAGCTTAACTTGTAGGCTCTCAGCTCACAACAGTACATTCAGAAATCTAGAAAACAATGTCAAGCTAACCTGATACAGGTATGCAGTCCTTAACATATGACCTCAAGCAGACTCAAATAATCATGGAGGCCAGCATGAATGACTTCCAGTCTTCTGTACTCTGCTTCCCAAAATCCCGTTTCCTTTTCTAAAATTCAGTGCATAGTATATTCTATGCTTGCTGCTCTGTAGACCTGTTTTTCCTTCTTTATAAGGGCAATTTGCCAATTTAGTGCCCAGCAGTTGATACTGCAGCAGCTGCTGCCAGCACCTGCAGGGACAGGTAGGAATAACACCTACCCATGGTAATGATAGCAAGTCAAAGGTGTTAAATTGCCTGCCAATAGAAATATAACTGCCACCAGGAAACTTCTAGCATGGGAACAATGCCAGGAAAGAACCTCAGGTGGGTCTCAGCAGTGATTCAATGCTAATTGAGGGAAAATAGGATCATCCAAAGATAGGTGTGGTGGGTCCCAGGTAACAGCATAAGGGAATTCAACGCCTAAGTTGATTTTTAGATCTTCTTTAGGTGGTGCTCAGGTATGTGAGGTCCATCAGGTAAAATAGTGCTCACCAGGAGAATTCATGGGTCCCACAGGATCAGCCAGCAGACAAAGACAAAGGAAAATGTCTACATCACATGAGGCCTTGGTGGGTCCCAGCATAATATAAGGTTTTTCTGTTTTATATATCAATTTTTTGATCAGCAGAGATGAGGTGGCTCCATTTTATAGCCACGCAGACTTCAAAAGTTCAATGAGACCCCCCAGTTTTAGACTTTGGTTATCAATCAGATAAGGAACTGAGGGCTGCACACAAGATCAATATATAGAAAGGAACCTGCAATACAACCCAAAAAAGAAATGGCAGAAAAGAAAACCAAAAATTGTTAGAAATATGCTTTTGGGTGTGCAGGATTACATGAGCCCCAGATGCTTCTGCATCAAATTTGAAAGCATACCTATAAACCTGTGTTGTATTCAAGAGATTGCAAAACTTAATCTTCTAAAACTCTAGGCTCTTTCAAAGATGACGTGCTAAAATCCATCCTTAGCATGATTGTTTACCTAAGACTTGATTATGAAACTCTTGGCACTGTTATCTGAGACCATTCTACAACTGAATATCTTAAAAGTCTTGAAATACGGCCACTTTCAAACAGTCTTTATCAGTGAAATTTAGAACATCATACTCTACGCTCTTTGAACAGATAGTGGAAAATTGACATGCAACACTAGGCATCTTTCCAAACTGCTGCTTATTGTTCCTTGATATCTATGATAACTTCTGTATTTGAAACCCAAACAAACATACATTCCTCAAACACCAGCTGCAATGACTGATGATTGTGAAGAAACTTGCTGATTATTTGCTTCAATTTTGGTGAAAACCATGGATGTTGTAATGATGATTGAAACTCTGCTCCAGTGGTGTGTGCTAGCACTCCACCATTCCTGCTGAAAATAGACATCTGCTGTAATACAGGGCACACTTAGGAATAGAGCTGTCTATTCTGTATGTTTCACCCTTTTAGGTTTCACAGTTTGATAGCAAAGGCGACCATTTTTTATGTTTTTATCAACTTTGGCATCTATTTGCAGCAGCAGGCTCCTATGACAGCCACTTTTCTTTTTCATTTTTGTATAGAAACTGTTCTCTTGCAGCTGAGCACACCTTAAGAGGAATAACCACTTTTTGTTTTGTTGTTTGAAGTTTTGACTGAAGATATCAATGGCACGTGTTCCTGGTCTTGTTGGCCTATTTTTTCTTTTGAGACTTATGCCCAAACCTTTCTATTGGTGCATATCATAGCATGAAGTAATCCTTCAAAACTTCAAAATTTATCCAAATGACTAAGTGTGTCTCCCAGGTCTGTTTGATTGTTTTTAAATTTTATATAGTGTTTTTACTGAATTCTGGCCTGCCCACACTGAGGTGCACACTAGGGTTTATGATTGCCTTTTTATGATGTTACAAATAATTTCACCCTAAACAACTGAGGCACATGCTAGGGTTTATGCTGGCCAGTTATTCTCCTGAAAATTAGAGCATCACCTATGGCGTTTCAAAATCTGATCCAAGACAATGATGGGCACACTTGGGAATAACTTAATACCTTTTTGTTTCAAGTTTTTGTTGGGCAAGAAGCGTGGGGACACTTTTTAGAGAAAAATCAATACTTCTTTTTTGTGTTTGAAAAGACTTGTTTATGGACAGATCCTTATGGGGTACATGCTTCAGATCAGAATGCTTGTGTTTCTTTGATGTTTAAAACTTTCTCTACGGCCCTAGGCACTCATTTGAGAATCTTTAGATGTTTTCCTTTTTGTGTATGAAAAATTCAGACAAAACCTTATGAGGTGCGTGCTTATAGCAACTTGGGACACTTTTTAGGCTTTGAATTTCTGGCAGTTGCTAGCCATGGGGCAAACTCAGATTATAAAGAACATTTTTTTGTTCTTACAAATTCTGGCAGTGCCTTCCCTTAGGTGCATGCTTTTTTTATTAAGTGTCATTTTTTTTACTTTGTTAAATTTCTGGTCTACAGTTGATATGGCATGCACTGCTAAGCTTGGAGAGAAAATTTTGTTATGTCTATTATTTGGGGCAGTTTTCACACAGGTTTGCCGCAGCAGCCTTAATGGCCTCTTTCTGATTTTTGAATTTCTAAGGTCCAATCTGTCATAGGTGTGCTTCTTAGCATAATGTGACCCCCTTTGAACTTGTTTGAACTTTGACAACTTCTTCATATTAGCATGCTTATGAGTATGGGATGATCGTCTTAAAAATTTCAGACTTTTGGTCAAACCTTATTCAGGACCTGCTATGGGTGTGCTTGACCGAACTACTGTTGCTGCTGCAGATGGAGCTCCAACAAATATTTTAACACTGTGAATAAAGCTTGAAACCCTGCTGAAACACTTCAAAATCTACTAAATGAGTATAACATGGATGTAGATGTTTAAGAATGGAATAAATTGAAGCCTCACACTTGGAAAGCCTGCAAAAATAACTGCTGTCGGTGGCTGCAACAAGCCTTGTGATGAATGAAACTTTGTCAAGATTGTTGAAGACCTACTGTTATCCTTTGTAAATGATAGGCAGAAAAAGAATAACTTGTTGGAACTTTGAAAATCCACAACACACCCTGCTGGAGATGTTTGGAAACTGATGTCATTATCCTTGCAAATCTGCAACACACAAAAAATTACCATCTTAAATAGTGTCTCTCCTTTTTATGTTTGCAAATGTCGAACAGTCTTTGGAGAGGCATGCTTCATGGCTCTAAGTGATCAACTTTGATGCTTTGTCACCAACACGGGACACTCTATGGAATGCTTGCATAAGGGGGTCTGCTACACCGGATTTGTGTCTCGCAAGACTCTGCTGAAAAACTACATTTACCTTTGTTGTACCCAAAATTAAAATTTTTGCTACATTTAGGCATTTTGAAAAGAGTGGTTAAAGTCTTGTAAAAATTGTCAAAAAGGTCAAAAAATGGGAATTTGCATGTGGTCAAAGGATCAAATTTTCTCTGGTGGGTCTATTCTGTTTTTTCATAAGCTAAATTAGGAGCTCCAGTGTCATCAATGGAGGTTGGTCAACTGCTAGGTGTCAGATTCAAGCTCTCAAACACTCCACAAATTGAGAAATGGCGAAAGATGCTCGAGGAACGAGGAGTGAAGAAGGGGAATCTGAAAATCTAGAAAACTGGGAAAATTTGTCTAACATTGGAGGGTTCAGGCGCCCTTGTCTAGTCTAGGCGCCTAAGATTCTTTGCCTTAGAAAATTTTCAATCCCCGACAATCGAAGCACGGTTAACGGCGAAGGCATTTGCTGAGCATGGAGCGAAGATGAGGAAGAAAGGAGAAAGTTGAAAAATTGAAATAAAAACTAACACTGGCAAGTAAAGGCACCCCAGCCAGCCAGGGGCGCCCATCTTTTCCAGGCCTTAGATGCCATTTCTAGAGTTTTTGCTTCCAAGACATTTTTTGCTCAGAATCCTTCCAGCTCCACATTGAATCTATCAACAGGTCCATCGGATCAATCAATTAGTTGGAATCTCAGATCAAATAGAGAAGTTTCATCAAAGTAGAAAACTGAAAATCATAAAAAATATTCTGTCTCTGGAATTTTGGGTGCCCTAGGTAGTCAGGGGTGCGTTGGGTTTTGGAAGGTTAGATTCAATTGTTAAGGTTTGCAAACTCAGTCATCTTCTGCAGGATTCTTCAGGCTATCCGGTGGATGTCTCAGCTAGTTCATCAAATTCTTTAGTCACTCGTAGTTTGAGATCAAATGGAGGACAAGACATGGAAGGTCAAAATTGAAAGTTGAAATTTACTAAAAGGTGACTAAGTCTAGAGAGTTTGGGTGCCCTAGGTAGCCAGGGGCACCCAAGATTTTGAGGGCACAAAGGGTGGTTTTAGGGTTAGCAGTCTTCAGAACATTCCTTTAGTTTCTAGCAAGCTCTCCAATGAATTCAACGGTGAACTCAAAAGATTTGCCAGCCATCAGATATTGCGGATCAAACAGACAGAGAAAATGAAGAGAAGAAATGAAAAACACACACACAAAAAAAAAAACTCTAGCAAGGTTGGGCACCCTAGGTAGCCAGGGGCGCCTAGGAATTCAGGACACCAGATGAAGTTTTCAGGACAAGTTACCTCCAAGAAGATCTTCTCTAGTTTCGACAAGCTGTCCAACGAATCTAGCATCCAGTTCATCGCAGCCCCTGACAACCAGAATTGCGAATTCATCTGAAGATCAGAAAACACTAAAATATTGAAGAACATTAGAAAAAAAATCTAAGTCTAGAGGACTTGGGCGCCCCAACTAGCTAGGGGCGCCCAAGATTTTGAGGGTTTAGATGATGCTTTTAGCAGATGCTGCCTCTAGAACAATCATCTCTGATTTGATCAGGCTTCGCAATGGATCAGTCAACCAATTCACAAGATTCATCTAGTGTCCGGAATTGAAGATCAAAGGGATGGATTTTATCAAGCAAAAAGTTGAAAATTTTAGAAAAGATGGTTGTTTGCTCAAGAAGGGCGCCCAAGGTTCAATGCCTTCGGCTTTGGATTGGCTTCAAAGATTTAAAGCTGGAGAATAAAGCGTTTTCATCCTCAAAACCTATTTAAGAAGGCTTTTGGCATTCATCACTTTTTGCAGGTTAGCATCCAGAGGAGGAAACGTACAATTTCTTTACATCAAGATTTGGAGGCCAAAACGTGGTGCTTTTTCAGTGTTCTTCATGGTTTTGAGATCAAGGTGCACAAAGGCTCACTTTTTTATGCTTTATTTTTTCAGGGCGTCACATTTCAAAAGAAGGGGGTTGTCTTTTTCAAATTCCATCAATTTGGGTCCATTTGGTTTTTCATCCTCTTCAAGTTTGGAAAATTTTATATTTTCAAGAATCTGCTTTTTCCATGCTTTTTCGAGAAAACCTCAGTTTTCTCAAAATCTAATAATTTGGGTCTATTCAGTATGAAATTGTCTACAAAACCCAGATCCTAGCTTTTCAACTATTTTTCGAAGTTCTGCATGCTGAGGAAAGATCAACTTTTTCAAAAAACTGACAATTTGGGTTGCTTCAAATAGATAGTTATCTTCAAAACCCATATCTTAGGTTTTCATCTTTTTTGGCCAAAAATCGAACATCTTGCATGTTCTTGAAACAATCAGTTTTTCTAGTTTTCATCGATCTGGTCTCTTTAGAACGACATTCTCTACAAAACCCAAACCTCAGTTTTTTTCGGGAATCTTTTTTTTCAAGAAAATTTAGCAACTTGTTTTCAACAGTTTGCGCAAAACTTTTCCAGACATAGGCATGTTCACAATGAAAATTCAAGATTTTCATCGTACAATATTCTTCCATTGAAAAATCAGGAGAAGTGTCAGAAGTATAAAAGCTGCAAAAGAAACAAAGGAATGGTAGAAGATGGTCACACACAGGGTAAGAGGATATGTTGAAGCAAGATGATATATTTATAAAAGGTCATCACTCCAGTTGCAGAGCCACCGAAATTAGCAAGATTTGATAAAGGCACTGAAGATGTCAAAGATTTTCTAAAGTTCAAATACAAAAGACAAAAACATCCTATAAAAGCGGAATATTGCCTTAGATAGTATTAATGCTCCTAACAATGAGGCAGTTACCAACTTTTTGGCGGATATACTTTCGCAAAATACCAATGGATGAGTTATATGATCAAGATAGCAAAGATCTCTAAAGATAGATTTAAAGCAGCAGTTAACTCGATGCTTTTTCCAAGTTTTGTTGCCATTCTTGTCTCATGCTTATCTATTCTTTGTGAGAGAGGAAAAAATCAAGATGTGATAGTTGGAACTTTCCCTGTTTTTTGATTTTAGTAGGTTGTTAGATAGTTATCTTGTTTTAGTTTTAGAAATAAAGTTTGCATGTTGGCAAGTCTTGTTGTAAAAGCAAGGAGATTTTAGGGTTCCCTACTCCTATGCTTGTGTATAAATAAGGGCAACCTTTCCCATTTTTCTTTAACTATTATTGTGATAGCAAATTGTTGAGCCTACTTTTGCTTGCAAGTTGTTATTCAGTGTTTGTTCACTTAGTGCAAGAGCAAGCTTGCATGCTTGAGTTTTGTTGCAAGTTATCGTTCAGTTCATGTGTAATTTGTGTCAAGTGTATTCTGGTCTAAGTTGCCGAATTGGGTACGGGTACGGTACGTCGATACGACAATTTTTTTTTTTTTTGGGTGGGTATGTTTGGGTACGTCTGTACATAAAACATATAAAAATCATAGATATAGACATATTTGCAGCCTAAAAAGTAAAAAACAAGAATTAGATTTAGAATACCACATATCTCCATAGAGGTGAATTTGGGTTGGTTTTAAAGGTGGGTTGAGCAAAATGCTACAAAAATTCAAAAAACAATTATTGAACAATAAATGTTAAATAGTAAATTGTAATTAGTAATAGTACTAGCAATATATTCAAATTTGAATTTCAATTACACTTCTATAATTTACAATTTTACATCTAGTATATTAAATTTAATTATATTAATTTATTAATGATTTAATATTTATTATTAATATAATTTAAATTAAATAATAACCAAAATATAGATATTAATAATTAAAATAATAAATAAAAGACTGAAAAAAATTTAATGAATCATTTGAAGTTTTTTAATATTAATGAATAATAAAATATTAGAAAACTTCAAATGAATCATTTGAAGTTTTTTAATAAACTTCAAAACAATTATAAATATTTACAAAATATATATTTAATGTTATAAATTTAATAGGGTTTAAAATTTTAAATATTTAAATTTTAACTATTATAAAATAAAGTTTAAACTATACAAAAAAAAAATCTTCAAAACTTACCTAGCGGCGTGACCCGTGAGCAAAAAATGAGGGCGTGACTGAGTGTGAGCAACTGTTCTTTGAGGGCCACCTGCATTTGTTCTCTGTCTTCAGACTTGCAACCCACGACGGCGCTATTGTTATTCTTCAAAAACTGACGTTTTTCTTTGTCTTCAGAAAACGGCATCTTCGGAAACCCGCGTCGGCAACGAAAAAACACTTTCAAAGTATTGCAAAATGAGTTTAATCTTTTAGGTTTTCACTTTTTTGGCTTAAATTTTTAAAAACGTTTCCAAAAATTTTTTCCTATGTCGTGTTCGAATCCGTAGGGTTTTTTGGGCGTATCCGTTTGCAGACGTACCCATACCTGGAATCGGCAGGGTAAAGGGCCGAATCTGGTAACTTAGATTCTGGTTTGATCGCTAAATTGTAATCCTGTTATTGCTACAATCCTCCTATCCCAAAATTGTAATGTTATTTGAAATTTGAGAAAGGAAATCTTATGCCTGCTTTGCTACTTTGATCTACTGTCTCAAGTTTTGTTTTATGTGTTCTACTTATATAATCTTTATTTCAGCTTGCATCAAAAAGTACAATGAGACTTCAAGTATGTGTTGAAAGAAAGTTTGTTTAAGTATCTGTGTTGAAATCATTCCTTGTTTACTTTTAACTCTCAAGCTCTGAGTATACTTGAGTTGTTGGAAGCATCTTTAGAGTAGGCCTAGTTGTAGTTGAAATTCTAAAAAAGAAAACCTCAGCTACGACGCAGAGTTTTATAAAGTTGTGCTCTTAGCTGAGAACAAAAGGATTGGCAAATAGTGTAGTTTACTTTCTTTAAAGCATCATCAACGAAGAGGGAGCTTTCCCTCCTAATTTGAAGAGCAGTTTATCTGTGCATAGCTGTCCGTTTCTAATTCATATTCCAGAGGTGCGAATTGAAACGCCAACAACCTTTACATTTTCTTGTTTTGTAAAATTCAGATTGGGATGTTTATCCTTTCAGCTTTATGGCAACAATATTAATTTGCTCTCTAAAGATAAAAGTGAGGCACTACATAAAGAACTATTATTGGCTTGTATTTAAAAAGTTAGATAAATAACAAACATCCGTGAAGACAAGAATCTGGTATTGCTGTGTAAACTCTACAGATCCAACTTCTTAAGACTTTGAAGAAATGATACTGTCAATCCAAATGTTAGCAATCGTGGCAATGACTTGGAAGCCTTTAATCTGGAAGATGGAGAGGAATTTTTTTTATCATTACGAGCTCCTTTAGGCGAGTTGTCAGGCCTTTTTGCTATTCTTACCTACTTGCTATATTAGCAATAATTTCTTCTCCTTTTGCTAGTTGGATGCATATAGCTATTTAGTTTTTCTTTACTGGTGGTTACTAATTCTAGTTATACAGTGGAGTGGCCTAACCTTTCTTGGTTGAAGATGACTTGCTGGATCCATTTGACCAATTTAAGAATCTGAGCTAAAATTTTGCATGGCTTAGTTAAACATGTAGCAATTTCAACTTCTTTAATCTATATTCTCATGTAGACAAAATCAACTCCAGTCAAAAAACAAATGCTTGCCCATTTTTGAAGAAAAGGTCATTGTTTTACTTCTGCAGTAAGAAAAGTGCATTAAAAACCAATGCTTCTATTGTTGGACCTGAAAATGAGTAGGGGAACAAAACAATGTGTTCATTAACTGCATCCTCTCTATTTAATTTTTTCACTTTTTTTTCCACAGTTTGTTTATTTGATGAAAACCTTAACATGCCATTTCTTTACAATTTTGCAGAATGCTCAACATGCTATTGCACATGCCCGTGCCGCTTTAATTTACATAATGCTAGCCTTGTCTGGGCATATGGATGACCTTCTTCCAAAGTTTAAGGTTTTTCTGAGCTATCTTTTAAAGTTTTATGCTTGTTTCCTGGCCATTCTATTATCATACATGCTGTTTTGACAGAGGCAGGCAAAGCTGAATTTATTAATATTCATTTGGATCTATGATATGAATGTAAATGCAGTTTCTTTTCTCATTGAACTTGGCAGGATGCAAAGCACAGTATACTTTTTCTTATTGAAATGTTAGAGCCCTTTTTAGTACCAGCAATCACGACAACAAAGAATACTATTGCTTTTGGAGATGTCTCTACTGTCTTCTTGGAGAAGCAGGAAAAGATTTGTGCCATAGCGCTGGACCTTCTTTGTACTGCAGTACAAAGACCTGCTGTCCTACCAGCTCTGGAGAACGAATGGAGACGAGGGATTGTGGAACCAAGGTATTTCATCCAAAGCTTTGAAATATCAAATGGGAATTGATTTTGTAATCATCATTGTGGGATGAAATATGCGTGAGTGTCCACTTCATCCAACCATTAATAATGAAATAAAACAACAATTAGAAGAGATTGGAGCTCTTAATAAGTTTTAAAAAACAGGCTATAACATCATATAGGTATAAGATGCTTCTGCCCTTGAGGTTTCTCACAGAAACTATCTAAAAGCTCACTTGCTTCTTCCTACTTGGACTACCCACTTTCTATAATGATGTTCTCTTATGACACAAAAAAACTAGCACAAAGTCTTTTTTTCTTCCTCCTGCTGCCTGGTTGGATGGTAATGTTTAGGGTTCAGATATGGGTTTCCTTCTGTCTACTGACTAACTTGTGTCAATGGCAAAATTCTCATAGCCTCCACATAAATAATTTATCGTGTAAATTACAAAGGGCTATCAGTTTGCCCTTTGCCCAAATAACACTAGAATTCTCGGGCATTGGACTGCTGTTCTGTAATATATTCCTTGCTCACCTTGTATTTATTTTAGTATAGGCGTTATGCATGGTGCATTTGCTGCTTTATTTAACGTTCCACTAGTACATAGAATTCAGATACAGATTGTGAGTCATTGCTTGGTTTTAAAATTTAATGTCCTTATTTATGATTTGTCTAAATTTTGAATAGCAGTTTTCTGTACATGTACATAACACTTTTATGAATGTGGTGTAGTGTGCTTCTCTCCATTTTGGCTCCTCATGTGCCATTGCCACCTGGAATCAATCTTTGTAAAAGTTCGATGACTAAAGGTGCAGACCATGAGGCATCTACATTTTCACCCGTTTCTTCTGTTTACCCTACAATGGCAGTAGGTAAAATCAGTGGTATAGAGGAAGATGTGGATGGAAAATCTGACATGGTAGATGGAAATTCAAGGAATGATGCAACTGAAGATGGCAGTCTTCTTTTTGCTCCTGCAGAGTTAAAAAACATATCACTTAGGAAGTTCTCTAGCCCTTTTGAGGGAAATCTTTCTGAAACTCAGGGCTTTGGACAAGTAAATTTGAAGGTTGATGGAAAACTATTTAAGGAAAAAGACAATATATCAAAGAAAAAGATAATTCTGGATATTGGTTGTGCAAATGAATACTTTGATTTGCAAAGAGAGTATTTGCAACTGGTGAATCATCAGGACCGTGAGTTTCGGGCCTCAGAGTTCAGACGTTTTGCAGAGGAATTGCATGCACAATCTGAAATAAACTCAGAAAGTCATGATGCTGCAATTGATGCGTTACTTTTAGCAGCAGAGTGTCATCTGAACCCATATTTCATGATGGCTTCCAGTGAAAATGAACAGCTCGCGAACAGAATTATTACTAGTAAAGACTCAACATCATTACATGAGATCATTGTGGACGAGCCTTCTGTAAGTGTTCGAAAGTCTGGAGTGAAAATAATTGCTCAACTGGAGGGAATGAGAGACAAGACTGTAATTGACATTCTTCTTCAAGCTGCTCAATGGGACAGCAGAATTCATAATGCAGCTTTGAATGAAAGGTCATTTGAGGATAAATCAATAGATTATGAGTTCGAAGAAAGGCCGTATGGTATTAAAATTTTTCCTGATGATGTACAGTCTGCTGATGCTGTTACACTAGTGCGCCAGCATCAGTCTCTACTCTGTGGATTTTTAGTTAGGCAATTACAAAGGGAGCAGCATAACATGTATGAAGTTCTTTTGCACGGTCTTCTGTTTTTCCTGTATTCAGCAACACATGTATCTTGTCATTCAGAGAATGTTGTTGACGTAATTTTGCAGTCTGCTGAGCGATTGAATAGATTGCTATTTTCTCTTCATCAGGAACAAAAGGAAACCAGTCCTCCTGTAGAACCTGCAAAAGTACATCGAGTCAGGCGACAGTGGGCTCTTCTTCAAAGAATAGTGTTTGTGGCTAGTGGCAATGGCATAATGGAGGATGGCTACATGCATAGCAGAAGAGGCTGTTGGTACAGGGATTTGATTCCAGTTTCATCATGGATGGATAGAATATCAAAATTCTCATCCTCACCGCTGCCTTTGGTTAGATATATAGGATGGATGGGACTAGCCCGTTATGCAAACGAACACAAGAAAAGAGGGTTGCTTCTAACCCAAGACATGCGACAATTGACTGGCTTGCTGTCTATCTTTTCAGATGAACTGATATCTGTAAAAAAATCATTTAAAGGGAAAGATAATGAAGGATTGCAAGAAGCATGCTTTCTGGAATTCAATGTTGGTAAACTTGAGAAACCTGTTACCATAAATAATCCCTTAGATTCATTAGATAGTGATGGTGTTGTCCATGCATTTTATCCTGAAATGGATGTAGTCTTCCCAGAATTGAGAAAGCATTTCTTTACATATGCTGAGATTATGCTAGAAGCTGTTTGTTTGCAAGTAAAGGCAATGCCACCTTGTTCTATTCCAGATATATTAAGTTGGTTTTCAGAGTTGTGCTCTAATCCATTCATAGATTTAGATAGAGATCAGTATGCACATGTTGATGCTAATGATGACATTTTGAAAGGTGTGGTGGTGTCTAATGTCAAGTGCATTTTACTTCACATATTGGAAGTAATTGTTTTGGAACACATGGAAGCTATTATCCCTGAGATACCAAGGGTTATTCAGGTCTTGCTGTCCTTGTGCAGCAGTTCCTATTGTGATGTGCCTTTATTGGATTCAGTACTAAGTGCATTAAAGCCTCTGATCTCTTATACTGTTGCAACAGCATCTGCTTCAGAGAAATTTGTAGAGGATGATCCCTCAAGCATGAATTTTGAGTCTTTGTGCTTCGATGCTCTTATAAATCAGCTTGAATCTGGTCCTGAACAGAAGAAAGGCACAATGGTTAACATTTCACAAGGTGCATTGTTGATTTTTCTTGCTGGATCTCTGCTTTCTGATCTATCTATTTCTAGAAGGAGGCAACTTATGCAGTCATTGTTACAGTGGGCAAAATTTACCGGTTTCCAAGCAACAACTACTTACTATAATTACCTATGTGCATTTCAAAAGGTTCTAGAAGGTTGCAGTTCTCTGGTACAAGGAACTTTAAGAGACCTTGGTGCTTCATTGATGAATGAACATCCTTGTTCTAAAAAAGATTCAATTGACTTCATTTGTAAGGAATCGTCAGGGTTAGAAATTTGTGACAGGGGAAGGAAAACCCTAGACCTACATGGAGTTCAAAGACAAGCAGAAAGATCTATGGTGTCAAACTCTTTTCAAGTGAAGGATCAGACAAATGCAGGTGATGGTGATATCACTGAACATGGAACAAAGCAAGCTGGTAGTAATGCTTTGCAACACTTTTCATGCATTTCAGATGTTGAAGATTTCACAAAGAGCTTAGAGGCTCTGATTTTTACTTTAAGCCCTACACTTGAAATTTGCTGGAAATTTCACTCTCAAATGACATGCAAACTGTCACAGACAGGAGCAGCTTGTTTATTGTACTCTGGATCCTTATTGTTAAATTACCAGTTAATTCATTCAAACAAAGCTATTGAGAGAAATGAATCCTGCCAATTTGCATCTGAAAGTGATCAAACTTTGCTTGAATGGCAAAATTCTCTTCAAGGTCTAGGTCAAGCTGTTTTGACTTTGCAACAGAATCATTGCTGGCAAGTAGCAGCTGTGCTTCTTGAGTATCTTTTGTCTTTGCCAAGTTCTTTTTCCTTGGATGGTGTATTGGGTCATATATGTTCTGCACTTCTGTTTGTATGCTGTCATGCGCCCAAAGTTACATGGAGGTTGCAGTCTGGAAAGTGGTTGTCAAAATTGTTTCAAAGAGACTGTCTGGATTTTTCAAGTTCTACATCGTCTTTAGTTGATTTATTTTGTACAATGCTTGAGCATTCTGAACCAGAGCAAAGATATACAGCTCTTCAGCATCTAGGTAGGATTGTTGAACATGAAGAACTTGGGAGGCTTACATCTTCACCTATATCAGGAAGCTCAAGTGCACATATGAATATGGTCATGACTGTGAAGAGAGTGAGCCAACGTGGAGTTGTTTCAACACTGGTTGCAAATACCTGGGACAGAATAGCATCTTTAGCAGCATGTGAGCCATCTATGACCTTAAGAAAGGAAGCCATGGAGTTGCTAGAAAGATTCATTCCTTTTGCTGAACGCGATCAATTGCGTTCATTTTTCGCTTCTGTTGATGCTATACTACCAGGCTTATGTATGCCTTCTTATTCAATGCAAGACGGACCACTTACAGTTCTTGGGTTATCAGTTCTGGCCCGTGCCTGTCTCTACTCTGAAGCCAATGATATTGATATCATACCTCCAAGTGTATGGGACAACCTGGAGCTTTTGGCAAAATCTAAGAATGGTATATGTTCCCTAGCACTTTTAAAAAAAATGTATCGCTATGTTTTTTAGGATTATAATTTCAAAAAGCATATTTAGTACAGATAATAAATGATCTAGATTTTATCAATTGGTTATCGTAAAGATCAAATCTGAACTTACAGTAACTGACACAAATATAAAATTCAAACCTCAGAGATATAGGTAGTAAGTAAAAACCAAGGAAAATTGGCCAGAATAACTGCTTTGAGTTTATTTAGTGATGAAGGTCTGAAAGAAAAATGGAACAGGGGGTTTGGTCCTCAACAAATTGAGGGAGGTACTGATGCATAAACATAGTTTTAATATTAGGTATTGGTAGTAAGTAGAATCAATGGAAACTAGTTAAATAAATGGATGAAACTAGTAGCAATACTCAGGTGAATTTTGATGGATAAGATTGATTTTAACATATAAGGTTCTTTATAATTTGAGATTGATTTTAAAGAAATAAAAGAGGCACACCTAGATGTATTGAGCAATGGTATCACCTATAAAAATGATTGGCATAGCCTTATTGGCTTTGATACCGTGTTAGAAATTAAGACTTTAGGTTACTAATTATCACAAATAAAATACAAGATAAATGAAATGAGAATTACGAGATACACAGATTTAACACATTACACAATATATACATGGGGAAAACCCTTCCAGGTAAAAAACTCCATAAAACATCATTTAATTATAAAACACTTATATAATTGTCTATAAAATATAGACAGAACTTGGGGATACCACTTCTCCTCACTTCCACATGGCCAATAACACTCTTTTGCATAGTGATAGAATTCACTTTAAGTTTCCAATTTGACTTGCCTCTCAATGAGAGAAAACCTCCTTAAATATAGAATAAAGGGTGACAAAATACCTAAAGGGGTATTAGTCAGTGAGTCACGTCTCACACCTATTCAAAAGTACAATTTATAAATAATTAATAATCTAATAGTTTAATAGATTATTAATTATTAAATGGTATATGCTTTATAAAGCATATAATAGGCATAATGTTTTATAACTTTATATTAGAACAATATATAAATGCTATAAGAGTATGACCCCTAATAACATTATGTTCTAACATAATTCCTCTATTTGCCCCTCGATTTTGGCGAGCTCCAAGAATTACCCACGACCATTAATGGTGATAATATAGAGGTAGATAGCCAAGGACACCCCTATTTTATGGATCTCTGCAATTGAATAGTACTAATGCAATATTGCAGGTCAACTTCTTGATTTTGTATAAGCTGCCAGATGTAATGATGGGGAACTTTTACATCCTTAAAGTGTACATGGACCAAGTCTTTTTACCATTTATAGCCCACTTTGATTATTAAAATGGAGTACTGTTATTTCACTTTGAGTTACCTGTAAATCAGGAAGCAGCATTCCCAACATATCTGCTTCACAATCTGTGAGGACAGAGGCTTTATACTTCACTTTGGTGGAAGAAAGAGCCATTGCTTCTTGCATCTTGCTAATCCAATGTTAGGCTCAAATGCACTATCCAAATTCCTGGCTAGATACTTATCTACTCATGGATTTTTTTAATCTCTGTGGATCTTTCGTAATCAACATCATGAAATCCAACATGCTGAAAATAATTATTTATGTCATATTGAATGCTAAAATCTACCGCATACTGCACAAATCTCATAATTTGTTTTTCTGCTTACTGTTCAAACTTTGTGCTGTTGATGAATCTAGGAATGTAACTGAAAGCAATGCCAAGATCAGGCCTCATGATATTCTATACCCAAGTTGATTTATCTCCTACATAGTGAAGGATTCTCTCTCCAAATTTGCATACAATTTTTAATTCCACAAAGTGCTGGGAACTTGCTAAACCTGACACAAGTTTTGTTTGCATGTTTTTTGAAGAAGAATATGGCATGAAGATAACAAAACAATGAATGAAGTAGCGAATGGTTGAAGGATGTTGCGGGAGTATTGGACAAGCTGAAGGGTATAATCAACCATTCAAACAAGCCTTCCTCTGCTTACAAGTGTATATTAGGGTTCAATAGGTATTTGATGGTCTTGAGGTCTTTCTTCGTAAAGAACTTTTCACCACTGAGCCGGTCCAAGAAATCTTATATCTGTGGAAGGGGATGGTGGTTCTTCACAATGATCTTTTTCAAGGCTTTGTGGTTGATTCAAACTGTCCATTTGCCATCCTTCTTTGGCAAATACATGAACTGTGTTGAATAGGGCTGACACTATTGAAACTTTGCAACATAGTTAAGAGTTAGTGCTTTGTAGCACTACCACATTTAGTTGGGATGATCTTGTAGCTTGCAGTGTAGATTTCATGTGGCATGGAATGCTGCCATTGTAGTTGTACAGAAAGATGGTGGAAGTGCTAGATCCTCCTGGATTAGGAGATTACATGATTCAGAAAGATTGTGATAGGTGAGTAAACCAGTCAAAGGGATAAGGACATCTTTAAAGGATAGCATTAATTTACAGAACCTCTCAATAAGGGTCCTTCCTTCTCACTCAGATTTCTGGTTTACTCACCAGAACATCTGGTGTACGGTCTTTTAGAACATTAAGGATTCATGACTGGTGTACGGTCTTTTAGAACATCTGCTCTGAAACAGGTGAAAGCTGTCCATCAATTTTTTTCTGTATCAGAAGTTTTACCGTTACGTTAAACCATTTGCCTTTTACTTGAACAGATACATCTATTTTCTTATAGAACTGTTATTTCTGTTATTGTCTGTTTCAAAATATTTTTTCTGTATTGCTATCCAATCTTTATCATCTGTCAGCATTTAATGTGACTACTGCAATCTCATTCTATACAGGAATAGTAACTCAGGCCGATCCCTCTCATTAATCTTGTTTGTGTTTCCTCTTGGAAATTTGATTCCTCGCCAGAGATTTCCAAGCACTTGTGCTTCTATCAAGTCTTCTTGCTTCTTAGACCTTCAAATCCAAAACCCATACACCCATTGCTTTGCACTGTGATATCATATTGACAGAATAAAACACAACTCTAGATAATATTCAGACAAAAGAGGGAAAAATATGTGATATATTCAATACTTTTTCATTGGTACAATTGGTATTGATCATGGAAAACTAACTTGTAAGTTTGTGACTAGAATACAAACAACTCCAGGAACCACTTTTAAATGAAAATAATTTTCTCACTTAACTAGTCACTTGATATCATTCATTAACGTTACTTTATATTAGCACCCTAGTCTGACCATGATAGGTGAATTGTGAGATTGTGGTAATTTCAGTCTTCTATTGGCAAAAATCAAAAAGGGATATGTGAGGTGGTGTTGTAAGTTGGATTTTTTCCTGCTGTTTTTGTAAGTGTTTTTTTTGACTTTTTAATAGTATTTGATTTATCTATTGCTACTGCTAGGAGTAGAATTTGGCCATGGCATCCTTCACAATTACACGGTGAATTAAATTACTTTACTCTAGATCATTGAGATTTTGAGGTGATGATCTTATATTTTATATTTATTTGTTATCTCATCCAGAAATAATACCAGGAGGTGCATTCATTCAGGCAGAGCAAGCTGTTTGTCATGCTCTGTTGCAGCTTAAGGAGCATGGGGAGGAAGCCAAAGAGGTTTGTTGCGTTTCACATTTATTAAAATATTATATGAACTTTGTATTGATCTGAGACTTTAGTAGAGATGTATAAGTGTTTTTTCATTTATGTATTGTTTCCTTGTGTTCACTAAACATTTAATGTGTTGAATATCAAGACTCTGAAGGCAGCATTGGAAAGGAGCTCAGAAAGTACACAAGTAAATCCAGATCTTGCAGATGTCCGTGAATCAGTACTTCAGGTTTGTGATTTTGCTGGTTTTCATTACTTTCGTTTTTGTTGTCCCCACACATGGACATGTGAAATGCTTTTGAGAATTTACTGACATCACAGCATTGGTAATGTTGCAGAAGGGTGAAAGAAATAACCCCTGCTCATAATTATAAATAATAGAAAGGAAGAAGGAAAGTAAATCTTGTCAGATAAACTAAAATCTAAGTTGCCGGTTTGGGTACGGGTTCAGATACGGGTATGGATGCAGGTATGCCAATACGGCCAAAAAAAAAATTCTTGGGTATGGGTACGGGAGTATATATATATAAAATTTATAAATTATTAAATTATAAACATAATGCCATAGACTCATAAGCATGTTCAAAAATATAAATTTAATTATAAGAACAATGATATTCATTAGACATAAATGATAATTGATAAACTATAGTCTATTAAACATAATTTCCAATAAATAGAATATCGTGGGTCCAATAAATTGATAAACTATAGTCTATTAAACATAATTTTGAATATGATTATACGAGGTATTACCGTTTTTCAATATTCTATTTATTGGAAATTATGTTTTTGATACGGTAAGCAGCATTTACAGGGTGCTGTACCCTTTACACATCAAGCCCCAAGGGCCAAAAAATGTAAATAGTAAATAGTAAATACTCTGAGTCTTAATCATAATAATGCAAAGGAAATTCAAATATGAATAATGTGGGTCCCAGGTATTATTTAGAATACCATAATCTTGGTAGGCACTTATATTGAGGGATTGAAACTAATGTTTAGTCCATTAAACATTTCTGAAGGAGCTCTTCACATTATTGGTTGTACCTTGGTGAACTATAGGCTGTACCACATATTTATTTGTATCTGCTGAAAGGAAGTTATGTTGGTTCCTGGGTATTTGTGTAGTGTAATCTAACGACATGACAATTACCCCTGTGTATTGAAAGCAAATCTTGCTGTGGAGAATTAATTCCTGAATGCATCTGCTTTGCCTATGCTGGTCCATAAATGTCAACTGGGCCGTACTCCTTATTTGGATTGTAAATAGAGTTATGAGCAGAAGCTTGTTGTGGGTATTGTTTGAAAACTATCATAATGGCTATGCAAACATATTTGTTATTGAAAATTCCAGTTATCTGAAAGATTGAAATTTTTCATTGTGGCCGTACATTTCCAGATAGCCGTACCATTGTGTTGATGCTTTCGTACAGGTTTCAGATATTCATTGATCTTGATATGGATGGATATTGGTATGGGCATTGTTTAATCACTAATTCCTTGGCTGGGTCCTTCTTGGTTCTCCCTGGGTTTGACCAGGGTTCTTCCCTGGCCACCCGGGTTCTCTGTGGTTCCTTCTGTGAAGGACCCACAGAGAACCTGGGTGGCCAGTGAAGAATCTGATTGAACCCAGGGCAAACCAGAACCGTACCAAGAACCCCAGACATATTTTGCAGGGTACGGGGGGCTATATGAGAGAACCGGGTAACATAAACTAAAATAAGTTATTAAGATTAAATAAAAACTAAAAAGTAAAGAAAGAGTTGGAAAGTGTTGTTAACTTTCTTTGTGATATTTGAAACTAAGATGAAATCTAGAGAGGAACGAATTCTGATTCTTTTCATCTAGTCTGAAGTTGCCTGAAGCTGCTTCAAGTGTTATGATTCTAAAGTATGCAATTTCATGGTGTACATGCTTGTGTGATACACCAAAGCAAAAGAAACAAAGAATGATCTCAACATACACAGATGACACAGGATCTGAAAAGAGAGCTTCTATTGGCATTTCAAGTTTAAAGATCTATTTTTATTACTAATGACTGAATACGATTTAGTTATACCATTTTAGCAAGCACTTGGAAATGTTTTTGACTTGAAGAAGGCAAGCCTTCCACTCAACATTGAAATAGATTTTCAATACTAGAATATAGGCATACATTTAGACAGATGTCATTAGTTGTAATGACCCTTAGCTACATTTTATGTACAACACTTGGATCTGAAATACCCACCAAAATATTTTGGAAATAGAATCATAGAAACTGTAAAAATATGAAATATCCACACCACATATAATAGATTTACACATTTAACACTGGCTAGAACTAGATATTTCTTTCAAATACATTTCCTCTGCAAATGATTACAAAGATTTGCCTCTACAACAATTACAAATATCTTTAAAAAATACTTATAATGTTGAAAGGCCCAAAACACTGAAATCCTCTAAATTTGAAGTGTAGATGCAACCTCCATATGAAGCTTCTCTTAGGAATCCAAAGGGATTTTGTCCTCTGAACTCCAAGAAACCAATGGGGGTTCGTCCATTATTCTTTAGAACCTAAGGGTCTTCGTCTTCATATTCAATAGTTGAACACAAGTGCTCCAATTGGAGTTGAGATTTGATGAAATGGCTGAAAGATGCAAACTTATGAAGCTACACACCTTATATAGAGGTTGAAGGCCTAACGTGGGTCAACACATGCTAAATAGGCTTTTGAAAGTTTCCCATCATTTTATCAAATTCTAATTGAGGCCATTAATGGTATCCTTAATTGGCCATGGTGATAGATGAAACCCTTTGTTTGAATGATTGGGGTCCGGGGAGAAGCATACTTGAAAGATGCAATGGCAAGAGGGATTGGGGAATTGGGTGTTAGGATGTTGCTTATATGTATTTCCATTTGGCATGTCAGAATGATGTTCTTTCAAGGTGCAAAGTTTGGGGTTTGGGGAATGGGATGTTAGGCTGTGAGGGGATGCAAAGGTCCACGGGCCTAGATGGACAAAGTGGTGGTACAATGGTCATCGGATTTTAACGATACGTGATGCTGTAGTGAGTGGGGAACAGGCTTCCAAGTTTACTACTTATTTTACTTTTAAACTATGTTATTGGGTTTTCTAGTAATCCCTCCAATACCAGTATAGGTCTAGTCTTGGTTTGGCCTTGGGTTCGCTCGAAGTATTTCCTGGGAACCTTGAGTTCCCTGTGGGTCCTTTTATAACTTGGGTGAGCTCGAGATGAATTTGGCGAACCCAGGTCACTAGGCCCCAAAAAGTAAAAAACATTTTTAAAAGCATTTTTTCAAAAACAAAATCTAACCTAAAAGCATTTTAAGAACATTTTTACAAACAAAAAACTGTTTGCATACGTATTTTTCCCTTAAGTGATAAAATTGTGAAAATGGGGTGCATCATGAAGGTATGTGTGTTTTCAAAGGCCTTAATTTGGGCTTGGTGGTATGGGCTTTGCCCCTCGACGTTGCCTTGTATTGTGATAGGGAACACACTAGTGGTGTTGCCTCTCGATCTTGTTGGGGGCATTGCCCTTAGACCCCCACGAGGGGCACTGCCCCTCAACCCCGTTGGGGACATTACCCCTAGAGCCCCACAAGGGGCATTGCACATTAACCCCATTGGGGGCATTGCCCCCACATCCCCATGAGGGGTGGTGCCCCTCAACCCCATTGGGGGGGGGTCTCCAATCCTAGACCCCATTGTTTTATATTATATAATTTTAAGTTTTTAATATATATATAATATTCGAACCTATACTTGTACCACAAATCTACAAGGACAACAATTATATTTTTTTGTAAATATTTTAGTAAACTTAAAAGCTAAGTTATCGGTCCTAGTACAAGTGCAAGTATGGATACAGGTACCGAGTACGACACTTTCTCCAATCCTAGACCCCATTGTTTTATATTATATAATTTTAAGTTTTTAATATATATATATAATATTTGAACCCATAGTTGGCGGACTCTTCAGGACTCGCCGCGGACTCGGCGGACTCGGGAGTCCATGGCTGAGCCGAGTTGACTCGCCATGGACTCGGGAGTCGAGTCCAGAAGAGTCCTGGGTCGGGACTCCCGAGTCCGACCTCTGGACTCGGCCAGTCCTCGGAGGAGTCCCACCCAGACTCTCGCCTCGGCCGGGGTCAAACTGGGTTAAAACCCATACATTTTTTTAATTTTTTGTTATTTCTAACTTGAAGATTGGTGTTTTTAAGGTCTGCAAATTGGTTTTAGCTTGAAAGAAGGCAGGAGGAGGAGCTAAAAAGATCAAAATAGAGCCAGGTAAGTGATCTAACATTTCTTTTTTTTTGTTTTTTTGCTTTCAAAATTTAAAAAAATCAAGAAAAATAAGGGGATATGCTGCCAAATTTTTTTTCTATTTTCCTTAATAGCCATTATAGCCTAATTCCTATTATTTCTAGCTTGGTTTTGCATTCTTTTTTTTTGCAAATAAATGAAACTTTGAATCACATTTTTTTGCTGATTTTTTTGCAAACCCTTGCTGATTTTTTTTTTTCCACGTTGAACTTGAAACAGCAATGTCGTCTTCAAATCCAAAGGGAATGAGAAAAGACCCTGCATGGAAGTATGGAATACCAGGAATCAAAAAAGGTGAAGTGACATGTACTGAATGTCAAAAATGGATGACAGGAGGAATAAACAGGTTAAAATACCACCTTGCAAGGATACCTGGGCAAAATGTGGAGGGATGCCCTAAAACTACTCCTGAGATTATTAGAGAGATAAAGGCCCTTCTTGCTGACTATGAGCTAAAAAAAGATGAAAGACAAAAAACAAAGAATGCCCTAGCATCAATGATGAGTGGATCCCCTTCTACACCAACTATGCCTCATGGTGCTACTGCTGCAAGTCCAAGTGTTCGTGCTCCACATTCATCTTTTGGTGAGAGTCCTGAGGGTTCCTATTCTACTGCTAGTGCTGGCCACGGTCCTTCATCAGGACCAAATTATTTTATTCCACGTAATGTTCCAGGAGCACAACCTTCACTTGAAGGTACCGGTTGGAATAAGGAAAAGCATCATGAAGCTAGGATGGCTGCTGCAAACTTTTGGTACTACAATAATCTACCTTTCAATGTTGCAAGCAGCCCATATTGGGAAGGTCTAGTGAACGCCCTTACAGTTGCAGGAAAGGGGTTTAAGACCCCATCAGCTAAAGATTTGAGTGGGCCATTGCTAGAGGAATCCGTAAAGAATACACGGCTTGTAGTTGATGAGCAAAAGAAATTTTGGCGAAGAAAAGGTTGCAGCATTTTATCTGATGGGTGGACAGATGGACGGAATAGAACTCTCCTGAACTTTTTAGTGGCCTCAAATGGTGGATTGGTGTTCCTAAAATCAATAGATGCCTCCCATGAAGTTAAAAATGCTGAGACTTTATGCAGTCTATTGGATGGGGTGGTCCAGGAGGTTGGAGTTGATAATGTTGTCCAAATTATCACGGACAACGCAGCTGCATATGTAGCTGCAGGTAGGCTACTTATGGAGAGGTATCCCACAATTGCATGGTCTCCATGTGCTGCACATTGCTTGGACCTATTGTTAGAGGATATTGGGAAGATTTCATGGGTCAAAAGAGTGGTTGAAGATGCAAAAAGTGTTACAAAATTTATCTACAACCATACTTGGGTGCTTTCTTTGATGAGGAAATTCACAAATGGCAAGGACCTTGTGCGACCTGGAGTGACACGATTTGCTAGCCACTTCCTCACATTGCAAAGCATTCTTGGTGCCATTGGTCATCTCAAGCAAATGTTTGTGTCCGATGCTTGGAAGGAGTCCTCATTTTCCAGTAGAGCTGAAGGGGAGAGGATTGTTACCATAGTTTTTGATGAGACATTCATCAAAAATGGAGAGGAGCTGATGGGGGTAAGTAGCAATCACACAAAAAAAATTATACATGATAATCTATTTGCTGTTTTTTATTTTTTGAGGGGTTAATTTTGTTATAATTTAACATTTGTTTTCATTTTTTTAGGTGACAGAGCCTTTGGTGAGGGTTCTTCGTATGGTGGATGGAGATGGCATGCCAATGGGTTTCATCTATGAGGCCATGGATAGGGCCAAAGAGGCCATATCACATTACTATGGCGGCAACAAAAAGAAATATGAAATCATATGGCGCATCATTGATCGGAGATGGACAAACCAACTCCACCAGCCGATTCATGCCTTTGCCTACTTCTTGAATCCGAAGTTCTACTTCTCGGACTCATTTAAGGCGGATGAGGAGGTCATGGATGGTGTTGTCACTTGCATTGATAGGATGGTGCCTGATAGTGAGCTGAGAAATAAGGTGCTTGATGAGTTGGAGGTGAGATTTGTTACATCTTATTTATGAATTTGCAATGTTGAGCCTTGACTATCTATGAATTTTCTATATTTGATTTACTTTTTCTTTTATCTATTCAAGGTCTACAAGGGTGCAGAGGGGAGACTCTTTTCCTCCCAACAAGCAATTGAAAGGAGAGGAAAACAACAACCAGGTAAAAATTGAAATTAGAAACTTGATTCTTACATATAGATTTTTACTTTATTCTTATTTCTTAATACTTATATTTTTTAAACATGTTTTTGTAGATCTATGGTGGGAGAACTATGGTGCTAGCACACCAAATCTTCAAAAGCTAGCCATACGTGTCTTGTCGCAGCCATGCAGTGCTTCTGGGTGTGAACGCAATTGGAGTTTATTTGAAAACATTCACACAAAGAAAAGAAACAGGTTGACTCAGCAGCGCCTAAATGATTTAGTTTTTGTTCGGTACAACCTTCGCCTTCGAACTAGGAAGGTGGAGGGTGTTTCACACGAGTCCATCGACTTGGATGACATTGATCCATATGGTGAATGGACTATTAATGAACAAAATGATGAGGCTGATGTCTTACTTACTGATGAGGATATTGCTGAATTAGAGAGAGCAGCAGCAGAAGAAGAAGAAGCAGCAAGATTGGATGCCATGGAGGACAACGAAGACACATTTGAATATCATTTTTCCCCTGCTCGATCTCCTAGTCCTCGTTTGCATACTACAACACGGGCACCTTCTAGTTCTAGGCCTCCAAAATTGAGTCCCATTGGGAGGGGAAAGAGGAAGATGTAGATTATATGTGGTTGTTAATGTTTTCCTCTTTTTGACATGATTATATGTAAACATTTATAAACTTATGATGTTATACATTGAAAGTGAAACTATGAGTATTTGATGATCATATGACATGTGTAATCTTTGAATTATGAGTGTTTAATAATCAAATTAAGCTCTTATATTCTCTAAATGCATTAATTTGTTCTTGTTTTTTTTGTAAAACTACGGTTTTTTTTTTTGCCGAGTCCTTGCCGAGTCTTTTCCCGAGTCCGTCCCGAGTCTCGAGTCCGAGTCATATTTTTGGGCTGCCGAGTCCGAGTTTTCCAACTATGTTTGAACCTATACTTGTACCTAAGGAAAAAAAGTGTCGTACTCGGTACCTGTATCCATACTTGCACTTTTACTAGGACCGATAACTTAGCTTTTAAGTTTACTAAAATATTTACAAAAAATATAATTGTTGTCCTTGTAGATTTGTGGTGGGAAGATTTTGGTACCACAACATTGAATCTTCAAAAACTTGTCATCTCCATTTATCCCAACCCTATAGTGCTTTTGGTTGTGAGCACAACAAATGTGTTTTTTAGAGCGTACATAGAGAATTGCGATAGGTTGATTCAAAAGTGCATGAATGACCTTGTCTTTGTGTGTGACAACCTTTAGTTGCATGGAAAAAAGTTAAGAGGGGTAAGATATATATCATGTCATAGTTGAAAAACTTGCCAATTTGGAAAACTCGCCAAGCTCGGAAAACTCGACTCAACAAAAACTCGACAACTTAAAAAATTGCTTAAACTTAATTAAAAATACATTTTTTTTTTGCAAAATTCAATGATAAGATGCATCCAATGAGTCAATAAATGAGTACATAGAAGAAACAAGCTGAGTCTAGTTGTATTTGATTGATTTGAAAAAAAATTAGATACAAAATGGCATCCTCATGTGGAATGCTCATTGCGCTGATACTGATAGTCTGAAACAAAATGAAAATATTAAATTGTTTTTGTAAAACTGAAAGTAAATACTACATTAATATATTTCAGTTTTTACAAATTCACATCTTCCTCTTCCCTTGTCTAGTTCTCACTAGGGGAGAGGGTCTAGTTGTAGGACTCTCCTGTGGCTCCTCAACCTCCATCCTGGATGTAGATGCTGCTGCTGGTGTCACTGGCAATGACTCCTCCTCAGGCTCATCCTCAATGTCATCCAATGAGAATGCAAATCCACCCCCCTCCTCCATTGCCTATTCCTCTAAATCATAGATATCTGATGCAGAGCTATCAACTTCACTTATGTGCATTGTGATAACAACAATATTCATGCCTTCAAATTCTTATAATCATTTGCTCAAAACTTCAAATATTGTAACAAATTGTATGTGCCAACATATCCTTGTTAAATTTCAGCCTTGAGATTGTTATTTGTCAAGATTACTCCTTTTCACTTAGATGCAAATTAACTTTGATAAATTCCAACTCTTAAGGATTGTCATTTATCCCTTTGATTCCTTTAGTTGCAGCAAAATAAATGTGGATTAACCTCTTAAACTTGCAGCCCTTAAATGAATATATTTTGTGAATGTTGTAGCAACAATTTCAGCTGTGAAGTAACATTATATCTTGAGAATTTCATAAAACATACATTGCAAAAAATACTCACAACCCAAATGTTTTATTGCTGCCAATCAAGATGGTAACACACATACATAACCTCCACAAATCCAACTAGGAAGTATCTCTTACAAACTTTACATCTATCCACCTTTACAAACTTACAAAATTCAGAAAATTTTCACCTAACAAGTCACCATGAACGTCCACTTTCTTTGTCTCAACAAAATTGATGTAGTTCCCTTGGAGAATTATCTTCAACATCACCTATGGACGTCCTCTTGATGACTTGCAAAAAACAGAAATAGACTTGGGCTCTTCTCTTGTTTTTCAATCCTCTTTGGAGCATCCATCTACTTATAATATCTCCTTTGCCAAGTTTCATCTTCCTCTTTTGGGCTCCAATGACTCTTGGTATTCTTCTTCTTGCTTGGTGGTGTCCAACTTGGAGAAAGATGACTCTTAGGCTTCGTTTGTTTCTTTCCTTCATGACTTGGGTGTTTTGAAAACTCTTCATTGTCCAATCTTTGTCTTCTAGCATGTAGGTGACTAGGATTTTGTCCATATGCAATTTGCCTTGTCTTTTCCTTGGAGTGTAGGAGAATTAAAATATTTACTTTATTTACTCCAAATTTGATTAGAAACCTACAAGACAAACAAATGGGTTAAATAAATAAAATATATATGCAAGATTGCTTGTGAGCCCGGATGCTCCTGCATTAATATCATCCTCGGAAAACAATGGAGGCTGCTCATCCCACCTTGTCCAATCACTATATGAATCTATCTCATCCAAATCAATTGGATTATTTGATATTTCCTCTACCTTTCCTTTGCGCATCCGAAGATTATATTGCACATAGACAAGGTCATTGAGGCGTTTCTGAGCTAGTTTGTTCCTCTTCTTTGTGTGGATGGCCTCAAACAAGCTCAAATTGCGCTCACAATTGGACGAACTACAAGGCTGGCATAAGATATAAAGGGCAAATTTTTGGAGATTTGGGGTATTTCCACCCCAATTTGTCCACCAAACATCTACAAAAATAAAAATTAAGAGTTAGAGACTTAGAAAGGAAAGTCAAAAGTTCAAAACATATTTTATCAAATTATCAAATATTTGTAACTTGTAACTTGTAAATTTCAAATTTTATACTTGGTGACTGATTGTTTATTGCTCTCTTTGCCAGCTCTGAAGAAAAGAGTGCACCCCTTTTTTCCCTATAATTTTGCAATTCATTAACAATGAGGTCTGCCACCTCAACCTTAGGTGTCATCCTCTGAATGCAAGTAGTGAGGCCCTCCATAATCTCTCCAGTAGGATTTGAGTAGGTGCCTGAATGGAAGAAACAGGGGTTCATGAAGTACCCTACTACATGGATGGGTTGGTGGAGTTGATGGTTCCACCTCCTGTCAATAATCTCCCAAATAGGATCAAATTTGAGGCTGTCCCCCTTATAATAATTTCTTATAGCCTCCTTGGCCCTATGCATGGCCTCATAAAGATACCCCATTGGGGTTTTATCCCTATCCACCAAGCGGAGAACTCTAACCAAGGGCTTTGACACCTACAATATAAAAATACAAAAAGATTAGAGTTACAAATTTACAATGAAAGACGTTAAAAAAAAAAAATTCAATTTGAATTTAAATTCAAAGTTTTGAAGTTACCTTCACAATCTTTGTAGCTCTTTGTGCAAATAGGTTGTTGAAGATAATGCGTGCAACCCTCTCTCCTTCTGGCTTCTTCGAATAAGTTGAGTCTAGCCATGCTTGACTCACAAACATTTGTTTCAATACCGTCAATGAACCAATAATGCTTTGCAATGTTAAGAAAATCGTTGCAAACCTTGTCACACTGGATCTCACCAACTCTTTCCCTTGGGTGTGATCCCTCATCAAGTGAAGAACCTAAGGGTGATTGTAGATAATTTTAGTGATCCTCCTTGCATCCTCTACAATTGGTCTGACCCAATCTAGTTTGCCTATGTCCTCCAAAAGAAGGTCAAGGACATGTTTGGCACAAGGTGTCTACAAAATTGTGTGGTGTTTATCTTGGAGGATTCTTCTTGCTGCCACATATGCTGTTGCATTATCAATTATGATTTGCACCACATTTTCAAGCCCAACCTCTATGCGAACTTGCTCCAACATTTGAGCCAAATTTTCTGCATTTTTGACTATGTTGGAGGCATCCACTGATTTCAAGAAACCACCCATTTTTGCAAGCAACCAAAAAATTAATGATGGTACAGTTTTAGTTTTTACCATCCGTCCACCCATCAAAAAGAATAGTGCAGCCATATTTTTTCCATTCTTCTCTTTGTTCTTCTATTGCTGCCCTTGTCCTTTCAGTTGCATTATTAAGCAACCTACAAGTACAAAGTGAAATTAAGTACACAATTTTAATTTGTAAACAAAAAAATAGCTTAAATTCATCATAAATTGCTATAAATTAAACTTAAAGAACATGAATTTATCAAAAAAATTAAATTAAGTTTAACTAACCTCCCATTCAAGTCTATGCGAGAAGGCGCCTTGTGGCCTTTTTTTGCAACTGTCAATGCGGTAACCAAATTGTGCCAGTAAGGAGAGTTTGCCACATTGAAAGGGATGTTGTTGAAATACCAAAAATTCGCACAAGCAATGTCTGCCTGCTCATGCACTTCCTTATTCCACCCAGTTGCCTCTAAGGAAGGTTGTGCACTAGGTGTGTTTCTAGGCACAAAAAGTTCATGCATGCGTTTAGGTGCTGATCCTGGTGCACTATTAGAGGTAGATGAAGGGATCATTGTGGTGGTGGGTTGCCTTCACATACGCAGACCACAAAGAGAGCCCACTATGCCCTGAACTACATCATCATCCGACTCAAGGTTGATTGGAGCACCTTGAGAAGAAGCTATGGTTGCTTGCATTGCTACCTTTGCCCTTTATTTTTGCAATTGTTTTTCTTTTGCAGTTGCAAGTATGGCATTCATTTGTCTTTTTTTTTTCTTTTGTGGTGTTAGGACAAGGCTTAGCATCACGATGAGGGATGCCTGCAAGGTGGTATTTGAGGTGATTGATGCCTCCACATAATACCCTTTCGCATTTAATGCAAAAAATTGAGCGAGATTCGTGTCCTTGATAAGCATATTTCCAAGTAGGATCTCTAGCTCTTGGAGGACGAGTGCCTACAAATGGTGGGGGCACTGATGGATCAAACCCTAAGGCAGAACTGGATGCAAAAGCTTCTCTATTTCCCATTATCATTTAACCTACACACAAAGTGAAAACACAACTTGTTAGTTTTTTGATAGAAAATTTAAAAACAACCTAAATTAGATTAAATCAATATAGATTATTTTAAATTAGTAAAAATCTAAACTAATCTAAGATTCTAAACATTTTCATCAAAAACAATGGATTAGAAAAAAATAATAATTAGGGTTTTTCTAAAAATGTGAAAACAATGAAAAAAATTAAAAAAATACTTTAAATTAGTAAAAAATTTAACTAATATAAGATTGTAAACATGTTCGTCAACAAAGTAGAGGATTCAAAATAATAAAAAATAACTAGGGTTTGAAAAAAAATGAAAAATCGAAAAGTATGTAAAAAAATCAAAAAAATATGTCAAATATTTTTTTTTGATGAATCTAAATCTTGTTTTGATCAATATAAATGTATTTACATTATTTATGATGTTTTTTAAACATACAATCAACAAAAATGAAGAATTTTTTTTAAAAAAAGAAAGAAAATGAAAAATCAGAAAACCTACTTGGAAATCCAATTTGCCTTAGAAATTCGATAAAAATCTTCATCAAATCTTGTCTCCTTGATGCAAAATCTCTGTAAATAGGTGCAAAATGGTTTGAGTGGGTTTTTCTTGAAGGAGAGCAAGTGAATCAATGAAAAAAACAAAGCAAAATGACCTTTTTCCGGCCGTGGGTGACTTAACCTAGATTGTGTGAGTTTTTTCCAAAAACTCGGTGAGTAAATTGCTCAAAAACTCGACAAACAGAAAAACTCGCGAGTTTTGAAAAACTTGCCAGGTTTTTGGCAAGTTTTTCATCTATGTATCATGCATTTGACCTCGATGACGTTGATCCATATTCAGATTATGTTGTTCAGTTTTTGGATCCATTGCTTACTATCGATGAGATGGCAGATTTGGAAAGGGATTCAATTCAATGGCAAGTAGATGTGGTAGCATATGAGGAGGAAAAAGGCAAGTTTGGCAAGCCACTAAGGGTTGGTTTATCACATACACAACTTGATCCTATGCCTAAGGTTTCTTTTGGCTTGTGTTGAGGATATTGTATCTAGACCATCTAGTTTGATGACACACACACATTGGCAACAAACTTTTCCGAGCTTTAGTTGTAGGAGAAATTTATGATTTGTAATTTTTATTGATATTGAAACTTGAAGTTCACGTGTATTGAAAATTTGAACTCGTTTTTTGGTCTATGATGTGTATGTAAATTTGAATTTGATTGATACATGAAGAAAATCAGTAATATGTTCGATAGACACAATAATATGTGTTTTTGAAGAATATTTTTAAAAATTTCTGTTTTTTTAAATGTTCGATAGATTTGTTGAGATATTGTAGAGTTTTCCCTTAACTTTTTGTTGAGTAGCAATTTTTAAATTCTTTTGGGTTAGTTGAGTAATTGGCAAGTCCATTTTTGAACTATGGTTTCACCTTGTGTTACCAAATCTGTGGGCCAGGCCATCAGATCTAGGTCTGGCTTGAAAAGGATTCAGGATCCGGTTCAGTGTGGTAGGGATCTATAGATATTTTTAATAATCATTATAATATAATATTACTAATATTTCTATATATTATTATATTTACATATGTACATATTATACTTATATATATTATTAATATTTATATATTATTTAATGTAATGACTTGTTTTATTCCTTAAATCACAATACTAAATATAAAACCCTAGGCGTTGACATTATTAATAGCTTTTCCTTGTGAAGGCCGGCCCAGTTAAGACAATCAACAATGGAATGAATGTGGCCGACCCAGGAAAAAGGAATATAAATTAAATGGAAGTGATTTATATAAAAGGCGGGGCCAACTAAGAATAATTAAAGATTATTAGGGGCAGCGATTACCAAACAGCAGGCAGATAAATAGCCATAAAAGGTAGTGCTCAAGTTATGAAGGGATGTGTCCCTTGCAAGGTAAAAGCCTCAATGAAGAGGTGTGACTCCCTCCCATTTCAAGATATATAAAAGGAGAGAACAAATCATTTGCGGGATATGAATGAAGTGGATGATAAAGTGAATGAAATTGGAAAAAGAAAATTAGGAAATTGAAACATAAGATATATGTTGGAGATAAGTATTGTTTCAGCAAGAATATTATTGGGAAGTAAGTTGAGAATGTAAATTAAGAATATATATACATATATACATATATATGTATACGTGTGTATATATATACATATAAAATTGCATAATGATATTTTATTACCAATTAATATAGTAGATTCCTTTAGCAATCTATTTTGAATTTATAAAAGTGTTTTGCAAATAGGGAGGTTGATCAACCTTTCGAGTTCACGATAGATGAAGTGCTGACCTTTCCTTCATCAAGTATGCCACCCCTGAGATGGAGCGCTTGTGGGCCGGAGGTGTATGAGTGCTCTTGGGCTTGTTAAGGAAGGCATTCTTCATGCATCTTATCAAGCATGCCACCCTCGAGATGGAGCACTCGTGGGATGGGGGGTGAATGAGTGCTTCTAGGCTTGATCAAGGAGGATGGAGTGTCTCCAAGGTGGACTGAGGGATGGAGTGGACCTAAGATCCTGCCATGTTCGTGGGTTAGAAGGTGGATGAGTGCTCTTGGGCTTGAGGTGTTCTCAAGTACGTCACCCTGAGATGGAGCACTCATGGGCCAGGAGGCGTATGAGTGCTCCTAAGCTTGAGGGTCCTCTCAAGTACGCGACCCTGAGATGGATGAACAAGCATCCACCCATGCTCTTACACTTCAATGACAACCATCCTTGAGATTGCAGTTTGTAAGTACTTCAAGTGAATTCCTAATATGATTGGCTAAAGGAATATGCTTTGGAATAACCATTAATGATGTTAAGATATTTTGAATCCAAATGATAATGATTCTATGAACTATAGATCTAACTATTATGATGTTTTAGCTATGATGTATTGCTCTCAATATTATAATATTTTATGTGTTAATCTGAATATAACCATAAAGTTTATACTTGTTATTACTGATATCAGTTTTTAGTGATTATTATTGTTTTGTATGCCTAAATTGAGGAATATCCCAAAATGGTACATTACATTTAATTGGCAATTGGAATTGTGCCTGCAAATAAACGTATTCTGATATAATTGGCAATTGTAATTGTGGCTCCACATATATGTATATATTTATGATTTTTTACATTTTTTTGGATAATCGAACCCAAAACAAACCCAACCCCTAAATTTTTTTTGCTGAATCCATGAACAGAATCTGCAAACCCAAACCAAGATCCAAACCAAAACTGGCAACATAGGTTTCACCAATTTACTCTTGTAGCACTTTATTCTTTGATGCAGCATGCTGGCCAAGGTTTTTTTTGTTGTTCAGTTTATAATATATATGGAAAGGTTTTTCACTTGATCTTGACATCCAAAGACCTCTTCAGCTGTATTTTCTGCCATTACTCTTGCTCTCCCCAAAAAGGACTTTAGCAATGTTTGAGATTGACTTGGATTGAATTAAAGGACCCCCTATTGCCAAAACACCTCCGATATATACATCTACATGATAGATTCTATAGCTAGTCAGACACATCTGAATGCAACTACCTATCGTTTTTAGATATCCTTAAGAGTTAATAAATTAGAATGATAATCAGATTAAAGTTTCATGTTTGCTCTCTTGGATTTGAGAACTGTGATATATTATGTTGCTCATTCAGAGCATCTCATTGTTTACTGGGAACTTGCTTTCAGTATGTAGATTCCTTGCCCTATTCATTCTTGAGATACTATATTGTTTGACAGATTTCTCAGAAAAAGATCTTCCAAAATTAATAAAGTAAGGTTACTCAGTTTTTAGTTTTTATTACTTGAAATCTAGCTCTGAACCTAATTGTTTCTCATTTTTTTCTTTCTCTCTTAGTTTTTTAATATGTATTACTAGGTACAAATTCTTATTTGAAATGCATGAAGCAGTCTCTTTTATATCTAATGTCCTTGGACATTTGCGCAGCTCCACTGATCACTTATTTTCTTCTGTGGACTTTTATAATAAATTTATTTCATTATAAGTGATCTATGCCCTTTTGAAAAGAATTTCCTCAAGTTTTAGGCATCTCATGACAATAATACGAGGTGATTCCCAGCCTAAAAATTGAGAGAGCATTACCTCAATTTGGTTTCATTAATAAGCTAAAACATAACCATTGACCATTCCATAGACATATTTGTCTTGAGTATCACTCTACAAATTGAGGATAATTTGGATGTGCTGATAGATGTGAAATAGGTAAGCAACAGTAGCTTTACTGGTTTTACAATATATTCTAACTTTTCTATAAATAGTCCTAAACAATTAAACAATGTGTTTAATTGGTGCGCTGTTTTAGACATGCTTTCAATCTTTCTCAGACTTCCAAGTGTAATGGCATGGATATAAGTCTCTCTTTTTCAATGTTAGCATGGATACAAGTCTCTCCTTTTCAATGAGGATTGTTACCAAGAGTAGTAGATAATATGATGGCAACTTTGAGGGATTTGAAATAAGACATGCAAGCATTACATATTTATTTGTTGCTTTGGCTTGTATCCTGAATATAGTATATACAATGATTCTTATAGTACTTTCATTCGCAGTAGCAGTAACCCTGATTTATCATTTTCCTTACAAACAGTCTTTTTGTAATTGTGCTGAATTCAAAGGGGCAAAGAGTATGGAAATGGAGGATTTATTCTTTCTCTTTGTGTTGGTTCATCGTTAAAGGAATTTCTCATGGTTTGATGACTTGATTCTTTTTAATAATTGCACTGTCAAACTATGGCTGACACATATCGTGTCACAGGTTCTGGCAAGGCTCAATTCCATTCGATCTAAATCAGATGGCTTCACAGAATTTGCTGAGAAAGAAGCTAAGGTATATAGTTTCCAGCCCAATGATTGTGTGCAGAAACATAATCTTGGCAATCTTCTAATCCAGTGTTACTGTTGGTTGGTAAAAGTTAACTTCCTTGCCAATTAAAAATCTGACTATATTTCTATTATCATGGCTTAGGAACTGGAAGAAGCAGAAATTGAATTGGAACTCATACAGGAAGAGAACACACTTCAAGAAGGATTGAAAAATAGTAGCCAAAATTATCAAACAATAAGAGGCTCATCAAGTAAGAAATGCTACTCTCAGTAAATACCCAGCTTTATGGTTAGTTAGCCTCTGATTGTGATGTTTAGAGCATTTTTATATCAGGCAATACATGTTTAAAAAAATAAAAACAAATGTTTTGTATCGATAGGATCACCTATGAAGTCTACTCATCAACGGCTAGAGGAATTGAGGACACAAATACGTGACATGTAAGTGGTGATGTATTTAAGGTGAAGCTGGTAATAATGGTTATTATACTTCTTGTATGCTTCAAAAGTAGTGTCTATTTTTTCTGTTTGTTCTAACTTCTCCGTGCATTTGAATCAGAAGTATAACTTGAACGTACGAGATATAGGTGATTTTGATATATGAATAGGTGTACCCATGGAAAAACTTCATTTGCATGGTATTGACATGCTTTCAGAAAAGTATACATGTAATAAACTAGCTCTGGTATAAAACAGGAAAACTTCAGTAAATTTAGAAACAATGTAATATTTGTAAAAATTAAAAAACCTAACTAATTTATTATGTCAATTTTCAAATATAGTGTGCACCGTGCAGGGATAGAAATGAAATAATGCATTAAAATTTCAATCTCAAAAAATTACTGTGAAGTTAAAATCACCTAAGAGCTAAGTTACCGGTTCGGGTTCGGGGACAGGTGCGGGTACGAAAACCCGGTATGTGGGTACGTGTAATTTTTTTTTAGGGGTTTGGGGACATATGGGTACGTGTGTATATATATATACAAAAAAATAAGAGAAATATACAGAATTGTAAAACTAAATCATTTCATAGTATGATACTTGATCATTGATCAATGCCAAATGCCAAAGATAAATATTAAATGCCAATTGATAGTTGAGAAATATTCAAATAAGCCCTATCAATGATATCATATACGTCTATGTTCACGATTCCAATGGAAATCATCACAATTATTGAATTACAAAATATAGTTCATGAAACATGATTCAATGTTATTGTTCATCAATCATCAAAAGGATTATCAAAAAAATGAAAATCATCGTGACTTGGATTTTCAGCGGCTTCAACTTCAAGATCATTATCATTTGAACCCAAAGTGGTTCCACTTGCACTAGATGCACCATGTAGTATGTCATCATTATCATCCACATCATCCATAGAGGCTCTAGCAAGATCCTAAATGGTTGCATTCAAGTCAACAGACTTGGGTGCTACATCCCAAAGCTTCACTGCCCCCTGCTTGTATTGAGGATCCTTATGTGACAGAAGATGCAAATTGGAATGAATATACACCAAGTCTTTAGCTCTTTTTGCAGCCAACCGGTTACGCTTCACTGAGTGGATAAAGGAGTATGTACTCCAATTCCGTTTAGCAGCAGAAGAGCTTGCAACTTGGAGAAAAAACCAACAAAATAAAAAATAAAAAATGCAAGATAAATTCAAGAATGTTAACTATTAAATTCTACAATACAAGTGGCAAAAAAAAAAAAAAACTTGCTTGTGAGAGAATCTTGATTGCAAGAGGTTGGAGGTACATATAATCTTGACCATGGAGGTACCACCATGTAATAGCATCCATTTTGTATTGTTCTTTGACAATAGAAGGGGTATGATTTTTTCTTGATATAAACAATCCAAATTCTTTCATAACACTTGTCTGCACTTCTGGATCAATGAAGAGTCTACTAAATGCCCTCTTATACCCATTAGCAACTTCAGAATCTCTATATGGCGGCATTCTCCCTAGGATAGAAAGTTCTTCTGTGGTATAGTACCTCGGAGATAGGGCATATGCAAGGAGGTGCAATGGTGTTGTCATCTTGTTTCAACGATGAAGAACGATTGCTTCCACCCTTTTGTAAAAGGTGTCTTTAGGATCATTCTCTCTCTTTTCTATTTCCATTTTTATTTTCTCCAACATCATGTCCATGCTATCATAGACATCCCCCAAGCATGGTTCATCTGTATCAGCAAACCGAAGCATAGACATGATAGGTTCGGTGAACTCCAATACATAATTCACACGATCCCACCAATCATCATCCAAGATCAATGCCTTGACCTTTTGGGCCCTCTTTGGATTTGATTGCTTCCATACACCCCATTGGTTGCTAATAACCATTTGACCCAATGCCTCTTTCACCTGTCGTCTCAGAACAATTGTGTCAGATGCAAACCGGGTGTCAACAACCTAAAAACATGTTAATAGTAAGTTAATAACACATTTAAAATATGTAAATAACACAAAAAAAATATTTTACTCAATTATGTAAAACATGACATAAATGCTAAGTTACCAGTACGGGTTCGGGGACAGGTACGGGTACGAGAACCTGGTACGTGGGTACATGAAATTTTTTTTAGGGGTTTGGGTACGTGTATATATATATATATATATATGTATTATATATACAAAAAAATAAAAGAAATATATAGAATTGTAAAACTAAATCATTTCATAGTATGATACTTGATCATTGATCAATGCCAAATGCCAAAGATAACTATTAAATGTCAATTGATAGTTGTAAAATATTCAAATACGCCATATCAATGATATCAATTATGGAAATCATCACAATTACAGTATTACTGAATTACAAAATTTAGTTCATGAAAGTTGAAACATGATTCAATTTCAATGTTTATCAATCATCAAAAGGATTATCAAAAAAGTCATCGTGATTTGGATTTTCAGTGGCTTCAACTTCAAGATCATCATCATTTGAACCCAAAGCAGTTCCGCTTCCACTTCCAGCACCATGCATGTCATGATCATCATTATCATCCACATCATCCATAGTGGCTCTAGCAAGATCCTGAATGGTTGCATCCAAGTCAGCAGACTCGGGTGCTACATCCCAAAGCTTTGCTGCCCCCTGCTTGTATTTAGGTTCCTTACGTGACAAAAGACGCAAATTGGAATGAATATACACCAAGTCTTCAGCTCTTTTTGCAGCCAACCGGTTACGCTTCACTGAGTGGATAAAGGAGTATGTACTCCAATTCCGTTCAACAGTAGAAGAGCTTGCAACCTAGAGAGAAAACCAACAAAATACAAAATAAAAAATGCAAGATAAATTCAAGAATGTTAAGTGTTAAATTCTACAATACAAGTGGCAAAAAAGAAAAACTTACTTGTGAGAGGATCTTGATTGCAAGAGGTTGGAAGTACATATAAAATTGACCATGGAGGTACCACCATGTAATAGCATCCATTTCATATTGGTCTTTGACAACAGAAGGGCTAAGATTTTTTCCTATGATAAACATTCCAAATTCTTTCATAACACTTGTCTCCACTTCTGGATCAGTGAAGAGTCTATTAAATGCACTCTTATACCCTCAAGCAACTTCAAGATCTCTATATGGCGGTATTCTCCCTGGGATAGAAAGTACTTCTCTAGTATAGTACCTTGGAGATAGGGCATATGCAAGGAGGTGCAATGGTGTTGTCATCTTGTTCCAACGATGAAAAACGATTGCTTCCACCTTTTTGTAAAGGGTGTCTTCAGGATCATTCTCTCTCTTTTGTATTTCAATTTTTATTTTCTCCAACATTGTCTCCATGCTATCATAGACATCCCCCAAGCATGGTTCATCTGTATCAGCAAACCCAAGCATAGACATGATAGGTTCGGTCATCTCCAATACATAATTCACACGATCCCACCAATTGTCATCTAAGATCAATGCCTTGACCTTTTGGGCCCTCTCTGAATTTGATTGCTTCTATATACCCCATTGGTTGCTAATAACCATTTGACTCAATGCCTCTTTCACCTTCACAAGTCATCTCAGAACAATTGTGTGAGATGCAAATCGGGTCTTAGCAACTTAAGAACATGTAAATAACTAAATAAGTAAAAGAAAAAAAATTATTGAATTATGTAAAACATGACATAAATGAAACTAAATAAATTAAATTTACCTTCAACAATTCCAATCTTGAAAAAATTCTGAAAATTGTTTGTGACATATGGTGGTTTGTCACAAACATCTGGACCTCCTTGGCCTCCTGGCATATTTCTTTCACCCACTCTATTTGGTTTCCAATTGCTTGCATCACCAAATTGAGGGAGTGTATGGTGCAAGGTGTCCAAAAGATGTGCTCATATGTAGCCTCTACCAAAGCACCTGCAGCCCTGCAAACTTTTGCATTGTCCGTAATTACTTGGACAACATTTTCATCACCCACCATCTCTATGGAGTCAATGAGAATCCTGGAAATGAACTCTGCATCTTTCACTTCCCCTTCACAATCAACTGCCCTCAAAAACATTGCCCCCTTGGGGGACACTGCAATAACATTGATCAATGGACGATTTTTGCAATCTTTCCATCCATCAGAAACAATAGATACACTTGTTTCAATCCAAGAATCTCTAATTGGTTTTAGTTGGGCCTCTAAAGATCTTTTCTCTCTTTGCAATAAGGTGGTACGTACCTTTTCAAACCCAGTTCTTGTGAAACCAGGAGGTGCACTATTTATTGCTGACACCATGTCCCGCCAATATGGTGATCTCACCAAGTTGAATGGAAGACCATTGGAATAGAGGCAACGTGCAATTTTTTCTTGAACAATATCTCTTGCCTCCATTTTAAATGCCCTCTCCAATGGACCTGTCTTGCGGGTGGTGATTTGTTGTTCATCTTCATCTTCCTCTTCCGTAGAGGGCATAGGCAAGAAGGGATGTCTGGAGGCCCTAACTGCCTGAGAGGGTAATGTTGGTGTTTTTTTCTTTCGAAAAGAATAACTACTTTCTTTTCCTTTTGCAATTGATTTGTTAGCATCTTCTTGTTCTTTTATAAATTCTGCTATTTGTACAGAAGACAACCCCTTCTTATTTGGGCCCACACACATATTAATCCCTTTGCCACTAGGGCCCATAAAATGAAGTTTCACTCGGTAATAGGAGCTATTATATTGTGCATTGCATAAATTACACTTCCAAACAAAACCCCCACCTCCAAGAATTTGTGAAATTCTTGTGGTATGTGCCCATAAAGGAGATCCTTTATCAATTTTGAACTTTTGACTTCCCTCCCCACCCGTTGAACTTTGACTACTGGCCATTGTTGCAATCTATAAAAAAAATGAAAAAAAAAAACTTGAATTTGAAAAAATTCTTCACAAACTTGAAAAACTCCATCAAAAACTAAGAAACCTGAAAAAATAGTTCGAAAGATCAAAGAATAGGGTTTAAATGCATACCTTAAAAACTTAAATCTCCTTTGCAGAAGGTATTTGGCACTCCACAATCGATCTCCTTCGTATACAATCACCTCCCTTTAAAATGCCAAGATGTAGAGAAAATATGGTGAGAGCAAAATGAGAAGTAAAAATGAAATGTTTTAGTGTTGAAAGGCCTCATATTGGGTCGGATTAGGGTTAGGAAACAAAATAATATTAAAAAAAATGCTTTTATTTATGTTTGGGCGCACTTTATTAATTCTGGGTCGTGGATTCTTCGAGGTACGCCTGGGTACGTGCTTGGTACCTTCGGGTCCACGCACCAATCAACTGGGTGCGCCTTGGGCACACACCCTGTGCGTACCCAAGGCGCACTCGTAGGCGAACCCGTACCGGGTTTGAACTTGAACCGGGTTCGAGGCCTCCAGGTGCGAACCCGGTAACTTAGCATAAATGAAACTAAATAAATTAAATTTACCTTCAACAATTCCAATCTTGAAAAATTTCTAAAAATTGCTTGTGACATATGGTGGTTTGTCACAAACATCTGGATCTCCTCAGCTTCCTGGTATATTTCTTTCACCCACTCTATTTGGTTGCTAATTGCTTGCATCACCAAATTGAGGAAGTGTACGATGCATGGTGTCCAAAAGATGTGCTCATATGTAGCCTCTACCAAAGCACCTGCAGCCCTGCAAACTTTTGCATTGTCTGTAATTACTTGGACAACATTTTCATTACCCACCATCTCTATGGAGTCAATGAGAATCTTGGAAATGAACTCTGCATCTTTCACTTCCCCTTCACAGTCAACCACCTTCAAAAACATTGCCCCCTTGGGGGACACTGCAATAACATTGATTAATGGATGGTTTTTGGAATCTTTCCATTCATCGGAAACAATAGATACACCTGTTTCAATCCAAGAATCTCTAATTGGTTTTAGTTGGGCCTCTATAGATTTCTTCTCTTTTTGCAATAAGGTGGTATGCACCTTTTCATACCTAGGACTTGTGAAACCAGGAGGTGCACTATTTATTGCTGACACCATGTCCCGCCAATATGGTGATCTCACCAAGTTGAATGGAAGACCATTGGCATAGAGGCAACGTGCAATTTTTCTTCAGCAATATCTCTTGCCTCCATTTTAAATGCCCTCTTTAATGGACCTCTCTTGCGGGTGGTGATTCGTGGTTCTTCATCTTCATGTTCTGTAGAGGGCATAGGCAAGAAGGGATGTTTGGAGGCCGTAACTATCTGAGAGGGTAATGCCATTGTTTTTTACTTTCCGGAAGTATAACCACTTTGTTTTCCTTTTGCAATCAATTTTTCAGCATCTTCTTGTTCTTTTATAAATCCTGCTATTTGTACAGTAGGCAACCCCTTCTTATCTGGGCCCTCACACATATTAATCCCTTTACCACCAGGGCCCATAAAATCAAGTTTCTTTCGATAATAGGAGCTATTTTATTGTGCATTGCAAAAATTACACTTCCAAACAAACCCCCCACCTCCAGGAAGTTGTGAAATTCTTGTGGTATGTGCCCATAAAGGAGATCCTTTATCAATTTTGAATTTTTGACTTCCCTCCCCACCCACTGAACTTTGACTACTAGCCATTGTTTCAATCTAAAAAATAAAATGAAAAAAAAACACATAGTTGAAAAAATTCTTCACAAGCTTGAAAAAGTGCATCAAAAATTTGAAAAAATTCATCAAAAGACTAAAGAATAGGGTTTAAATGTATAACTTAAACACTTAAATCTCCTTTTGTGGAAGCTATTTGGCACTCCACAATCGAGCTCCTTCAAATACTATCACCTCCCTTCAAAATGCCAAGATGGAGAGAAAATATGGTGAGAGCAAAATGAGAGGTAAAAATGAAATGTATGTGTTTGAAGGCATCATATTGGGCCATTTTAGGGTTAGGAGGAAAAAAATAAAATAAAATGTTTTTTAATAAAGTTTGGGCCCACGTTTTTTGACTTGGCCCGTGGGTTCGCTTGGGTTCGTGTGGGGTGCGCATAGGGTGCGGCTGCAACATTGTGGATTCTCATGGGTGCATGGGTGTGCGCACCGTGGCAAATCCACAGTGCTAGGCGCGCACCCAACATGTACTCGTAGATGAACCCGAACCGGGTTCAGGGCCTGCGGGTACAAACCCTACATCTTAGATAATAATTAAATACCATAACTCCATCATTAAACATCATTAACCAATTCCGACGATGCTAGAAGATAGCCGATTGATTCCTCTACTCCCCAAGATGCCTTACTATAAATAGTAAGGTTGACCTCTAACAATCCACTGACTTAGTAAAAATAGTAAGTGTATATAAATGAAGCCAAAAACCCATGGAGACGATCACCTCTGAATATGCCATCGAACTGAGGAGAAAACACTATTAACTGCCACCTGGAGAACCCATTAACTCCCACAAGAGGACCTCTAATCACCATTATTAGCATACGAGGACCTAGTGATAGGCTAATCCTCCAAACTACGATGCTCGCTAAGAAAGGGAACATTATAGTCATCCCATTAACCAAGAAGGAACATAACTCCTCCATGACCTCAAGTCGACAATTGGAGATTTTACCCAGTATAATAGGTGTAAGGGTACAAGATGTGTCGTTGAAAAATTGTACTATGGATTCCACATCACAACTCACCAAATGTCTTGTAGATTATGGACTCCACTTGTTTAGACCTTTGTCAAATCATCATGCAAATTTCTAATGCATATTTTAGGCGAGTAATACAGTTCCATTATGAGAATATATGCACACATGATTTGCAGAAAACATGCCAAGATGGTGGCAACAAACTTGAAAAATTTGAGGATTTTCAAAGTATCGATTTATGGGGAAACTTGTATTTCTCAAGACAAAATTACAACACTCATGTAAGATCTTTGAAAATACTTTTGATTAGCTCAAGCATGTTCACAGAAAATTGGAACTACAAGCCAAAACTATGGACATGAACTTCATCAATCAGCAACGCCCATTGGAGTATAAATTGATTTCACAACCATCTTCTCTTCAAATAAAGGAAGAAATATTGTGGAGGCTAAATTCGGAGTGGACATTGTAAGGAAGGCAAAAGCCAACACCAAAATTTTCCATGAATCATTTGTACGTCTCTAATAGAAAAAATAGGTGCCTTGTATTCACCTACCAAGTGGGAGAGTACTAGACTCACCAACATAGATGCTCGAGCAGGCAACCGATGTTTTTCCAAGGTATCCTCACCAGTCCTTTTGAAGAAAGTACATCTAGCCAAAACAACATATTAGAGCACATATCAACTATTGACAATAAGACTTTTTTCAAAACCATTTTGGAAGAGGAATCGAGGCAAACTGTCTTCCCCTTCTCTAGGGATGAGGGTCTTGGACCAAACAGCTTTCTAATTTTACTGGGAACTTTACAATATAATAAAAGAGGATCTTCTAAAGGTGTTGGAAGAATCATGTAGCAATATAATATGATAATGCTAGTGCTTATCGCAAAGATCCAAAGAATTTACAATTGAATTCTTTCAAGCCAATATTCCTTTGTAATATAGTTTACAAGATCATCTCCAAACGAATTTTGGGTAGCCATCAAAACAGATTGAAGTATGAGAAGAGCAAGCATTATCCTCCTTTCCAAAAGAAAATTTAAAAGGACCATCAAAAAGAAATTAGAGCTTTCCAGAGAATTATCCCCTACATCTTGCAAAGGTTTTGGCCACCCATCAATATCATACTAAATGTCCTTATCACAGGTCCCAGCAATCCAATTTGGTAGAAAATTAGTTGTGGGGACAACTTTTTCCATCCACTTATCACCTCAAGGAAGCGGGGTACCATCTAAAGCAAAAAAAATCAACTTCTTCAAGGATTCTATCTATCTGAAAACTCGTGTACAAGTAAATCAAGAAAAGTTTGACTTCTCTAGAGAAGCCAATAAGATCCCTCTAGTACCTTTGGAAAACATCTTTATTTCTTGCAAACTAAATATACCACATAATCTTAGAGGAAAACTTCAACCATAATATAGAAAAAAATTAGATAACATAACAAACAGTACATCGAAACAAAATTTCCCACTAGCTAATAACATCATTCTTACCAAAAAAGTTGTCCAAGTGGGCAAGAGAAAAGTATAGATAAACTAAGAAAGAGGACATTGAAAAAAAGATGAATGACACTCTCTACAAAACCACAAGACTAGACAAGGACTAACATGAGAAAATTTACAAATAGACCCAACACTAAGTCTTTGATGAATATGAAGCCACTTCAAAAAGTACTTCTTAGGCACAAGAGCAGAAGACCAAATCAACTTAAATCTACTAGACAAACAACAAAAAGAATCAGTTAGTCCCCATAGAGAATTGTGCTTGTTGGGAAAGATCATTAGAGAAAGAAAGTAGAGAATAGATATATTTAGAAGAGGCAACCAGCAATCTGCAGCCTCCTATCCACTCTACATCCTACCAAGAATCTTCAACAAACTCCTTATTATCCATGGTGTAAGCGAAACACACAACCTTCTAAATCAAGGAACATGTCCTCTTATAGCCAGCAAGTAGGCAATACCCCTTCTTGAGGTGCTCCCAAGAAAGTAACCACTCCAATCCAAAAATCCAGTCAAAACTCTTAAGCCCTATGGAAAACCAAAATTTAGCAAAACACCCTCTAATAAGAGCAAGAGGTTTATCATTGAATCTGAGATTCCACCAAATGGATCTAAAGGGTTGAAAGGGCCCTCCAACACCTAAGCAAGCACCATGCCCTCTAGTCAATTCTCAAATCAATTCGCAAGCCTTCCAAATTGAGCCAAAAATGGGGGAGCCTCTAGATCTAACTTAGGAAGAGCCAAAGAAGATATTAAAAAAGTGAAGTCCACTCCAATCAATTTATTTAAAGATTGCTAGAGATAATATTGTGCCTAACAAGAAGCTCCCAAGGCTCCTCACTAACTACAGCTCTGGTGAGCCACTTAATATCTACAGAGACTCCTTGCGAAAGAGAATAACAAATCTCTCTCAGCTTACCATTGAAGCATATGTAACCTTTAATAATCTTGTCCATTTGGTCAATGTGATAAGAACAAGCTAATAATAGCATGAGTAATAAATACTAAATGAGGACAAGACCTTTTGACAAACCTAAAATCTCCCTACAAGTTAGAGGAGGTTGCCCTACCATTTAGAAACTTTATTAGCAACTTTACCACCCAGCCCCACATCTACTTAAATGATAGAAGTAGGGCAAAGGGGGCCCCAAGATACCTAGTCGTCTTAGAAGGACCACCCCACTCCTATTGCTTCTCAACAATTCAATCAAGAGGGGAATCTAACTAACCTAGTATAGTAGACTTGTGCATGGTAATTTTACATCCAAAGGAAAGATAATAAGAGTAGCTTGTGGCATGGTTCTTGTAACAAGAATTGCCTATTAGTTCCCTAATCTCTAGCATTAAGTTTAATTACTTGTAGATCTAGTCAATCACTTTTCATCTAAGATGCAGGGTTTGTACCCGTAGGCCCTAAACCCAGTTCGGGTATGCACCAGGTTCGGGTTCATCTGCGGGTATGTGCAAGGCGCGCATAGGGTGTGCGCCCAACACTGTGGGTTTGCTAGGGTGCACACACTCGTGCAAACCTACAGTGCTGGGCACGCACCTTGTGCAGACCAAGCACGAACCCGGGCGAACCCACGGGCCAAGTCAAAAAAAGTGGGCCCAAACTTTATTAAAAAACTTTTTTTTTTCCCTCTTGTTGGTGTGTTTTGAATACGCCACCGAACACAGAATAAAATGCCCAAAGACACTCTATCCTCTCTTGAAAAATCACCGTGTATGCTAAGATTGCGAGAAGATCATATGGCGATTCCAAGGTTTCTTTTGTCAGGTCTTGGCATGTGGATAAGATCAGTGGGTGTTGTGATTTGCTGGTAATCACAAGGGGACTTACGTTAGAATTTATTTGCAAGCTAAGGACTTAGACAGTTTTGACATTGAAGGCTCTTTATTTTTGACATTGAAGGACAAAGTCGTCAGCAAAGAAAGATATTCTAAGGCAAGTGCATGGAAAAAGAACAAGGAGACCAAGGAGGACATCCAACACGCTGAGGTGGCGCCTCGTCATCTTCCAACCAATCAAATTGTTCCAAGTCAACATGTCTAGGTTCAATGAACCTGACTTATCAATGGAATTGGTTTATATTTAGCAAGAAGGACAAGTGTCCCAAAATGTAATTTTCTCATTGGTCGAGAGGTAGTTAATTATGGCAAACCCTAATTAGGGTTTTATTTTGTAATCTTGGCCGTTGAGCCTAAATCAATCTTGGCCATTGAATTGTAATTGGGGAGCCTATAAATTGAGCTCGCCCCTCATTTGTAAAGTGTGAAGTTAGTTGTATAAGATTGTTGCGACAAAACTATTTCCCTTTATAAAAGCTCTTGTGCATGATTTGCTAAGAACCACTTTTATTTTCAAGTAGTGTGCAAGGTTTTCATACTTCTCCTTCAACACTTAGAGTTAAATTAGTATTTTATTTATATGTTTGTTAGTGAATGATAGATTTGATAGCAGTGGTGGATGAAATTAAGCTCATACTTTTGTTGAATGGATGATTTGCATTCAATGTGTAAAATTAGCCTGAGCTCTTGAATTGTGGATGCTTAACTTCAGTCTTATTCTGGACATGAAAATCATAATCACACCCCTAGAAGATTGCACCCACTTTGCGTAGTTGTCCCAAGGAGGCGAAACAAAGCGTGGTTCCTTGTTTCACCCAATCATTGTCATTTTTTGAATTCTTAGGATTAGATTAGCACTCCTAAACCCTTATCTATTTTTACATTTTTTTTGGAAATCCTAAAATTGAGAAAACCCAAAAACAAAGAGCCTTCAATGTCAAAACCGTCTAAGTCCTTAGCTTGCAAATAAATTCTAACGTAAGTCCCCTTGTGATTACTAGCAAATCACAACGCCCACTGATCTTATCCACACATCAAGACCTGACAAAAGAAACCTTGGAATCGCCATATGATCTTCTCGCAATCTTAGCATACACGGTGATTTTTCAAGAGAGGATAGAGTGTCTTTGGGCATTTTATTCTGTGTTTGGTGGCGTATTCAAAACACACACCAACACCTCCTAACCCTAAAACGGCCCAATATGAGGCCTTCAAACACATACATTTCATTTTTATCTCTCATTTTGCTCTCACCATATTTTCTCTCCATCTTGACATTTTGAAGGGAAGTGATTGTATTCGAAGAAGATCGATTGTGGAGTGCCAAATAGCTTCCACAAAGGAGATTTAAGTGTTTAAGGTATGCATTTAAACCCTATTCTTTAGTCTTTTGATGAATTTTTTCAAGTTTTTGATGGATTTTTTCAAGTTTGTGAAGAAGTTTTTCAAGTATGTTTTTTTTTATAGATTGCAACAATGGCTAGTAGTCAAAGTTCAGTGGGTGGCGAAGGAAGTCAAAAATTCAAAATTGATAAAGGATCTCCTTTATGGAGACATACCACAACAATTTCACAACTTCCTGGAGGTGGGGGGTTTGTTTGGAAGTTTAATTTTTGCAATGCACAATATAATAGCTCCTATTACCGAGTGAAACTTGATTTTATGGGCCTTGGTGGTAAAGGGATTAATATGTGTGAGGGCCCAGATAAGAAGGGGTTGCTTGTTGTACAAATAGCAGGATTTATAAAAGAACAAGAAGATGTTGACAAATGTATTGCAAAAGGAAAACAAAGTGGTTATAGTTCTGGAAAGTAAAAAACAATGACATTACCCTCTCAGACAGTTACGGCCTCCAAACATCCCTTCTTGCCTATGCCCTCTACGAAAGATGAAGATGAAGAACCACAAATCACCACCCGCAAGAGAGGTCCATTGGAGAGGGCATTTAAAATGGAGGCAAGAGATATTGCTGAAGAGAAAATTGCACGTTGCCTCTATGCCAATGGTCTTCCATTCAACTTGGTGAGATCACCATATTGGCGGGACATGGTGTCAGCAAAAAATAGTGCACCTCTTGGTTTCACAAGTCCTGGGTATGAAAAGGTGCATACCACCTTATTGCAAAAATAGAAGAAATATATAGAGGCCCAACTAAAACCAATTAGAGATTCTTGGATTGACACAGGTGTATCTATTGTTTCCGATGGATGGAAAGATTGCAAAAACCATCCATTGATCAATGTTATTGCAGTGTCCACCAAGGGGGCAATGTTTTGAAGGTGGTTGACTGTGAAGGGGAAGTGAAAGATGCAGAGTTCATTTCTAAGATTCTCATTGACTGCATAGAGATTGTGGGTAATGAATGTTGTCCAAGTAATTACGGACAATGCAAAAGTTTACAGGGCTGCAGGTGCTTTGGTAGAGGCTACATATGAGCACATCTTTTGGACACCATGCATCGTACACTTCCTCAATTTGGTGATGCAAGCAATTGGCAACCAAATAGAGTGGGTGAAAGAAATATACCAGGAAGCCGAGGAGATCCAGATGTTTTTGACAAACCACCATATGTCACAAGCAATTTCCAGATTTTTTTCAAGATTGGAATTGTTGAAGGTAAATTTAATTTATGTCATGTTTTACATAATTGAATAAAATATTTTTCTGCGTTATTTAAATATTTTAAATGTGTTATTAACTTACTATTAACATGTTCTTAGGTTGTTGAGACCCGGTTTGCATCTCGCAGAATTGTTCTTAGACGACTTGTGAAGGTGAAAGAGGCATTGAGTCAAATGGTTATTAGCAACCAATGGGGTATATGGAAGCAATCAAATTCAGAGAGGACCGAAAAGGTCAAGGCATTGATCTTGGATGATGATTGGTGGGATCGTGTGAATTATGTATTGGAGTTCACCGAAGCTATCATGCCTATGCTTCGGTTTGCTGATACAAATAAACCATGCTTGGGGGATGTCTATGATAGCATGAACACGATGTTGGAGAAAATAAAAATGGAAATACGAAAGAGAGAGGATGATCCTGAAGACACCTTTTACAAAAGGGTGGAAGCAATCATTCTTCATTGTTGGAACAAGATGACAACACCATTGCACCTCCTTGCATATACCCTATCTCCGAGGTACTATACCACAAAAGTAGTTTCTATCCCCGGGAGAATACCAGCATATAGAAATTTTGAAGTTGCTAATGGGTATAAGAGGGCATTTAGTAGACTCTTCACTGATCCAAAAGTGTAGACAATTATTATGAAAGTATTTGGATTGTTTATCTTAGGAAAAAATCATACTGCTTCTATTGTCAAAGACCAATACGAAATGGATGCTATTACATGGTGGTACCTCCATGGTCAAGATTAAATGTACCTCAAACCTCTTGCAATCAAGATCCTCTCACAAGTAAGTTTTTCTTTTCTTTTTGCCACTTGTACTGTAGAATTTAACCCTTAACATTCTTGAATTTATCTTGCATTTTTTATTTTTTATTTTGTTGGTTTTCTCTCCATGTTGCAAGCTCTTCTACTGCTAAACGGAATTGGAGTACGTACCCCTTTATCCACTCAGAGAAGCGTAACCGGTTGGCTGCAAAAAGAGCTGAAGACTTGGTGTATATTCATTCCAATTTGCGTCTTTTGTCATGTAAGGATCCTCAAGACAAGCAGGGGGCAGCCAAGCTTTGGTATGTCGCACCCGAGTCTGTTGACTTGGATGCAACCATTCAGGGTCTTACTAGAGCCATTATGGATGATGTGGATGATAATGATAACATACTACATGGTGCATCTAGTGCAAGTGGAACCGCTTTGGGTTCAAATGATGATGATCTTGAAGTTGAAGCCACCGAAAATCCAAGTCACGATGATTTTCATTTTTTTGATAATCCTTTTGATGATTAATGAACAATGAACATTGAATCATGTTTCATGAACTACATTTTGCAATTCTGTAATTGTGATGATTTACATTGGAAACGTGAACATAGACGTATATGATATCATTGATATGGCTTATTTGAATATTTTTTAACTATCAATTGGCATTTGGCTTTGATCAATGATCAAGTATCATATTATGAAATGCTTTAGTTTTACAATTTTGTATATTTCTCTTATTTTTTTGTATATATATTACATATATATATATATATACATACATATATACACACATACCCATACATACCCAAACCCCTAAAACAATTTTCACATACCCGCGTACCGAGTTCTCGTACTCACACCTATCCTCGAATCCGAACCGGAAACTTAGGTAAATACAATATTTAATATATTACATGTGAGAATATGCCTTGGGGTTCGTGCCATTTGGGAGAGATATAAAAGGATTTTGAAAAAGAAAAAGAATCATTATTGATTATTATTCAACACTTGGTATTCTAAAGAACTTTGGCTATGAGGAGAAAACAAGGGTTTCTTCTTCAATTTGATTATGGAGAACGTCCATTCTCTCTGATTTGAGCAACCTACAGGTGTGAGATAGCATCCAAGGGGGGTTGTTTCAGGTGGCTTTGTTTTTGAAGTCTATTTCAAGGTTTGAAGAGAAAATTGTTGGTGATCAGCATTGCAACTGCTGAGAAAGATTTTTCATTGTTGATTCTAAGCTTGTTGGGCTGTACAAACATCATTATCAAGCCGTACTAGTGCCCTTTTGTTGGGCCGTACAACTTCTAAGGGGTGGCGTATGAACACTAGGCGGAAACGCCTAGACTTTGGGCTTCTTTCCTCCTTCATCAAGGGCGGCCAGGTCATTGCATTAATTGCATATCATTTATGAATTGGAGAAATCAGGGTTTTATGCTAGGCGTCCACCTACTTGGTGATCCAGTATGCTGATATGATAATTTCAGACCTGCAAATTAAAGCTTTGGTCTTCGGGTATGGTGTTTAATGTTTTCCAAGCATTGTATGATAATCTGATTTGAATATATTGTATTTGCCAAAACAATAATAAATCAGATTTGAATCATTTTAGCATTTACTTCCAGTTTTCCCTTCATCTATGGTTTTTACCCGTTTCCCATATCGGGTACGAAACAGGGACGCGGGTACTGCTAGGAAACGTACCCTAGCAGTACCCTTTTGCCCTCCAAGTACCCGGTACTTCTGGGGGACGGTTTCCCAAAAAAAGGGGACTTGGGTACCGCTAGAAGTACCCGGTACTGCCTGGCCGTACCCTGACCGTACTGGGTACTTCTAGTAGTACCCTACGGCCCAGCCAAAAAAAAAAAGCTTTTTTTTTAAAAAGTAAGAGTTTTTTTATAAAAATAAAGCTATGGGTGGGCCCACAAGGGATGCCCCATCACACTTGACCTAATGTAAGTGACATTTAAACTCCAAAATGAGAAAAAAGTAACTCATTTTTACTTTTCCATTGTGAAGTGAAGGAAAACAAAAGAGGAGCAGCTTAGTGAAGGAGAAAACAGCAGGTTGGAGAGGAGCTTAGGGCGTCATTTCATAGTTGAGACTTGGAGCCTTTGGGCATTTTGGTTATAATTATCAGACTCTTATATGATATGTATGCACATTGATAATGAAAAGCATTTGAATTCTGTTAATTTGTTTGTCGATTCTCATGTGAAATCTCAATTCAAGTCTAATGATATATAATAAGCTTATACAATGTCTAGAATGAATGCTTTATCAATGTTATGCTACGAACATTTGAAATTTCTCTATATTTTTAAAAAATTTCCTATTTTTTTATCAGCCGTCCCCTGCCGTCCCCTAAAAAATGACCCAAAAGTACCCCCGTACCAGAAACTCGTCTCGGCGTACCGGGTACTTGCCGTCCCCGAAACCCCGTGGAGCATATTATATTGTTTTTGCCAAAACAATAATAAATCAGATTTGAATGATTTTAGCATTTACTTCCAGTTTTCCCTTCATCTTGCATTTGTATATGTTTCTTTGCATCTCCTGATAAACAAAATCAAAAACACAAAAAATCTCAAAACAATCATAAAAAGTGTACAAACCAGACATGTAGATTTGTTAGTAAATATCTCAACCAAGGGTGGGATATTTTAGTGGTATTAGAGCGGTTTCCTGCCAACCTATTGGGCGAGTCCTTAAAATTCAGAACAAAGGAATGATGGCTTTAGATAAATCCATGATTGAATTGATGCAGAACTTGTATGATCTGATGAGGGATCCTGAAACGCAATAGGGTCTTCTAAGGAAGTTTACAAAAGCTAAACGAAAGGATAAGAAAAAAGAATTGCTTCAAAGTGATTTTCAGCTTACAGATGATCATGGAAAATGAGTTACAGCAGGCAACAAGTTTAGTTCAGAGTGTGAGACACTACATGGGTCGACTTCTATTGATGAACATATTGGGAAAGCTAATGAGGAGTTGGTGGAAGAGGAAGGGTTCAAATCTGAAGCGGTTGATGATGAGAAAGCCTTATATCATGATGATGGTTTGGTAGAACCCCAGGATGACATTACCAGCACTAATGGAGTTGTGATCAGCCATGAAAACTAATCAGATTGTGTGTTGCATGACACTGATGTAAAATCAGAAAATTCGGGTAAGATTGATAGGTCCCAGGATAGTTCTTCGGATGTATATGCTTCTATCCTAGAAGACGAAATGAGCAATGAGGATGTCAAATCAGTAGCCTCAAAATTTTTATTTGAGCCATCCTATGAGGATCTTGAGACCAATACTTTTGATGAGGTTGTGTGCAATGTTGATAGCGCACATGATGTTTTCCAATCGATTAATGATGGTGATTCAACATCCTATCATAGTGTTGATTACAAATCATAAACTTTGTGTTGAAATGATCTGTCTCAGGGGTCTCATCATTTAGCAGAGTAATTGAAGGTGAATGAAGGTATGATTTCTACAGCCATAGAACATTTTGATGTTGCTCAGCAGTTGATGGCAAACTGTTGTTGGAGGACTTTGGGGACACTAGAGCACTTTGATGGTGGCCTTTCCCTTGTAGAGTTTAAGGCACTTAGAGATGCATTAGGGGTGATGAAAACAAGTTACCTACAACTGCTATCTGACAAAGACAATCTTCTCATGCTTGATAGTATCTATTATGATGCACTAAAAGGGAAAGAAGAGGAGGTTGATGAGCTCACCTATGAGCTTGAGGTCACCATGGGCTCTTTGAGAAGCATTCAATTGGCCCTTCAAGAGTCAGAGTCTCGGATTGATGAGCTTACTATGGATTTGAGTTTGGCGTGGTCTTCACCATCTACAGCTACAATTCAGCCATTTATGGCAACCATTGGTAATGAGCATACATCCACAAATTGTGGTAATGTGCATGTTGAGGATGTGGAGACATCCATTTCATTTACAAGTGCAGGTGATAACCCATGGGATGAGTACATCAGATGGGTTTAGCAGGGAACAGTATGTGGCAGCAGATGTTCCTAATGATGAACCCATTTCAGGTGATACAAAGAATGTTATTGACAGGTCTTGTGATGAAGTGGTGGATTCAGCAGAGAGTTGTGTGTTCGATCACAATGTTGTCCCATCTTCTTTACAGGAGGAATGCAGGGTATCATCTAGTGGAGAAATTGGTTTCCATGCTGATATGTTTCCCTCTCCTAGAAGCAAGTTAGAAATTTCATCCCATATAGCTGATTGTGAACAACTTAATGAGTTACAAAGATGGAAGGATCAGCTGAAGGTCACTGGAAATAAAGTTGATCAAACTTTATCTCGCTTTGATTGCACACATAAGTTCATCAAATGCCTCCTTTGGTCAGCTGAATTTGAGGAGAGACGGTACGAGGTTTCGATTGGAGCTTCTATTCAGAGTTTGCGGACTATCAGGCTCGTTTTGGAGGAGATTAAATTAGACTACCTCCATTTGCTTTCAGATAGAGATCTTACTATTAGGGTTGCTGAGAGGATTTATAGAGTTGTTGCAAGGTCTATCCATCATAACTTGAGTTGTGAGACATCTTTTGGTGGTAGCAAGGATATATGGAGTCCACGAATCTATACTGGCATTCCATTGCCATAGGCAGATGAATTTCACCTGGATTGTGTGGTGAGGTGTGCTCACCATTTTTCTTTCAGTGCACACATATTTAATTGGACTATGATGCATAAGGCACACACTCATGTAGTGGACAATTGGTATGAGATATCTCCTTGCATGGATGAGGACTTCAAGCTTTGTAGGTATCCAGAGTTGCCTCTTCAGGATGATCATAATATCGAGACACATGACACAGGGGTTGACCTTAGTCAGTTTGTTCTATTAGTTGAGCTCAGGCTAGCGCTATAGGTATTCTCTGGACATAGCAGGGACATTCCACAGTTCTACCTTTGGGATCCAGGTGAAGTGATGCTTTCTTTTCAGTTGAGATTGCTTGGGGACAAGCAATTTAAGGGGAGGGTGGACTGTAATGTTCCCTTTTTTAGCGAGCATCAAAGTTTAGAGGATTAGTCTATCACCAGGTCCTCGTAGGCTAATAATGGTGATTAGAGGGCCTCTTGTGGGAGTTAATGGGTTCTCCAGGTGGCAGTTGATGGTGTTTTCTCCTTAGTTTGATGGCATATTTAGAGGTGAGCGTCTCCCTGGTTTTTTGGCTTCATTTATATACACTTACTATTTATAGTAAGGCATCCTGGGGAGCAGAGGGATCAATGGGCTATCTTCTGGCGTCGTCGGAATTGGTTAATGATATTTAATGATGGAGATATGGTATTTAATTATTATTAAAGTGATACTTTAATAATAATTAATTAATTATAAAAGTGCATATAATAATGACTTGTATTGACTTTATAATAAAGGTGCACTTAATGAAATTAAGTCAAAAGCATTTAAGTCATGATATGGGCGGCCAAATGAAGATATTAATAAAACCACAAAAGAAAATATAATATTTAATATATTAAATGTGAGAATATGCCTTAGGGGTCGTGCCATTTGGGAGAGGTATAAAAGGCTTTTGTAAAAGCAAAAGAATCATTATTGATTATTATTTAACACTTTGCATTCTGAAGAACTTTGGCTGTGAGGAGAAAACAAGGGTTTCTTCTTCAATTTGATCATGGAGAACATCTATTCTCTCTGATTTGAGCAACCGACAGGTGTGAGATAGCATCCAAGGGTTGTTTCAGGTGGCTTTGCTTATGAAGTCACATTGTACAAATTGCGAAGTCTATTTCAGGGTTTGAAGAGAAAATTGTTGGTGATCAGCATTCCATCTGCTGAGAAAGGTTTTTCATTGCTGATTCTAAGCTTGTTGGGCCATACAAACATCATTATCAGGCCGTACTAGTGTCCTTTTGCTGACCCATACAGCTTCTAAGGGGTGGTGTATGAACACTAGGCTGAAATGCTTAGACTTTGGGCTTCTTTCCTCCTTCATTAAGGGCGGCCAGGTCATTGCATTAATTACATATCATTTATGAAGTGGAGAAATCAGAGTTTTATGCTAGGCGCCCATCTACTTGGTGATCTAGTATGCTGATATGATAATTTCAGACCTGCAAATTAAAGCTTTGGTTTCCGGGTATGGTGTTTATTGTTTTCCAAGCATTGTATGATAATCTGATTTGAATATATTGTATTTGCCAAAACAATAATAAATCAGATTTGAATCATTTTAGCATTTACTTCCAGTTTTCCCTTCATCTTGCATTTGTGTATGTTTCATTGCATCTCCTGGCAAACAATCTCAAAAACACAAAAAATCTCGAAACAATCATTAAACCAGTACAAACCAGACAGGCAGATTTGTTAGTAAATATCTCAACCAGGGGTGGGATATTTCAATGACCATTTGTCTTTTAATTGACTTATTTGATGAGATTGAAATACCCCCTAATATGACAAGGGTATTCAGGTGTTGGGCTAACGAATTTGAGTTCTCTTCTATACAATATTGTTGCTGCTAAGGGATCAAGAGAATATAAATTGAAACAAGGAGAAAGGTTTGTTGCAAAGGAATGGGTAGAATTCACATGTGCAATGTTTGCAAACCAACGCCCCTTTCTGTGTCCCTAGTATGACATTTTTCCAAGAAGGATCCTTTGTAATTGGCTCCAACATTACAACAATCTATAAATTTGAAGTCAGCTGCAATAACAAGTAATTGAAATTAAATTAACATTTAGGGTTTCTAGATAAAGTAAGATTAAAAAATCAGAAAGAAGGATAACAGTTAGGGTTTGCAGCTAGAAAATAAAGAATAATTAGAAAACATAGTTAGTGTTTGTTCATAAAAGGAGATAAAAACAAAAATATCCATAATAATCAAAAGAAAAAAGGGAAAAGTCAGTTCTCTTCATTTTTTTCGCATTTATTTCATGTGCCATGAATCTAAAATGAAAAAAAATGTAGAAGACATGCAAAATAAAAATTAAAAAAGAAGAAGAAAAAGATTCAAAATAGGAAAACACCTCTTCCAGTTAGCTCCAACTTGATGGTTGGATGTTTCAAATCAACATGGGTTTTTCCAAATGCATAGTAGGCTCCTTTAGATGCACCAAGGGCTGCCACAAACCTACCCAAGTTGCATTCAACCTATATTTGTTGCTAAAGTTGCCATCTAACTTTTGATTCGCTTCAATGGATTGTGTTTTTCCTCCAATGATCTTGAAATAAGCCCTTTCAATTTTTCCCAAGAATTTCACAAACATTCAACACTACGCCAAATGAATTAGCGTTAGCTCCAAAATTGAAATCCAAATTTAAAAGATCTCAACACCAAGAATGCACACTCGATCCCAAGGAAGGAGAGGTGTTGTCATATGGCGGAGAAAACTAAGCAATTACTGAAATGAAGTTACAATTGAATGGAGCTAGGCGGTGAACCAGCCATGAAAGGATTCCGCACTTCCACTAATTCAGTGGGGGGAAGAAATTACAAAACAAACTAATTCATCTGCTGTGGCAGACATCCACTCATAAGTGAGAATTCACCACTTTTCAGTGGGTACAAAATGAGAGAAATAAACTGAGTTCTTTTTCCACATTGGTGGTAAACCATCCAAGGGTTACATATGTAAGGAAATATGCACAAGTAAAGCAGTAAAGAATGACTGAAACAGTACTACTGTTAACAGTCTTACAATGTAAGGAACTACTGCAAATTACAAGTGATTACAATAGAATTCAAAGCACAATTGATAGAAGATGATCTCTCTTAATGATACCCTTCTGAATTATTGAAAACCCAACCAAAATTTGAACTTAAAGCAATCTGATTTCTCAAACCAGCAAACTGAAAATAATCAACCAGCAAACAAAAAACCAAATAAATGCTCACAACTTCATCAATATACCTCCAAATTGAGTGAAACCAATTACAATGGCTCTCAAGAAGGTTGGCGCCCAACTTGCAATGATAAAACAACATCAAAGCTCATCCAATTAATTCTTGCACAAATCCCAATGCCCTCCTAAATGGTATGGCCTCCTTGCAAGGGCAATTTGGATAGATAAATTCATACACTTCAAAATAAAATCTGGTTTTCTCCATGAATGGTCGCCATGAGCCTAAGAATAGAAAGAGCCAACACCCATAACTGAAATTAAATCATACAAAGAGCTGCATATGAAAATCACCTTCAACCACCAGCAAACTCAAAACTGAAAATAACATCAATTTCTCCAACAATGAAGCTCATTGTGCACTTCTGAATGAAACACACTCTCAATCCACCATCTAGGGAACCATAGTTTCAGGCCCGAAGAATGGAGTAAATTTGCTAAGCTTTCCCTTAGCCGGATTTTGGATTTCAAACCAGCAGCATAATTTTACAACATTTTCCAAGATAAGAATGAATGAGCAAGGCCTCAATAAATAAGCTTCGAATGGCAAATGAAACACTCTGAATTCCAAGAAGTCGAATCACTTCAACTTCCAAAAGGGATGCCACTTCAACCATTCATTTTATTTTGAAATAATAAAATATTATTCATCTTCCCTTTTTGGCGTCCATTTCAAAATGCAACAATAAAGCATTTATTAAATCATTAAATGCTCAACTTGACCCCTTAATGTCCCCTCTTTAAAACAACTTGAAGTCATCAAGCCTAGGTGTGGGGTAAAACTTAAAAACATGAAATTGACTAAGTATAAAACTCAGTCCAAGGAGATAACCAAAACCAACGCCAATATTGAAACTGATGGCTTGCCAAAAATAGCATGATGACCTGAGTTGAACTGCTGATGATGCCACTGGCAAAATTAGACTTACTAAAAATAGCCAATGCCAAAAAATAGTAAGTTCACCCCAAAACCAACAGAAAGCTGAACTGAGCTGGAAGCAAGACTTACTGAAAGTGGAAACCCTAAATTTGCACATCTGAGTAGCCTACGGATTTCCGAAAATAGGCTAAATCCAAATGAAGAGCGTAGGGCAAAATTGGGGACATTATAGATCTTTTTTTTCTTCTTCCTTGTGGTTGCAAATGAAATGAATGCCTTTTGAGAGTATTAGAAGTCATTTAAGCGTTAGAGGTTTGAGTGCCTTTCTTTTAGCTTTTTTCCCCCCCTGATATTAACATTTGGCTAAGCAGCCAAGTCTTTATAGTGAGACTCATTAGGTTCGACAAGTTTGGCAAACTTGATGAGTCTAATCAAACTCATTGATTACTTGGTTCTCAAGTCCCCTAGCCTGAACTAGACTTGTTCATCTTGTGACTTCGCGATTTTCAATGATTTGTGGTGAGTTATGTAACTATGATTTTTATTTATCTTCCAAATGATAGCCATCCCTCTGGACTGATTTGTGGCATTATGAGAACATGAAATGAAGGGTCCCCAAGGAGAAATCTTCTTGTGAGTCAATCTAGGGAAATCACATTTGATTTCTTGGAGCAAAAATAAACTAGTTCTTTGCAGTGCTCCCTGGGGATGTGTCCCCTATCCTAGTACCCCTGTACCCGTCCCGGAAACATTTTGGGGACTCGGTGACTCCTTGGAAACTTCCCCCTGCTGTTGCATTTGATGATGACTCATGAGCTCCAATTTTGATACTAACCTGCCTGTTTCATCTACTGATTAGGGACAGCCATATATTTTCTATGTTTTTGTCATTTTATAGTTGAAACTTGCAGCCTTTGGGCATTTTGTTATAATTCTTATTTAATATGTATGCACATTGACAATGAAAGCATTTGAATTTTGTTAATTTGTTTGTCAATTTTCATGTGAAATCTCAATTCAAGTCTAATGTTATGTATTAATCTTCTACAATGTCTATGATGAATGCTTTATTAATGTTATGATATGAATATTTGAAATTTCTCTATATTTTTAAAAATTTCCCTATTTTTGAATAGCCGTCCCCTACCGTCCACTAAAAAATGACCCAAAAGTACCCCCATATTGGAAACATGTCCTGCTGTCCCTTTTTGTCCCCTTCTGTCCTTGTCCCCGAAACTTGGGGGAGATAGGCTCTTTGTAATCTTATCATACCACTCATGAAGGGGAATACCTTGCGATTCCAAGATATGATCTTCAATAAAATGTGGATTGGGATGTATCCATATGTGAAATTATCATTTGGCAATTCGTTTGTCTTGGAGAGGATGTATTGTTTTTGTTAACCTTTGGCTTATTTGAAGCAATGATGGTTTGCATGGGCTTGTTGAGGGAGATACTGGATGCACTAAGCTTCTCAATTGTATGCTGAATTCCTAATTTCTTCTCTAGTAGTCCTCTTCCAACATGCATCTAAGTCTTCAAACATGGATGATAGGGGGAGCAAAGTGTGAATTATGAGAAGAAAGAGTGAGTGGGAGCAAATCATCTACACCATTTGTTGGCTTCCGTTATCCAACACTATAGAGGTACAAGAGAGTAGAATTATAACAATGTGAATTGGGCATATGATGTTCATTCTTCTCTTGGATTAATAGATTTTGAGGTGAATGTCTCACTCATATAATCCCTTTGAGGATGTTGCCCATGCAAATAAACCTTTGATGGAGCTTTTGTTGTTTGGGGTTGAAATTGGAGTTCGCTTGACGGTGTGGGGTAAGCAATGATTTTTCATTTGTCTATGTTAGGAGTATGTTTCGGCTTCTCCTTTTGAATAGTTTCTTAAGGTTGAGTTTTGCGCTTTTCCTACCACTTTGCCTCTAATGATTCCTTTGAAAGTGGCATTTGACAAACTCTAGCCAAATGATTATGTTTGTGGTAGAATCTGCACAAAATGGTTTGCTTTTATCATCTATAGGTTGTTTCAAGTCAATTCTTCCCAACTCTAAGTGAAGCCGACTAGGGAGTGGTTTCTCTTAGTTTGGATATGTGCTTATTCAAGCATGGTTGAGAATTCTTCATTGAAGGTTGACTTCTGATGATTCAAGCATGGTTGAGAATTCTTCATTGAAGGTTGACTTTTGATGCTGTGATATATTCCCCAATGAGTTTTCCAATTCTAGAGAGGGAGAGTACATCCCATAATTCACTTTGCAATAGGGGTAGATGTACCCACGATAGTACTATGCTTTGAAGATTATTAGTGAGATTGAAAGAATGGGTTCAACACTTCATTAGGAGACCTAGTTTGCCCATGAACCATAGTCCTTCCTAGAAGATATTCTCCCTTTCTTCATTAGTGATGAAGATAGCCATGAAATAAAATTTTTACATCATTAGAATATCCAAAGCTCTATCTGGTTTCCACTAATCCATTTCTCAAGTTTTGCATGCCTTGGGTCTTGGTTAGATGCCCATTACCCTACAGTACCCTCCAACAAGTGCTCTTTCTTTGAGTAACCATAGTCAGTTTCCCACTTCTTCAAGTGGGAAATATATCTTGGGAGGAGGATCCATTTTGATGTAACTGACTATTTTCCTTGTGAACATGAAAGGAAGTTTATGAATGGTTTTGTGAGCTTGGAGGTGGAATTACAGAAATTAAGAATGAGGGGCTAATCTTTTCTTTGAATTCAGCATTGTGAATACTTGCATTTTGGGAAGTGGAGGCCAAACCCCTCAATGTGGCAGAAGAAAAAATCAATCACCAAAGATTCAGGAAATATTTGCCGAGTTTTGAGATTTGATGTGGCTTATTTGAAATTAACTCCCAAATACTATTGTTGTTTTTCAATTCAAGATTCAATCCAATTTGAGTTAGCTATTTAACGAGTTGCCCTCCGGATTGATCCTAAACTCCAGATTAGTGGTATAAATGGGGAATACATCACACGCTATTACAACATTCCTTTATTGAGTCACATGCTTTTATTTATTTAACAAAATATGTAGATAAATATAATAAAACACAATATCCTAAAGCTCTCCTAATTGATAATTCAAAGAATTGCCAAATGATTTAAGCTCATGAATCACTCTACATACTGTTCTTCCCCAAAGTTGAAACCCAATGAAAGCGATAGAATTAACAGAAATGTACTTTATGATAAATTATTCATGTAGCGCATAGATAATTGAAATTAAATAATGGTTAACAAGTATAAACCATAACTATGCTGTATGGGAAACATTATTTTATGATTCCTGTCTTTAGGTACACCGTACATGTATGTCAAATCTATCAACTAAAGAGAATATAAGAGAGACTAAGCCACAAACAAGAAAATGGTTATAGCAGATTAGCTCTCTCTATCCAAAGATACATTGTCTATGGAGGGTTTGCATTTGTGCATTGATTTTTTACTATTATTTAAGAGTGTAATGCCACATTTCACATATTTATATGTTTTTATTATTGCACTATTTAATGTTAAGATACTGCTTTGTTAACTATATTATCTAAAACTGAAAGCTTTTTTATTTTGATAATGACACAATTACGCAGAACCATATTTCAAGATACCCAGGCACTATAAAGCAATAACAAATAGTTCTTGTCTTGATCGAATGTCATGACAAGTATGTTGAGTTTGTTAATTTGATTATAGAATGACACAATTATGCAGAACCATATTTCAAGATGTCCAAGCATTATAAAACAATAACAAATAGTTCTTGTCTTGATCCAATATCATTACGAGTATGTTGAGTTTGATAATTTTATTATAGATCTGACTTCTACAAAATTCAAATTGCTAGTAGTGGTTGACTCAATGATTTGAATACCATTTTAACTTTTTAAGATTGGCTTCTAAATAAATAGAATGGACAGGTGGATTTGAACAAAGGGTGGGTGATTTTTTTTTATATCCTCAAAGTTTGCTTTGATATAGTATAGGCCAATATGCTTATATCTTTTAGTGTGTTTAAAGCACATAATATATTTATTGTTAATGCATATTCTAGATATCAATTCTTTCTTCTTTGATACATGGAATTTCTGTCATGCTTATCAGGGAGCATTCTGAAATTCGAGCCGAAATAGCAGCTCGGAGAGAAAGAGAACGCATTGCAAGGCGCACTCGCCAGCTGACTTTGGAAGAGACAGCACTGCGAGAAATAGAGCTTCTCCAAGATCTTGATAGGTTTTTATCTTACTACATTACCAATTAAATGAAATTTCAAGAATCTTAAAGACGAAAATAAATTTAAATAATTCTCGGACTTCCTATTTTTATGACGAATGGTAACTTAATTGTAAGGTTTAATATTTTTGCTTAATCTAACATTGGTGTACATGATTTTATATGTCCTGATTTTCAATGATGGTAATATAATTTCTTTGGGTATAATGTAGGGAAAGAATTATTGAAGTGGAGCGTGAGGTTGAGAGACAAAAGTTACTAGAGAAAGAGCGTGCAAAGACTAGGGAGTTGCGACATAGCCTTGATTTGGAAATTGAAAGGCGCACACAGGTTTGTCCTTTTTCTTTCAGCTCAAATAGTATTTTTTATTAAAGCTTGGCTAGCAAGGCAAAGCATGGAATAGTGCAGAGATGAGTATTGAAATCAAAATGGCTAGGGTAAGGAAATGACCTTGGTTTTAATCAATGTTGACACATGGAATAGCTACCTTAAAATGACCTTAGGTCATGAATGAAGAAGATACTATAGTTTTCCTCTCGGCACATCTTCAGTAATTCTTCTTCCAGCAATCATCTTATACTATCAGTAACCTATGATAGTCTGAAAATAAAATAATACATTCCTTTTTGTGAATACTAGAAGAAACTGTTGGATATAGAAATATATCAGGTGTAATATGGTACATGAACAAACAAAGAGACAAACAATAAAGGAAAAATGGTAAATATTGGCTCAATCTGTCAAGGAAATAGCATTGGATGCTTCACATCTCTTATATATAAATGCCCCAAGGCTCCCCCAATACTGCATTTGGTTAGAAGTACTTAGCCAATCAACCTTCTCTAAATCCTTATGATTTGCCTATTCTATTTGTAATGAATGAGATGTCTCTTTTAATACCATTGATACTTCTTCAGAGCTTCATGTAGCCATGGCTAGTACTTTTCAGCCTGTAACCTGCTAAGTTAGAGTGCCACTCTTTTGATAAGGGCAGGAAGTGTTTCTCTGGCCATGCAAAAATTTAAAATATATACGCACCAAAATCATTCCCAAAAGAAAAAATTTATATCACATCTGAATAATGATGAGCATCCAATAGATTATGATAGTTAATCCGAGGGTAAGCTTTGATGGCTTGTCTAGGAATGCCACACAAGTGGGTTTTCATCCAATTGTTTGAGCTTGAATGCTTGACACTAGACCCATTGCAAATCCAAATATACCTACCACTACTTGGAACCATATGTAGTATATCAATATACTTCAAAAAAGGAGAATTTGGGTCTATTTTGAAGCAAGATTGACCCATGAAACTAAAACTAGCTACCATTGTAATCTTTATGGCAACAACTTTGATAAACAACACATTTGAAATAAATGAAAAGAAATATATATAACCTAACTTATTTAATATTTTAATCATACATTCATAGAATAATGAAAACAAAACAAGAAGTTGAAAACAAAGATACAAAACATGAGACTTTGTTTATAAAATAAAAATGTAGGAAGAAAAAAACAAAAAAAAAAAAATCTTTGAATTTCTTGGAAGGAAATAGACTTTTGCACATGTGTAGGAATAGCACCACAACCGCTTTAGAACCTTCACTAATTAATCTTCAACTCTATTTTGTATAATGGCAAGCAAGAATGAATGATTTTTATGTTTAGCATTCACAATGAGGTAAAACTAGTTTGTTTTAGTCTAAGAGATACTTTATAAGTTACTTTTAGGGTTAGCGATTTATTTTGGTCCACCCTAGTCAAAGTGAAACACGATAAGGGAAATAAAAAGCAAAAAAATTAAAAATGCTTCAGCTGGAACCTCTTGAGTTTATTTTGGGTTTACTTAGGTTTGTCTTCCATAAATCCATAGTCCCCCAATGTGGCTGACATACCCCCAACAAAATTGCACCTACTCTTGAACTTGGTAAGAATTGGTTCTAGATCTAGTGACTATAGAGCAAATTGGTAACGTTGCTATTTATAGCCTGTACTAATTGTAGCAATCTCTATTTTTATTTGAATGTGCTATTTTTAGACCATCTATTTTTGGATCTCTTGCAATGCAAAAAGACGTGACTTTTAAATGTTAGATTGTAATAATATTTACCATTAGTTTAGTTGACAATTGCATGGTTTTAATTTTAGTCGATAGGGTTTTGTAATAAAGATTACATTGCATGCAATCAAATTGTTTCTAGAGTAGAAGTAATGGTTAGTTTATTTGATTTATTTTCATAAAACAATTTTTTAAGCAATATAAAGAAGTGTTAATAGGTTTAAAATGGTAATTCTCATCCCTATTTGTTGCTAAAATTGTTGTTTAATACTATTGTTAACCCATAATTCAACAGTTGAATTATGGGTTAACAATAGTATTAAACAACAATTTTAGCAACAAATAGGGATGAGAATTACCATTTTAAACCTATTAACACTTCTTTATATTCTGGGTTAACAATAGTATTTTGAATTGTGGGTTAACAATAGTATTAAACCTTTTCCTAGGCAGTGGTCAAGCACAACGGTTAGTCTACCAACTGGTCCCCGTAGGCTAACGGAGTGTTCAGGGGACCCTTTTGAGGGTAATCTTTGGTTTGACAGCAGACCCCTTTGTTGTTTATTTCAGTATTCTTCAACTCTTCATTCCAATTTATTTGTAGTGCGCCTTGCGGAGGCCATTCAAGAGACTTTGATGCATACTTACTATTTATAGTAAGTCACTGGTATGGTCAGTTGGCAGAGTGTCTATATCTGGCATGGTGGCATAATTATATCCTGATGTTATATTGGTAATATTTGGTCTTGTGCATTTAGTATTAATAACGCCAAATAATAAAGTGCATTATTAAAATATATTAATAGGAGACTTTATATTTAAGGATATAAGTGATTTTAATGTGCACTTTATAATATAAACTTAAGTGCCAATTTTAAGGGAGATATAAGTGATTATTAAAGTATACTTTATATTATTAAGTTGTGCACCAAAAAGGAGGGAAAAGTAAATGAAATTAAAGTAAATTAAATGAGATGAAAGTCAAATGCAAATCAAATATTATAAAAGGGCATTTGAGTTTGTCTAATTGATTTTTGGATTATTATTCTTGTTTGGAGAAGTTTGGAGAAGAGCTTCAGCAAGGGTTTGTTGGTAGTTTGAAGATTCAGGCTTTCTTGAGGTCGAAACCCCTCAAAGAGAACAATGTCTACAGGTGTGGAAGATCACCCAAGGACATTCTGAGAGATAATCTTATTCAGAGGTTATCATAGAGCTTCATCAATTTCTTGGAGATCATTCTTTAGGGTTTACAGAGCTTTCAAGATCAGAAGTTGTCAACCAAATATGCTTTTAATGTAATTTCAAGGCATTAATAAATTTGAAATGATATAATATTATATTTGTGCTTCATCATTTCTTCATTCTGCAATTTTATGCATTTCTTGGGAAATATTTCAAAAAACTACAAAACCAAAAACAAACAGAAAAAGCATAAATTAGTTAGCAAATATCCTATTAGGGGTGGGATACCATAGTGGTATCAGAGCACAGTTTTCCTACCATCCTATGTTGGTTTTCAAAAAGAAAATTTCAGACTTCTAGGGTTTGAAATCTTTTTGGAGTATTGGGTGAAATATCAAGAATGTATTTTAATCTGGAAGGGTTCGTTGAATTTTCAAAGTATCAAGAATATTGATCAGAGTTTATGAATATTGGGGGTTTAATTTATTATTGCATAAAATATTCAACGCCATCCAATAAAGCATTATTGTGAGTCAATGCAAAAATCAACAGGAAGTATTCAGCAATCAGAAAATTGCAGGTCAGATTGCTAAGTTTCAATATCGCATTGATCTTGCTAAATTTCGTGGTTATAACAGAAACGAGTATTGTTAACCTTTTTGAAAAATCATTGAGGGTGGTGTGTCATGTCCTCGAAATAGCAATACCATAAAGACCAAGTGATAAAATACAAATAAATTAATAAATAACAATATTAATATTAAATATAAAATAAAGGTGTACCATATCAATATAAAAATATATAAATATGAAATAACAAATATAATAATAATATATAGGCAAATTATTGTTATTATATTCTAGTATTAAATAACTTAATATCAAAAATAATAATAATAAATAAATATTATAATCATTACACATCAAAGATTGTAATACATTAGAATAAAATAATAATAAGATATTAACAAATTGGTTTTATTATTATACTTTAATGTTAAAATATGTTCAATAAAACATCAAAATAAAATAATAAAATAAATATATAATTTGAAATATCATAATTATTAGTAATAATATATTATTTTCAAAAATAGATATTATTGTGATAATAAGCCTTTAAAGGCAGCAATTCAATCTAACAAAAGGATATATTTTATGAAAAGTCACCTCTTTCACCAAACAATACATTCCCCCCATGAGTCACCTACTTTGAATGGTATAAATAGAAGGAAGAGGGAAAACATTGAGAAACAAAACAGCAGCAACAATGATTGGTATGCATTGGAATATAGAGCCATTTAATATATATATCTATATATTATTTAATAGGCATACAAGTATATATGCATAGATATAGATAAATTTTATAATGAATAATATGCAATGAATAAAGAATATATATGAATAAGAAAAGAATAATTATATAAACATATATATATACTAATGGATATAAGTAAAAGAATAATTATAGATATATGTATATGAAATATATATATATATATATACACGATTATGCAATAATGATACTTATAAGTAATGATGACTCTTTAATATAAACATAAGTAGATTATGTATATTTATGAATTGTTCTCATCCTATGACCAATTCAGTATAAGTTTGAAGGAGGCGAGTAAAGAAACATGGAGAGATATAGCAATTCAGGTGATGTGCTCACTTAGCAATAATATTTAGCATATTTTGAATATAAGAAATTGATATTGCTAATTTGATTATTGATATAATGTTTTTTTTAATCTTATCATAATGAGAATTATTCTAGGAAATGATGAACTTAAAGAACCATTGATAAATAAAGATATATTTGATTATAGGCATGAAATAAATCTTGGATGAATGCAAATATAGCTGATCGTGTAAAGATTGTGCCCCTTAGGCCCTAGACAAGGGATTGGGCCTTGCATCCCCTTAGGCCCTTGACTAGGGATTGGACAAATAGGAGGTGGTAGACCTTAGGCTACTTAAGGATTCCATGATTTCCTCTCCGCCTGATAGGATGAGTGTCTTCGAGGTGTTGCCATGAGTGGAGTATGCAGGTACTAAGCCACTAGGCAAGAAGGATTGGGATGGGCAACCTCTTGAACTTTATTTGAAGGCTTCAGGGCGGATCCACCCATGACACTCCTTTTGCTTGTTAAATTGCATTTATGATTATGCTTATATTTTGGATATCTAGATATTAATGCTAACAAATATATGTGTGTGGAAATGTTGTTAAAATGGTGAATGCAGATTTCAAATCAATATTACTTAATTAAAAAGAACATTCATTTGGAAAGAAGAAACCCTAAACATAATCAACAAGTGAATTCTAGGGAAACCGGTAAGGGACATTATAGTGGTATTAGAGCATCTTTCCTACCATCCTGTGTTTGCTTGAGCTACTTGCTTGCTTGCTTGAGCTACTTACTTGCATGCTTGAGCTCGGTGCTCACTTGCTTAAGCTGGTTGCTTGTATGCTTGAACTAGTTGCTTGCATTCTTGAACTAGTTGCTTGCCTACTTGAGCTAGTTGCCTACTTGCTTGAGCTGGTTGCTTGTGTGCTTGAGCTACTTGCTTGTCTACTTGCTTGAGCTAGTTGCCTGCATGCTTGAGCTACTTGCTTGTCTACTTGAACTAGTTGCCTACCTGCTTGAGTTGGTTGCCTACTTGCTTGCGTGCTTGAGCTATCTACTTGCTTACTTGAGCTAGTTGAGTTGGTTGCTTGTGTACTTGAGCTACTTACTTGCGTGTTTGAGCTACCTGCTTGTCTGCTTGAGCTGCCTACTTGCCCACTTGAGCTACTTGCATGTTTGAGCTACTTGCTTGTCTGCTTGAGCTAGTTGCTTAGTTACTTGAGCTAGTTGTTTGCTTGCTTAAGCTACTTACTTGTGTGGTTCAACTACTTTCTCGTGTGCTTGAACTAGTTGCTTGCTTACTTGAGCTACTCGTTTGCCTAGTTGAGCTACTTGTTCGCTTGGTTGAGCTACTTGGATGTTTGCTTTAATTTTTGATTCATGTGGTTTTAAGTTGTACTGAGTCACAAACTCTAACTCGTTGCTTTTGGGAGTTATGGAGAAATAGTAGAACTTAAGAATATTAATCAATACATTGCCCTCATAACTAGAGTAACCATCACTTGGGTTATAACTTCCAACTCCTATCAAAGATAATAGCATCACCACAAGAAACATCTTAAAATCACACATCTTAGATCATGATTGCTTGAGGGAAAACAATCTTGGGCGGGGAGGACTGTCTGTCCCCGAAATAGCAATACCATAGAGACCAACTATTAAAATACAAATAAATTAATAAATAAAATAAATAGCAATATTAATATTAAATATAAAATAAATGTGTACCATAGCAATATAAAAATATATAAATATGAAATAACAAATATAATAATAATATATAGGAAAATTATTGTTATTACATTCTAGTATTAAATAACTTAATATAAAAAATAATAATAATAGTAAATAAATATTATAATCATTACACATCAAAGATTGTAATACATTAGAATAAAATAATAATAAGATATTAACAAATTGGTTTTATTATTATACTTTAATGTTAAAATATGTTCAATAAAACATCAAAATAAAATAATAAAATTAGTATATAATTTGAAATATCATAATTATTAGTAATAATATATTATTTTCAAAAATAGATATTATTGTGATAATAAGCCTTTAAAGGGAGCAATTAAATCTAACAAAAGGATACATTTTATGAAAAGTCACCTCTTTCACCAAACAATACATTCCCCCCATGAGTCACCTACTTTGAATGGTATAAATAGAAGGAAGAGGGAAAACATTGAGAAACAAAACAGCAGCAACAATGATTGTTATGCATTGGAATATAGAGCCATTTAATATACATATCTATACATTATTTAATAGGCATACAAGTATATATGCATAGATATAGATAAATTTTATAATGAATAATATGCAATGAATAAAGAATATATATGAATAAAGAAAGAATATTTATATATATATATATATACAATTATGCAATAATGATACTTATAAGTAATGATGACTCTTTAATATAAACATAAGTAGATTATGTATATTTATGAATTGTCCTCATCCTATGATCAATTCAGTAACAGGTTGAAGGAGGCGAGTAAGGAAACATGGAGAGATATAGCAACTCAGGTGATGTGCTCACTTAGCAATAATATTTAGCATATTTTGAATATAAGAAATTGATATTGCTAATCTGATTATTGATATAATGCTTTTTTTAATCTTATCATAATGAGAATTATTCTAGGAAATGGTGAACTTAAAGAACCATTGATAAATGAAGATATATTTGATTATAGGCATGAAATAAATCTTGGATGAATGCAAATATAGTTGATCGTCTAAAGATTGTCTTCTTTGTGCTTGTAACCCTATTAGGAAGGGTGAACCATGGTTTAAGTAGATTGTCTAAAAATCCCACTTTCAGCCCCTTAGGCCCTAGACAAGGGATTGGGCCTTGTAGCCTCTTAGGCCCTTGACTAGGGATTGGGTTATAGAAGGTTGGGGGTCCCACCTAGGCTTCTGCCCCTTAGGCCGTAGACAAGGGATTGGGCCTTGCAACCCCTTAGGCCCTTGATTAGGGATTGGGCGAATAGGAGGTGGTAGACCTTAGGCTACTAAAGGATTCCATGATTTCCTCTCCCCCTGATAGGATGAGTGTCTTCGAGGTGTTGCCATGAGTGGAGTATGCAGCTACTAAGCCACTAGGCAAGAAGGATTGGGATGGGCAACCTCTTGAGCTTTATTTGAAGGCTTTAGGGCGGATCCACCCATGGCACTCCTCTTGCTTGTTAAATTGCATTTATGATTATGCTTATATTTTGGATATCTAGATATTAATGCTAACAAATATATGTGTGTGGAAATGTTGTTAATATGGTGAATGCAGATTTCAAATCAAGATTACTTAATTAAAAGGGAACATTCATTTGGAAAGAAGAAACCCTAAACATAATCAACAAGTGAATTCTAGGGCAAACCGGGTAAGGGACATTACATGGTGTTTGCTCCGTTGCGAGAAAATTATTAAGGGATCGGGCTTTTCATAGAAGACAAGTAAATCAATATTATCGCGTGAGTCTCCAACCCTTCATATTATGATGTTGCAGCCTTTGAGAGAACCACAATAATTAAATGGTGAGTTGGAGCATATGTGGAGTCGAAGAAGTCAGACCAAATAGGCGATTCAATTCAGAAGATTGAAGCATTTCTACTTGAGCGATTAAAGTATCAGGGATCTATGATATTAGCACCAGCTTTTGAATGTATTATATGGTATTAGAGATTGTTGTTTCATCAAACGCGACTCTCTTTTGAAGGGAATCATTACACATAAGCTTGACTATCCTCTTATTGTTGCTGCACAGACTTGAAGTGGGACACAGGTATATTGGAATCGCTAGCAAAAGGCGACCAAGTAAGAGACATAGTCGATGCCATAAGAATTTCACATTGGATAAAATACTCATGGGATTCAAACTATTTAAATGCTGATTAGGATTTTAGCCACACCAACATCGAGCTTTAGGAAGGAGATTCGGGCCAAATAAGACAAATCTACAAGATATCATAGCCATCAGGTTGAAATAGGAAATAGGTGTCAGGAATAAAAAAAATTGTTGGCATATGTGATTGTTGATTCATTCCTGAAGGAATCAAATTGATATAAGGAGTTGATATTATTTGGAAGGGGCCCAAAACTTTGGATCGAGCTTCTCATTGTTATTAGGAGGTGCTTGCTTATGAGGTGTCGATATAATTTCATTTGGAGTTGGCAACGTTAGTGAAAGACGTGGAAGTGTAGAATTGTGTCAGGTAAATTTGAAATGGAGGAGATGTGAGTCTCCCAAAGTCCTTCTCAGCCACCGCTATTCCCTTGGACACATAGGACTCACGTTGGAGAGTTGTGTATTTCCTTTGTGGTGTCATACTTTAGTAAAGGCAAATTAGGGAATCTACAGACAGTTTGACTTGTGTGGAATGTTTTCTTTCAAGTCAGACTATGAATATTATTGAATATTTGAATTTGTATGTATAAAACATTCTGCCATACGTAATCATCTGGGTACACATATAAATAGTACTTGCTACTATATACCAAATTTTGGAATAGATATATATATATATTTCAATAACTTGATTTCTGAGTATTCGCTCTATTTGGGAAATTAAATCTTAATGGTTGTTTGAGTAACCAAGGATCACTTCTATGCAAATAGTGGTGTTAAATTGAGAAGGAAATCGCGAAAAGGTCTTTGAACAAGGTTAAAGATAACTACAAAGAAGTCTATATCCGAGTTGTTATCAGGACTCTCTGAACTTATGAGGGACCCTGATATCAAGGAGTATTGTATGAGATTGTTAAAACCCAAACACAAGGGAGAGGCTGAAAATAAAATGTTAGAACCCAAGGCAAATGGAAATGAGGATTCTAGAGAAAAAATTTAGAAGGGCAACAAAAATGAGTTGAGGAAACAAAATCTTTGTTCTATTTGCAAGGGGCCTTGGGAGTTGAATCGCCTATGCCCAGGTAAACAAGTGGAAGAAAAAGGGTTCAAATCCGAAGTGGTAGGTGACAAGGATGCCATACTTCATGATGATAGTTTGGCAGAGTTTCAGGATGATGCCTTGGATGTTCATGCATCTAATCTGGAAGAGGAAGTGTGCTATGATGTTAAAACAACAGCCTCTAATATTCTAATTGAGCCACCCTATGAGGTTTATAACACCGATGCATTTGATGAGGATGTGTGCAATGTTGATGGCACACATGATGTTCTTCAATCAGTTAATGATGGTGATTCAACATCCTATCATAGTGCTTATTAAAAATCAGAAATTTTATGTGGAAATGATATGTCTCAGGGGTCTCATCATTTGGCAGGGCAATTGAAGGTGAATGAAGGTATGATTTCTACAGCCATAGAACACTTCGATGTTTCTCAGCAGTTGATGGCAAATTATTGTTGGAGGACTCTGAGGACACAAGAGCACTTTGATGGTGGACTTTCCCTTGCAGAGTTTCAGGCACTTAGAGATGCATTGGGGATGATGAAAACTAGTTACCTACAACTGCTATTTGACAAAGATCATCTTCTCATGTTTGATGGTATTTATTATGATGCACTAAAGGGGAAAGAAGAGGATGTTGACAAGCTCACTCACGAGCTTGAGAACACCATGGACTCTTTAAGGAGCACTCAACTGGCTCTTCAAGAGTTGAGACTCGAATTGGTGAGCTTATAGTGGAGTTGAGCTTATCGCAGTCATCATCACCCGCATCTAACATTCAACTATCTATGGCAGCCTCCAGTGATGAGCATACATCCACAAATTGTGGAAATGTGCATATTGAGGATGTAGAAACATCCATTTCATTTACAGGTGCAGGTGACACCAATGGGATGAGTGCATTGGATGGGCATAACCGGGAACAATATGTTGCAGTAGGTGTTCCTAAAGATGAACCCATTTCAGGTGATGCAAAGAATGTTATTGATGCGTCTTGTGATGAAGAGGTGGATTCTACAGAGAGTTGTGTGATTCAGGAGGAATGCAGGGTGTCATCTAGTGGGGAAATTGGTTCCCCTACTGATATGTTTCCCTCACCTGGAAGCAAATCAGAAATTTCATTTTATGCAATTGATTGTGACCTACAACTTAATGAGTCACAAGGATGGAAGGATCACCTGAAGGTCACTGGAGATAAGGTTGATCAAACCCTATCTCGCTTTGATTGCACACATAAGTTTGTCGAGTACCTCCTTTGGTCAGCGAAATTTGAGGAGAGACGGTACGACGTCTCGATTGGAACTTCTATTTGAAGCTTGAGGACTATTAGGCACACTTTAGAGGAAATAAAATCGGATTACCTCTTGTTGCTATCTGATAGAGACTTTGCTATTGGGTTTGTAGAGAGGACTTGTAGAGCATCTACCCAATCAGCCGTTCAGAATTGGAGATGTTAGCCACCTCCTAATTTAGGTGATGAGAGTGACGAGGCGAGTGTTCCCGATGACTATGTTGGTCAATCATTGGCACAAGCAGGTGCATTCCATCTTGATTGCATAGTAAGGAGTGCTCATCACTTCTCTTTTAGTCCACACATAGATCTTTTGATGGTGCATAGGTGTGGGTTGGCTCGGGTTTCATATCATCCATTGTGGGATGGAGTGCTTCCATCTCTAGAAGATGGAACTAGAAACTGTGGGTAGCCGACTTTGTTACTTTCAAATGGTTGTCTATAAGGTCAGGGATTTGATTTTCATCATGCAGATATGTCCTTGGCAGAGTTTGCAACTTCTTGGATTCCAGAATTTCCATTGGAGGCATGGCTATAGGGAGTTGTGGTTTCAATAAGCATGATGGCATTGCTAGCTCAACTTGCAGTGGAGTTATACTCCATAAGTTGGTAAGGGACGTCTGTTCTATTTATTTGGATGAGGATTTTATTCATAATCTTTGGAGGACAACAACTATACTTGAGTTTGGAGGAGAGTTGTATCATCTCCTCAGCATTGGAGAGTGGCGTAGGGTTTGTACTCTGGCACCCTATGATCCTGGTAGTTTTGTATGCATTCCAATGGGTTGGATATTCAGTCTAGAGGGTGCTGATCTGTTTTATATCAGCAACCTAGGAGGAGTTGTTACACCATTTTCGGCACCTATGAGGGATACTCATCACATCCATGGGAGATTTGCAATGTTTGGAGAGAGGTGTTGTGATGCTGGCACTTCAAGTTACTTCCCTCTCCTTATGTTTGATGGATGTGAGTTTCTAGTGTGTTGGGATCCAGGTGGTAATAGGTTTGGCTTGTCAGTTTGGTTGGATCCCGATGTGTTGCTTCACCACTATCAGCATGGTGAAGATTATATCAGTGTAGCGAAGTGGAAGTCAACGGAGGCGGATATGTATGGTAGACTTCCATTCTAGTTATGGGATCCAGGGATTTCTTTGTTTGGTAGATTGCTCTACATTGGGGAAGTTGTTCATAGTGATACTGAGCATGTTTCTATTTCTACCCAGCAGTGGATGAATTGTTGGGAATTCTACAGGTTGATTTGGGGTCTCGGTATTCAAGTGACAGGCTAGGGCATCCAGATGAGGATTGCTTGAGGATTGCTTGGGGACAAGCAATCTTGGGGAGGGTGGATTGTAATGTCCCCTTTTCCTAGGTAGTGGTCAGGCGTAGCGGTTAGTCTACCAATTGGTCCTCGTAGGCTAACAAAGTGTTCAGGGGACCCTTTTGAGGGTAATCTTTGGTTTGACAACAGACCCTTTAGTGCTTATTTCAGTATTCTTTAGTTCTTCACTCCAGTTTATTTGTGGTGCGCCTTTCAAAGGCCATTCAGGAGACTTTGATGCATACTTAGTATTTATAGTAAGTCATTGGTATGGTTAGTTGGCAGAGTGTCTATTTCTAGCATGGTGGCATAATTATATCCTGGTGTTATATTGGTAATATTGGTCCTATGCATTTAGTATTAATAACGCCAAATAATAAAGTGCGTTATTAAAATATATTAATAGGAGACTTTATATTTAAGGATATAACTATAAGTGATTTTAATGTGCACTTTATAATATAAACTTAAGTGCCAACTTTAAGGGAGATATAAGTGATTATTAAAGTATACTTTATATTATTAAGTTGTGCACCAAAAAGGAGGGAAAAGTAAATGAAATTTAAAGTAAATTAAATGAGATGAAAGTCGAATGCAGATCGAATATTATAAAAGGGCATTTGAGTTCATTTAATTGATTTCTGGATTATTATTCTTGTTTGGAGAAATTTGGAGAAGAGCTTCCGCAAGGGTTTGTTGGTAGTTTGAAGATTCAGGCTTTCTTGAGGTTGAAACCCCTCAGAGAGAACAATGTCTACAGGTGTGGAAGATCACCCAAGGACATTCTGAGAAATAATCTTATTTATAGGTTATCACAAAGCTTCATTAGTTTCCTGGAGATCATCCTTTAGGGTTTATAGAGCTTTCAAGATCAGAAGTTGTCAACCAGGTATGCTTTTAATGTTATTTCAAGGCATTAATAAATTTGAAATGATATAATATTATATTTGTGCTTCAGCATTTCTTCATTTCTTCATTTTATGCATTTCTTGGGAAATATTTCAAAAAACTACAAAACCAAAAACAAACAAAAAAAGCAGAAATCAGTTAGCAAATATCCTATCAGGGGTGGGATATTCTAGAAATTGAATTACTTTTGATGAGTTTGCAGGTTTTGTATTGCGTATTTGCTCAAAGTTGAAAATGGTGGCTTTGTATGGATTGCTTAGTTTAATTTACCATTAGTGTCTACATGTTTAAACCTATTCAATATTTATGTTTACTTGCATTGTCCAGTCTCTGGTTTTAGGTGAACAGTGCAAGCATGTAGCTATAGGATTTATTTTTAGTCAAAAAAACATAAAAATCTTTTGCTTTGCATTGAAGTGTGGGTCAATTCTTTGCCCTATGGTGAATCCAAAAAGACATTTAATATTTCGTAGTATGATTGTAAACCACTTGAGAAAACATTGTAAAGATTGTAAATGACAAGTATATATTGTGCATATTGGGTTAGTTTTTCTTTACAAGGAATTTGCCCATTCTAATTTGAAGAGTGTTTTTATTGCACATCTATTCCATTTTATGTTGCACTAAAAGACACTTAGTTTTTGGTGACTCTATTGGGAAATTACATAAGACTACTATCTTATCCGTTGCATCATTCTTGTTTGGCATAGAGGTTTTAGAGTTAATATAAACATTTGTAGTTTTAGGAGAAGAACCACTATAATAAATGGCTAACAAGAAGCTAACCACATCAACAACAATCACCCACCTCCATTATCGCCATAAGGAAATCAAAATAGATCATGAGCCTCCAAGGATGAAGGAATTTTTTTCCAAAGGTTTATGGTGATGACAAGCAACATCTCCAAGAACATATTTCAGCTATCAGCACTACATGTGGAATTTTGAAAGTAGTGTATGAAGATGTTGTGATTCATTTGTTTGTGGAAATATTTCAAGGTGTGGTAGTTGGTTGATTTCATCATATTACAACTAGTCCAGCTACAAGTTGGGAGTTAATGAGCCAAAAGTTTCTTGTATGCTACAAGCTAGTAGAAGATAGTCATATTGTGTTCACACAACTCTCAAATGTCAAGAAAGATGATACACACCTATGAGGGAGTTCGTTGTGAGATTCAATCATTTGGTTATCGATATTGGTGCTATTCTAAATCGTTTTGAAATTCTTCTAAGTTGTTTTAGAAATGCTTTATCTTCATAAGTTTCTCTCTTTCTCAAGATAAGTAATGTTATTAAATTGAAAGATGCTCAAGAACATGCCATCGAGTTGGAGGATCATATGATAACTTTGGGAACATTTTAGAAAAAATCAACTAGGCCACTCATTCCCTTGAACGTCCCATCACCTCGCCACTATCCACCTCCTCCAAGTGAAAAATGATTCTTTTATTGATTTTATTAGTGATGGATCTCATCTACCTACTCCAACAAGGTAGGTAGTAGAAGCCATAGTTTTAAAACCATACAAGTACTCACACAAGAAATTGGCAAGTGAGTAATTTCCTACAGAACTCGTGGGTAATTTATTGTTAAAATGTGGCATCATATTTTCCTCAAAAAATGCCCAAAATTCCCAACTCATAGAAAATTTTGATGGAAAAATACTCATCCAAGATTGGTGACGGATGGAAGAAAAAAATTGACAACTAGGTCACGATTATAGGTGTGTATTTGAGTTTGATTTTTTCATGACTATGCTTGGCTTTGTGGGTCTAGTGTCTACTATCTGTAGACGTGAAGGTATGTATACATCATTTATTGTACGTTTTAAGCTTGATTGTCAAATATGGAGAAAGTATAAAGCTCAAGACTCAATCCTTGATGATTATGGGTGAGGATTCAGTGACTTTCAGTTTTTCAGAGCCGCATCATGTCAATTGTTGAATTTGTAGATGCAGATAAAGCCATCATGAGCATTATATTTATGTATGATAAGATAAATAGTAAACAAGGTAGATAACAATAATAAAATAGCAAGATCATAAAGACACATTTTACAGTGAAGTAGGAAACATTCTCATGAAAAGAAGGAATATAATAAGCACCCAATTGCATATTCTAGCATTTCCTATAAATTAAATTTTATTAAGATGAAATACTTGAAATATAAGGTAAGTAGCTAGTCTATGGTAACACAAAAAGTTGAAGATGGCTATAATAAGACATTGAGAAAAATGTTTTTGATGTACATACAACATCTAAGTTTTGTAAGAAATTGGGGTGTTTGTTGCATCACAAGGTTATATTAGGGATCTTGAATATTTTCATTAGGAGAGTCTAGATTTTGTGTTATGGTGACAATTACATGATCATATAGTTGCATGCCTATATCTTGTAGATGCAGATAAAGCCATCATGATCTTGAAGAAGAGGTAGTAAATTTATGTCTTTTGGAGGACATGAAAGTGATCTATAAATAGTGAGGATAGCCCTCACACATCCATTACTAATAGATACTCAACGAAATGACTTGACCACAAACCACCCCAAATGGTTGTAAAAACAACATAACATGTGTATCAAGGAAATCAACATATAATAGCTCAACAAATTGGTAGAACAAATTAGAAGCATACACAACATGTAAACACACTAAATTTTTCTTGAAGAAAACCTAATATTGGGTGAAAAATTTGCTGGCGTTTCAATTAGCACCTCTGGAGTGCTTATTGGAAACAGATAGCTGTTGCAAGTGTGTTAGTACATGCTCTTCGGATTATAGAGAGGAAGATCTCTCTTTGTTGATTTTCTACTGTAAAAAAGGGGTGTACTAAGGTTCCTATCTTTTTTACTCAGCAGCAGGACACAAGGGTGCTTAAACACAATGCATCGTAGCTAAGTTTTTCTTTGGTTTTCGCAGATCTTAACTACGACTAACTAAGCTTCTAAACTATCCTACATCCTCAAGATAAACAGAGCATGAGGGCGTAGGAGCAAAATGGATTGGTTGGAATACTTGAATCCTCCGTCTCAATGGAATAGGCCGAGGTTCTGAACCTTCGGATATATACCAAGATAAGGCTCGATACAAGCAAACACTCTCTTACAATAAACTGGATCTGAGACTTGCCAAGGAGGAGGAACCCCTGTCCGAGGTGTAGGCTTGGAAACAGTTCATTGGAAACAACAAGGAACGATGGCCTGTCTAGCAGGATTCCCGAGGAGGTGACGACACCTGTCCAAAGTGTAGGCTGCAAGACAAAACATTAAACAACATCATATGATAATGATCGATGACAAAATATCCAAGGAGGTGATGACACCTATCCAAGGAGGAGATTGAAACAATGCACTATTTAGAACAAGACTTTGAATACATTGAAGTATTTAGATCAAGCAAGCATGCGCTATTTGATTTATTTCTTCAAGGTTCTCCAAAGAATTACAAAGGTCGGGACAGCAAAGGCACGAAATCATGCACAATTGCGATCAACCAACGAACTCTCATCCAAGAGTGAACAGATAAACACAAGCTAACTCTGGCAACAATGGCGCAACAATTTTGCTTAGCAAATAAAGGTTAAACAAATAAAGAACCTAAGGCTCTTATTTATACAAACTCAAAGGAGTAGGCAACCCTAAAATCTCCTTGAGTTAACAAACAGTTCTTGCCAATCAGCAAGATTTATTCTTATGTCTCAAAGTAGGTGAGCAAATAGTTAACTGGAAATCTACTTCAGTTAACTGAAACTAAACAAAAGTCAAATTGGGAGTCTACCTCAGTTGACTGACACCTAACTAAAAGTGAACTTAACTTACAAATGTGTCTCCAAAATAGACATCCACCTTTAGAGGAGATCTGAGATCCACAAATCGTGGGAGTCAATTAGACATCCTAGATTAGTGGGATTTGACATGCATGATCTGTGGAGATCTGGAGTCAACTTGGAAAGGGGCATCAAGTTGACTTTAGTCATATTTATTGCTACTTTGGAGGGTAAGACATCCTTCTTGAGGTGTTTGACACCTCATCACTATTGGTCAACGGTGTTTTTGTTCATTTTGTTGACTTTTTCATACGGAGATCATTACATGCCTGTCAATCGTCAACTTATCACTTGTCAGCAACTTGATGTATGCATCTCCTTTATTCTGCTTCCCTTGGGAGGGTTAATCCTTTTCTTTTTGTCTATGTTTCCACTTTGACGTGGAAGGCAGCGTAGTTTTAAGCGATGGCGGCTTTGTGTTGAGAATGACTACCTTCCACGTTCTTTCGCAGCTTTGACGTTTTCCTTGATCTTTCTCAATGGAAGAGTGTTGTATGATGAAACCGCGAAGTTGGACCACAATCACTCCAACCGTGAGAAATGCGCATGAACTTGTTGCATGTGTAAAATTCCAATGGTTACCATCCTCCAACTTGGCCTTGGAAGGCAATCAGATATACGAGGTGAAACCATTATGGAACCTGTGGACTTGTTTCTATGCTTGTCAATCTGGCTAGATTGACCTCTGGGTGTGCCCGACGCAGATCGATGCCAGTCGTTTTCAGAAAATCATGGAGTAAGACCATTTTGGTCTTGTATTTGTCTTGGGAGAACTGCGTTATGAAAACCTTGAAGATTGACTGTGTACACGATGCTGCTCGGACAACTTTTTCTAGAACTGCTAAGAAAAGCCTTATCAGGGGTAATTTTTACAAAATATTCTGAGACATGGGTATTGTTGAGAATAATTCTCTAAACAAACCCAGATCGTCAAAAATTCGGAAAAATGAGTTTTTATATGACATGCAAGAGCCCTTCGGTGGCAGAGGCAATGAGGCACCAGAAAGTGATTTTTCTTGGAAAAATCCAACACATGGGTTTTGTTCATGCTTCAAAGCTAAACAACCCTAGTTTGTCCGTTTTTCAATATTATGACTTTTTTCGGAACCCTAAAAAATAGGGGCAGCAAGGCTACTTTTTCTAGAAAAATCCAACATGTGGGTTTTGTTGAAACAGCTGTGTTGATCATACCCAGTTGGCCAGATCTGTGATTATCTGTCGTTTCTTGTGACATGCAAAGAAATATAGACAGAAATAGAGGAAGTAGACAAAAGATGGATTGGAAGTTATAAACTGCCACCCTGGAAGAATTATGCCTTTTGATGCAAACTTTGATAAATAGTCCCTCTATGCAACATATCTTCAAAAATATGAAGAACGATGAAAACCCCTCTATCAAATCTTCAAAAATGTTGGAGAAGAAAAATATTCGTTCTTGAGCTCATCAACCTACAAAGAAATAATGAATAATGGATGCCTAGATGCTTTGATATGTCAAGTTGGAGTTGTAAGCATCAATTGGGCATCCAACTCATGATTGAGCCTGATTTGGAGTTCAAAAAGGTGATTTCCATTGATTGTGGAGTGTTTTGGCCTCTTTTTGCCTCCAAAATTTGTTAACTGAAGTCAACATTTGCTTTTGACTTTCTTAGGCTTCCTTTTTGGAGTTTTGATCATTTTTGCAGGCTGAAGTGCCTCTGTTTGATCTTCAATCTTGGTTGCTCAGTTGATCTTTGGAAGTTGCTAATAGATCCATTGCTGAGATGGGATCATCTTGACGAGATATACCTGGGAGAGATTAACTCGAAAAACTGAGTTTGAGCCTCTAGAATGAAGGGCGCCTTTCTTCAAGAGGGGCGCGTTTGGTTGTGCCTTAGTCAATTTTCATTGACTGTTCTTCGTTTTGGCCTTTTCAGACCCTCTATGCTTTGATCTGACGTTCTCGTTGATGGATGAGTCAGATGACTCTGCTTGATGATGCATCGGGTAGCTAGCTCGGTCCTGCATTGGATGACTGACTTCTCAGTTGATGACAATGAGTTTATGTCCTTCAAACTCAAGGGCACCCCTGTCCAGCAAGGGCGCTTTTAGCTTGTTGACTGGTTTTGTCTACTCTGAAAACTGCCTGCCTTTGACCTCCTTCATCGAACGTTTGATTTGTCAGAAGTTCTTACTGATAGTCTTACTGACGAGACATGTCATAGCTGAGAAAATCATCCTAGGAGGTAGTGAAGATTCTGGTTGAATCTAGATGCCTTAAAGAAAGGGCGCCTTTCCTCAAGAGGGGCGCTTTTAGCCATGCCTTAGCCATTTTCTAGCTTATCTTTCCAGTTCTTTAATTTTGGCTTTTTTTGCTTGATCTCAACTCGTGATCATTTGGCCTGTCTAGTGGACCTGTTGTCAAATTGATCATGTAGCTAGGAGGAAGCTGGAAAGATATCATGTATAGAGTTGTTGCTTATGGATTCATCTGGTGCTTGAAACTGAGGGGCGCCCCTGGTTAGCTTGAAGCTCTTTGATTCGGCATCTTCGTTGCTGATGGATCCTCCATACTTTGCTGACGGTTGGTCAATGATTCTTGAATCAGATGATCTTGCTGATTGTTTCGTTGTCGGGTCAACACAAAAGTGAAGAGGAGGATTGATCTGAAGATGTCAAATGATTACATTTGTCCTCTGAGATCCAAGGGCACCTTTCTTCAAGAGGGGCGCCTTTTTCAACTATGACTGTGTTTTGCCTTGGTAGACAAAACGTCCATCTTCCAGATTTAGCCAAATTTTGGCCTTTTTCGTTTTGAGAATCTCCTTCGTTGAACAACATCATTTTCATCCTTTTTCGCCATGGCTTCTTCGTTGGAATTCTTGAAGCTTAGCTTTCAGCACCTGGTACTGGCCAATCTGCCATTAATGGCTACGGAGCTCCTAACTTCGTTCCTGAAAAATAGAAATAGACCCACCAGAGTAAAACATGTATTTTGATAATTCTGACTTGATCAGTGTGATCGTGAAGGCAATTAACCCTATCAGAATTATTTTCAATCATTTCCGGGAAGGTCCTATTTTTAAGGGTTTCCTTAAAAATAGGGGCGTAAAACCCTAATTTTCATTTTTTCATAATTTTAACCATAGGTTCCTTGACAGAAACCCACAAAGAGTTCATGTTTGGTTTGACCTAAAACATACTTTCGATGGCATTTTTACATTGTTTAGCTCAATTTAAGCACAATGCCAAAAATTTCATTTTGGGTACAACAAAATTCTAGCTCTAGAGAGCAATGATTGATTATAGCTATATACAGTGCCATAACAACTTCAATGAGTTACCACATCAATTCTAGGAACACTTACAACATCACTCTCATCATGAACAAACTTGCAGCTACTATTAGTACGGTCGAGAGATGGACTAAAACCACCATACACATAAGAGCCAATTCCACATACTTTGTTGGAAAACAATATATGACATTTCTCTTACCTCCCATCCACAACAAATGGAAGATCAATTGACAAATTGGAAAATCAAACAATCAAAACCCTTTGTGCTCCACACTTTGTCTAAGTTTTGGTGAATTAACTCTTTCCACCACATATTGATTGTGTATTTTCCATAGCATTCTAGCATTCATTGTAGTAAATGGTGGGGTTTCCATGGCTTGGGATTAGTATGTGACAAATTCATCACTTGTACAAATCGTTGAATTTGTTAAAAAGAGTTTTTGGGTTATTTTGAGGTCTGCAAATTATTGGAAAGACTCTTTGAGATGTTCCATACCACCCTAGGGCCTCCATAAACATCATTACAACCCATTTTCTATCCTCGCCACTTGTCAATGCTCCAACGAACACAAAGCATCATGACCCCAATGGTCCATTTTGTTTTAACCGAATATTTTGGATCACACCTCCCTAATAGAGAAGTTTCCCAAAAGCTTACCAAGATTGAGAACGAGGAACTCTCATCCCATGCCTCCATTAGAACTCTTCTCAATGTGACTTGGCAACACCAAATTCAAGCCAACTTGTCCTTCATGTGAAGATAAATCAACCATGGCACAACCCTACCTTTGGACGAATCCACACAACACATTAACATAAATTAAAGATACTACACTAACCATCCTTGAAGGTTTCAAATTGATATCATGCTCCATACCACTCACAAAATGCATTTTCTTTCTTTGATGGTGCAACCCTGCACATTATTTCTACTATTCCCCATACATATGAAGCTCATTTCCAACCCCAACACTACCCTCTTGATGTGCTTGTTGCTCCTCCACCAATGACAAAACAATTATTTCATTTGCACTAATTAATCTTTTGCAATTTGAAGTACTAGCAATGATAATCATAGACTTGTAGGGTCAGAAATTGTCGACTTTGGAATCCACCTTACATTTCTGCACTCACTTTGGTGTCCATTTCCTTAGTTGTGTTTTAGGATCATTTCACTTGTTTCTAGTGTTTCTCTTGATAACAAAATGTCAGGCTGTGTTGATATTGTAGTTCACATTTTCATCTTGACAAAATGCCAGCTCATTTAGTGCATGCTTCAATACACTTTTGGGTTACTCATGGGCAAAATCTGCTTGGGTTATCCAATGTTCAGGTTACACAGTGTAGCTGGCACAATTCTAGACTAGTCATGGGTACCATTAGCTTGAGTTCTGTAGTTTTCACTAATAGAAGTGACAAAGGCAGAAGTTGAATAGCCTTCTACAAATTTCATCACTCGAAAAAAAATGGTGGTGAATTTTTTTATAGCAAACGAGTGTGGTATTCACCTAAAATGGGATATAGCATCGTGGAATGCTAACTGAACTTGAGAAAAAAAATTCAAGTCTAAATACCAAGTCCATATCTTAGTTCTTGATAAACCACATAATGGAATCACTAAGGGCAAAAAAATTGCAAAATGATGTAGCTTTGTATCAAGAAAATGAGGCGCCATAAATAAGTTGCCCAATGTGCAACAAAAATAGTGGTCTACTACTACCCCTATAGATTAAGAGGGGATATAACAATAATGTACATGATCATAGGAATAGTAGGATAATATTTTATATTTCCTGGGTGCACGAGAAGCTGAATAGTCATCTAAAAGATGAATTGGATATTCATTTTCATATTGTTAAATATGTGCATTTTGATTAAATGCAATGAATATATGAATTGCAAAGCTTTCATTGAATATTTTTCTAGTTGTGCAAGTCCCATTAGTTTGTCAATCTTTTCTTGCATTACATTCTCATGCTTGACAAATATTTGCTAGTAAGTGCCAATAGCCTATCTGCTTGATTGAATTAACTAGAAAACACATTACAAGGAGTGAATTAGAACAATAAAATTGTTCCTTTCTCTCTTAGTCAAGCTTCCTTCATACAACTAAGTTCTCCTTGTACAAGATGCATATAATCCGATGCTCAAACCTTGTCTATCCCATTTGCATTTTCATGTCCTTTTTTCCATAAGATTATTAGATAATCCTTGAGCCTATTTTCCATTTTCCATAGGCTTGGGAAAATAAATTAGGGAAATGATTTTGTAATAATTGGAGTTTCCTATTATACATGTGCCTAGATTATAGGGCCCTTAGGGTACTATGTAATCAAGCTCTATTCTTGTAAGTGTTGTCGACCAAGGGTGTGTGGGGATTGTTGAAGAGAAAAAGAAGATTTGAAATTGTATTTTGGAGAGTGAGTGCTCAATTTCCTATTTAAACCTAAGTCAAAGTTCAACGACAATATCTAGTTTTTATGATATTATTCCTCAAATAGATTGGACATCGTGTTCATTTGTCATTGGAGATTGAAAGATGAAAACCCCCTGATCCCCATAGTTGGCTAGCAGATGAAAACTCTAATCCAACATTAAGCAATTCCACTCAAGGATTGCATTTGAGCTTCATTGATTTTATATTCAGGCGGCTCCTATCAATGCTTGTTTGTTTGAGTTAGGTATCTCTCTCTAAGCACCTAGGGATTGTAATTCAATAGTGGCTTCTGTAGCACCCCCCATTTGTTGTGAATTTGTTATACTTTTGATAATAATATTGTTGTTATTGTACTGGCATTTGAGTTAACTATAAGTGTGATCTACTATGATAAGAGGAATAAACAATTATTGTGAATTGTTGTTCATTTGCAAGGGTTTACAATTCATTTTTGCATATTTCTATTAAGCTTATTATCTATTAGGATAGACTTGATTTGAAATAAGATCTAATCATTGGTATCCTATGGAGCAAAATCAAATTGAAATATCCCTAATCAGGGATATTATATTTATATCAAAGCCTTAATCCTGCTACCCTGTGGATCAAGGGTTAATGCGATTTGGGGGAAACAAGATGGTAGACAAAAGGAGGTGTGATTTGATAGAGGAAGAAAAGGCTCAAGCCATATTTGATGCAATGATTAGTTTGGATGCAAGCCAGAGAGAAATGGCCCAAGAACTCAAAGGCATGGTGGCAATGTTGGTGCAATTTGTGCAAGGTAAAAAATTCTCAAAACTCCAAAATCACATATTGGAAGAAGTGCATTAGGGGTTGACCAAATGGTTGGTTATGTTGTGACCTTTTCACACATCACCCCATTCCAGATGGGGACCCCCTAATTTTTGCTCCTTTCTAGTCTTTTGTCTTTTGTTTCACGTCTCTATCTCTCTCTCTAATCTTTTTGTCCTTTTGAGGATGTCCTATCCTTGACCTATTGGAAATTTTGGCTAAGTCTGAAGTGTGTTTGTGAAATTGGGGTTTTCATTCTTCAAGCTATTTTGGAGTTAATTTGAGCTGGCTAATTGACATTTGAGCTTAACATTGCTATAAGAAGGCCTCCAGGCAGGCTCCCATCAAATTTTCACTAAGTTCTGACAACTTACTATTTTTAGTAAGTACTCAATTTGGGATCTTTTCCTCAGGATTTTGGGATTTTGACTGCTTCACCATATCCAGGACACTTCAAAGAGCTTGCATGCAAAATTTGAGCAGATTAAGACAACTTTCTATTTTAACAGTTCTAGGTTCAGAGGGTTTTTAGGGTTTGCATGTGTGTTTTTTCAATGCAGGTCTGGAGAATCTTTATGGGTTTTTCAAGACCTTCGCAATGATATAACATGCAAGCCGAGATGATGACTTTCAGTAGTTCCGGCTTTGGAGGCACTTTTCAGGGTTTGCATGCAGGATTTTTTTATGCATGCTAGGATATTCTTTATGGGTTTTTTGAGAGCTTCGCAATGATGTGACATGTAAACAAAGTTGATCATTTTTCAGGAAATTGCTATTTTTAGCCAATACTCGCATGCAAACCAGTTTATTGGATTTTTCTAGGTTTTTTGAGATCTCTCGGGCAATGTGACATGCAAATGCATCTGGTAGTGGATTGGTCACTATTCAAGCAGTTACTATTTTTAGCAGGTTCACTTCGAGCAGCTACCCAACACTTCAGGTTCACGAACAGAGCAACATGCAACAAAAATGGGGTCAAACAGAGGTCATTTGAGCCACAAGCAAGTCAGATTAGGGTTTCTAGCTTCGGGACTCAAAATGAGGGGTAAAAAGCCAAAATCTCTGAAAACGAAGGTATCCCACTGCGATTAGCATCCTTCAAGCAGTCTACCAGTAAAATTTGAGCGCAATCCGAGCACTTACTATTTATAGTAAGTCACCTCCAGAACAGAGCTATAAATAGCAGGTCGCACTAGAGGCAGGTGTGAATAGGTTCACCAAGCGATGAGGACCACGTGGTGAAAATTTCAAGTCTAACAAAGCTTCCAAGGTCAAGAAATCGAAAACTTACTAAAAATAGTAGACAGGGCAGGCAAGGTATGAAAGCCTGAGGAAATTTCTAAGTCTGTGATGAAACTGGCATGAGGAGGGGCAAGATGCACCCTAAGAGTAGCAAGTCATGAAAAATCTTTCAAGTCATCAAAAAACATTCCCTGAGACCCTCTCAAATGCGCCCAAGGCAATGTGAAAGCTTAGAAAAAATTCTAAGGCATTAGAGATGGAAGTAGCCCCCCTAAAATGCGCCCAAGCAAGGAATGATGGCGTGGAAATTGATCAAGTCATGAGGATGGAAGTACATAGGGTGAAATGCGCCCAAGTCATTAAGGAGAGCATGGAAAAATCTTCTAAGTGTTGAAAAGTTCCTCCTCACCCCCCTAAATGCGCCCAAGCAACCATGGAGATGGAAAATTTTATAAGTGTTGAAAAGTTCCTCCTCCGCCCTCTAAATGCGCCCAACTTGCAAGGTCATGGAGAAAGTACGCCCAAGGCATGGAAGTGGAAGTTGACCCCATTAAATGTGCTCTTGGCATGGAATGTGAAGAAATGTGCCTAAGACATTGGAAATGTGACCCCTCAAGTACGCCCAAGGTGATCTGTTGACTAGAAAATTTTCTAAGTGTTAAAAATTCCTTGACCTCACCCCAAATGCACCCTTCATAAGCAAGGTACAAGAATATTTTCTAAGGCATAGAGAGTTGGCAGTTGACCCCTTTAAATGTGCCCTTGGCATGGAATGTGAAGAGAGCGCCTAAGGCATAAAGATGAAAGCTCAAGGGTGGAAATGTGCCCAAGGTGGCAAGGTAGCTAAAGATTGAAAATTTGGCTAAGGCATGGGTAACTGTAAAATAAAAGTGGAACCCTTTAAATGCGCCCAAGGTAAGAAGGAGATTGTATGTTGGCTAAGAAATTGTTTAAAGGCAAGAAAACAAAAGCACAAGGTAGCTTGGTGATGAGATGAAGAAAAACACCTAAGGCATGAAGATGAAAGTTCTAGGGGCAAAATGCGCCCAAGATGAGAAGGCAAGCTAGAGGCATGAGAAATACTCTAAGGCGTGGGAACATGAAGCCTGGCATGTAAGATGCAACCAAGGTGATAAAAGGTTGAAGAATATTTCCTAAGGCAGTGGAAACATTATGCATAAGGGTCAAAATGTGGCCTAACTAACAAGGTGGCTGAATGTTTCTAAGGCATTAAAGCAAGAGGATGTTTGATGAAATTTCTAAGGTATGAAAATGAAAGCTCAAGTGTTCAAATTCACCCACAAGGTGGCTTGGTGATTAAAAACTTCTAAGGCGTGAAGATGGATATTTTTCTAAGGAGAAAATACGTCCAAGATGTTGGAAGATGAAATAAACATTGGTGAAAAATATTTTCAAGGGTGAAAATATTAAAGCACCCCCTTCAAAGTGCACCCCATGAATAATAAGGTTGAAAAAAGTTTCTAAAGGGGAGATTGCATATTTTTCTAAGGGGAAACAGATTAAAATACCCTGGTGGGCGCTTGGATTACAGTGGATGAAATCTCTAAAGCAGATAAAATTGTCTAAGGCTCAATTGATAAAATCTTTTGGAGGAGATAAAATATTCGTAAGGCATGAAAGTAAAGTAAAATGTGCCTATGTCTTTTGAGGCATGAAGAATTGAGGACGAAGTGAAATTCAAACATCAAGCGTTCAAATGCGCCCTTAAGGGGGAGATGAAATTGCTAAGGCAAGAGGATGAAAGCATTAAGATGTTAAACACACCCATGGTGAAGAGTTATGGAGGCAAAGGTTGTGCTGGAGGCAAGGGATGAATTTTATCAGATCTGGAGGTCAAGCAGACCTTGGAAATTACAACATGAAAATTAGGTAAGTAAAATAGATTTATATTTATTCTGATGTTTTTTTTTTTTTTGCATGATGAACACCGGGGCCAAGGCATGAGAACTTGAGGTGATGAAACAAGTACTTCAGGATAACATTACAACTTTGGAAGAGGAAAAAGCTACATGATGTCTCATTTGCAAGAAGAAGATGTTGGAAGAAATGGCTAAGTGTTGGAATTTCTCCACAAAGACCTAATATGCACCCAACTCAAGAAGGCACGTGACAAGGCAAAGATGAAGAAGTTAGGTGAAAAAGTTCGCAAGGCAAAGGGAAATGGTAGGGAAAATTTGTCTAAGGCATTAAGAATGTGATGCAGAAGAGGCTAAATGCGCCCCAAGGTAGTGGGCTAGAGAAATATGAAAGTTACAAGGAATAAATGCGTCCAGGAATTAAAACAACAAGAGGGATGAACGCGAACAACTGAGTAGTCGAACTCTGGATCCTATCAATTTTTATTATCTGTGGAGACAATCTTAGAGACTCTTTTTCCCTCCTCCTAGCACAAAAGAATTGGCAGGTAGAACAAAGAAAGTCTTTCTGGATGAGAATCTTTTGATGATAGTGGGCATTAATTGATCATGGTGGTTTCTGCAGAGTAGTGGAGAATCTTTTGTGCTCATTCATTACCCCACTCCTCTCTGTGACGGTTTTTAGGGCAGAGCCTTGATTAGGGCTTAAGTGGCTCAATCTGAGCCCTTCATTGTAATTCAATCTGAGCCATCCGCTGGACTGGGCCAACTATAAAAGGGGCATCCCCCCTCATTTGTAATTCATTAGAATAGAATTAGATCAGAGTAGAGTTAAGTCAGAGAATAGAGAGAGCATATAGTGAATAGCTTAGAAGTTAGCATAGCTTAGATTGAGGAGGAAAGAAATTTTTCCCTTTGAAGGCTTTGTAAGAAGTTGTTGTGAACACTATCATAATACAAAGAGTTTTCATTGCTTGGTGATTCCATCTTTTGTTATGAGTAGCTAGCAAGGCTCCTTCGTCTTTCCAATTCTCTTAGAATCTTAAAGTAGATTAAAGTAAAGTAGATTTCATTTCATGCAAGCAATTGGTAGTTGTGGAATGCGTTGTTTGGTTTAAGCAAGCCTTATTTATACATACCACTAGCGGGCTCACTGACGGTGAGTTCGCCTTGCGCGATCAACTGGAGTACTTTTGTGCTTAACTTCAATTATGATTCATGTGTTAGTATGCATCATTGTGATGGTATTTGCATGTCGGGTCATAGTTTGAACATCTTTCATTATCCTTTGAAGATTGCACCGGCTCTGTAGAGGCTATTCAAAGGGAAGCAAAGCAGAAATTGGTTCGAAGCTTGCAGAAATTGATCTTTGTATCCCACATTTAGGAGTAGACAGTAGAATCCCTATCCCTATCCTTTTACTTTCAGTATTTTCCGGGTTAGTTTAGGAAATCTGAGCATCATCGGTAAATCATTCGTGTCCTGCAAGTTCTCTTTTGATCAAACAATTATGTAAGTCCCCTTGAAATAACCAGCAAATCACATCAAGCCAACTGAGACTATCTGTTGCATAAGGAACCTTGGAGTTGAATGCATGATCCTTTTGGCAATCTTAGCATGCAAAATATTTTGTCCAAGAGGATAGAGTATCCGTTGGGAAATTTTATTTTGTGTTGGTGTGGTTATAAAACACCCATCAACAGGTTCTTCAGCCAATCCCTTCCAACCAAATTCCTTGAAATAAGAGACGATCAATAAAAAAAAGAGGCAGTTGAGTTTGTTGATGACTTTTCAGCTTCACACACTAAATACAAAGCCCTAGAGCAAGAAATTTAGGATGATTTGTCATTTTTTGCATTTTGAAACATCAAATTCCATAATGGTCCTCGAATCAATAAGAAAATAGTTTAAAATCAGGCTAACAAGGAATTGTTGTTAATGTTTTTGGGTAGCTTCGGGAGGTATTACTCTGGAAGAATTCACACATAAGGCAAGTCGGCCTAATAATAATTAGTCATTGATATTGTTGGGTCGGCTCAAGTAAGCACTCAACTTATTCATGGATTTGTATAAGTAGGAGAGCGACTCTCCTCATTTAGACATTTCATTCATTCATTCGCCATTTTTTGTGATCAAGAAGAAGGTTCGCTACTCAAGAAGGAGGTTCGCTATTAATCAAAAGTTCATACTACTTCAGTGCTGGGTTATATTTTGTACTTTGCCTATCTTGGCTGATTCTCAAGTGCTATATTTTGCACTGTTGTACCTGATCTATTATAAGTAAAGTTATTGTTGGGTTTTTCTCCCTTGAGTAGAAGGGTTTTCCTAGGATAAAATCATTGTGTTCTTTGTTTTGTGTTTAATTTTTTGCTTACTATTCATATTTGATCTAAAAACATGGTATCAGAGCTAGGGTTCAGGAAAATCTGATTAGATTTGACTAAGCATAATTCTGATTTGTGTGGAAGAAAATTCTTTGTTTAGGGCAACTATTGGGAAAAAGAGATAGTGACCGATGTCAAGGTAGAAGATAGGCTTGATGGGGCTTCAAACTTCAACTCTTGGAAGTTTAGGGTACTCATTATCTTAGAAGAGAATGATCTAGAATTCGTAGAAGATGACATGCCTGAGCCGTCAGAAGACTCAAAGAAAATCGAGTGGAAGAAAAATGGTACAAAGGCTAGAAAGATCATGATAGACTTTGTGAAGGGCCACCTAGTACCAATCATCTCCAAGACGAAGACAACTAAAGAAATGTTTGGTGTACTAAAAGGTCTGTATGAGATTAACAATACCAGCAAAGCCCTCACTCTGAGACAACAACTCCATCATATAAAAATGGCTAGAGGGGAGTCAGTTATTTCATTCTTTATGAAGATCTCTGATTTGAGAGATCAGTTGAGCTCTATTGGGGATACTGTTGCAAATAAAGATCTTGTTATACTGGCTCGCAATGGTCTTCCACAGTCTTGGGAACCTTTCATTCAAAGCATCAGTGGGAGATCCAAGTTGCCCAAGTTTGATCGCCTTCGAGCTGATTGTATTCAAGAAGAAACTAGACTGGCAGCAAGAGGAAATAGGTGAGACTCTCATAATGAAGAAAGTCAATTTCTTGCTGCACACGCTACTAGAGAAAGAGGCAAAGGAAGAGAAGGAAAAAGAGGCACATTCAAGAGAAATAGAGACAAAAGATCAGATTTTGTTCAGAATCGAAAAAGAAGGATCTTTCTCATATTCAGTGCTATAGGTGTGACAAGTATGGACCCTATGCCTGAGATTGTAAACTAAAGTTAAAGCAACATGTTTCTATTGCCGACATTGACGAAGAGACATTTTTGAAGGAGTCAAGACACTCAAAAGACAATTCAGAAGGATTCCTATTCATCTCTGCTCTTTCAAATAATGTACCAACTGACAGTGATACTTGGTTGATAGATAGTGGTGTTTTACGTTACATTACAGGCTACAGAGAGCATCTTACAGACTTAGTAGAGAAAGATTCTAATTTACAAGTTACAATTGGTGATGATGATAGTTATGTTGTAAAGGGAGCTAGGGCCACTTCCTTCCAGCTAGATTCGGGTATCCCTCTTAAATTGAGTGATGTATTGTTCATACTAGGGATCAAAAGGAACCTTGTCTCCATTTCAGCCTTGGAGGACAAAGGGTATAAGGTTGTCTTCTTTGAAGGAAAGGTTCTTGCATGGCCCAAGAACTCCAACATAAATTCAGCTCATGTGATTGGTATTCATCAGGAGAGATTATACAAATTGTCAATACAACTAGTTCAGGCTTTATTACACATCTCTATCAGTTTGAGTGAGCTATGGCATTGGAGACTTGCTCACTTATATTTCAGAGCTCTTCCCATAATGGTGAAGGTGGTTACTTGTCTTCCAAAGCTCAGTATAGTGCATGATGGCATTTGTAGAGGATACACACTTGGTAAGAATACCAAGAGTCCCTTCCATAGCAGCGACAGTAGATCCAAGGGGATCTTAGATCTTATTCATTCAGATTTGTGTGGACCGATGTCTGTGGCATCACTGAGTGGATTTTGGTACTATGTGACTTTCATTGATGATTATTCCCAAAAGACTTGGATTTACTTTTTGAAATCCAAGGAGTTTGAGGAAGTTCTTGATAGATTCTGAGAATTCAAGGCACAAGTTGCGAACATGTCCCGGAAGAGGATTAAGGTTCTGAGATCAGATAATGGAGGGGAGTACACTTCCGAAGGATTCCGTAATTTTTGCATTGAGGCAGGATCAAGAGGGAGTTTTGTGTTGCCGTTGCCGAAAGAAAGAACAAATCTATAGTAGAGGCAACAAAGGCTATGATCCATGATTAGAGTTTGCAAAGTTGCCAAAAGAAAGAACAAATCCTGGAGATTTCGTAATAGATTTATGGAGTTGTCGAAAGAAAGAATAGATCTATAGTAGAGGCAGCAAAGGCTATGATCTATGATCAAGGTTTGCAAAGTTTCCCATGGGAAGAGGCTTCCAAAATTGCAGTATATGTCCAAAACAAAAGTCCTCAACAGATATTGGGGAACATGACTCCAGAGGAAGCCTTCACAGGTGTGAAGCCTAAGGTTAGTCACTTGAGGATATTTGGTTGTCTTGTGTACATTCATGTACCCAAGGACAAGAGAACAAAACTGGAACCTTCAAGCAGGAAGGGTACATTTGTGGGCTACTGTGAGTCTTCAAAGGCTTACAAAATATACATCCCAGGGGAGAAACAAATTGAGATCAGCCGAGATGTCTCCTTTGAAGAGGAGGTAGCCTTCGGGAGATCTAAAGGATATTACATGGAGATGGACAGTGAGGAGTAGGAGGCTCTAAAGGATATGGATTCATCCCTCGATTATACTCCTGACATTTAGAGGAAGTCTGACGAACCAGCTGAGACTGTTGATCCAATTGATCCTATAGAACCAACTGATGGACCTATAGATATTTTTGTAGGTTAGAAGAGGCCCCTATGGGCTCGACAAACCATGCAGGAGGCAAAAAAATATGCAACTCCCTGAGGCACTTTTAGGGAGAGCAAGAGACCTCAGAAGTTCCTAGGTTATGTGGCATTGATGAGTCACAACATTGATTTTGAGCCTTCCACTTATGAGGAGGCATCTAGCCAGTAGGTATGGAGAGATGCGATGACAAAAGAGTATCAGTCAATCATTAAAAATGATGTATGGGATGTTGTTTCGAGACTTGAAGGGAAATCAATAGTGACTTCCAAATGGCTCTACAGAATCAAGCATGCAGCTGATGGCAGCATTGAGAAATACAAGGCAAGATTTGTGGCAAGAGGATTCTCTTAGAAGGATGGAATAGATTATGAGACATTTGCTCTTGTTGCTCGATACACTTCCATCAGGACAATTATTGCCATTGCCTTTGCCTTTGCCAAGGGTTGGAAGCTACATCAAATGGATGTAAAGACCGCATTCCTAAATGGTGTGATTGAGGAAGAAGTGTATATCGAGTAGCTAGACAGATTTGTGATTCATGGGAAGGAGTCTCATGTGTGCAAATTGAAGAAGGATTTGTATGGTCTTAAACAAACACCTCATGCATGGTATGGAAGGATTGATAGATACTTGATGAGTTTGGGTTTCACCAAGAATGATGCAAATTCCAACCTTTATTTCAAGATTGTTGATGGTGAGGCCTTGATCTTGGTACTTTATGTTGATGATCTATTTCTCACTGGAGCAGAGAAGCTCATTGTCCAATGTAAGGAGTTAGACTCCAAGTTTGAGATGAAGGACCTTGGCCTTATGCATTACTTCCTGGCTTTGTATGGTCTTAAACAAGCACCTCGTGCATGGTATGGAAGGATTGATAGATACTTTATGAGTTTGGGTTTCACCAAGAATGATGCAGATTCCAACCTTTATTTCAAGATTGTTGATGGTGAGGCCTTGATCTTGGTACTTTATGTTGATGATTTATTTCTCATTGGAGCAGAGAAGCTCATTGTCCAATGTAAGGAGTTAGACTCCAAGTTTGAGATGAAGGACCTTGGCAGAGACCTAATGAGATCTTCCTAAGTCAAGGGAAATACATTGGAGATATACTGAGAAGATTTGAGATGTTGGACTATAAGTCCATGGCTACACCGATGGAGACAAATTTGAAGAAGTTGAGTGACTTAGCTTCCAATTCAGATTTGGTAGATCTCACCACGTATAGACAATTGATCAGGTCATTGATGTATCTGGTCAACACTAGACCAGACATTTGTTTTGCAGGGAGTGCTCTCAGCCAGTTCATGTGTGAGCCAAGACAGATACATCTGGTTGCAGTAAAGCATGTACTAAGATACTTGCGTGGTACTATGGGATATGGCTTAAGGTATGCTTCCAGTGGAGATTTGAGTTTACAGGGTTATTCTGATTCTGACTGGGCTGGGAGTGTGGCTGATAGAAAGAGCACCTCTGGGTGTTGCTTCAGTTTGGGGTCTGTCGCGATTTCTTGGTGTAGCAGGAAGCAGACCTCTGCGGCACTAAGCACAATAGAGGCTGAGTATATTGCAGTATGTGTAGCAGCTCGTGACGCAGTATGGCTTCGAAAGCTCCTTGCAGGATTGTTTGGTCAGATGTTAGAGCTGACATTGATTCACTGTGATAACTAGAGTTGTGTAAAGCTCTCAGTGAATCTTGTATTTCGTGATAGGTCGAAGCATGTGGAGATCAAGTACTATTACATCAGAGACATGGTGATGAGGAAAGCAATCGAGCTCTAGTATATTTGTACTGATGATCAGACGACTAATATCCTCACCAAGTCTCTTTCTAGGGTGAAGTTTTTGTACTTCCAAGACAAGCTTGGAGTGGTGGAGAACGTCGCCCTCGCTGAGAGGGAGTCACAACATCATTAAGTTATTCTCCATATGTGAAGGGAATGGACATAGCGTATATTTCTCTGAGACGGAGAAATATGAGGTGAAAGCCCTTGTAGCGTATATTTCTTTGAGACGGAGAAATATGAGGTGAAAGCCCTTGTACAAAACACATCTCTAAGACTGAGTTGTGTTTCCCACAATTGGGTGTAGCCATTGTGGACGTCATGTTGAGAGAGTCCATGACGAGATATATGAGAATACCTCCCTAGCTAAGAGGGAGTGTTAATTTTTTTGGGTAGCTTCGAGAAGTATTACCCCGAAAGAATTCACACATAAGGCAAGTCGGCCTAATAATAATAAATAGTCATTGATGTTGCTAGGTCGGCTCAAGTAAACACTCAACTTATTCATGGATTTGTATAAGTAGGAGAGCGACTCCTCATTTAGACATTTCATTCATTCATTCGCCATTTTTTGTGATCAAGAAGAAGGTTCGCTGCTCAAGAAGGAGGTTCACTATTAATCAGAAGTTCGCACTACTTCAGTGTTGGGTTATATTTTGTACTATGCTATCTTGGTTGATTCTCAAGTGCTATTTTTTGCACTGTTGTATCTGATCTATTATAAGTAAAGTTATTGTTGGGTTTTTCTCCCTTGAGTAGAAGGGTTTTCCCAGGATAAAATCATTGTGCTCTTTGTTCTGTGTTTAATTTTTTGCTTATTGTTCATATCTGATCTAAAAACAACAATTGCAACTACGTTTGGGCAAGGTTCCTATACCTATCTTTGGTGGGACACAAAAGTGTTCAACTCATGGTTGGATCCAAACAATCAACACCATCTTGTCTCTAAATCCATTGTATGAAGAAGAAGCCATCAAGTTTGCCTCCCTCCATCTGGAAGGGGTAGCCCATGAGTGGTGGTACCATGGCATAGTGACACAAGGGCATTGTCTCATCACTACTTTTGAAGAGTTCAACCAAAAGTTGATTGAAATTGTTGATAGGGTTGATCAAAAAATTCACTTTCAAGAATTGACACAACCAAAACACTACGAATTAGTGGAACACTACATGGGTGACTTTTAGAGGATAGTTGTCAAAGTTCTTGATGTACTTGAGAAAAGGACCACGGTTCCATTTGTAGAAGAATTGGCAAAGCCACTGAAGGGATTGATCGAGGCATTGGAGTCTTCCACTCTTCAAGAGGCAATCAAAAGGGCCCTCGCTTTCGAGTCTTCCTTATCTCGAAGCAAATCCTATGCTAATGCTCCACCTATAAACTAGAAGTTCTAAAAGGGATGAATCAAGGACATAGAAGATTCTGCCACCATTAAAAAGAAATGAAGACAACAAAAATGAACTTAGGAGAAAACAACTTTGTTTCCATTGCAAAGAACCCTAGGAGCAAGGACACAAGTGCCTTGGCAAAGGTTTGGAGCACTATATTGAAGAAAAGTTAGGTGAGGAAAGAAAAGAAATTCAAGTTGAGAAGTCAAATGAAGAATCTGATGAAAAGGAGAAGACCTAGGTGAAGGAACTCTTGCAACGCTCTGTGGAACTCAAAGATACAATCCATTTAGGACTTGTGGAGTGTTAGTAGGCCTAAGGATCACCATCTTGATTTATAGTGGAGCAACCCACAACTTTATAGACAAGGGTTTGGTGGCAAGAAGGGGTTTAGTAGGTGAGAATTTCAAGGGATTCAATGTGACTATGGTTGATTAGTTTACCATACCATATGCTCAAAGAATTCGGCCACTGAAAATGACTCTTGGAGAATGCGATATGTGAGGATTTCTATGTGGTCAAATTGGGAGATACAAACATGGTGCTTAGAGTACATTGGCTACAATCTTTGAGAGAATTCTCATAAAACTACCAATCAATGAATTGAAATTCCAAAGTGAAGGAAAGGAAGTACTTCTCAAGAGAATTTGAAACAGAGCAATCCAAGTAATTATTGCTAAAAGGATGGAAAGAGCTTTCAAGAGAGGACAAGTAGCTTGGGCAGCTAGCTGCTACTGATGTGCAAGTTGTTTTGGACAATAATAACAAGGTTTTTCAATACATTCCCCTAGGGTTGCCCCCTAACAGAGGGTTCCAACACATTATTGAGCTTGAAACGGATGCAAAGCCGGTGATGACCACTCCCTATAGTCACCATAGGATTCACAAGGAAGAGATAGGGAAGGCAATAAAGGAGCTACTTTATATGGGCCAAATTAGGTTATGCTCTAGTCCATTTGCCTTTGCAATAGTAATGGTGAAGAAAACAAATGATATCGTGAGGATGTGTGTTGACCAATGAGCATTAAATAAGAAAACAATCAAGAATAGATATCCTATCTCCAAGATCAATGAATCAATAGACGAGTTACATGGAGTTGTACACTTGAAGATTTATTTGAGGATGAAGATGTTCAAAAGACTTCTTTTAGGTGTCATTGTGAACACTTTGAGTTCCTAGCCATGCCTCGACAACCTTTCAATCATGCATGAACAAGGTAATAATATGTAGACATGCATTGAAGTTTTATCAATTAATTGATTTAAAATATGGTCATCTCGAAGGTCCCCCATACCATATTTTTAAAATTAATGGGATCCCCATCCAAGTTTCTTTGTCATCTCAACATGATTATGGTTTAATTTTTTTTTTCTCTTGATAATGATTTTCAAATATCAATATAATTAGTCTATTTCAATACTTTAAAATCGTAGTTTAATTTTTAACTTTTATGTATTTTAGTATTTAACATTCATTATATATATATATTCATCTCCAAGTACCCATCTCCAACCATTTTTGAAAATGAGGTACTTGTATGCATCCCCATGTCTCGTACTAGTACCCATACCTGTCTCTGAGCAATTATGAAAGGACACAATACAAAGCCACAATATCCAACTTCAAAATGATTGCAATACAAAGTTTGCAAACTGGGTGAAGTCATTTAATGTAACTCATCACATAAGAAGCAAGGTTGCCAGGAGACTGGTACTAGTACTAGTACGAGAGATTGGTACTGGTACCGGTACAACTTTTATTGAAAATAGGAGATGCGGGTACTTAGAGACGCCATCTTTTTTTAATATAAATATAATTTAATAAAATAATAATTTATAGAAAATATCATAACATTGAACTTTAAAAACAAGAGTAGTAGTAAAGTTTAACAATGAACATTAATTTTAAAGTTCAAATACAAAAATTTCATTGTGTCAAAGAGTTCATACTTCATAGTTCACATTTGACATTACATATTGAAATTCAGAAATGTTGATAGTTTGATAGGTTGATACACAAACAAAAAAACAAAAATTAGAAATCTATCATCTACACCTCAGGAGATGCCATTTTTTACTATGGGAGATTTGAGGAGACTCGAGCAGACCTCTACACACGTTTCCTGTGAAAGGAGGTGTCTCCAAGTACATCTGCAATACCGGAGATGTGTCCCAATCCCCAAGATGCGTCTCAAGGGATAGGAGACGCGTCTCCCGACAACCATGATAACAAGACATCTCAATAGATACTTAGAAGCAAAATAGGCCTAATAAATTCTATTGAGTGAATAAATATTGAACTTTGGATTGATAGTCACAAATTTTTGATGAACAACAATTTCAATAATATTCGAGTCTGAGAATTACAATTCGACTTTTCCTAAGTGCAAAAAGGTGCTTAAAATAGCTTATCATGGGATATGTTCTTCTTGAAAATGATGATGCCTGCTTTGGGAAGGCGGCTTTAGATGATTCTGATTTAACAATTTTTCCTTTATTTTGATGAAGTCTAGCAAAACCTTTAGATAAAGTTTTGAAATTCCTTGAGATTTCTAAAAGTTTGATTATTTGATGAACCTTGGTGATCCTCATCTAAAACCCTCCATGAAGCTTTGAAAATTCACTTTGACATTGTAAAACCAAACATCTTAATAAGCTCTTGGCAATTAAATGAAAAATTGTTCAATAGATCTTCTACAACATACTTTTTTTATCGTCTTTTACCTTTTTTATTTTTATTTTTAATATATCAATCATATTTTTTTATCTTAAATAATAATCATAAATAATATGAAATTATTATTACACCGAAGTGTGATTTTGAAAATCAATGGTTGAAAATTGTAGAGAAGGATGCAAGACCATTGAAATGATCTTAACCGTTAGATTTTCTAAAATATTAAAAAATATAATGTATAATTAAGGAAAAACAAGTGCATTCTTATCCAATCTTAGCTTTATATTAAGAAAAGATAGGATAAAAATTGTTTTTTTTTTTTCTTTTAAACATTTAAAATAATAATAAATATGTAATAAATATATATATTTTTCAACTATTATAATAATAAATCAATAAATTAGAATTGGCTTTTTATGTTTTGAATAAGTTTGATTTTATTTTTCATTTTTAAGTTTGGTTTTACTTGCAATTTTTACTATAAAATATAATTTTACTTTTAACATTTTTAATATAGTTTATTTTTATTTTTAATATTTTATTTGAAATATTTTTTTATTTGTTAATATTGAGTTTATGTTAATATTGTTTGTGATATATTAATTATATTTTTAGGGACATATTTTATTAATATTTTTGTTGTAATAAATTTTAAAAAAAAATAGTTTTAGTTTTTTATTTAATCATTTATTAACTTTGTTATTAGTTTTTTAAAATTATTATGTTTATTAATATTTGGGTTTTGATATATTTTAACTTTTCATTTAGTTTATTTTATTTTAGTTTTTATTTTAGATTTAAGTTTTTTTTTATTATTTATGTCTTTTTATAAAATTACAAATAATAATTAGAAATTATTAGAATTAATTTCATTTTACAATTATTTGTCTTTTTAAAACTTTAATTATTGTAGAATAATTCTATTTTGGATTTTTTCTAATTTATACAATAAAATTAATTTCAAACTTAGAATATAAATTAAAATTTATAGAGTGAGAGAGAAGGTAACTTTTGATTAGTCATTTTATGCCAACAATTCAAGGATAGCACATCCCTAGGGGGTTGTGCTTAGAGTAGCATTTCATTTGATTAAGGATATGATAATTCACCTTTAAAATTCTTCAGTGTACCCATTGCACACTTAGGGGGGAAATAGAGAGAGAGAGAGAGAGAGAATAAAAAAAGAAATAGAGAAATTGAGAGAGAGACTAAGAAATACAAGAGATAAAAAGAAAGATAGAGATACAAAAATAGAGGTATAGATATAAAAGAACAAATATGGAGAGGCAAAGAGAGAAGAGGAGAGACATAGATAGATATAGTCACATAGAGAGAGAGAGAGAGAGAGAGAGTAGGAGATAAATAGGCATAGAAAAAAATAGTAGGGGGAGAAATATAGGGAGAGGGAAATAGAAAGAGAGAAGAAATGAAAGAACGACATATAGAGGAAGATAGAAGGGAGGACAAATATAGAGAAAATAGGGGAGAGAGAGGAAGAGAGAGATTGAGAGATAATAAAAAAGATAAAGATAGCGAGGGAGACAAAGATCTAAAGATATCTCTTTTTCTCTTCCCATATATCTCTATATATATCTCCCCATATGTACCTCTCTCTCTATATATATATCTCTACCTCTCTCTATATAACTTCCTATCTCTCTCTCTATGTCTCCCCCTCTTTCTATCTCTATTTATCCCTCTCCCTCTCTCTCAATTTCAATCTCCATCTCCATCTCCATCTCTATCTCTCCCTATCTCTATCTCCCTACCTTTCCTTATAGCTCTTTCTCTCTTTCCCCTCTATCTTTCCCAATATATATATCTCTATCTCTCCCTCTCTCCCTATCACTCTCTTTTTCTATATCTCTCAACTTCGCTATCCTCTCTATATTTCTCTCCCTCTCTCCCTCCCTCCCTCTCTATCTATTTATATTTATTTCTCCCTCTCTATATCTATCTCAATATCTCTTTCACTCTCTCTCCCTCCTCTCTCTACCTCTCTCCCTCTATTAATTTTCTCTATCACCTCCTTTATCTCTCACTCTTGCCCCCTCTATTTCTATCTTCCCATCTCTTCGTCTCCCTCTCTATTTATATCTCACTATCTTTGTCTCTATCTCTTATTTACTCCATCTCTCCTACTCTCTCTCTCTCTCTCTCTTGATATATATAATCCCTCTCTACATCTCTCTATATATCACTTCCTATCTTTATATTTCTCTCTCCATCTCCCCCTCTTTCATTGTCTCCCTCTTTCCATCTCTCCCTCTCCCTCTCCCTCTCCCTCTTCCTCTCTCCCTTTATATATTTATATCTCTGTCTTTGTCTCTCTCTCTCTCTCACCCTCTCTATCTTTGCCAAGTTATATTTATCTCTCTATCTCTTCTTTATATCCCCATCTCTCCCTCTCCCTCTCCCTCTCCCTCTCCCTATCTCTTCATCTTTCTATATATTTCTACTTCTCTCTCCTATCTATATTTCTCTCCCTCCATATCCTTCCCTCTATCTATTTATGCATATCTAACTCCCTATATCTCTATCCATGTCTCTCTCTTACTCTCTCTGTCTCTCACACACTCCTTGTTTCTCACTCCCTATCTCTAGCTCTATCTCTCTCAATCTCTCCATATTTAAATTCTTACATATATCCCTCTATCTCTATCTCATTATAATATTATATATCCATCTCTCTTTACTCCTATATCTTTCCCTCTCTCTAACCCTCTCTATATATCACTTCTTATCTCTATCTTAATATTTCTATCTCTCCCTCTCTCATTCTCTCCCTCTCTCACTTTCTATATATTTATCTCTTCCATATCTATCTATCCCTTTGTCCTCTCTCTTTATCTCTCCCTCTCCTCCATCTCCATCTCCATCTCCATTTCCATCTCCACCTCCATCTCTATCTCCTTACCTCTCTCTCCCCCCCTCTCTATCTTCCTCTTTCTATCCCCATATCTACCTCTCTCTCCCTCTCTCCCTATTGCAAACATAACATGAGCCTATTGGTAATGGAGCTTTATTGTCTTCCTAATTCAGAGGTTTTTTTTCAGTTGTGTTTGGATCCCTATAAAGAGATGCATAGCTGATTTGAAGCTATCACTTCTCCATTGAGACCTTTGTTGCACAAGCAACATCATTTTCTAAATGGCCTACCAATTGGCCTCATATTGACCTTCCACACTTCTTCGGTGTACCCATTGCACACCAAGGTGCGATTGCTAGTTTAATAATTGATATTATTTAAAATTTAAAATAAAATATTATTTTAAAAAAGGCAGCAGATTTGAATTATAAACAACATATATTAAAAAGAAATAAAATAAAACAAAGGGTATGCAGGGTGCACTGAAATCAGTGCGCCCTGCATAACCCACGTCAAGCTTCACAAAAGGCTTCAAATAGCAATTGCTAGTTTAATAATTAATATTATTTAAAATTTGAAATAAAATATAATTTTAAAAAAGGCAGCAGATTTGAATGATAAAACAGCATATATTAAAAAGAAATAAAATAAAACAAAGGGTATGCAGCGTCTGCATAACCCACGTCAAGCTTCACAAAGGGCTTCAAATAGCGCTTAGTGTATATATATATATATATATATTCTATTAAAAACAAAACAATGGCAGCTGCTTTTGATTTTTTTAAAATTTATTTTGATTTTTGATTTTTGTCTTTTTATTATTGATTATTGATTATTTCTATTTTAAACTTTCCAAAAATAATAATTATTAAATATTTATAGCTATCAAAAATAATTTATTTTCTGATTTTTTTATTTGTAATAAATTTTAGACAATAATGATAATATTAAACTAACACTGCACCAGGTGGGGTGCATGGGTTATGCCGATAGAAAATTATATAAAAACAATCATGGTAATGAGGTGTCGTTTGAAATAAATGCAATCTTGTTTGTAAAATTTACAAAATGTTTGTAATACATATTTGATGATAGCAAGGTGAGTGAAATATTTGTAGCTATTTTGTTTGTGGTGAACATTGCTACACCAAAAACTATTCAATTGGAATAAATGTGAAATAATTCTATATTAACATGGAAAGCAGAAGATACCATGCTTGTTTCATTGTACTTGCTTTTAAGAGGTAATTTATAATGACACCACATTAAAAAAATTGAAAAGACAATGGCTACTTTTTAATTTTTAATTTCAATGCCAGTTTCATTTAGATTCTGAGAAATAAAGTATGGCAGAGAATCATAAAATTCAACTTGGGAGCATTGTTTAGAAGGAAATCCAACAAAACCACTTTCTTTTGACACCATATCTTTGATGAAATATGCACATTTGCTTCCTTAAGATTTGGGAAGGCCATGTCTGAAGCCACTTCCCCTTTCACCATGCCCTGCCATCACAAAAAGGGGTATAGTATGATATGAAATCTAGATGTCTATGACAAAATTATTTATCTCAAAAACGAAAAACAATTTACCTAGATGAGAATGTTTGTGATGTTAAGCTCTTCAAGGTTTCGAAATGTGCCAATGAGGACCCCAAATGAGGTATCTATCCCTATTCAAAGGGATAATTTTTTCAAGGATTTCATAAATGGAAGCTCTTCAAGTACGAAATTTCTGATGCCTCTATTTCTTGCAGAAATGGGAACAAATTAAGCTCAAATTTACACAACATGAAACAATCCTTTATTTTGAGCTCTACCAACTGGGGGCAATCCGTAGTAAAGTTTTCTACAGAAGTAGTTCCTAACAAGATTGGGTACACAGATTTGCAAATTAAACAAGCTGACACGACACTAGGTCACAAACTTCTCAAGAAATGGACACACTACTATGAGCTGCTCTAGTCTTCGATCAGTTAAAGCAGCACATCCCTAAACTCTCTGGGTATTTCTATAAACCAAAAACCCTCAATTTCCAAAATCCTCATAAGCTCACAGGAAAAAAGCATAGTTGCCAAGAGATTGGTACTGGTATTGGTACGGGAGAATGTTACAGGTACCGGTACGACTTTTATTTTTAAATAGGAAATGGGGGTGCTTGGAGACGCCATTTTTTTTTAATAAAAATAAAAATTAATAAATTAATAATTTATAGAAAATATCATGACATTATAATTTTTTAATGCTTTAAATCTCACCGGAGACACCAAAATTTTTGTCGGGAAACATCGAGAGACGTCTCGCGACAGCACATCAAGTTTCCATGCTGCTGGAGGTGTTTCCAGGGACGTCTCCGGTATCGGAGACACGTACCAGTCTCCAAGACGCATCTCAGGTGGCAGGAGACGCATCTCCCAGCAACTATGGAAAAAAGAGAAGTTAGTGCATGCCTTCCCCACATTACCCTACAATGAAGAGCAACATTTTTTACTCCTTTCACAGCTGCCAGTTTTATGCATTCGCTCAATGCTCACATTGTTCAGTATTTTTTTCCCCAAACCTACTCTGACCTTCCTAGAAAGAAATATCAAACTGAAGAGTCTCAAGAGGGGCAGAGTTAAGTGAAAGGATATTGTTTATCACATTTTCCATGTACTTAATTGGGTGGTTGACGTCTGGAATTTTACAAGGCGGGAAAGAAGTGATATTATTGAATCGGATAAAATACCATGGCAAGTGACTTACCTCAAGATTCTACACAAATTGTGTCATGCTGTCAACAATGCCAACGAGAAAAAATGGGCAGAGCTTGACTAGACTACAAATACAAAGGCAAAGTCTCTAATGGGGTTGCGGTATATCTTCAAATTAAGATCTTGGCCAAATACAGTTTAGGATAGAAATCAAAACACTTTAAGAAGATAAAGCAAACAATAGAGGAGATATAAACAAAATAGTTTTAGAATGAAATAAATAAAAAAATCGATCCGGTGCATACAGGTTCAAAAAACACCCTCATTAAAACCATCGCAAGTGACTTACCTCAAGATTCTGCAAAAATTGTGTCTTGGGGTGTGCATTCCGGGATGTGGGGTATTAAACAACCCACATAGAAGAATGTATCAACTGACCTTTGCTCTAATCTATACTACCATGCTTGTCCAGGCAACAGTGGAGTAGATAGATGCTTGCTCCTAGTTCCACGAAGTCAGACACGTACCTAAGGAACAGGGGTATGAATTGGGGCTCCACAACTCGAATCGAAAGAATGAAGCCTATTCTCCTTAGCCGGGGATGGATGATGTTAACGATGCCGATAAGAAAAAACAGGCAGACTTTGCAGGAAGAATATTACGGAACCTTACTAAAGAAGAAATTTCTTTAAAATGAAATGAAGCAAAACCAATCTCCCTACAGCGGCTGCTTTAAAATGAAACGAGGCAAAACCAGTCTCCCTACAATGGCTACTTCAATGTATTTATGACAAGTGAGGAGTAAATAAAAAAATATCAGGATTATAGAGCTGCTCGATTCTTGAGCTCGAGACATGATTTTTGCAGCCTTCCAAACAAAAAAATCGGTTGGAAATTAATATCCGTTTTCACGCCTGATGGAAGGAAATCCGATATGATTTTGGAGATCCGATTTCCTCTGACAGCGACCGGCAACTTGTAAACCATTCACTGTTTAACGGTAACCTAGCAATTGTTTGACGGTGTGAGACAAGTTTCGGCTGAAACTTCATCTCATATATAGCCTATCGGCTAAATATTTAATAATTTTTTAATTAAAATAATTAATAATTTTTAATATATTAATAAATAATAATAAATAATTAATAAATTATTAATTAAAAATTAATTCTGTAAAAATTTCGATAATAAATTATCAATTATTAATTAATATTTTAAAATTAAACTTGATGGACAAATTATGAATACTTGACAATTCAATAGTTAGTGGATTCTTACATAACTTGCAACTTGGCTAGAAATTGATCATTTGTGATTTTGACAAATAATTCAACACAAACAAATTGCGATTTGACAATAAAATTTTATTGAATACAAGTTACAACACAGATAGAATTAAGAGTTGCCGAGGAATTGGTAAAATGATAGGCAACTATACAATTTGAAGCGAAGAGGACACCAATGCTTGTGATGACTTGATAATTGATGTATTAGCACCTTTCTTTACTGCTCCGCTAAATCGACCTAAGGTTTAGGTACTTATGTTTCTTTCCTCTTCTCTTGTTTGTAAACATTGTCCTTTCTTAATTTTGATAGCTAAATAATCGTAGGAATGATTTTTTCATTGCGCTCTCCAAAATGTTGGGCTAAAATTTTGAGTATCTGCCTCTAGTTTAGTAAATTCTAGGTAAACATTTCAAAGTTAACTGGAGTTTTCTTTGAAAGAAACAAGTTTTCTATAAAAATAATTCTGCCTTCCTTTACTGTTATATTCTGGCAAGCCAATCATGTAGAATAGATTCTTTTAATAAGAATACCAATTTCTGTAGCAAATGGAGCTATCAAGCCACTTTTACAGAATCGTATCAATCTGATGTCTTATACTCTAAATGCCTATTTTCCGCAAATTGTGTTTTCTGTAAGGTTTGTTTCATCAGCCATCATAAAGTTTGTATCACCTCTTTGTATTTTGATTTTGTTTCCAAAGACATTGATGTTGGGTCAATGAATCCTGATAGCAATATCATAATGGTTGAACTCACTTGTATTCAATTCCAGCATCTGCTTTCTCGTTTCTTGACTTCAGAACCAATTCACTCTTACAGTGGCTGTGAGGTTTCTTGATAGGTTTTTGTGATCCTTTTTCTCATCTAATCTTTTTCCCAATTGCTCCTTTTTGAGCATTATAAACAGTTCACGTTGCAATTCCTAAATGTAATAGATAATCATATGGTGCTTCTAGCTTATGAGGTGATCTGTTTACAATGATGATCATGCTCCGCCTTAATGCTTTGTTTTGAATTTGGATTGGTACTCTTCCATTTTGTGTTTCTTCATGTAAATAAATAAATTTGTATTACATTTCTTTTAATTGGTTGTTGGTCATAGAATGTTTGGCATATGGGCTCATATCAAATAATTAGGCACCTTGGTCTGCTGTGTTAGAGAAACGAGCAGCCTCAAACTCGAGTTTTTTTAGCATAAGTCTAAAGATGAACAGGACCTTGTTTCTTTTAAGTTTTTTCCAACATTTTGTATTATGTTCCATTTTATGCACAAATTGTTGCTCAGACAAATACATCTTGATGACAGAGAGATATTCAGAGAGAGTTAGAGCAGAGAGAATCAGGGCTCAGATCATCTCGCAGGGAGTTCTCTACTTCCACTCCCGGCAGGTTAGTATAGTGTTAACGGAAGGAATTACATAAAAATATATCTCTGACTCTGTTAACTACATTTATTCATGAACTTTGCAGCCGCCCAAGGGAGAGATATCGAGAGAGAGAGGGTGGCAGGCCTTCTCAGGAGGGTAGCTTAAGGCCTGGTAGTTCTGGAAGTGGTGTGCGTGAAAATGGTACAACACCTCCTGCAACACCAACTGCAAGTGTTCCAAATGCATCTGTCACCAGCATTGGTGCAATATCATCTACACCTACAATTGTCACTAACAGTTCCAGAGTTTACCCAGTACAGATATCAGCATTCTCACATGCCCGAGACCGTGGTGATGAACGAGGATACGATGATAGCTTTGATGGCCTAAGAGAGAGTGGTGATTCTTGTAGCATTGGTGATCCAGAGACTGGTTCAACCATGGATATTATGGCTTCAGGAGGATTTGGTGTTCCCCATAGACAGGGTTCTCGCGGTACCAAACCTAGACCAATAGTAGAGCGTAGGGAAAGAGATGGAAGGCGTGAGGGCAAATGGGAAAGAAAACAATGTTAAGACAAACTATTTACAGTCTTTTCACGCATTGTCCATGCATGATTAAGAATCCATTTTTATGAAATAATAACTTTTTTATCTGCGGCACTCTTATAGTTGTCAGATTTCCATCTTCCTTTGTTCTGCAGTAAGTACAAGATGCCATAATTTTACAGCAATAAAAATATGATTAAATTGATGTCAGTAATTTCTTTCTAGTTGTAAGTCATAAGTACCATTTTTCGAGCATAATAAAATCTGGAACAAATATTTGGTTGTCGTCTAGATGCAGGTCTGTAAAAATCCAAAAATGAGAGTAAGAGAGAAAAATAAGCTCATTGGAACGCAATATCTATAGGGATGGAACAAAGCTCCATCTAGTTCTTTGCTCTTAAATTAATTTTCTCGAGTCAATTGGACTACTTGTCATATTAGCTTTGCCACTTATACATAAGCTGGAAAATCATTCTGTACGTTTCGGTGCAAAACCTTAAGAAATAAATCCAAATACAATGGAGTTGTTCAAAGGCTGTTTGTGTGTTCAAAAATCCAAAGTGTATGGAAAGAAGTCCAAAATACGGGGAAACCTTCTGAAGCTACAAACAACACAGAACTGACTTGAGTCAAAAAGCTAGTTATAATATTTATTCCTGGTATTTTGATCCTCGGAAGGAGGAAGACGATAGTATCTTGTTGCTGCTTAATTAATATAAAATTTCAGATTCCTAAATGTCAATTCAGTCTGGAATTAATGCAAAATATACAACATATTCACTAAAAGATCACTCAACTTTTATCCTAGGAGGGAGTAGTTTTAGTTGAAAATAAAAAAAAGTTGATTGCCTACTTACAGCGGTGTCATTTAATACATCTGCTCAAACTTGTATGCTGGAATTTTATTATATGTCTGAAGTTGTAATTTCTGAAGAGCAAATAGAACCATACTTATATCTTAAGAACTCGTAGACTTTCACCTCTCTTGCTTTATAGAGATATGCGGAGATCTATTCATCTCAAATTATTAAAAGATATAGTTTTGGCATTCTTTGGGTGAGTTTTCATCATCCTCTTCAGTTATGAAAGATCTGGGAGACAACTGTGTTACAAAAATCGAGGTGCCAACTCTTGTGTTGCAGAAACAAGCTAAATTTGACAAGGTAATAGAATTTGGTAAAAATCTCACGATAACAATACTTGAAAGAACTCTTTATACAATTTCAAGTCAATAATGGTAGAGTACATTTTCCTTCTAACAAGGATATGCTGATTCTTGTAATTGATGAAAACAAGTCACTCAATGTGACATCATATGGTTTATTCCAGTTTGCCAAATGTCTGCTTTCTTAATACGTGTCACTTGTCCTTGTTAAAGTCTTGTTTGAATTTTTGGTGTTTGTTTAGACTTTGAAGGCAACAGAACGTAGTTGGATATTGTCTTTTAATCAGTTCCATAATTTGTCTTCTGATTTTTTGACTTTGCTATTAAGAAATTCCGACAGTAGCTATGCGGCTTCATTTTTAAAGAGTAATGTAGTTTTATGAGTCCATCTCCCATCTGATTTAGTTTGCTAATTACTATTTTTCAGACATTGGGAAAAGGCCAACTTGCAATTACTAAACACAGTGCATATGGTGCTAGAAGCAGATGAGCATCAGCCTTTTACATTCATGATAAGTCCCCATATCCACTTTCTATTCAGATTGCGTTTGGTCCTTGTTCTACTACGGGCTTTTGTAAAATCAATTCAATAAACAGATTTTTTTTCTAATTGGAATCAATTCACATTCTTCAAGAAATAAAATTAGGAGGCATTTTCGTATAGACCTGAGATTGTTGTTCAGTAATATAGCAGTATTGAAGAAGATATTGCTCATTTCTTTTCCTTTCATTTTCCATTTTTTATTCTATTTTATTAGAAAGTTATTTGTTTGGATAAACACATCTCTAGACTACAAAAAAATAAGGGAAAGATATAGGTTACCCCTTTCATTTCTTGGATTTTTAAACCAGCCTGTGATTTCTTTGATACAGAATGACTTCCATATCAGAAACTCCTTCCTTTAAAGGAAGACAATTCAAATTCATGCAAAATGGTAAATCGTTTAAAGGAAAATCACACTACTGATATAAGCACGTCAACTCATTCACTTAATCAAAGTCACAGTGTTGCAAACAAATACTCGTGAATTTTGTTCTATGAATTTTAAGAACGCTTGCATCAGCTATACGTATAGATATTTATAACCCACTTAAAAGATTTTGGTGTTTGCCATTTGCGATTACCAATACTATACCAAGGGCAGAAGGTTACGATAACACCACCTAATAGGATTTATTTTGAGTTTGAATCTAGCCTTGATTTGATATGTTCATCAATCTCGATACTTGGATTTAATATGCGTGCTAAAATGAAATGGGAATGCAGGCTTATAAAGTATAAGCCTTGAGGGATCAGTAGTTGCAATTTCTAGTGCTAGATAGAATCACATTAGCATGATGGCATAAGAATGCTAGAAATCTATGCAGCTTCGGGTTGAAACACTAGAGTAGACACTATTTCTATTCTCACTTTTGTATGTTATAGTTTGATTGTTATTGTAAAAATCATGTGCATTTCTTTATGATAGGACAGCAATTCTGCAGAGTCAGTATATGCCATGGTATTGGAATATCATGTTTGATCGATCATTTCAGGTTGAAGATTATACTTTGCTTTCGTTAAGAGTTTTCTTTTTAGTATTTGCGACATCATGTTTGATCCGAAGGTTTTCAGTTGAAGATTACATTTATCTTTTGCTAAGGGCCTATCTGTCTAGTCACGTGGATTCGAGCAACATTATAACTTAGTTGATTGTTTGTATATATGAGAGGGAAGTGTCTGATTTGATAATAACTACGTTGTTTAGAAAAAGTCACATAAAAGAAATTGTGTACATAAAATCTCTGGAATTATTTCAAATCTCATTGAAGAATAAATGTATTTGGAGGGATTATATTTTTTTTTGGGTATGGGGAAGTGGGACAAGTGTAGATATTACAATCTTATTTATAGGAGCCATTTTTAAAAAGCTGTAAGGTGGGTTTATTCATTTTGTTTGTGTTTTAATATTGTAGAGTGAGAATAGGGGAGAGGGGCCATTAGTTGTGCAAGGTTCAATAGTCATGCAGTGAATTGTGATTATAATACTCGGTCTTACTACACATTTGGACTCTTTATTGTAAAAAAATTTAAATGTTGATCAAAAGTGGACCCATACTTGAACACATGAGAACCTCTTAATATTATATAAAAAAAACGTAAGTACATTCATGAAGAAGTGAAATAAGTATTTTTTTGTCTCAAATAAAATATCATAACTATCCACTATAAGTGTGTCATTTAAAAAATAAAATGCTCATTTAATAAAAGATTTTGCTGGCCTTTGGGTTTTTTTCAGATTAGGTGAGTTGGACTATGAGTTGTGTGACTTCTTCCTCATTTTCGGTTATTGTGAATGGTGAACCTTCTGAGTTATTTGGTGCCAGGGCTTTCGTCAGGGGGATTTGCTCTCTCCTTATTTGTTTATTATTTTGGCAGAGGGGTTGGGTCGCTTTCTTAAATTCCAAGTCTCTCAAGGTTTGATTCATGGTTGGCAGTGGGGGTTGGGTCTTCCAACGCTTTCTCATATCCAGTTTGTGGATGATACTTCCCTTATGGAGTTGGCTCGTATTCGTGAAGCTAAATCCTTTAGGCAGGCTTTGGATATCTACCTTGTTGCTTCGGGTCAAAAAGTCAATGAGCAGAAGTCCTCTATTTTCTTCTTCAATACTCCTCGGGCTATCCAGCGAGGATTGCTGGAATTTTGCGGTTTCAAATTGGGTCTCTACCCTTTGTCTATTTGGGGATTCCTCTTGTTGTTGGTCGTTAGCCCAGGTCCTCCTGGCAGTTGTTGCTTGATAAGTTGAGGAAGAAGGCAACTCATTGGACTCATCGGTGGTTGTTTGCAGCTGCTAACGTAACTCTTCTTAAGTCTATTATCCAGGCCCTCCCCATCTACAGGTGTTTTGTTCATTCGCCCCCTTTGTATTTCCTTAGGGAATTTGATGCTCTCTCTCGTCAATTTCTTTGGAGCGAAAACTTGATGTCTTCTAAGTGGAGTCTTATTAATTGGGATTTGATGTGTAGACCAAAGCAGGAGGGTGGTCTCGGCTTATGCTCTGCCATTTTGAATGGGCAAGTTTTGGTTGCTAAGCTTTACTGGCGTTGGTGCACCAATCAGCACCAGTTATGGGCACATATTCTCAACCATAAGTGTCTTAGAGGTGTTGCTTCTTTTGAGGTTCCTCGCTATCCTCTAGAGGGGAGTGGTTCTATGATTTGGCATACTTTGAAAGTGGGGGCTCAGTTGATTAAGTGTGCGCTTTTCTGGATCTATCATTCAAGGTCTCGGGCTCTTTTTTGGTTTGGTGCTTGGGATGGTCACCCACCCCTTCTTTCTATTTTTCCTCATCTTCAGCCCCTTTGTGATGTTTTTAGTGCAGTTGGTTGGGACACCATTGAGCATTACAAGATCGCTGAGCGTTGTGGCTCTGTTGTTACCTTTCGTTGGAAGCACCCTTCTGAATGGCCTCCTGGGGGGTCTAAGGGGATAAGGCAGGAGCTTGCTCAACTTTTGGCTTCCCGTGCTTGTAATTCTTTGAGGGGCCCAAATATTTTGGCTTGGGATGGTTCTGATATGTCTGGGAAGTACTTTGTGTCTGTTGGCTATAAGCAGCTAGGTAGGCAGTTATTTGGGGATATCGAGGTCCCTTGGTGGAAGCATGTCTAGCACAAGTGATCATGGCCCAAGTGCAATTTCTTCATGTGGTTAATGGCTCAAAATAGGTGTCTTACTTGGGATAATTTATGCAAGCGTGGTTTCCAAGGCCCCTCAAGATGTGTGTTGTGTCGTGATTCTAAGGAAAGTGTCTCTCATCTCTTCTTCTAATGTTCTTATGCTAAGGAGATTTGGTATTTTTGGTGGAGGGTGTGGAATACGCCTTGTAGGCATGTTTCCTCGTTGGCTAAGTTTGTGGATCGGTGGGGCAGGGCCCCTGTTTCTACTTCCTTTCTCCAAGTTGCTTGGGTAATTGGCCCATCCTTCATTATTTGAAATCTTTGGTTGGAGAGGAATCGTTGGATATTTCAGGATGTGTTGTTGGTGGCCCCTCGCCTGTGGTGGAAAATTTTGCATTCCTTGGGAGAAACTGTTGCAGCTAAGTGTGATCTAACTATTTCGGTGGCTCCTTGTGACAATGGTTGTTTTAAACATCCTCATCTTCCTCCTCCGCAATGGCAGCTCATGCACAACAGATGTAGACATCCTACCTCGAAGGTGAATAGGGAGGGAAGATGGTTCCCTCCTCCTCAGGGGGTCCTCAAAATTAACACGGATGGCTCTTCTCATGGAAACCCTAGTCATGCTGGTATTGGTGGTGTTGGTCGGGATAGCTCTGGAGATGTTTAGTTTATCTTCTATGTGTATAAGGGTTTTTATACTAATAATTTAATGGAGGCTCGGGCGATTTTATTGGTTGTGGAGCGTGGAAGTCATTTGGGGTGGCGCAGGATCATTTGTGAATCTGATTCCCAGGTTGTGGTGAACCTGTTGAATAGGTAGCATTTAGATGATGTTAGTTGGCATTTGGCTTTGATTGTTGAACAAATTCTTAACTTTGTACTTCTCTGGAGTTTGTTACTTTCACTCATATTCCTGGAGAGTGGAATGGTGTTGCTAATTGTTTGGCTAAATGGGCCTCTGATCATATTCATGACTAGAACTTGGTGGATCAGGGTCAATTACCCCCTGATTTGTCTCAACAGTTGGACCACTTGGTGGAGCTTGATAGGGCTATTTAACAGCCTTGCTTTGTATTTTTCCTTGTTTTAATAAAGTTTTTACCCCTCTTTTATTTAAACAAGTGTTGTTTTTGAAAAGTTAAGCAGCATTTACAGGGTGCTGAACCCTTCACAAAGAGCCCAAAGGGCCAAAGGACGACAAAGTTCAAAACAGAATTTGAACAAAGGAACAAATAGAAACAGCTGACAGACAGCTAAGGAAAAACAAAGGAAAATGAAAAGAAGCAACCTAGGATCCAGAGGGGACCAAGCTAACTCCCTAAACCCGAGGACGAGCAACAGGTTTGGGGAGTCCCTTTTTCTTTCGCGACATAACCGACCAAGGAGGCTCTGAAACAACCCCCGAGCAGGGCGAGGGGAGAGGATCACCAACCGCCACCGCAGGCGGGGAGCAGGGCGCCAAAAGTGAAGAGGAGGAGACTGAAGTGAACAACGTACCAGCTGAGCAGTTAAGCGAGGGACGAAGAATCATTTAAACAAGTATTGTTATCATAATGAAAAAATATTGTTCTTATGTGTACAACTATTGGGGTAGCAATGTACAAGCATTGGAGTATTTTATTTTAATAGTTTGTTCTATCACAAATATAAAAGGTGAGCACAACAAATACCATGTATTTTCCCATTAAATGTGAAGGATTTTTAAAAAGTTTTAGTGTTCAACTATTGGTCCATTTTTGTTTGATATAAAGTATTTTAAATAATTGTGTTGTTTTTATAACAACAAATAGTTTTCTTGTGTTCAACTATTGGTTCACATTTGTTGAATATAAAAGATAGAGATATCAAAGATTTGTGGTTACTGATAGGTATTTGGTCCATTTAGGTTGCATATTAATTTTATTGTAAATAAAAATGAGATATTCTACAAGCAACCAATGATATTTTTTTGTTCAACTACTAGGGTTCCCATGATTAATTTTGGTCAAATCTTTTAAAAGTCAAATTTTAGACATTTCTCAATAGATGTGTTGATGTGGCAAGTTGCATGATGAGTCACACCTCCAAACCTTAGTTATAGATAGATAAGAGGCCTATCAATATTTCAAAAAAAATGAAGGATCTACATCATTCCAGTTAATCACTACATGCTGACAAAGTTAGCTCGCACGACTATTGGCCCCTTTTCCCTATTGTTTAAACAATATTATGTTCAAGTGTAGAGCTTTTATTCTTTTGTATATCAATTTAAATAACTTTAAATTAGCTCAATAAGGTTGAAAAACAATGAAAATTGACAAGTTGTTGATTATCTCAAAGTAGACATGGAGACACTTGAAGGTAAGGATCAAATTTATCATTCTAAACCATCTATGCCACTTTCTAATATTGCAAACCCAAGTCTAATCCTATCTAGACATTGATCTTTTCCCTGCATTTTAGTCTAGTGGGTAGGGCTAAGTGGTAAAGATTGAGCTTTATCACAATGAAGATTTAGATTTGAATCAATTCAATAATATCTAGACACAAGTTAGTATCGTTGATTATAGATTAGCCATATTAATTACCAAAAATAAAGTTGTGTAATTGATTAGCTTTTTACAATAAGAAATATATATATCACTGCTACCTAAGAAATGTTGTATGGCACAACCCTATTTGTAGGCTATTTCTATTTTTAAGACTATTAGAGGTTGAGTAACTTTGGCCAATCCTACATCTTGTGTTTTGCATTTTTGTCATCATTCATCACTATTCTTTGTATTGGATGTTTATTTCTTAAAACAAAAAACAACAATTAGAGTGAAGTGGGAATTTTTATTTTCTTCTTAGATTTAGAATCATCTTAATGAATTATTTAATAAAAATACCAAAAAATTCAAGCTCTATTTAAACATATTCAAGTGACTTTTGTGTCATTAGAAGAAACACTTTCAATTTTTTTCAACAAATGGCCATAGATAGAAAATAGGGTAGTATTAAAGGAGTAGTGACCTTACAATAGTGACCATTTGAGATGGGCTAATATGTTAATTCAACAACTTAAACCAAAAAAGGAAGATCTTCATATCTTGAATTTTGACTAAGCATTGCATTTCTTGTTGCACTATGAATGAAACTATAAAATTTACTAGCCTACATTTTTTTAAGTTTGCAAGTAATAGTAGGAATGGAAACCCCTTGAAGACATGCTTTCTTGAGGCCCTAGTGATATTCATTTGAGAGGATGGTGTTGTGTGTTTCAACAACATTGTCACAAGTTTATTGATGGGAAAGTTCTCACTAATAGCTTAGCTTGGGAAGCTTCATTTTGCTGGCAAATTTTTATTTTCTACAAAAGTATATTTTTGGGTTGGGATGAAATGGAACAAGACCTTTGAGTTTGGAACATATATTTTGTTATTACATCAAAGCAACTTGTCACCATCTAGAGTGCACCCTTTTATTCTTGGATTAGTTGGGCCATTTACCAAAGTTGACTTAACTTGTTCATACCATGGATCTTCCTTTTGCCGATTTAACGCTTGTTCTCTAAAAGTGGTTTTAAATATTGCAATATTCATCAAGTGCCTTCTTTTGCCTAGTGCATCAACAACCCTATTTTCCTTGCCTTTGATATATTCTATGCCAAAATCATATTCACTAATGAATTCTAACCATCTTTTTCTAGCATTTAAGTGGGGTTGTGTGAAAATATATGAGTCCTTGGAGATCAGTTTTTTAACTCAAAGAGTTTTCTTAAGAGAAAATCTCCATTTTTGAAGAGCGTGAACAATGGTTGCTACTTCCAAATCATGAAGTGCATAGTTTACTTCATGAGTTTTTAATTTCCTTGATTCATAGGCTATCACACCTTCATTTTGAATAAGTACTCCACCTAGATCTTCAATGGAAGCATTTGTCACAACTAAGAAATGTCTATTTGGATCAGGAACTTTTAAGATAGGTGTTTTGGTTAATTTTTCCTTAAAAACTCGGAATGGCTTAGTCCAATTCATAAGAATCTATTACCCTTTCTTTGTAATGAAGTGATTGGATTAGCAATTTTTTAGAACCATTCCACAAATCTCCTATAGTATCCAACAAGTCCCATAAAACTTCTTACCTTTTATACATTTTTGGGAATTGACCATTCTTCTATTGCTTTTATCTTATTTGGATCTATTGTGATTCCTTTTGAAATGATGTGACCTACATAATGGATTTTCTTCTCAAAGAATGCACATTTTGATAATTTCCCATATAGCTTATGTTCTCTCAAACTTTACAAAATTAACTGAAGATGTGCTAGGTGTTCCTCCTCACTTTTGGAATAAATAAGATTTCATCTAAGAAGACCAAAACAAATTTATCCAAGTAATCATAGAACGCATTATTCATTAAGTTCATAATGGCAATAGGAGCATTAGTCACACCAAAAGGTACAAATATAAACTCATAATACCCGTACCTTATTTTAAATGTTATCTTTGGAATATCTTCCTCCTTTATCCTAAGTTGATGATACCTTGGTTGAAGGTCTATTTTAGAAAACACAATTGCTCCTTTCATTTATTCAAAGAGGTCCTCGATGTGTGGTAAAGGGTACCTATTCTTTATTGTGACCTTATTCAACATTTTATAATCAATACATCGCCTTAAGGTTCCATCTTTCTTTTTAGCAAATAAAATTGGTGCTCCTCAAGGGGATACACTTGGTCTTATGAGACACTTCCCAAGTAGTTCCTCTAATTGCATCTTGAGTTATATCAATTCATTTGTGTTCATTTGATAGGGTGCCTTAGACATAGGCTCAACTCCAAGAACTATATCAATGGAGAAATCAAATTTCCTTTTTTGGGGAAGCTCTTCAAGAAACACATCATTGTAGTCTTGAAAATAAGGGGAATATTGGAAGGTTGGAATATTTCCTTCTTTTCCATCCATAGTTACCATGTATATTAAGGCTCACTTTCTCCTTTCCTTTTTCCATACTTATGGGTCTATGTTTTCCTTGAATTTTAATCCTTCTTCCTTCACCATCTAAATATTCCACCCACTTGTTGTAACAATATGCATTAGGTTATACTTGGTCCAATAGACGCTTTGGGGCTAGCTTCATCCAGGTCTGGCTGGATAGATTCATTTTTTCTCCTAATTGGACTTCCTTGCTTCATGCTAATCTATTGGCTTTGCCTCAGACTGTTTCTGACCACAACCCCCTTCTATTGTCCCTAAATGAACACTCTGATGTTGGTATGTTCCCCTTCCGGTTCGAGATCATGTGGAACTCTCATCCTGATTTCAAGAATAAGATTGCTACCTGGTGGAATATCTCGATGCATGGCTCCCTTATGTTCTAAATCTTCAATAGGCTCTAACAAGTTACAAAAGAGGATGGAGGAAGGTGATGCATGTATGTTGACTTGTCTATAGGAAAGGGTCGAACGTCAGGAATGGGAAAAAATACTAAAGAAAGAAGAAATATTTTGGAAGTAGAAATCTAGAATACAATGGCTGATGGAGGGAGACTGAAATACTTCTTTCTTTCATGTTTCGGCCCTCAAACATAGGAAAAGAAATCAAATAAAAAAGCTAAAATATGAGGCATGGGATGAGGTGTCCCATCCCTTGCAGATTGGTCTTTTGGTTGCTAACCACTTCAATAGGACCTTCTCTACTCCTTCTGAGGCTCCCAACCCAGCGTTGGATGCTCTGTTGTTAGAACCCACTCCTAACTCCATATCCATTGAAGACAATGTTTCTATTTTGAGGGTTGTTACTCTGGATGAGGTCAAGTCTATTGTGTTTAGTATGGGAGCTTTTAAAGCCCCTGGCCCCGATGGTTACCCCTCGACCTTCTTTCAAATCTTTTGGGACATCATGGGTGAGGACTTGACTTTGGTGGTTGATGCAGAGCAGGGTGGAATAGCTTCAAACAACATAATTCAATCACCTCTCAAGCCCCAAGGCCCCAACAATGGTGGTTTGCATAAACTCTCTTGTTTTCCCTTCTAGGTCTCCAAAGCTATGTCTTCAAACATATCTTTTAGAGAATGTCATTTCTCCACAGGACCAACACCTTTTCAATCACCCATTAGGCTTAAATTCCACATATCTCTTTTGTGGCTAGAGTTGTTTTGGACCAAGTTCCTCAAATTAGGTTTGCTACGCCAAAAACAAGGCCACTTAGGCCACTTTTCCAAAGCATCTACAAGAAATTCAATATACAAACACCAAAACTCTTCCCCAAAGGTCTTCACATGTCATATAGGGTCCAAATATGTAGTTTATTCCACCAGAACTCTTTACAAATTGTCTTCCCTACAATATCTCTAATCTACCAAGCCTAACACATGAAGATGTTAGGCTAGTGCAAGAACAAGAACACTCCAAACTCCATCCCCTACTCTAAACAATAACAAAAACAATGAAAGCATCCTAAAATCATCCACTCCACTGAGTATAGCCAGGATTCAACGGTGGAATGGGCTGGTATGCATGGTTTTTAGTTACAAACCCTTAAATTGAGGGTTTTACAGGCAGTCTCCAAAGAAACTCTTCAAATAGGTGTATTCCTCAATGAAATTCACTCATAGCACATCCAAATGAAAGTAGAAACTCTGCAACAACTTACCACATGAATTTCATAGCACAACTAAATTGTACGGGGCTGTACATAATTGAAACTTATAGAAAAACACACAAAATCACAAAAAACACAGTGTCTTTGCATTATTTGTCTTCAAATGATTCAACAACCTTGCCTCAAAGTTTGTGAGGCTTCTTAAACATGTTCTAACTAGATTCCAATGGTTTCCAACTAGATTCTAACAGATGACTATTCACATTCCTCTCAAAAGCAAAAATTGACAAGTTGCAAAGCAACTTTTACACTTTTTTGACAACTTTTACCAAACACACCAAAATGACCCTACATGACAAAAATACCTCAAAGATGGTCTCTAATCAACCTTATTACATCAAATAAGTGTTCAAACACAAAAACACCAGCCTAAACACCTAAACACATCATTTAGTTAAAATTGCCATGCTGCCCCTACACCATACACTCGGAGAGGAAAAATTCTTAGGTTCCACCTGAGATCAGCTCTTTCACTGATGTTCCATTCTTCTTAACATCTTCTTCAAACATCCATGTGGCATCTTCAGGAGGTAAACCTTGCCACTTGACAAGATACTCATTGTAGACTTTGTGTCTTGTTCTTTTCACTTCTTTTGTGTCCAAAATTGCTTCAAGCTTCAATGGTTTAGTAGGTGGTAAATATCTAACCCAATCATCATCAACACATATACCTGCATCCATAAATCCCTTCAATGGGTACAAATCAGCAACATTAAAAATAGGGGAGATAGCAACTCTAGGAGGGAGTTCTATCTCATATGCATTAGCCCCAAATTTATGGACCACTCCGGAAGGCCCAATTTTCTTCATCAGCAGCTTGGTATACTTTCCCTTTGGCAAACTTTCCTTCTTCAAGTGTGCAAGGACCAAGTCTCCCACCTTGAAATGTACCTCTCTTCTCTTCAAATCAACTTGCCTCTTGTACTTCTCCACACTTTTCTGCAAATTTTGTTTTACTTGATGATGGATCTCTCTCATGGCTTTTGCAAATGCCTCTCCTTCAGCACTTCTCTTCTCCATCCTTATCAGATCTCTAAGCTCAAAGACACCTCTTGGTTTCAACCCATACACCACTTCAAATGGACTTTTCCCTATGCTCCTATTGATTGAATCATTGTAAGCATATTCAGCTTGAGGAAGAACTAAGTCCCATTGTTGCCCATGCTCCTTAGTGAGACATATCAGAAGGTTCCCAAGTGATCTATTGACCACTTAAATCTTCCCATCCATTTTTGGATGGTAGGTAGTACTAAAAGTCAAATTGGTTCCAAGCTTTCTCCAAAGTGTCCTCCAAAAGTGACTAATGAACTTTGAATCCCTGTCTGAAAAAATTGTTAGTGGAAGACCATGAATCCTGACTATTTCTTTAAAGAACAACCCTACAATATAAGAAGCAGCATTTGTACACTTGCATGGAATAAAGTGAGCCATTTTACTGAACCTATGAACCACAAAAAATACACTATCATAACCCCTTTGAGTTCTTGGCAAACCTAATACAAAATCCATGCTTAGACTCTCCCACAGCATGTTAGGATTTGGTAAGGGCTAATAAAGTCCTCCATTAGAAGTAGAACCCTTGGCTCTTTGGTAGATTGTGCAACCTTCAACAAACTTTTTGACATCTACTTGCATTCTTGGCCAAAAGTAGAACCTTCTTACCTGATTCAATTTTTTTGTCAACCCCAAAATGTCCTCCAAAACTTCCACAATGTTTCTCCTTTATCAAATTTGGTCTCATAGAGCACCTTGGTATACATAACTGAGCTTCTTTAAATAACAAGCCATCTTGCAACAAAAAATCAGAATACTCATTATAGAAAGCATCTTTAAACTAATTACAAACAAAAAATACCTCCTTGAAGTCATCATCTTCAGCATACATATCCTTCAATGCATCAATTCCCATACTCTGAAGTTGGACTTCATGCACCAACATTGACCTCCGGCTTAGAGCATCAACTACCTTGTTGGCTTGGCCTTTTTTGTGCTTAATTGTGAAGGTATAGCTCTGCAAATATTCAACCCACTTTACATGTCTCTGACTCAGCTTGTCTTGACTGTTCAAAAAACTCAATGCATGGTTATCGATGAACATTATTAATTCCTTGGGAAAAAGGTAGTGTCTCCACTTCTTAAGGGCCTGCACCATTGCATACAACTCTAGATCATATGATGAATAATTCTTTTTGGCTTCATTAAGCTTTTCACTAAAGAAAGCCACTGGTCTGCCTTCTTGACTTAATACTGCACCAACTGCAAAACCACTTGCATCACATTCTATGGTGAAAATCTTGTTGAAATCAGGTAAAGAAAGTATTGGTTGTTGTGCCACTCTAGTTTTCAGATATTCAAAGCTCTTCTCTGCCTCATTAGTCCACTGAAATTTCTTTATTTTGTCTCCCTTAATGGTGTCAATGATAGGTGAGCAGATGTGACTAAAATTCTTAATGAATTTTCTATAGAAACTTGCAAGCCCATGAAAGCTTCTTACCTCCCCTACTGACTTTGGATTTGGCCAACTGAGTACTTCCTCTACTTTGGTGGGATCCATCTTCAATGAATCCTTGGAGATCACAAAACCAAGATACACAAGCTCTTATTTCATAAATTCACACTTTTTGAGATATATCATCAACTTCTCCTCATTCAGTCTCTGCAAAACCATGTTAAGATGTTGCAAATTTTCTTCCTTTGTCTTGCTAAATAAAATTATATCATCTAAATATACAACAACAAATTTAACAATAAAAGGCTTCAACACTTCATTCATAAGTCTCTTGAATGTACTTAGAGCATTTGACAATCCAAAGGGCATCACCATCCACTCATACAAAACTCTATTAGTTTTAAATGTTGTTTTCCATTCATCTCCTTCCCTTATCCTAATTTGATGATAGCCACTTTTTAAATCTATCTTTGAAAAATAGCATGCACCTCCAAAACAGTCCATTAGATCCTCCATTCTAGGTATCAGGAACCTATACCTAATGGTTATTTTGTTTATTTCCCTAGAGTTTGTACACATCCTCCAATCCCCATCCTTTTTGGGTGCTAAAACATTAGGGACAACACAAGGGCTCAAACTTTCCCTTATTAGACCTTTATCCAACAATTCTTGAACTTGTCTCCTTATTTCCTCTTTTTTTTAGGGGTCATCTTATATGCAACCTTGTTTGGAAAATTGGCAAGAGGGATCAAGTATATATGATGGCTGACATCTCTAATGGGAGGCAAAGAACTTGGCAACACATCAACTACAATGTCCTTGTATTTGTTTAACAAAGCTTGAACCTCACTAGGTATACCTTCCACCTTATTTGATGCTGAAACAGATTTTGACTTAGGTCTGATCACTAAGGCAAATCCTTGAGCTCCTTCTTTCAATGTCTTCAACAACTCTTTATCCCCAACTACCATAGCACTAGAACCAGCTTGTTTATCTAAAACCTCATCTTGTAGTGGTGTCAAAGTGAAAGAAGCTCCATCCTTATCTATCATATAAGTGTTCTCCCCATCATCTTTTTCCTTTATGTCATACTGCCAAGGTCTTCCTAGCAGCAAGTGACAAGCATCCATAGGGATGATGTCACAAAGTATTTTGTCTCTATAACCCCCAATATTAAACTCTACCCATGTTTGCTCATTTACCAAGACTTGTTGAACCTTTTTTTAACCATGACACTTTGTATGGTGTGGGATGAGGAATTCTTTTCATATTCAATTTCTCTACCATCTCTAAAGACGCCAAGTTATCAGTAGAACCTGAATCTACAACTACTTTGCATACCTTTCCATGTGATTTGCATGTGGTCTTGAACAAGAATTTCCTTTGTGGAGGTTCTTTGGTTGTAGGCACCTTAATAAGTTCTCCTCATCATCAAACACTCACCAATCTCGGGAGCAATAGGTTGGGATGATGAATTGACACTTTCATTATCTTCTTCAAGCATAATTTGAGTCCTTTGCTCACCTCCATGGAAACTTGCAGCTTGCTTGTTTGGGAACTTCCATTTTGGGTGACAAAATTGATTGCAATTGTAGCATTTTCTTGAGAATCTATTTGCCCCTTTCCCTTGTCCACCAAATCTACCTCTTCCATTGGGTCTTCTACCTCTAAAATTTCCCCTTGAGTCACCATTTTTCTCTTGTTGGCCACTTGATTCTCCTTGTTGCCTTTGTGATTGTCCTCTTCCACCAAAGTTTCCTCTATCTCTAAAATTCTTTCCCTTGCCTCTTCCTTGTTGCTCGTGTCTTCTTTTTATTCTTTCCTCTGCTTTTATAGTCAATTGGAAGCATTCTTCAACGGTCTTGGGTGTAGTGAGGTTGGTTTCATCTTGAATAATGTACCTTAGGCCATTTAGGTACCTTGCCACCTTTTCCCTCCCATTCTCTACATGTCCTGCTCTAATGCTTAGCCTATGGAATTCTTCAGTATATGCCATGATGTCCAACTCATTTTGTCTTAGGCTCTACAACTTTCCAAATGTCTGAATTTCATAATCAATAGGTAGGAATAGCCCTTTCACCTTAGCTACCATTTTTTCCCATGAATTTATCTTTGTCTTTCCCTTCTTGACTCTTTCATCTTTGACATAGTTCCACCATGTTAGGGTAGGGCCCTTCAACTTGGTTTTAGAAAACTTCACCTTCTTATTGTCTTCTACTTATTCAAATTCAAAGAAGTTATCCAAAGCATCTATCCAAGCCAAAACTTCCTCACTATCCATCTTCCCACCGTACAAAGGTACTTCAACTTTCACCTTTGAAGACTTGTCCCCCTTGATAGCCTTTAGCATCCTGACCATTCTTGCTTCTTCAGGGTCCATTTCCTCTTCTTCGTTGACTCCTACTGGAGGGTTCTCACTCTCACCCTCATCCTCCTTATCACTTTGGTCACCACTAACCACATCTCTTCTTTTGTTCTTCTCCAGGACTACTATTTTGGCTAGGGATGCTTCTTGAGACTCCTTATAGAGCCTATCCTTATAGAGCATCTGCTCTTTCAATTCTTTGACCTTTTTGGCCATTGGATTGTTCTTTAGAGGCATCTTGCTTATGCTAATTCTCATTCATTTTCCAACTTTCAATCGGAACCTATGCTCTGATACCACCTGATGCAGAGTAGGGTGTAATAGCTTCAGACAACACAATTCAATCACCTCTCAAGCCCCAAGACCCCAACAATGGTGGTTTGCATAAACTCTCTTGTTTTCCATTCTAGGTCTCCAAAGCTATGTCTTCAAACATATCTTTAAGAGAAGGTCATTTCTCCATAGTACCAACACCTTTCAGACACCCATTAGGCTTAAATTCAATATATCTCTTTCGTGGCTAGGGTTGTTTTGGACCAAGTTCCTCAAGTTAGGCCTGCTACGCCAAAAACAAGGCCAATTAGGCCACTTTTCCAAAGCATCTACAAGGAATTCAATCTCCAAACACCAAAAATCTTCCCCAAAGGTCTTCACATGTCACATAGGGTCCAAATATGTAGTTTGTTCCACCAGAACTCTTCACAAATTTTTTTCCCTACAATATCTCTAATCTAGCAAGCCTAACACATGAAGATGTTAAGCTAGGGCATGAACAAGAACACTTTAAACTCCATCCCCTACTCTAAACAACAACAACAAAAACATTGGAAGCAACCTAAAATCATCCATTCCATCAAGTATAGTCGGGATTCAATGGTGGAAAGGGCTGGTATGCATGCTTTTTTAGTTACAAACCCTTAAATTGAGGGTTTTATAGGCAGTCTCCAAAGAAAATCGTCAAATAGGTATATTCCTGAATGAAATTCACTCACAGCACATCCAAATGAAAGTAGAAACTCTACAACAACTTACCACATGAATTTCATATCACAACTAAACTGTACGAGGTCGTACATAATTGAAACTCTTATAAAAACACACAAAATCACAGAAAAACAGAGTGTCTTTGTGTTATTTGTCTTCCAAATGCTTCAATAACCTTGCCTTGAAGTTTGTGAGGCTTCTAAACATGTTCTAATTGGATTCCAATGGTTTCAAACTAGATTCTAATAGATGATTGTTCACCTTCCTCTCAAAAGAAAAAATTGATAAGTCGCAAAGTAGCTTTTACACTTTTTTGACAACTTTTACCAAACACACCAAAATGACCCTACATGACAAAAATACCTCAAAGATGGTCGCTAATCAACCTTATTACATCAAATAATTGTTCAAACACAAAAACACCAGCCTAAACACCTAAAGACATCATTTAGGCAAAATTACCATGGTGCCCCTGCACCATACACTCGGAGAGGAAAAATTCTCAGGTTCCACCTGAGATCAGCTCTTGCACTGATGTTGCATGCTTCTTAACATGTTTAGACATCCATGTGGCATCTAATTCTCATTCACTTTCCCACTTTCAATCAGAACCTATGCTCTGATACCACCTGATGCATAGCAGGGTGGAATAGCTTCAGACAACACAGTTCAACACAATTCAATCACCTCTCAAGCCCCAAGACCCCAACAATGGTGGTTTGCATAGACTCTCTTGTTTTTTCATTCTAGGTCTCCAAAGTTGTCTTCAAACATATCTTTAAGAGAAGGTTGTTTATCCATAGGACCAGCACATTTCAGACACCCATTAGTCTTAAATTTAACATCTCTTTTGTGGCTAGGGTTGTTTTGGACCGAGTTCCTCAAATTAGGTTTGCTACGCCAAAAACAAGGCCAATTAGGCCACTTTTCCAAAACATCTACAAGGAATTCAATCTCCAAACACCAAAAATCTTCCCCAAAGGTCTTCACATGTCACATAGGGTCCAAATATGCAGTTTGTTCCACCAGAACTCTTCACAAATTGGCTTCCCTGCAATGTCTCTAATCTACCAAGCCTAACACATGAAGATGTTAGGCTAGGGCATGAACAAGAACACTCCAAACTCCATCCCCTGCTCTAAACAACAACAAAAACATTGAAAGAAACCAAAAATCATCCATTCCACCGAGTATAGCCGGGATTCAACAGTGGAATGGGCTAGTATGCATGGTTTTTAGTAACAAACCCTTAAATTGAGGGTTTTACAGGCAAACTCCAAAGAAACTCTTCAAACAGGCATATTCCTCAATGAAATTCACTCACACCACATGCAAATGAAAGTAGAATCTTTGTAAAAAATTACCACATTAATTTCATATCACAACTAAACTGTACGAGGTCGTACATAATTGAAACTTATAGAAAAACACACAAAATCATAGAAAAATAGAGTGCCTTTGCATTATTTGTCTTCCAAATGCTTCAACAACCTTGCCTCGAAGTTTGTGAGGCTTCTAAACATGTTCTAACTAGATTCCAATGGTTTCCAACTAGATTCTAACAGATGATTGTTCACCTTCCTCTCAAAAGCAAAAATTGACAAGTTGCAAAGCAACTTTTACATGTTTTTGACAACTTTTACCAAACACACCAAAATGACCCTACATGACAAAAATACCTCAAAGATGGTCTCTAATCGACCTTATTACATCAAATAAGTGTTCAAACACAAAAACACCAACCTAAACACCTAAAGACATCATTTAGGCAAAATTACCATGGTGCCCCTACACCAGCAGCTCGGGATGTTTTAAATTTTGGAAAATTGCTCAAACAACTAAATCATACCTTCATTGCCCTTGTGCCTAAAATTGAGGAACCTCATACCATGGCAGATCTCTAGCCCATTAGCCTTTGTAATACTGTTTATAATATATTTTCCAAAATTCCGGTGAACCGCTTGAAACCTCTCCTGGATAAAGTGATAAGCTCAAGTAAAAAAGGCTTTGTCCCTAGTTACCATATCTTGGATGCAGCTATATCCACTCATGAAATTTTGCATTCTATGGATAGGTGTAATAATGCTAGTATGGCTCTAAAGCTTGACATTTCTAAAGCTTATGATAAAGTTTTATGGGATTTTCTTCCTAAAGTCCTTGATAGGTTTGGTTTTAATCAAAATGTGATCAACATCATCTTGGAATGTGTTACCATGGTTCAATACTCTGTTATGGTCAATGGAGTACCTCATGGGTTCTTTGCGACTAGTAGGGGCATCCATCAGGGGGATCCCCTCTCCCCATATCTTTTTATAATGGTGGTTGATGTTCTGGGCAGGAATGTTACTCGTATGTTGTTGGAGGGCTCCATCAAAGGTGTCAAACCGGCTTGCACCATTGATCCTACTTCCATCCAACAATTTGTTGATGACACTATGTTATTTGGGAAGGCCTCAATGGTAGAAGCTAGGAAATGGAAAAATTGCCTCAATCTCTATGTAGCTTGTTCAGGTCAGTGTATCAATTATAATAAAAGTATGACCTATTTTTTTAACTACACCCTTGCTCTGCAAGACTATGTGACTACTATTTTAAACTGTGTGAGATCCTCACTTCCTTCGGTGTACCTAGGCCTCCCTCTCACTATCAAGGAAGTCACTCCCACTTTCTGGAATACTATTCTTGAAAAGATATAGAGGAAACTTGTTGGATGGAAAGGCTCCCTCTTGAGTCATGCTAGTAAACTGCAACTTCTCACTAATGCCCTTCAGGGGATCCCTATCTATTTTCTATCCATGTTCAAAATGCCCAATTACATTGCTAAGAAGTTCGAAAAGATTCAGATTTTTCCTTTGGTCTGGCACCGAGGATAAGAAGAAAATATCTCTTGTCGGCTAGGAGAATTATGCCTTCCCAAACTAGGGGTGGGCCAAGCATTAGAAGGGTCCTAGCTACAAATAAAGCTCTATTGTCCAAGGTTGGTTGGGACCAATTAAGAAACAAAAAGGACTGGTGTAGGATAATGAGTGTCAAATATCTAGACAATAACCCTCTTATCAAGTGTATTGAGAAGAATCACCCCTTGCGGGTCCCTAGCCTGGAATAATATCTACAAAATGAGGAAGCTACTTCAAGTTGGTCTTTGTTGGAAGTTGGGTAGAGGCAATTGTATCTGTTTCTGGGAAGATTCATGGCTTCTTGAAACCCCCTTGGCCAATTCTGAGTTTAAAAATCCCATGCAACCTACGACCCATTTTTTGTCTCAAGGGTATGTGACTACCTTATTGGTCCTCTTGGTGCCAAGAGTTGGAAATTCCTGGGCTTATGTTTTCCTCTCTCCCCTAACTTGAAAAGCCTAGCTAATTCCCTTCAAGTGAAGCTCACCCTCTCCAAAATCCCCTTGTCTGATCTTGAAGATAATTTCTTTTGGTCTTTGGAAAATAAGGGCAACCTATCTGTTAGGATAGTTTACGATCTTCTGTCAGACAAGGGCAGTCAAATCAAGATTTGGAAAGGGGTCTAGAATCAACACTTGATTCCAAAAATATTTTTTTTCTGGTGGACGGCTTGTCATAACAAGATCCTAACCCAAGATAACCTAAAAAAAAGGGGCTTTATGATCACAAAAAGGTACATTTTATGCAAATGCAATGAAGAATCTATTGGTCACCTGTTGCTGCATTGTTTGTTTGTTGTTGAGGTTTGGGACCTAGCTTTTCAAAGGTTGGCCACTCACTGGACCTTGAATAAGGATTGTAATTTCCTTTATTGTTGGTTGGACTGGTCTTTTCCAACATCTCCTTCCCATGGAAATATGGAGACAAACTCACCCTATCATCTAATGGTGTCTCTAGAAGGAAAGGAACAATCTGATCTTTAGAGACATTGAAAGGAGTCCCAATGAAGTGTTTGGCACTAGGTCTAGACTTATCTCTGAAAGTATCTCCCTGTACAAATGGAAACATCTAGACAAAGCCCCAACAAAGTGGGAGATTAAAATGGAAAAATCCTGGAATCTCAATCTTGGGACCAATTCCTTTGACAATTCCAATTCCATAGCTAGAGTAAACATTGTTTGGAAACCCCCAAATGTGGATTGGATTAAACTAAATTTTGATGGTGCGGCTAAGGGGAATCTTGGTTTGGCTAGCATTGGCAGTATCATAAGGGATTGCAAGGGCAACTTGGTTGTTGGGTATGATGGAGGAATTGGTATCCACCCTTCTATGATGGTTGAGGCTTGGGCACTTCTCAAGGGCATCGAGATTGTTGTCACTCTAGGCATAAAAATCCTCCACATTGAAGGAGACTCTTTATCTGTGATTGAATCTCTTAATCATGGTTGTTTGCTTAGCTAGAATATCAGGAACATTCTACTTGACATTAACCTTTTGGTCTCAAAATTTGATAGAAAATGTTTGACTCGCATCTACAGGGAAGGTAACCAAGTTGTCCACAGTTTGGCTAACTTGGGGTCCAATTAGAATTTATGCAAGTGTTGGAAGAGGCTGAAGGTGTTACCTACTACTATACAAGGATTAATCCTTACGAAACAAATGAAAATAATATTCAATGATGGTTAACAATTTCTATATTAATGGGTACAAGTGGCTCCACTTGACGGGTCCTTTGGTGACATGGATCTGGTTGAGTGAGATGGCAAGGTTAAAGAGGGATGTCGTGTGGATTTTTTACTTCCTTTCTATGTATGGTGGGGCCTTCGACTTTTATGTGTTGTCTTCTCAATTGTACTACACATCCTATCATATCTCATGGGATGTGTGTAATGAGTTATTAATTGTCTGTATGTTTAATAATTCCAATTTAGGCTATCTTATGATTTGCATAAAATATTTTGAGTTGTACTTAAAAAATTTAAATCTTCCCCCGCCCCCTCGCGGCTAGCTAGCATGGGGAAATGTGTAACTTTAAAATGGCCCTTGACATAACAGATACTAATTATTTGGTTTTAATTAACAATTGGCTTATCCTATGGCTCCTTTGTGATAATCATAGCCATGCGGAGCTGGCGTTATCGAAAATGACCACTAAAGCGTGTAAAAGACAGGTTGCTTTCATTACACCTTACTATCCCGGTTGGTGAAGGAATGACAGTTTTAAAAGGCTAAATTCGCTAATGGGCAGTCACTTTTACAGCTAACTTTTGTTTCTTTGGGTCTGCTACTATGTGTCATGGGTCACTATGGGTGGAGATAGAGTAAGAACTGAGCCTGATAATTGCGAGCAATTTCAAAGGGACCCCATTACTTGGCATATCTATAATGAGGGTGGTTTGGCACCGCTTTTGGAGAATCTTGTGGGCCACGATGAGTGTTTTTTGACCCAATTTTCTGGTTCATGGAAGGATAGGAGGGTCACCATGGGTGGCATCTCGTTTGAGGTGAATGAAGAGGTAATTGGAAAGGTGACGAGCCTTTCCTATGATGGAAAGAAATATAAAAAACACACTGAAACGCAAGACTTGGAGAGTCTCAATGCCTTCTTCAAAGGTGATGAGAAACAGATTCGAAAGCAACTTGGTTTCGACCGTGAGGCGTTGCCACAACCCTGGGACAAGGTGTGTCTTTCTTTAATGAAATATGTTACTTTATAAGGTTGGTTCAAGGTGTTTTATTTATACCATTTTCCAATGTTAAACCACTTTAGGCACAAGATGACCCTTACCTTTTTATTTTTTTGCTCACCTCTCTCAAAAAATTAGTTAAAGAAACCCTTGAGGTTGTCACTCTCAACCCGAATGATATGCCCCCTTTACCTTTGCATCAAGGCCTAATATTTAGGCTCTACCAATTTCATCTTAACTTGTGCCCGCCCAAACCCATCTTTGTTGTGCATGTTGAGGATTTGGAACCCCCTAATGTGGCCTTTGTTAATCCTTCCCCTACTGACTCTGAGGGTTCTAAGAGGAAAACCCCCACTCCTGAAATTGAGCCTATTTCTAAACTTAAGCCCAAACTCCCTTCTAAATAGAAGAAAAGCACAACCGGTATAGCACAGTCGAATGTGGTAGCCGGGTTATGTGAGCTAAAAAATAAACCCATCAAGAAGGACAGCAGACCCATTGCCAACAAGAAGGGGAAAAAAGTTTCTCAAAGCCCGGCGATATTACCGCCCTCTGACAATGAAGGTAGGAGCGCTAAGGAAAAAGACTCCAAGGGCGATACCATGGTGGTTGCGAGTGTTGAAGTGGGGATGAAAAAAACTAGTGTGAGGAGGTCCCACATACTAGAAAAGAACAAAAAAGATACCCTGGTTGATGATATTTCCAGTGACTCGGAGTAGACCGGTGGTAGAACTGAAGGAAAAAAGGACGTTGGTGAAGAGATGAACAAAGGGTTTATGGAAGGCACTAGCAACTTTCCAAACATGAATAGGGGACTTAAGGATGATTCCACTCACTCCTTTAACCCCAAATTTGGTGGGGAAGAGGAGATCCCGAGTGGGAAGGATAAGAACATGGACCTCGATGCACTACAGGACCGAGTTGCTAAACTGGAGCAAAAATTCTTAGGCCTAGCCCGGTTCACAGTTAAGATGATCCACAAATCTGTTGTCACTTTGTCTGATGTCATCAAGGAGGAAGCGGATAAAAATTCTAAGGGAGAAGGTCCCAACTGGATTGGGGATGATGTGTTGAATCTCTTGGTCTAGAAATGGGAAAATGTACACAGTTAGTGTCCGGGTCTGGGTGGTACTGGTATTTTGTTGTTAATGTGTTGTGTTTGTGTCATATGTCTGTTGTTTTTGGTTATAGAATTTTTGATAATGTTTTGAACTAGTTCCTTTTTGGCCCTTTGGGCTCTCCATTTAAAGGGTAAAACACCCTGTAAATGTTGCTTATATAATGAAAAACAATATGCATTAGCTTGATGATCTATTAACTAACTCATTCCAATAATCACATCATATGACCCTAGGGGTACCACATAAAGATTTTCCCTTGTATCAAAATTAGGAAAATATATTTTTGCATTGGATAAACACTTGGTCACCTCTTTAATTGCCTTATCCCCATACCAAACTATCCATGATGATTCCTCGTGATAAATTTTAGAGAATTTTTCCTTATTAGAGAGATAAAACATTCAAATGATCCAATAACTATTAGAATTGAGGTTGATTGCTCAAAAAGTGTACTTGTAGTCTCTATGGGTACATTCTAAAATTTGGTTCATCGATTTCTCATTGCTAAATGAATCCTTTGTGTAGGTCCTCATTAAGCTTGGTTTTCTCTAATGTGTCCTTGCATCTTGGGAATTCTCTAGAGAAATGATTTCCTCCACACATGAAATGTCCACCTAGTGGTCCTTGTTGCACTGGATTTCTAGGATGATTATTTCTTGCTTCATTGAACCTTGGTTGATTTGTTGGCTTGTTGTAGTTTCTTTGATCACTCCTTTTGAGTTTTCCTTTGTTAACATTATTTCCATTGTACCTTTGGTTCTAACTTGGAGGTGTTTTCCTTTCTAATGAATTGTTTCTTAGATTCTTGTTGAAGCTTGGGTTCCTTCTAAGTTCTTGTTTCCTTTTAAAATCTTGGCTCCTAAAAGATTGTCTTACTTATGTTAAGGCTTGTAAATTCCTTTCCTACTTCAAATATTTCTCTAGCACCTCATTCATACTCTATAGTCCATGCACGTCAACATCTGCTCCTATGTTGGTATTTGGTCCCAAAATAAATTTCTTGGTTTGGATCTTCTTATTTCTTTGGTACATTAGAATGCATTGCAATAGCTTGGCAAACCTGTCCCAATATTGTTGGATTGTCAAAGACCCTTGATGAAGGTTATGGAACCTAGTCATATTCTCATTGAAAAATAATTGTGGTAACCACCTTTTATGAAAGTGAATAGCAAATTGTTCCCATGTTATGTTCTCTTTGGTGTACCTATTTTGTTCTTTGATGTTAGTCCACCAACTAGCTGCTTCACCAACAAGCTGGTAGGACCCCCATAAGGCTTTAGGATTTTTGTTGTAGTCTCTTAACTCAAAATACTTTTCCATTTCATGCAACCAATTCTCTGTCCCTTCTCCTAATTTTTTCCCATCAAATTTTGAAGGGGTGATTTTCTTTAGGTCCTTAGACAATTCCAAAATAGGATTTTTATTTTTAGGTGCAACAACATTCATTTTGTTTTCTTCTAGATTATTTTCCTCGATAGGGTTTTCAAGCTCGGGTTCCATTATGTTTTCAATATTGTCTTACCTTGTTCGAAGATCATGTATTGTTTGATCCAAATAGTTGATCTTATCCCTTGTTCAGTTAGCAATTCTATTATTGATTCAATTCCAACTTCATTACCCCCTTGTGCATATTGTTCATTGTTATTATCCTTCCTTGGCCTTCGATTGACATTAGCATGAGTTGCCCTTCCCCTTGCCATTTAGTATCCCTAATTCATTATTCTCATATTGGTATCCATCTAAGGTTTGAGAAAATGTTTTTCAAATAACTTTAATTCAATTATTATTCAATTGCACAAGTCGTAGTAAGCTCAAGGCCTAGCTTTCAAATCTTTCTCTGATACCACATGTAAAGACCTAATTCATTTAACCCAGAACACTAGTTTTTTTTTTAATTGTTCAAATATTCATTCATAACTACATACTCGGGAACTTCTATCTATACGGTAGAGGTGTTAGTCAACTTGAAATAACATCCAATCATATTTTTTAGTCATCTGTTCATATGGAATAGGAATTCATCTATCCATATATCTGCAATAGGCATCCACCTAAAACAAGGTAGACATCTATCACAAGATAGGTAGGTGCTTTGGCTAGAGTCTTAGACTCATCGAGACTAATTATTCATAGGTTGCTTCCCTAAGGACCACACTTCGTACTGAAATTGTATCAAGGTTGCCATCGCTTAGGGGTATAATTTATATCTCTAGGCTTGAATTTGGCCTAATGCCTTGGGGAATCAAGCAATCTATACAAGATTCTTTTGAGTATAGTTGAATGTTTTATTTTGAATGTATTTTATAAATAATCTAGATGATCTATCTTACCCTAAACCTCGTTCCTGAATGCCTGAGTATGGGGAGCATCCTTTGTTTCTCAAATTGCCTACATACCCTGCTTCTTAATGGGATCAAGGCATAAAATATGTAGTTTTTTTTCTATTCTATGTTTATGTGAACTGTTTTAAGTTGGTACACAACCCTTTCTAGGGTTCTTATCCCCCCTAGATAGTTCATTTACGGCTACTACCCATGAAGGGAAGCTTGAATAACAAATGGTTGAGTTGACCATTGATTGTTTTCCTAACAATATTCATCTAAACCCAATTCCTATAATAATCATCATCTCTGGCCCATTTAAATAATTTCATATTAATTGAAGTTAATCATACATCAATAAATAAATATAACCTCAATCCAATTTTACATTTGCATCATAGAAATCTTACTTGGGTTTTCTATGTTGATAGCAACGAATTTAATTTAACCTTTTTAATTTATCGTTCCAAATAGGATTTCCCATCCTTTGGATTTAAATCAATCAATATGTTCCTTATTTCTCCCTGGTGATTTATAGGGATGATGCCACATACGCCATTATTGCAGCTATGTTAGGCTATAGATGCAATAGCTCAAGCATGACAACGTTATTGTAAACCTGAGCCAAAGGTACCATTAATACCAAACATTGCTAGTTTTTATTTTTCCATTGTTGATTAGATTTTTTAACCTATTTCTAACATAAATTAAATCTTCTTCAAAGAGAAATATTTCATAAAAAAAAATTAGAAATCATATTTTGCGTAATAGAATTACTATCATTCATGAAAAGAATAATACTCAAGATAAATACAATAAATTTAACAAAACATTGTTCTATTATTAATGAAAAAAATTGTAATAAAATTTTCATCATGTACTAACACTTAATCATAATTATAGGTATTATTCATCTAAAACAATACAAGTTTCTTTGACAATAAAAAAAATGACTTATGTTAATCATTTATCCTTTAAAACAAATAACTATCTAAAGATAGCTAATACTCTATCAAAACATTTTCAAAAGTGAGTACTTAAAAATAGATGCTTTATACTTATTTTTCATTGATTTTTTCCTTCTTACTATCCTTCAATCATTTTAGGGCTATTGTCAGGATCTCGATATCTGATAACCAGAGCTTAAGTGCGGGTGGTTTCTTTTTAAGCATAATTTTGGGTAAATATGTTATCTTTGTCTTTCTATATCTTTCTTGTTTGTCCTACTAGAATGTCTCCTATCATATCTAATTGTGCAAGAATTGATTTTACATTATATTATGAAATATCAAGTCCAACTAAACTTTTTTCTCTTAATTTTGAGATGATTTATCATAATCTTTTGAGTTTCCTTTTCTTAGTTTAGGATTACCATTTAAAAAAAATCATTATCCATCAAAACATAATTCTAGGGAATACGAGTTTTGATAAGTAGACACTTTGAGGTTTTTCTATTATTTTCAATGTACTTGAACAAAATTAACAATTCTTAGATTACCCCTTTTAAAAGGTTACTATAAATTTACTTAGAAAATTCTAGTTCATATTTTGAATAGAATTACATCTTTGAAATATAATTTCTTACTAATTCTAATTCTAAATTATAATACATAAAACTTCTCATCTCATAAATTGAAACAAAGACTCAAGATTAAAAATACTACTAATAAATAAAACATAAACAAGTTAGTGATTAATTTCTCGCCCATAATTAACTTGCAAATAATCTAACTTGATAAATTCAATTTCAATCCATTGAAATAATCAATTCTATAAAGAGACGATAGAATGAATTCACTCAATTTTAAATAAATTTAGAGTATTGCTTCATAACCAATCCTATGTTTTTTTAAACAAATTTTCATAATCTAACCTATGATCTTTATTAATCTATATAGTTATATTAATTGTTGTACAAATAGGTCATGCATTGTGGTTGTGAAACCACAATGTGAAACACTCGAGTTTAAAAATCAATAAAAAGAGAATAGTCTTGTAATCTAATAAGTCTCAGTAATTCAAAGTATTGGATTTATGAAGTTTAGGACAATATTAATTATTTTTGCTACATATCATTGTTAGAGTAGATGTATGTACTCCCACAGCTCCATGAATCACCTGCAACGATAAACCTATCACACTATGAAGAAACAAGTAAGATATTGTTGCTATACAACTCAAATCTGATGAAAACACCAATTCGCATTATGTGAACAACTGCCGCATTGAATATGACGTCATAGAGAATGAAAATACAATTACAATGAATCAATCCTTATGAAAAGGATGAAAGCTAACCCTAGATTAGGGTTAGATTAGAACATGACAAGTGTCCTCATAGGAATGAATGAGACAACATGTTCTAATATTAGAGGCTTTAATCATGTAAAAAATAACTAATTAATTAAAGCAAATAATGAAATAAAAGCATTCCTGAGTTTAGCTTAAGTGTAATAAAGCATAAAGTGACCCAATTAATTAAATAATGCAAATTGGTGCTTTCATCAGATCTAAGTTGTATAGCAACAATATCTTGTTTGTTTCTTCATAGTGTGATAGGTTTATCGTTGTAGGTGATTCATGGAGCGGTGGGAGTACATACATCTACTCTAACAATCATTTGACTAGTTATTTTCACTCTTGATTCAAAGATTAATTATTAGTTGGGTAAGTCATCATACATAGTTTTTGTATCCTCAATTGAAGAATTTAATGTTTGTCATTCAATAGTATGTGTTATGAGACAATATGGATAAGAAGGATACAATTCAATCTTCAACATGCCCAAATAACACTTACCTCACTATTTCCAACAAAAAAAGTGTTATCAAGATGATTGAGTAGCCAATTTATAATGCTACAACCAGGTATATTAAATTTCATCATTATTACATTCAAAATCTGGCTGAAAATAGAAAAACTAGTATTATAGTATTATCCTACATGTTATGCCTTGGATAAACACCCCATCTTTTGCCTTGGTCAAAATGGGTCCCCCTTTATGTTTTTATCCTTGGTTGTTTTTCAAACAAAGTTTGGAGTCTTGCTTTTCCAACACTTTGTTTTTCTTTGGTTTATTCTGTTGGAACTGGAATTGAATCAGGTTTTGAAACTTCTTTCAAAACTCATTCTGATCCCCATCCTGATAGTCTTTCTTTTAAAAACTTTGTCTTTTGTCTTTGTCGGAGCCGTATTCGAAGTGGAAGTTAATTCGTAATTTATTCAAAGTTTCCAAATCAAATACCATCCCGCCCCCGCCTCCGCTTTTTGGTCTTTCGTTTTAACTAGGTTTTGTATGTTAAGTTTTCTTGTTTCGGTCTTTTTGTTTTATTTTGATGTTTGGTTTCGTTTTATTCTTTGTTGGTAGAACTAGACCCGGAACGAGAACCAAGTTGGAAATTTAAACAAGTTTTCGAAACAATTTTCATTCCGATTTCGCTCCCACCATTTCTTGGTCGTTGACTTTTACTGAAGTCGCACAGCAACAATGTGTCAGTTCCTTCTTCAGTTCCGACTCCACTCTGCTGCATTTATTGTATTAATGACAGGTTCCATGCATGTGTGAAACTCCGAGTTTTACCTTAATTAGGGATTAATGCATAGTTATTACCACTATTGTTAAGAGATTGAAGAGTGAACTGGTGTTACAGTGAAGCTTTTGTGCGAGTGAATTGATTGATAAAGAGACAGTTGCACGCAAATTGCTTCAGGAACTTAACCTATTTATTTGCATTTGAGGTAGGGTTTTCTATTCTCGTTCTTCTTTTTTGCGTTTTTCGTTTTTGTTCATATTCGATTGTTTGGTTTCGTGCGGTTCCTCTATAAGTTCATATGGTTAGTTTTGTTTCTCTTTTGTTTAGGTTTTCTTTTTTCATTTGACATTTTTGGTTTTATTTCCTGTCTGTTTGTTTTTCAACACAGTCGTTTTCATGATTTAGTCGTGATCGCATCGTGCAGCCCTAGTTTTTAAATGCGTAGGTTAAACTATAGTTTTTGCAGTGAGTAGGGTTTGGTAAATCTTGGTTTTACTTAGGAATCTATTACGCATTTAATCTGGTTATTTTAAATAGGGTTAAATTTGTGCCCTAGTTATTATATATTGAGGGTTTTAGTTTAGGGTTTACGCATTTCTATGTTTGTGTTTTAAATATGATGCCCTAGAAAGTACAGTCGCCTCTCGGTCATATGGGAATGGTTTTATTAGGTTATATTTAAGCCCCTTTCATTTTGATATGACCTAGCCTTTAAATCATGAAGTTATCTATCAAACTGTTATAAAAAAAAAACATTTATGATGTCATGGTTGTTTTATGCAGAGGCGGGATCAGAATCGATTTAGACTTTGAACCATGTTTTCCAATAAGTATTGATTTCATTTCTATCTCGTCTCTGACTCCGCTTATAGTAAAAAGCATTCTTTCAAAATAACGATAACCTAGGCAGAAGCGGAAGCAGAACCGAAACTGAATATGAAATTAGAAAATCTGAAAGAAACCAAATCAGTTTCCATTCCGGTTCCGATTTTGGTTACCATTCCAGTTCTGACTCCAGCCCCGCTTGTTATTATTGTAATCTCAATAACGGTTTTGGCTCCGAGCCCAACAGTGTTTTAAAGAAGACTGTTTGGAATGTTTTTTTCTGCTTGGTTCTGCCTTCGATATATATATGAAGGGTAAGGTTTTAAAGCATATTTTGTGATGTTTGTTCAAGGATCTAATTAGAGGTTGTGTTGCAAGAAAGCTAAAGGATTTCAGGAGTATCAAGAGAAGCCTCCCAAAGGAATCGTCCTGCGGAAACATCGAAGGCAGCAACTAAGCCCAAGAAGATAAAATTGGAGCATCTACCTTATACTTTGAGGTATAATCATAGGGGTCCTGTTGTCACTACAAGAAAAGTGGAATCGGATTGGTCTGATATAACTGACACCAATTTGGGCTCATACAAATTTGGGGAGTTGTATTCGGAAACATTCGCAGAGGATATAATAGGAAGAACTCAAAGAATAGTTGAGTCTGGTTTGGCTCATATCACCTTATTTCCTCTATCAATCTAGTGCCCGGAGTTGATTCTGACAGCAGCGGGGGCTTACAATCCAGCCACTAGGCAGTGTATGGATTCATAGGACAATGTTATTATTGATTTACCTCCTCAAATGTTTCAACACATGTTTAGTGTCTCGGATCCAAAGAACCTGGTACAGTTGAAGGAGGCAGAAGCTTTAGAGAAATATAGCAAATACAAGGAGGCCAACAAAACTCACTTGAACAAGAAATGGTTGAGAACAGAGAAGAAGTCTTTGACCAAGCTTCATGATCAACCAAAGAGGATAGAATTCTACAAAGAAGTATCAGACCTGATCATGATGTTGTCTAGAGTCTTTGGGAAGAGGGATGCATTTCACTTCAAGGAATGGATGTTTCCCTTCATTCAAACCATCTTTAATGGCAAAAAATAGTTTGATTGGCCAATGGTGGTCTTTGATGCTATTCATGACCAGTTAACAAGGATAAGGGAAACCAAATGCTTCTTTATGACTTCCTATGTTGTTTATGCAGCAGCTAGAGGAGGCATCTCTCCAGGATTGAATAGAGTGGGGATATTGGGAGAAACAAACGGACAAAGGAAAGGATGGGACCATTATGATCAGCTATCTCTACAAATGTCTGAAACACAATTTAGAAGGGTTAATGATGCATTCTTATATGTAATCATTAACATGCTTAATGGGGATGCAAGATATAGATTGAGCCAAGAAGCTATGGCCTTTATCACGAAATGGGGATGTTGGTATATCCAATATCCCAAGTTCACTTATTTTAGACTGGTTGGATTTGAAGGTCATCCCCATTTGCTCCCAATATATTGTAGCAATAGGATAGTTCTAGTGGATTTGTATATCAAGCTCTAGGGGTTAATGCCCAGTTTGGATTGAAGCACAAAATAGGATGTCATAAGTTTCCCATGCAATTGGGTTAATACAGTTGTCAACATCTTGTGGGAGCTAAGGTAGTGTGCAATGAATTGATACATTTGAAACTAGGTTTGTACACAGCTCGGAAGTACTTTGACCCAAAGAAGAAAATGAATGCCTTGTTGCCTTCTATTTTTGATAAACATTTCAACTTGTTGGAAGATTTCTGGAGTGATCTTCAAGATGAGTATGAACTTAGGAAGAAAAATTATGAGAGGTTACCCATCTCACTCATGGTAGAATTTGGGGTTAGGTATGACATCCCTAACACATTAGTAGATGATGGAGTGGTATTAGATCCATCATATGAAGCATTAAATATTGGCACCAAAAGCTTGAATCTGGTGGACTGGGATGGTGAGGAGGCCATTGACATAAAGCAAATAGGGAGGCCAGTTTTGGATAGAAGTATTCACTAGGTTGTCCTAAGAACCAAAACTCCTCAGGAACCGACTCCTAAGAAGGGGAAGGGATAAAAAAGAATCAAGAGGAAATTGCCTTCTAAGGAGCCCTTGGAATTCTTCCCTCCTGACATTGAAGAGATTGAGCTTGAAGCAACGGCTTAAGATGAACCAGAGGTACAGGAGAAGGAGGCCCAAAAAGAACCTGTTGCTTCAACACCAGCATTTGGTGATTCATCTACTCAAGTCCCACTTACAAAGCAGCAAAGTGAAGAAGTGCAAAGAGTCACTCTTTATGATACAGCTGAGACCTTGAAGGGAAAAGGAGAAGAGGTGGAGATCCATGATGTTGGAACAGACTCTGGTGAGACTTTGTCAGAGAAGGATGCACAAGAAAATATGCCTCTAGAGGAGGAAACTGAACATGTACTGACAGAGGAGGATCAGTGGGCACTATTTGAAGAGGCAAAGAAGGCCTCGAATGCTCAAGCACATGCAGAGGCCATAGAGAAGAAAAAGGCAATTGATGCTAAGGCACACGCTGATGCCTTACTCCAGCAACAACAAGTAGAAGCCAAACGAAGAGCCGATGAAATAGAAAAGCAGCAAAGGAAAAGGGAGCAAGAGCTCAGGATCAAAGAAGAAAATGATAAGCTGGAGTTAATATAGAAAATTCATGATTTGGAAGAAGAAAAGGAAAAGCAGCGAAGAGAAATAAAATTTCTTGTGGATAAGTTGAAGCTTGTTGAAGAGGCTTATAAAGAGAAAGAGGAAGCAGAATGAGTACAAAAGGAAAAGGAAGATGTAGAAAGACTTAAGGCATTGGAGGAAGAAATAAATCGGGAACTTGAGAAGAAGAGGTTAGAAGAAGAAGAAATGAAGAAGGAAGAAGAAGACAAAATGATACAAGAGCAAAAGGATAGAGAGGAAGTTGAAAAGCTTCCTCAGAAAAATGTGGAGCAAGAACAACAAGAGAAACAAGGGGTTGATTCTCAACCTCAAGTAAATGTGCAACCACCCTCTACTACTACTATTGCTTCTTCTTCAACTATAATGACCACTACTTCAGGTGCTCCCACTTGGTTAAAATTGGATCTTCAGAAGAGATCAGTGACACCTTCACAGCCTCTCAATTGGGACGATATGATGAAGGAAATTGAAAAGGAAAGACCCAAGAAGAAGACCAAAATCCTACATTCCACTAGGCTCACCGACAGAGGAGAAATTGTTGTTGAATGTGCCATACCAATGATGGACAAGGATGTAGGAGACATGCAATTGGCTGATTACCAGTTGGGTACTGTCAACTTGGGAAGACCTACTAGAGATCAGCAGATGAATTTAATAGATGTGGTAGCTTCATCCACTAAATCCAAAATGATGAAAGACAAGCAGAGAAAGGATGAGCTTAAGGCTCAGTTAGATCAATTGCATTCTTTCTTGAAAAGTGTTTCTACTCCAAGGTCACAACAAATTGCCACCATTGAAACACCAATTTTGCTTAGTAAGAAAGAGGTGGATGATTTGGTACAAGTAAGGAGTAAGGTAGAGATGTTGGATAGGTGGACTAATAAGATAAATTAGGAAACAAGTGAGGTACCGGACAACAGTTTTGAGGTCCACAAAATGACTGAGGAGCTAATAGAGAAAATGAACCAGTATGTCAAGGTATTGGGAGAACAAGAGGAGAAATACAAAGGATACAGTCAAAGGTTGAAGGAGGTTAGCAAATTGTCAAAGTCCACTCTTCTAGAACAATCAATACTCAAAGAGGACAGTAAAGATTTCTTGTCAAAGACTTCCAGCATACTTTGATTTAGGTCTGACTTTCTATAACAGCATAAAAGTGAAGTTCAAGATTTTGTTAAGGATCTGAATGAACAATTTGAGGAGTTGGAAGCAGTTATTGTTGTCATAGTGAATGTTAATATACCAGTAAAGGAGGGCTTTCCTTTGAACCAAATAAAGGAAAAATGGGATGATAGGTTTAAAGAGGTCATGCAAAAAGGAGATGACGATGAAGATCTACTACTAGATCGATTAATGGATATTAAAGAAGAGATAAGGGTAGCTAAGAGGGAGTTGACCAAGCTAAAGGACATGAGAGGATTTGCTACTGTGGAGCTAGAAAGGATCAAGTTTGAAGATAGTTGGGTTGATGGGTCGGATTTGGAGGTGCTTCAACAAGCCTTCACTAGTTATGACGAGTACATTGCAGAGCGGGCTTTGCATGCATAATTGATAACCTCATGCATGCATAGTTTTCTTTGCATGCACAACTGGCAGTTTATGGGCGCATGGCTTTCTTTTCTCCTCTCCATTATTTTCTTCTAGTTTAACTGAGTTTCCAAGATGACTTTAATCCCTAAAAGGGTGGATCGACCTAAAATAGAAAGGACTTCGAATTTTTGTATATCTATAAATACCTGTGAGGTATCATATTGTAAGGGTCAGCTGATGAGAATAAGATTAGCCACCTAATAGTAGGAGATAGAATTTTTCATAGTTTTTACAGAGATACATTGTTACTTTATTTACAGTTGAATATAATTACAGGTTTTTTTTAACGCAATATGTAGTTGGAATTGAGTTTTGTTGGATAAGGTTGATGAATTATAATCTATTTGTATGCCAGTGATTGTGTTGAAGCATAAGAAGTTTCTTTTGTGATGAAAATCCTTAGAAGAAACCAAATTTAAGGATTATTTCATTAGATTATCTGTGAATTGAGTTTATTGAAGTCTATTGATCTATGGTCTTGGCAACGAATGAAAGTGTGTTCTTTTATCTTTGAAATATTTATGATGTGTGATTGTGATGTTAAATTAAGCACCTTAGATGCATGCAATAGTATGGAATATTTTGTAAATTGTATCATGCTATGGTTTTCTTGATCTTTTGGAGAAACATTCGTTGTTGAAGATATATATCCGGATATTAGATAAGTTTTATTCATGTTTACTGATGTACGCCCTGATTTATCTTTTTCTTTTATTTAAAAACCCCCTTTTCATTAAAGATAGGTCGATGAATAAATCATTGCTTGTGTTCCTTATTACCAGTAAAGGCCCGTTGAATATTACAGTTGCATGGACCAATTGAGTGACACCAGATAGTTGAGAACCAACTACCAAGACCTTGGGAGTTAGGCTACTATATGTTGTCTTTCTTTTTCAGGATAAATGGAGTAGAAATATTTTGTTTAAACGTTGTTTGTGTCATTTTCACCATCAACACTATAATTGTTGACATAGTAACTAAAACACTTAATAAAATTAACTTTTTATGTTTAGAAGTAACCTACAAATTGTATCTAGTTTCTAGTCTTTGACAAATGTATGAGATTAATTAAATGTAATTATAATAATTCCTTCAAATTCATTTGGTTTATATAGGTTGTGTATTTATTTTGAAGTTATTCCTCAATTGTAGGGTTTGAAATTAACTCACTTATGTAATAAACCACACTGTAATGAAATCTATTTGACTTGCTCATTTATTATATGCTATGAGGTAATATTGTCATGAAGGTTGTTGATAAATGATTAACTTGCATACATAATATTGACCTCACATTTTTGTAATAACTAGAGTATTCTCATAATGGTGAAGAATCTAGTTTTTCCATGATAAAACTAAGCTTGTTGAAGTTTATCACTATTACATTTGATAGTTGGTTGGTAATGAATAAATTGGTTTTTATTGTTTCTTATACTAGAAAAAAAAATTGGCACAATGACTAAAACAAAGATAAGGATTAAGTTTGTCACATTTAGAGATATAAAACAATTTAATGTAGATTATTTCAATAGATAGGAAAAATGTTGAATTTGTTGAACAAAAATAAATGCACGCATTAAATATGAATATGGTATAAATTGTTTAACAAAGTAAATGCACAGTTTAAATGTGAATATGGTAAAAAAAAATTAACAAGGTAAATGCATAATTTACAATTTTCATGGGGATATTAGTTTCTTTCTTCAATTACTTAAAAATAAATTACTAATCGAGCATTTTATTTCATAAAATTTACATATAATTAATATGATGTATATATAATGTGTATTCCTTTGTTTCCATCTTTTAATGGATGTGATTTTCCATAATAATAAAAATCTCACGACTCTAAGAAGGGATAAATAAATGGTGAAGAAGAAGAGACTCACTTGAAGGGTAATGAGATGGCAACCTCTTTTCTTGGGAGGAAGGGAAATTGTTTTTTATGCCCAATTGGACTCTGTGATCTCTGTTGTGCTCAAACTTGCAAATTCTTTTACATAATTTTGGTGTTGATTTTCATGGCATATTTGAGGGTTTGAGGTTGAAGATATATGTGTGGCTCCAGAATTTGAATAATGGAAAAATGATAATGCATTAGTAAACTTATTCTACCAAAGTTTCCAAGACTAGAAATCACATAGTGTAATGCAAAAGTATAATACATGGTAGCCCTAGTCAATCATTTTAGGTTGTACTAGAGCAAGAAGAGGAGGATTTGATTGTCACATGTTGGTCCATATATGAAGCAAATTAAGAAGGAACTGAAGAATTTGAGTATATTCTCAAATAGTTATGACGACAACTTGATTTGAGAATTTAGCTATATAACATACTAACTCATGCTACCAAGTAAATACATAGGTTTATACCATTGAAGTAAATACAAGCATATGCTTAATTAGCTTTAAAATAGGAATATATTTTTTTTTTCATTTTCAAACATTATTTATTGTAAATGATCAAATTTAAATGTATAATACCACTTTGAAATTGAACTATATAATTTCCAACTTGAGAAATAAGATTAAAAGTTTCAATTACAATTCATACATATTATAATTTCAAGTATACAAGTTTACAAAATACAATAATGATACAAAGTCAAGTCTTTCATATCTAGAAAATTCTTTTGTTTCACAAGCCTCAACGTTGTTGTCTGGAAGAGGGAGAGCATCCCCCGAACGCTTTACCTCCAACCACAAACTGGCAATCCCCCGCACACCTTCCAATTGGAAGTGGCCCTACCCTTCATGAAGAGTATAGACTAAGGAACCCACAAGTATGGCATCTAAGTTTCTGGTGTTGTTTCCTACATAACCAATCGACCAAACAACTTTAGACATATCTAAGTATGACCATTCTAATTGGATATGCAATCTAGATCACGGTGAACTAACTAATGCAAGCAGAGACTTTTGCATTACTTTGGCCAAAGTCTTGAAACATATCAAACACTTCCTTAGGAAGTGAATTTGTAAGTTCACACACCTCTAACTCGACTTGGAAATCATCTTGAGCTAAGGTTTAACACATAACTAATTGTTTGACTAGCTTTTTTGACCTTTCATAAGGATGCTTAAACATAAAAATAATAACTCGATAATTCGGTAAACGACTAGGATGGATATGCTTTTCTAACTTTGAACATCCAATATGTTGCATTCTTGTAACAACTTGGGACTTGGCAACTACCACTTGTTCAAGTACTTGCATTCAAACCTTGAGAGTAAACTACTCTCCTATTTTCATGCACATATGGTTTTAAATGATAACACAATGTCATCAACTCGAGACACTTTGTCTCACATTTAAGTTCTTGATTACTCAATAAATAAGTAAAATATTATAATATTAATCATTAATAAAAGAACACTTCTTTTATAATAATTCAGACTTTTCAATGTTTTTCCTTATGGTTCTATGCTCAAGAACACATTAACAATTCTAGTAAAAATATAATATAAAATATCAACATATTTTGTTCGAAAGAATACTACGTTCAAGTGTTTGAAAATTCTTCAACAAATCAGTTTATTAAGCCGACTTTACTCAATTAACTCAATTGAAAAAGAATCTAGCTTATCTCTTAATTTCATAAACATATATATCATAATTTATCCTTTACATAATCCTATACACACACACACACACACATTTTGTTATGAATGAATTGTATGCATATATATATATATATATATATATATATATATATATTTATATCACAAACTGGATTTATTCTCTTTTTGAGAAAATAAAATAATTCATTCATTTTAACACAACGAAGAAATATATTTCATCTTTGTTGTCCATCTTAGAGTGAAAGAAAGGTTGTCTAAATCCTAGTTATAAACTAGAAAATTCAAAATAAAAAATTCAAAATAATCTTTCTCTATTTTGACTTGTATTAAATTCTTCAAAATGAATAAATAATCTTCCTCTTTTTAAAACTAGAAATTATAAAATGGAAACTATGAGTTTACATAGAAATAATAAATACTAAAACATGCTTAAGTTACTCTCTTTTCTTTGCACTTGAAGCTCCAAAAATCACAGTCACAGTGAATGACTGTGGAAATTCTATTACAGTTACTGATTATTAATCTCCTATTTATAAAGATTATTTGACTGCCAAAAATTAATTCACAACAAATATTGAAAAATAATACAACTGCAACTTCACAAATAAAAACCACGGGATTATAGAAGAAAACATGCAAAATAATAAACACAATATTTTTGGACAAATTGTCCCTGGAAAAACCTCGGAGGGAAAACCAGTACTCTAGATGAGGAATTTTATCAAACTTCAACAAATCAAGAGATACATAAACTGCTCGCCTCTTACTGGCAGAGCTCCAACAATATTCTTCTCTGAAATTTCTTCCTTTAATTTCTCCTGCTGAAATTCCATTGTTGTTGCCTCCAACACTATCACTGCGCCCTTGCTATCACTGCAAGACTATTTTCTCTCACTGCAAATTTTTTTGCTATCACTGTAAATTTTTCTCAAATGTGTGTATTCTCCAAATGCCTATTGCTCCCCTTTTAAACTATTCTCATTGAAAAATCAATGGCCATGATTTAATCTCAATCAATGGCTAAGATTAATTAGACTCTAACAAACCCTAACTAATTGGTTTCTAGAAGTCTCTAAAGGAATCAATTAATTTATTAATTATTTGGACCTAACTAACTCCTTTCTAGAAGTCTCCAAAATTAAATAATAATTCTTGGGAATGGAGAAAACAGTTGTCTGAGCTACAATAAATTAACACTCACTCTTAGCGAGGAAGGTGTTATGCATGACACCCAACATATCTCTGAAGAAGATGAATTTCACCTTCCCCAATGCCTTTGTCGAAATGTTTGCTATTTGCTAATCTGTAGGTATATACTATAGCTGAACAATCCCCCACTGTACACAATCCCTAATGAAATGATACCTAATGTCTATATGTTTAGACCTATCATGAAACAACGGATTCTCAAACAACTTGATGCAACTCTAATTGTCACAGTGTATCATTGTAGTCTCAACCCTGTGACCAAACCAAGCTACCAACAACTTCTGAAGCCATATCACCTCACACATCGCCATGCTAGTTTCTATGTATTCTACCTCTGCAGAACTCAAAGCCACAAACTTCTACTTCCTGTTGTACCAAGATACAACTCCTGATCCCAAGCTAAAGCAACACCCTGAAGTGCTTTTCTTGTTTGTCGCACTGCCTTCCCAATTTTCATCAGTATAGCCTATCAACCTGATACCATCACCTCGAGCATATCTAATCCTATACTCGATTGTACCACACAAATACCGCAACACATGCTTTGTCATTGTCCAATGCACTCTCTTCGGCTCAACCATGAACTAACTAAGAGAGTTTACTGCAAAGGATATATTTGGCCTGGTGTTGGCCAAATACATGAGAGACCCAATCAATTGTCTGTATAAGGTGGGGTCAACATCCTTCTCCCTGGATGAGTCTACCTTCTTCCAATTCGTGATCATAGGAGTAGACATGGCTCTGCAATACTCCATCTCGAACCTCCTCAAGATTTTGATGCAGTATTTCCCTTATCCAGGGAAAATCTCTCCATCTTTTTGCCATACCTCCATGCCTAGAAAATAGTGCATAAGCCCCAAATCCTTCATCTTGAACTTTTTTGCAAGGTCCCTCTTGCACTCCTCTATGATCCCCAATGAACTTGTTAAAAACAAGTCATCCACATATAAAACAAGAATGAGAACCTCACCCCCAATCACCAAGTAGTAGAGGTTAGCATTTGCTTCACTCTTCACGAAGCCCATTCCCTGCAAGAATCTATCAATACTCTCTACCACGCCTTGGGATCTTGCTTGAGTCTATAAAAATCTCTCTTCAATTTGCACATGTGGGTTTCACTGTTGTGTGCTACAAAGCCCTTTGTTTGTTCTATGTATACCTCCTCTTTCAATTAACCATTAAGAAATGTCGTCTTGACATCCACTAGATGGATTTTCCATCCCATCTATGTTGCAAGTGAGATCACGGCTCGTATAGAAGTATACCTGGCCATTGGAGTGAATGTCTCCTCATAGTCTATTCCCTCCTTCTGAGAGAAACCCTTGGCTACAAACCTTGCCTTGTATTTCTCGATGCTACCATTTGCACCATGCTTAATCTTGTAGATCCAGTGTGATCCAACCACTGCCCTATCTGTCGATCTAGGCACAACCTCCCACACATCATTCTACACTATTGAGGTATATTCCTCAACCATCGCATCTCGCCACACTTTCTATTGTGTGGCCTCTTGATAGCTAGAAGGCTCACTATCTACCAATTGACTAACTAATTCCATATATTCATTATACTTGTCTAGTTGTCTCCGTTGTGTATTACTCATCCTAGGAGCTCCCACAAACTCTTGAGTATCCCTTTGTGTCTGTTGGTTCCTGCTACCAACTGTAGAGGATGAATTATCAACCTCCATGTCTTTTTGATGCATCTCTTGGATCTACTACATCTATTGCTCCATACTCTATGAAATCTCTACACCTGAGCCAGTGCTTTTACTAGTAACTGTACTCGAGCTTCACTACCCCTGATCTGATTGTACAATCCTTAGAGCTTCTGTCGGCTACTCACTTTCATCATCTACTGGAAAATCTCTAGACCTTCTAAATGCCTTTTCCTCCATGAACTTGACATCATGGCTAATTATAATTTTATTGGCCCTTGGAATAAATATTCGATATGCCTTTGAGGTTTCACTGTACCCCACAAAGTACCCTCTGTCTGCAGTCTGATCTAACTTGGAACATGTAACCCCTAGAATGTGAGAATATGCCAAACTCCCAAATATCTAGAAGTGGCTGACAGTTGGCTTCTACCCTGAGAATGCCTCCTCTAGTGTTATCTTTCCCAATACCGTATGTGGAACCATGTTTTGTATGTATATTGTTGTATTGCATGCCTCTTCCCATAAGCAGTGTGGCATATCCTGGTCATACAACATAGCCCTTGCTACCTATGATATAGATTGATTATTCCTCTCAACAACCCCATTTTGTTGCGGGTTGTAAGGAACAGTCCATTCTCTCTTGATTCCTTCCTTGGTACAGAACTTCTAAAACTCTTTCCCTTTGTACTCGCTTCCATTTTTTGATCGAAGAACCTTTATCTTCCTTCTTATTGAATTCTCCACAAGAGCTTTGAACTCTTGGAAGCAACTAAAGACCTCATCCTTGGTCTCCAAGAAGTATATCCAAGTCTTCCTAGAGAAATCATCAATAAAATTAACAAAGTACTCGTATCATCTGAGAGACTGTTGAAATTGGTCCACATATGTCTGAATGTACTAGATCAAGAACACCCTTGGATCTGGTGTCACTCCTTGGAAATTTTTATTTCACAAACTTCCCCAACACACATCCCTTACATACATCAGCATGCTCTGTGCTCACCTCTAGAACACCTGTCACTATCTCACGAAGCAATATAAGTGCTCCATGATGTATATGGCCCATCCTCATATGCCATAACTCTCCTTGATCTCTAGAATTATTGTTGCTCATCAGTGCCTTATGAGTATCAAACTGCAACATGTAAATTCGATCACTCCTAACTCCAATAGCTATGGGTGATTTCCAATCCTTATGCTTGATTAACACATTTTCCCCTCTAAAGAGTACATTGTATCCTTTACCCTGAAGGATAGATACAAAAATCAGATTCATACCCAAGCGTGACACATGCAACACATCATGAATGGGAATTAGCTTGCCATTCTCCCTCTGAAATAGAACAGTCCCTTTCCCAACTGGATTGAGTTTGGACATGTTCCCCATAGAAATCTAGATTTTGATGTGCTCCTCTGTGTAACTGGAGAAGTATTCTCTAACTCTTATCATATGAAATAACACCCCATTGTCTATATACCAAACACCCTACAAGGTTGAGCTAACCATACAAACTATGAGAGAAAACTCATCCTCCATTCTACTAGAGAGCTCATCTGCACTTGTTGAAGCTATCATCTGCTTCTTGCCTTTCTTTTCATTCTTCTTCCTTTGCAGGCAATCGCTAACATAGTGTCCAAACTCGTGACATCCATAGCACTTTACTTTAGACAAGTCCTTCTCACCTTTAGGATTTGATCCTTTGCTAGACTCCTTTGCTTTCCCTTTTCCAGCTAGGGCAGCGTTTTCCTGTTCTGCCTCACTTTTCTGACTCTTACTACTGGTACCACTAACAAGACTTAGTCTAATCTCCTCCTAGGTGAAGTCACTCCATAGTCGATCCCAATTCGGTAAGGTGTCTCATCCATTAATAGCTTGAACAAAGACATCCCACTACTTAGTAAACCCATTTAGGGCTATTCGTACTAGCTTGTCATCATCTGGTTTATCTCCAAGAGTTTCCAACTCATCCTTGACAAGTCTAAGTATGGTGAGGTAACTTGTAACCTCTTCTCCCTTGTTCATCTGAGTATTCCTCAACTTTTCTCTGAGAATCAGCTTCCTGTTAGTGGTAGCATTCCAGTACAGATTCAAAATGGTGTCCCACATCTTCTTTGTTGTATCTAACTCTGCAATATGTGAAACAATATGATCCTTAACACCGTCAAAAATCAACCTCCTCATCTTGGCATCTTCCTTCTTATATTCTAAGAGTTGTGTTGGATCTATAGGTACAGCTACAACACTGGTCACATATTCCTTGATACCATTCTCTTCCAGCAATAAAGAAATTATGGCTTTTCAGACACTAAAATTTGAGGCTCCATCCAATTTGTCTTGATCTCTTAAACCTGTTGAGGCCATCTCAAAAAATAAAATAAAATAATAATAATAATTTTGAAGAGGTAGAGCTAGGTTTTATAAACCCTCGATTTTTCCTTCGCGTGCCTGCGCTGAGCCTTTTCTACCCTCAGATCTACTCTGATACCATGTGGAAATTCTATTGCAGTTACTGATTATTAATCTCCTATTTATAAAGATTATTTGACTGCCGAAAATTAATTCGTAGCAAATATTGAAAAATAATACAACTACAACTTCACAAATAAAAACCACAAGATTAGAAAAGAAAACATGCAAAATAATAAACACAATATTTTTGGACAAATTGTCCATGGAGAATCCCGAGAGGGAAAACTAGTACTATAGATGAGGAATTTTATTAAACTTTAGCAAATCAAGAGATACATAAACTTCTTGCCTCTTACTGGCAGAGCTCCAACAATATTCTTCTCTAGAAATTCTTCCCTTAATTTATCTTGTTGAAATTCCACTGTTGTTGCCTCCAACGCTATCAATGCGCCCTTGCTATCACTACAAGACTATTTTCTCTCACTGCAAATTTATTTGCTATCACTGCAAATCTTTCTCAAATGTGTGTATTCTCCAAATTCCCATTGATCCCCTTTTAAACTATTCTCGTTGAAAAATCAATGGTCATGATTTAATCTCAATCAATGGCTAAGATTAATTATAACTGGTTTCTAGAAGTCTTTAAAGGAATCAATTAATTTATTAATTATTTGGACCTAACTAACTCCTTTCTATAAGTCTCCAAGAATTAAATAATAATTCTTGGGAATGGAGAAAATGGTTGTCTAAGCTACAATAAATTAACAATGACAACTTTTCCTAAGAAACTCAACTTGAAATGTTGAAGAAAACACAGACTTTGTTTGAAAAATAACTTCAAAAAATACCAAAAACTAACAACAACAATGATCTCTCTACTCAAAATAGAGTCTAATCTTTGTGTATGATTCATATACAAGACTCAAACACAGAACAACAAATCTCAAAACATATGAAACTCTACTTGAACAATGCTACAAACCACCACAACTCTATGCAATGATACTAACCAATCCTCCTCTTTGTTACTAATCTAAAGCATACTACAAAGGATAATGCACAGTTCTCTCCTATCACATATCTATGGTGTTCCTTCTTACAATAGTTTTCAAGGAAACTAGAATACAAAATTAGAATAATAAGTAAGTAATCACTCTTTCTTATCGTTGCATAATAGATCAAAAGGAAAACACGGTGCAATCTAGAATGTTAACAATGCAACACTCTCTACCTATCACCTCATTCCCAAGACCAAAAACTCAGCAATGAAAATGCATGCCCAAGTCGTTGCTCTCCCCAAAACTCTAAAATGCATAATGAATAATGTTAAAATGAAAGTTCTTTTACTTTTCTTAAGCCAGAGTTTCCTTCCAACTCCTTCGTATTAAATTACCAATTGATTTCTTTATGGTTGGCACCCATACATAATAAATTGCATGCTAAATATAGTAACTTCAATGCCTTAGATAAAGGCTCGATTAAACAGATTTAAAAGACTCATCATGCCACAGCTTTTAGTGGTTGTTAAAAGGCATCAAAATGGCAGTTTTAATCGCCACTTAGTGGTTGGAAAACATTAAGGATTGACGTGCCACTTTAGTGGCCATCACCTTTGGCTTAAATGCCAAAATTTATGCCTTCTTTCAAGCCTTTGATGGAGGCTTATATGCTTCTTGAAGTGCTAACATTTAACTGTTGGATGTTGTCGATATGTGGTTGTCATTGATGTCAACACTATTAGCATTAATTTCTTTAAGGTTGTATATGTCGAGGATATTGAGAAAATTGTAATAAAATAAGTTATAGGTTGTTGATGATGCAGTGAAGTTCAGTATGTTGGAGAGTTCAGTTTATTGATGGTGAGAAGTTGCGGATTAAAGGGTTTATTAACAAGTCTATCTAGTTTATCCAATGAAAGTTTTAGAGGTTCGCATGAAGATTTGATCAAGTTATGAGTTTTTGTGTTCATAAAATTGGTTTGTTACTTCAGTTGGTGCTCCTGAAAGATGTTATGATTCTAGTAATTTGAGTTCATGTGAATGCTTCTACAGTGATTCATGATTCTCGTGGATGTTTCTAGATCATTTTCTATCTGATTTGTTGGTTCACATTGATCGGTGTGCTCACAATTAAATATTTTCTCTTGCATGTTCATATTTTTCATGCTCATGGCCGATAGGGTGATTGTAGCGTGTTGTGAATCTTCGAGGAATAATTTTTGAAGGTGTTTCATCTTCAAGGATATTATTTTGGGTCTTCACTATGTTGTGTCTGACTCTGGCTGATTCGCATTGATAATTGTTTATTGATTTGGGTCGACAGTATGTACACATTTTATATTTTTTTTGGCGGACATGTAGATGATGTTATTCTTTGATGCAGATATATAGAGCCAATTTTTTATACCATTTGAAGTATGTGAGATGTGTGTGTGATGCGAAGTGTGTGAAGTGTGAATTGTTGTGTGCGAATAAAGTTTAGATCATTCAAAGGAAAAAGTAGTGTGAAAGTGTTCATGTGCTTAACCAGAACTATAATCAGGCATTAGAAGATGCTATTTTCTCAGTTCAAGATCTCTCAAATGGATTTAATCTAAATGTGATTGTAAGACAATGTGTCTCCCTTTGGGCAATAAGCCTCTTATGTATTTGAGTAGTGAGCTCTAGGCAGTGTGCATGGATGCAAGTGCATTCCCCATTTTCTATACTTTTAACAGAGTATAAACTTGTGGATTAATATCCACCGTGGCTTTTCCCCTAATAGGGTTTCCACGTAAAAATCTTGGTGTTATGTGTGTTTATGTTGTGATGATGGTTTTTAATTTCATGTTTAGTTATTAGATCTAAGAATAAGGTTAATAAGTTTAATTTTTGTGACAAATGATTCACCCCCCTCCCCCCTCTCAGTTGTCTACCCTTGTGTTGCCAACATTAACAGTTTTAAAATTACATTATTACATGCTTTTACCAGCATGGCAAATTTTCCAGCAAAAATAATTTTTATAATATATATTTTTTCATTTTTATATCTATATATATACTCGATTATATATATATATCTAATTTGTATATATATTATATATATTTTATTTAAAAAAATTATGATAATTGATTTAACTTGATTAATAGACAAGATTGACAAATTGATGAAACAATTTGATTCATAAACATATAAATCATTTTATTTTCTTTGGCGAAATAGAATAGACCAAGACTCAACTAGGTTAAATCTATACCTTTGACTCGACTCGACCCAACTCAAGAAAAACACAATATTTGACTCAACATTAGGATTAGGGTCGACCTACGTGAGTGTGTGCATCAACTTAGTTGGCATAAACTTGTTATTTCTGAAGTCATGTTCTTATCTTCAGTGATACTCTCCCTCTGCCTCTGGAGGGTAAGAAATTATTCCTGCATTTCACTTAGAAATCCATTCAAATAGTTATTGGTTATTAATCACAACATCATCATAATCTTAATTCAATAAAAATAATAATAATCACCAAAATTAAAATGCATTGCATTGCATTTAATCTCATCATAATGTTACATAACATATAATCATATCAGATATCAAAACATATTTTAATGTAAACAATTAAAAGTAATTGGTAAAACAAAATTGGGGTGTAATAAGCTATATCAAGACTTCGCTTAACAATTATTGTAATTCTAGAGCATGAAACTCTAACAGTGTCTACAAACTTAAGAAGCCAAAAATAAGGCTTGAGAAACATGTGACCATCCAATGAAATTTTTTAATGTGGATTGATCTCACGATGCATGAATATTACAATGAGACTATTAATTTAAAATAAGTGACATCTAATACAAAAACTACAGTATATTTTCTTGTAAATTTGACAAACCTTTCACATATGTATATGAAAAAATGGAAATAGGTGTTCCATCTTTTGGGAGGTGGAACACAAACTAGGTGTTTAGGAACCTAGACCTATTTCCATCAAGTTTTATTCAAGAAGGCCCTAGAGATCTCAATTCAATGAATAAAGGGGAAAGAGATATGACAATAGGGCCATCCTAGAGGTTGATTGTAAACTAATGAGGAGTTCACCACCAAACTAGGGCTTGGAAAGAAAAATTAAATGCAAGTAGTAATGTTTAAACCTAGTGATGCATGAAACTTGAATGTATGACCTAGAAATGCATGCAAAACTGAACAAAAGGAAAGAAATTAGAATGGTGCACCTAGGAAGTTGAAGAAGGCAAGAATGAGCTCTAGAACACTGAAAATCATGAAATTTTGGCCTATTGGGATTCATATGCGAGTTTGGGCGAATCAGTCCCAGTTAGGGTTTCTGCATAGGAACAAGTTTCTGGAAAAAGGGTATTTGAATCTGCAAAAATCCTGAAAACCACCTGTAGTGGGACTCATTCACCACTTTTGGTGAATCAGTCTCATTTTGCTTTTTTAGGAATTCAAAGTTCAGATCTGCACTTCCTTAACACCTACTCTTTTCTCCCAAATTGATTTTTGGATCTAAAAATGTTAATTTCGGGGCTACAGACAACTTTTTGTGAAGATGACAACCTTGTGATGACTTAACAACTTCTCTCAACCTTGCAACGTAATCTTCAAGTCTCCAAAGCACCTAGACCTACAATCATACAAAGAGAGAGAAAATTGTTGATTGTTAGGGAATAGGGGTTTTCCTTGGTCAAACCCCTTGTAGGTAATTAAACCATATGATGGGATAATGAAATAAAAGCATGAAAAAAATAACATGAATCATGGACAATAATACCTTGAATGGTGTCTTTTAAATGATATCTTGTAAATATGCAACTCAACATGAAGTAGCCATGAAGGATGTAAATCTTGATCTTGACAATAGGATTAGAACAATGTTTAATCTTGGACCTTCAATGCTACATCACAACACTAGCTCAACAACATGCTTGATGCTTGATAATCTTGGCATGATAATATATCTTGAATTTTTGCAACAATTGATGAAGAATTCTACCCTTCAATGCTCTTGTAAACACTCGAATGCTCTTGTGAACTCCAATTTGCTATAAGGATGAATACTTGAATGCTTGGGTGAAAATGAGTGAAAGAAAATTGTATTTATACTTAATTATGCAAGAATTATTAAAATTACAACACTACAAGCCAACATTAGATCTAGGAGGATAAAATTATGTCAAGAATTTGAATTAATTTTAATTTTGGGTCACATGGGACTCATTCACCCAAGGTGATGAATGAGTCCCATTAGGCATAATTTATGGGACCATTTTTTCAAAAATGCTTAGAAAGGTGTGAAACCAAGATTGAGACCCAAAACCCCAGGTGGGACTCATTTTCCCAAGGTGGCGAATGAATCCCAAACCACCAAATCTGGGCCACTCAACTTGAAAACACCTGAACTATGATTGGATGTTGATTTGTGTTGAGATCATCCTCAAAAATATGCATTAAATGAGGGTTATGGATGTAAAATAAGGCCAATTAAAGCATAAAGAATCCTAATTATTAATGACAACCCTAGAAAAGTGTGAAAGTGTGTTACAACACTTTACAACACTCCAAGCAAGGCACAAATAAGCTCGTTTAGTTCACAAGGGCCCAATACCTAATGTGAATATGTTAGACACATTACAACACCAAATCAAGGTGATGTTAGGGGGGATTTTTCTATTATTATAGTATATATATCAACATCTCTCAGTAGTTTGATGAAGGAAAGGTAAAACTAAAATATGCATGACTAATTGAAACCAAATCAACGTGGAAAGTGTAGAATAAATTTTCCCTTAATCATTATACCCAACAGTGAGATGGTTGATGAGGTAATAATGGATAAAGTTTTGAGGATATGACAGATGACTAAAAGAAATGTAAGCTACCCTAACATTATCTCTGTGTAAATTGGTATATGTAACAGATTGCTGGATTTTAACAAATTTAACATTAGTGAACTCCTATTTTAGCACACTGGGTCCTTATAAATATTTGAGAGGGAATTCATATAATAAAATATATAGTAGTTATAAAGTTCCTTGATACCATCAAGCACATAAACAGTTACACTCTACCATACATCTAAAATTTAAAGGACTCAATTTGTCGCACATTTAAAATGCATTGATCACAAATTTATATTTCAAATCATACCTGTGAATTGAAAGATTGATTTAACTTGGATGGATTGGTCACTTGTTGCCTTCAACTCTCCTCCTATTAGCGCTCTCCCAATGCTAAGCTAATTTTCCTCCCCACATTTTGTAGATAGGAAGAATGGATAGTCTATGGAAGGAAATGGTGAGTAATGAAATTCAAAATGAATAATCAAGGATCCAATCCCCTTGCTCATCAATGACACCCCTTATATCATTATTTTCCCACTATAAGCACTTGGATGATTACGCGGGTCTTAATTATAAACAATTAGTTGTGGAAAGTGTTGGAATTGGTCTAATCAACATGGAAGCATCCCATCTTCCACTTATTCTTGTCATAGGATGCATGGAACTTAACTCTTAGTTTTCTCTTCTAAATGTTACGAATTAGGATGCATGATTTGATGACATGATTCATTTATCCCTGAATTTTCTCTATTTTTAAATGCCATGACTAAGAGAATTAATTGCTATATGTTTAATTGTGATAATTTTTAATTATTAATTTTAATAATACTTATTATTATTATTTTTAAATAATTAAGCCATATATTTAAAATAATATTCAACACTAATTAACAATAAAAGAGGTTATGACAATTCCTAAAGTGGTTTAATAGGGGAAGGTGGTAAAAAAAGTAACATTTAAAATGACCCTCCAAAGTAGTGTATTTCATAAGCATGAAACATACCTTATCCTATGGGTGGGGAATATTTCCCTAATCATATCCAACATGCAATTTGACAAGGGTTTCTCCTTCTTTAAAGAATAGGTTCATCTTCTCCATATCTTTCACTTTTCTAAGTCTTTTCAGTTTTTGACCATCGCATGATAACCTCATTGCTTGAGATATAACTTCTTCACTCACCTCAAAGGATATTCTACCCATTTTAACATGCCTCTTATTCCATGTGTTGTAAAATTGTATAAATAGTTTTCATCGTGCCCACTAGACTCTCCATAAGAGACACTAAACCTCCTTCGATACAAATGTGCCAAAGTAAAGTGTAATTAGGAAATTCCTCACACATGAACCAAGCTTCATCCACATACATTCTCATCCCATGGTGTGATAATATTTTTGTTAGAAACACTGTAAAATTTTGACAAAACTAAGCTTCATGCAAGGAAGGTTGGAGTAGTTTCTAAAAGTGGGAAAGAGATTTCTATAAGTAGTCTTTAATATCACCAATAAAGATGAAAGAAGTAACATTTAATGATTAATCATACCTGAGTTAGAGGAAATCCTTAGGCAAAGGAAAAAAATCAACACATTTTCTAGTCTTGTTCTTCTTACATCACCTTTAGCTAGGATAATAAAGCCTCTCGTGCTAACAATATTATTCCAATGCTCAAGGGATTGAAGCACATTTTTGGATTATAATTAATCATCTTGGTTGGTGGGTTCCTTTTTATGGGAAATTTATTCTCATTCCAAATCTTGAACCATGATGGCATGGCTCGTGGCATTGGCCTTAACCATTTTATCATTCTAAATTAAGGAAATCGTCAACATAACACATGGATTATAGGTTATCAAAATCAACCATATCAAAATACAATTCTTACATATCAAACCTCTTGAAACCCTCCTTATCATACTCCCATCATTATTCTAAACTCTTAAAGCCCTTCTCATTACACTAGCATCATTGTCCCATAATTCCTAGGAACCAAAAGTAAAATCGTTGAACCAATTATTTTTATAAAGAATATATAAGAATATATATTCTAACATTATGACACTATTACATTGTCAATAGTTTGAATTTTCAATTCATAACCATTCTTATTTTTTGTTGTTGTGATGAATACAACTAACTTCCTCTTGCACATATCTATTTTATTTCTACACTTGGGGTGAATTAAATAGGTTATTATTTGATATGTGAGTTAAGAGACCTTATGTGGATGCATCTTGCTAATGTTAGATTGCATTCCATTTATAAACCCTAGTTGCACTATTGATACTTCAATAACCATTTTTCATGGAATGAACCTTTATATTTATTCTTCCTCCTTTTTTATGTTTTCAATTATCTTTTCTATTTCTATAGTAGTTTAACTTTCTTTCCTAGTTTTTTTATTAAAAACACAAACATGAAAATTGCCTATTTATAGCATACAAGGAATCTTCCCCTCTCGAACATGAAGGAATATTGCTAACCCAATAATGATCTCTCAAGCTATTGGAGACATTGTTGCTACTCATTGGGTAGGTCAAGGTTGTTTTGCAGTGAAGTATTATAGCAAAAATATCATTTACCAACATGCCCCCAACATCATTATTTTGAAAAGTAGTATATGAAACATATATTTTAATGGTGCTTATTCTAAATAATAAAAAGGTGCATGTGTTTTTTTGTGTCACCTCATGACATAACAAATTAATTTTTAAGTTGAATTTTTATTGCACCAATAATGTAATCAAATATGAATCCTTGTTGTTTGGCTTAAACATGACTTCCAAATACATGATCAATTTCTTGAGGGTTTATGTTGATTCAAAGCTCATAGTATCTCATATTAAAAGCTCATATGCAACAAATGATAAAACCCTAAGGGTGTAAAAGAATGTTGTGTTTTATGCTATTAATTTTTTTGAATATTTTGACATAAAGTGGCTAGACAAAGTTGTGAATGTTGCAATTGATACCCTTATTCTCTTGGATTCAAAATTTAATCCTAACATCCTACTATATGTGTAATTTAAAATTTATCAATAGATCAAGAATTCTATATTAATATTTATAATTGGATGTTTTTCTATGATTACAATAAAATTTTATGAGCTCTTGAACCATTTTAAAAATTATCTCATTGATTGGTACCCTATGGTGGAAGATGAAGATGGAAAGGAAATTATATTTGGCAATGAGATCATCTAGCTCAAAACCAATAGCATACCAAAAAGGCTTGTGACACTCGAAAGAATGTTTGATAATGTTGATGTTGAAAAACAAGGAGAAATCTTGTAAGGAAGAAGGATGTTGAAGGTGTAAACTTAGGAACTGAAGCAACTCCTAGAATGTTTTACCTTGGTAAGAGGTTGAAACTAGTAGAGAAATAAATATTGATTGCATTACTAAATAATTCTAAGAAATTATTTGCATGGCCACATGATGAGATAAAGTCTTATAGAGGAATTTTTCATCATACCATTCCCTTGGCTCTTAGTAAAAATTCATTCAAGTAAAAGAAAATATCCAAAAACCCTATATTGGACCCTCAAATAAAAATAATAATGAAACTAAAATAGGGTGCTAGTATTAAGTGAATTAGGAATTTCAAAATTTTGTCTAGCCTTATCCCAATAACAAAGAAAAATGGAGACATAAGGCTTTGTATGAATGTATAACATTTGATCATCAAGTCCCCCAAGGTTATGTATCCACTACCTAGTATGGATCATTTATTGCAGAAGGTGATAGGATGAAAATTAATTTCAATAATGGATTACTTATTAGGATATAATCAAGTTAGTCTTAAGGAGTTCAAGTAGAAAAATATAGCCTCTCTAGCCCCATGTGGCACATTTATCTATGTTAGGATGTCATTCAAACTAAAGAATACAAGAGCGACATTCCAAAGCACTATGGACATTGCCTTTGCTAGATTGATAAATTAAATAACGTTGGTATACTATGATGACTTGATTACCTACTCCAAGTATTTAATGACCATTACAAACATTTGGATTTTATTTTCCAAAGATGTTTGCAATATGGGATATCCCTAAATCTTAAAAATTTCTATTTGGCATGGAATAAGACAAGCTACTTGGATATGTAGTATCTAAGAAACGGGTGAGAATTGATCCAAAATGAGTTAAAAAAAATTGACCTCATACCATAGAAAAAAATAGTTAAGATGGCTCAATTCTTCTTTGGGTAGATCAAGTTTATTTGGATTTTTTTTCCTAACTTTACTAAAAATACAAAATTCATCTCCTAGTTGCTCATGAAGGTGTCAATGTTTTCAAGTCCTAGATTTCACAACATTTCTATTTGTTTTCCTTTTACTTCTTTATATACCATTTTTGTCCTACCTTATAGGAATATTGATTGGCATGAGTATACAATTTATTTATTTAGCAAATCATTGAGAAATTTTGAATTGAACTACTCCATCATGGAGAAGCATACCTATGCTCTTGTCAAGGAATTTGAAAAGTTTAGATCTTCTCATAGGATCCAAAATCACTACATGTGTACCACACATTACTCTAAGGGATATATTTATTCAAAAAGAAGCACCCAAAACAAGGTGTAGATGAATCAATAATATCTAGGAGTATGACATGGGGTGATGATTACCAAACTATTTAGACATTATGGCCCTACCAAGTTGATGTCTAATAAAAATTTGGATGTAGCTTAAGTGTATCAAATGAACTTTGATTTAGTGCCCCCTTCTTCTCATTTGAAGGTTTTTCATTGGTATAATGAGATTATTTTCTATTTGGAGAATTTGAGCTACCTAGGTAGAATTGAGTGATCAATAGAAAAGTACATTGAAATTGGTAACCCAAAGGAATATAGTGCTCCAAGACCAATTGATGTGGATAAATATTTATGGTTTTCTCCTTAAATTTTTAGATCAAGAGAAATCCATAAAAATAATCAAGGAATGTCAAAACATATTGTGTGGAATACATTTCATGCAAAGGAATTCTACTCATAATATTATGAGAGTAGGATTTGGTGGCCTACATTATTCAAGGATAAGGTCAAGTTTGTCAAAAGTTTTTATACTTGCCAAATATTTTTAGGAAAGATGAAATTCGTAGAACTCCCCTTTAAATCCACATCAATTGAGGCTCCATTTCAACAATAGGGTATTCATTTTATAGGACAGATTGATAAGAAATCTAATAAAAGATACAAGTAAAATTTGATGGTGTAAATCCCCACAAGAAATACTGCATCCAAAGTGGTGATTGACTTCCTACCAAACAACATCATTACAAGGTCTAGTGTGCCTATAATGATAGTTGGTGATAATGTAATGTGTTTTGGTACATATATATATGTGTGTGTGTGTGTGTGTGTGTGTGTGTGTGTGTGTGTAAATACAAATAAAAGGATGTATAATATATATGTATACACACACAAATATACAAATATAAATATAGATATAGATATAAATATAAATATATAAATATTAATGTATATATGAATATAATTATGCAAACATAAATATACAAATACAAATATAAAAAATATACATGAATACAAATATACAAATATAATTATATGTGTGTATATATATAAGTACAAATATAATATATAAATATAAATATCTAAATATATATTTATATAAAAATATAAATACAAATACATAAAAATAAAAATATTTGTATATGTATATTTAAACATTTATATTTATGCATGTGTGTATAGTGGTAAGTTTCTATCAAGGGGTAGCTCAAATAAATAAAAATTCATTGAGGGTAAAACAATTACAAAATCAAGAGGACTGGAGGAAGAGTAAACCCTACTTTAATTCCTCTAACATTGAAAGTTGGTCAATTTAGAAGATTAAGATGTTGTAATACAATCCTAAGAAAGGGAGAGAAATATTTTAGAAAAATACCTTCACAAAAGAAATAGTGTAGATTTGAGTTATATCTCAATTCATTATAATTAAATATACCACCACAATCCATTCAAGAGTTTTTTCAAGCATATATAGAGATGACATTTTGTTCCCAAGGAATTCATGAGGGCTAGAAGAAGTTTCTTGCAACCAACCTCCCCAAAAAATTTCATCCAACAAGATTGATATAGAAGCCCAAGAAGTCTCCAACAAAGATATGATCATGAATGCAATCACCAACTATACATTAAAGGCCAATTACCTCCATGATTACCATTTTTATTTATAATTTTTATATTTGAAATAGTTTATGTAGCTACAAAAATATTCCTCATTTTTGCAAGCACATTTTGCATTAGGAAAAACCACCCAGTCTACCATCGTAGCCAAATGCAAAGAGAAACATGCCCAAAATATATTGAACCAAGAGGAGACTAATAGACTAAAGGACCTATGCATGGAATATTTTCTTTCATTTCAAAATCCAAAGAACTGGATAATCCCTCCTAGATGCAAGCATGATCTACCACTAGAATGTCCTTTATTATTCATAGGCACAGTTGGCCAACCTATCAACCAAATGGATTCACTTCCCTAAAAATATTTTGTATAAAAAAATCCTTCAACAAACTAAGTAGAGAAAGGATCACCTCCATTTTTTTCATAATTTCCAATTCACGGTACTTTTCTTCTACATAGCATGGATGCAAAGCAAGGAGTCCCCTTCATTACCCACTTTGTCAATATTTTTCTCTTTGTAAATTTTTAGTCCTTGATATAACACCTTCAACTCAACCTCGTTGTTTGAGCAAGTCGAGAATGTTTTAGAAATATCCCATAAAAGGCAACTCATATTATTCCTAATGATACATCCACTTCCCATGATTCCAATTTTACCATATGAAGCCCCATTAAAATTTAGTTTAATTATGCCACTCAATGGGAATAACCACTTTGCTTTAGCTCTTGAATTTGACATCTTTGTGGAATAGCCTTTGGGGAGGGAAATATTTTTTCATCTATTTGTAATTGATTCATCCTAGAAGGTATACACCTTGGGCTTAGAGGAAATAATTATTTAGTTAAGAAATGCACATATAGCAATCCCAATCCTTATAATGAATTTTTAGGCCGAGAGAGCTTTGTCATTAAAAATTGGTAATTTTATTCCTTCTGAATATTCCAAATTACCATAAAGGGACTCACACTCCAAATACCTCCCTAGGTTGAATTTTATTATATGTTTGACTAGCTTCGAAAGAGATTCCATACATTTCTAGAGATGGGGGGCACTCTACCCCAATTCCCCAATTAGCCAATACCAACATTCATAAGCATAAGGGTAGCCCAAAGAGGTGATTAATTATCTCATCACTAGAATAATAACAAGGAAATTACAAGAAACCTACAAAACCAATACACTTGAGTCTATCACCATTGAGGATTTGATTATATAGAATTAGCCAAGTGAAGGCACCTACCTTCAGAAGGACCTCATTCCCCGAATAGAGAGAAATGGGCCAATCATTCATGATATTCAACTCTTCTTGAATTTTATATCCAAATTTGACAACATATTTACTTGATTTGGCACTAGTCCAAATGACATTGTCATCGTCATTTTATAGGAAGGCTAGACTCTCTTTTAAAATACTTTTAATCATTTCTTTAACCTACTAAGAGATGTGAACCTCTTCAAAGTCCCATCAAAGGAAAACACCATCCTATTGGATTATATAATCAACAACCTTATTCCCCAAACATCTTCCTTCATCTCCAGTCATTCCAAATATTATGGAAATAATTAAAAGGAGGATCCATGTTCCATGAATCCGAACAAAATTGAGTTTTCAAACCATTTTGGATATTCCATGAGAGGTGATTAGTGATCAATAATAGATAGATGAGAGTGTGAATTACTAGATTTGGGAGCCCCCTAGAGGATTTTTAGTTGTGAGAATATGAGCATGGGCATCATAGTCCAAATATTCTAATTGACCAACGAAATTATTTTTAGATCATTTAAGCCTTCCCAAAAGAATCTCTTTAACACATTTTTCAAACCATAATTTTCTCACCTAGTAAGTTGAATGTAGGAAATTAGATTGATTGGAATAGCAAATAATACAACTTGGACCATAAAAAAATTCCCAGCAAGAGAGAGCCATCAATCCTTCCAGAGCTCAATTTGTATTCTACAACAATTGATTGTGGCATTCCAAAGAGTGGAGTGAGCAGACCCCCTTGAAGAGAGGATCGCTCAGGTTCTTGCCTAGGCAGGACTCAATGAGAAAGCCCAAATGACTCATAATCCATCTTTGAATAGGCCTTTGAACATTGAAGAATAAATTTCTTGATTTAACATTATTTATTTTCTTACTAGAGGCCTCTAAATAAGATGTTGAAGTGTTTTCAATTAATTTTGCCTCCTTTTCCATAAAAAATGGCATTGTTTACAGACTGTTGATGGGAGATAGAGGGGATACCATGAGCCACCCACACCCTATCAAAAGTACCTTCCATATCTAACTTATAGATTGCATGCCCTAGGGCCTCCACCATCAAGACAAAGAGAAAGGGCGAGATCAGATCACCTTGCCTTAATCCATTAGAAGCATCAAAGAAATCACAAGGGGATCCATTAATAAGAATTGAATAATGTACCAATGAGATGCATCTAAAAATCCATGTGATTTACTCATGAAAAAAGCCATTTTTTTAGTATTTGCATTGAGAAAATACAACTAACCTAATCATAAGCCTTGTTTATGTCTAGTTTGATAGTCATGCTCTTTTACAAGGAGATAGAAGAGATTGCTTCATGAGAAATCTCAATCCCATTTGAAATGGAATGAATAGGAGTAAATATTCTCTATTTAGGAGCAATGATGTTAGGAAGAAAATATTTTAACTAATTAGCCATCACCTTTGAAATATTTTTATATATTGTGTTGCACAAAGAGATGGGACATAAATATGTAAAAGAGGATAAATCAAGATCTTCTTTGGAATGAGGGTGATGTTGGTGTTGTTGAAGTATTTAATAATTTTCTTAGACTTCCTAGAATATTCTACGATCACACAAAAATCACAACCAATCATCTACCAAAAGGATTGGTAGAAGCCAAACAAGAATCCATCGAGCCCTAGAGATTTTTTTGGGTTTAGTTAAAAATAAAAAAATTTGATTCCTCCAACAATTTTGAATCATAAATCATATAATTATTATCCTAAGACACCAAAGGTGATTTTTTTCAAGTAGTAGGTTCATGATGTAGGGGTCACAAGCATTGTCAATAGATAGTAGCATATGAAATTTTTCCATAACTGCATTCTAGATATCTTTAGCCTTTGGAAGAAGTCTACTATCCACATAAGTGATGGCATTGATACATTGTTCAAGACTTGTGTCCATACCCATTTGAAAAAAGCATAACAATGTTACCCTTTCCCCACACTTTGAAATGCCAAAGTTTGATAAATACAAAGGATGTGGTAACCTTGAAGAGCACATAAGGGAATTCTAGGTAGCTTGCATGGAAGTCTCCTATAATGATTCAAGCTTAATGCAACTTTTTCCACACAGTTTGGGTGCGAAAGCTATTGAATGGTTCTCACATTTACCACCTGGCATTAAAACATTCCAAGAAATCATAGATCAATTTGTAACTCATTTCTCCTACAGTATTGATGTTGAAATCACCTTAAAGGAATTATACACTCTCAAAAAAAAGGACAAGCCTTTTCCTCTTTCCTACAAAGAAGGAGACACAAGGCAAGTAAGTGCAAATGGTTGATACCTGAAAAACAACAAGTAAAGATCATGGTAGGTGTCTAAACATATATCTCACCTTTCAAATACAAATGCAATGTGTATTGACTTTCGAATAACTTATATCCAAAGGTGTAAAAATTGAAAGAGAACTCATTGTCAAAGGATTAGTGTAAATTTATACCAAACCATCTAGTTTTAGTGACAAACCCCACATATGGGCCAAAAATAAGAATATAACTAATGACAGTGTGGTGGATGCAAAAGTTGTTATAAATGCACCATCTAAATCAAACACACAATAGAATAACCAATAGAATGTCCAAAATATTAATCCTTCATGAGGACCACTACCAAGACCTAACAATGTTCCTTGGTGACAATTCACTCCCTTAGGGGAGCCCATTGAAACAATCCTAAATAAATTGATCTGGTCAAATCACATTGAACTTCCTGAGTTTCGAAAGTATCCTGAACCCAAAATAAAACCCTCATGGTATAATGACAAGGACTTTTTCCAATTTCATAGAACAAAAGGTCACAAGACACATAATTGTGTTAAGCTAAAATATCTCATCCAAGACCTTATTGATCAAGGAGAAGTAAGTTTTGATCAACAAACAGGAAACTTTGGAAACAAAGATCTGGGAATCTATAAAAAATCCAATGCATGATCATGGGAAGGCTAAAGATTTTGGAAAGACAATAAGTTATAATAATGTCAAACATACCTATAGTAATGTAGTAGGACATGTCAATATGACCCATTCTTCACAAGATGAGGAATCAGACATGAATCAAGATACTTTCCTAATGCATGATCAAGATCAATCAATAGTGTCTAGCAATGTTCTATATCGAAATTATGGCATTAAATATGTCTCAAATTGTAATATATCTCCTTCTACGACTTCATGATAGGACACATTGAATAAGTCCCATTAAGAGAATCTTGTATCATGTCATCTAAATTCATTAAGACCATCCAAGAATCTTTCATCTATTGTCCACCATCAATCTGAGGTCTATGTCAAGAAAATAATCCTAAGTATAACAAAAGTTGCTATGAACTAAGTTAAGATCAATAATCCATATCTTTGAAATACTACAATGAGCTAAAAAATATTATCCAATCTATTAATGACAGTTGCAATGAGATGATTCAATATGAAGACTCTACTTCCCCAAAATACTATCATGATCTAATGGGTATTTTCCAATCCATCCAAGATTTCACAAAAGATGATCATGTTCATACACCAAACACTCCTACATATACCCATGAGATGCTTACTTTTGATGGACACGTAGATGATCTTCCTCCAAAACAAGAGTCTTTTACCCTCGATATCATTACAAATGATCAAGAAATGGAATAACTCATAGAGATTCATGGTGACATTCCAAAAACTGATCATGAATAAGATTCCTACATTGACTATGAATCACAAACATCTTTTGAAGAACAACCAAAATCTAGTGTTCATTTTGCCATCTTTGAAGGTTCTCAACAAGTCATAGAAGTAACATCATGGTGTTTCCAAGATAAATCATATTCAATGGCAGTTTTTCATTGGATGCATTATCAAAGAGAGGGGTTAGACCTACATGAACAAAGTATCCTAAAACTAGGGCAGATAGTCAATAATGGACTGAGCAACAAGGTATTGGTTATTTAGCAATCAAATAATCTAAACATGTTAGTGATACCTCCATAATACCGGTGGCAACTTTATCTAATGAAAACATCAACATGAAAGTAATGAAGAGTCCTTATGATAAAACTACTACTAGAACTTCAACCATCCATGTCATGAATCATCATCCTCACATCTCTTTGCCCACTACTTGGTACCAACAAGAATAAAACACTTATAAAATAAAAGAGCATGTCATCGAAGCTAAAGAATCGAAAAATCAAAATGGACACATAAAATTCAAATGGATCCTAAAACAAAATAAAGAAAACAATTCCTATCAAACTCCATTAGTCAAAGAAACTATGGGATAAAATAAAATAGAGAATTTCATCCATCAAAGATGTCCACTAATGCAAAAGAAAGCTTCAAGAGTGACATACCAAGTATATGAAGAAGTTGGTCCTAATTCTAATTGGAATTCCATATCTACCTTTCATTGCTCATCATCCCACATTTGGCGAATTAAAGATCCTTTATCCAAACTATCAACTAATCCATCTACATCTCTTATCTCTCATCACATTCCACCATCCACCTTGAAATCAATGATATCCAAATCTTGCATTGATCGTGTCTTGGAAATTACTCTTTATCATAAGGACTCTAAGGTCACTCTATCATGATGTGTGCATTTAGGTGAGGTTAACTCCAATATTGCCAAAGACAAGAATATTCAAGGGCTACATTCAAGCACCCACATCTTGGAAAAGCAACTTCTGCAAGAAAGATACCATTGGAAAATCATGACAAAAGTGCCATATACATCACCACCACCAAGTGGTTTCACATGATCTCAACATTCAAAAATCATAAAAACCATAAAAATAAAAAATAAAAAAATCAAGAAAATAGCAAAGAGAAAAATCATCCTCTAGTGAAAACCACTTTGGTGGCACTTTAGATAGGTACCATGATGAAAACCTAGCAAACAGACATCATGATTAGAATCGAGAATCTACGTGTGCTATTCCAAGTGGAAGCATCTCATTCCCACCATAATAAATCTAGCATTTTGTCCATCATAATAAATCCATGATCCATCTATCCAATCCATTTTCATCAAAATCTACAAATTATCTTGATCTTGACAAAGGTTCGGGGCATGCTTCAAAATTTACTGTGGCAAAAATATTGACATGGTCATTTTTTTTATCTTATTTTTATCCCATGTAGTACCATAGCCTACATATAGCACTATCCAAGAAACCATGCTCTATCCAAAAATGATATATCCTATCATAAGACAATCTTCATAGCATCCTTACTCTCTAGAATTCTTGAGCCAATCTTGAGAATTTTAGAGAATTTTCATATTCTTCACATACCTATCCATCCATCATCTTGATCTATGCATTTGCTCATGGCAGTCCAAACATTGCTAGACATTGGGGCAAGTAATTGCATCTTGCTTCTAAATAAATCTTGATCCATGTCCTATATCTCACAACATGATCTCAATATCGTGATCTAGGTACCATCTAGAAAATCTAAAAACATCCAAATATATAAAAATCCAAAAACATTTGAAAACATCAAAAATCCAAAAACATTTGAATATATCAAAATCTAAAAACATCAAAATCTAAAAACATTTATAAATATCAAAATCATGAAATTATCCAAGCCCAAATAATTGAACTATGAAGCCTTTGCACATTCACATTGGCAAGGCCTGTCTAATGAGCCCTTGAGGCATAGGTTTGTCCCTTAGGTTCTATTATATTGGTCATAACATTTCAAAAAGTCGAAAATATTCAAATATCTAAAAATACCAAAAACAACCTCACAACATCTTCAAAAAGTCAAAAACATTTGAAAAAAAAAACATTCATCCATCCCATTTCACTCCCATCTGCAATAAATTTTCATCCATAATAAACTGATCGTCACCTTCACCTTTGGTGAAACAAACAAAAACAAGTGTACAACAATCATCAAAACATAAACTTTCACACGAGATTGTGAGTCTTGATCATTGTCAAACATGTTAGTTAACCCTCATATCAATAACCTATCAAACATTTACAACCAATCCACATCCAATGCATGTGTAATGGATAGATATTTCCTACAATAGACATCATTTCAGATATCAACCAAAATAACTCTCTAGCAAGAGATATGATGTCATTGACATTTTTGTCATTTTGATCTTTTCTTTTATTTATCTTATTGTCTTATTTTGATAATCGCTCGAGGATGTCTAAAAATGATTTAGAGAAAAAGGAATGGGACATTTATCATTGCTTTCATTTATTATACTTGTTGGATGTTCTTGTAATACAATCTTGGTATTGGGATTAAGGTGTCTCAACCTTAGAGTCCTAATGGGATTAACTTGATGTATTATTGTATTTAGTTGTATTATTTAATTGCCTATATTGTCATGTCATCAATTGGGACCCATTGACTAGGTGACATCCCCGTTGAAGGTGACTAGATGACACATCATCATCCCAAGTGGACATAGGCATCCCACTTTGGAATCTTTGACTTATGACATATTTTATGACGCGTCATAAGGCATCTTTATGCATGAAGAAAGTTGGCACCCAAGTTGGGTTATGACAGGTTGTAAGAGAATCGAATATTTTGGTCAATTATGATGGATTCTATGACGGATCTTATGGAAAATTTATGATAGATTTTATGACAAGTTGTAAGGCATCTGTCATAGGCTATTATTAGCTTATTTTGGTTGCCCATGCTTGAGGAGAGAATATTGCATGTTATGGCAGTTGTAAGAGGTCTAAGGGAATATTGTACAAGTGTCCAAATGCACGTGTATGGCATGGTATATTGTGTCATGTGGATTTGGATGCCCATCCTCTTCTAGATGCTTCTCTTGGCTTGTATTTCTATATACATTACATGCCTCGCATTGTAGAATGCATAGTTTGTTTGTAGGTAATGAAGTGCTATCAGATTCACTCCAAGATAGGTATTTGTGTCGAAACACTTGTTGAAGAAACCTTTGTACTTGGGGATGCATTGTACTTCTTATTTAAATTAAAACATTAGTACTATTCTTTTGGAGGGTGGGGTTTTTTACTCGAAAGGGTTTTCCCCATGTATATTTGGTGTTTATTGTTTATGTGTACTTTCTATTTTATCTTATATTTTCTATGTGTTTCTCTTATTGTAACTATATAAGATGTTAAAAGGTAAAATTTTGTAACTCTCCCCTACTTAGATTAGTGTAGGAAGTTTTTTTCTCTCTCCCGACTTCATTTCAGTTGGTATCAAAGCCTGGCCAGCCTTGATTCCTTTGTTGCGTTAGAAGGGTTTTTTGAGTTGATCTTTGTTTCAATGGAAGTTTTGCATAAATGGATTTCATGACCTTGTTGTAGGAAAGAGATGGCGGGTACATCTAGGAGGAGTGAGATGGAGAAGTTTAATGGTGGTAACTTTAAGCTTTGGAAGCTCAAGATGGAAGACATGCTTGTAGATCATGATCTATGGCTTACGATTTTTGGAACCAGAGCAACGAGCATGAAACAGGAAGATTAGCATCTCATGGATCAAAAAGCCAAGGGTCTCAATAGAATCAGTTTGGTTGATTTTTTTCTCCTAATTGTTCATGAAGATAAGACCTTGTTGGAGTAAATAAATCATTATCTGATAATTAATTAATCATTAATTAATTATTAGAGGCTTTACTTTACTCGCTTAAGCTAAACTTAGGAGTTTATTTTTATTGTTTAGTTTGATTCTTATTATTAGTTTGGACTAAATTTAATACAAGTTGTCTCATTGCATGAGATTAGAACACTTGTCAGTATCTTGTCAAATCTGCATGTAGGGTTTGCTTGTGCAATGCTTTTATAAAGATTGCACATTCACTTGTAATATTCATCCAAGCTATTTTCATCAATACAATTCTCAAGTTATTGAGCACAATCTTGCTTTTCATCTTCTCTATTGTGGTAGGTAATTGCTTGTAGGTGTTTCATTAATTAATCATTAATTAATTATTCAAGGCTTTTTACTTTAATCACTTAAGCTAAACTTAGGAGTTGATTTTTATTGTTTAGTTTGATTCGTATTATTAGTTTGGACTAAATTTAGGACAAGTCTCATTGCATGAGATTAGAACACTTGTCACTATCTTGTCAAATCCGCATGTAAGGTTTTCTTGTGCAATGCTTTTATAAAGCTTGCACATTCATTTGTAATATTCATCCAGGCTATTTGCATCAATACAACTCTCAAGTTATTGGGCATAATCTTACTTTTTATCTTCTCTATTGTGATAGGTAATTTCTTGTAGGTGTTTCATGGGAGCTATGGGTTGAATCATCAATTCTAACATACATTTGCTTCTTTGTGGAAGAAACTTGGAGACGTTTATCAGGCTAAATCCCTAGTAAACAAGCTATTCCTAAGAAATAATATGTATTCTCTGAATATGGAAGATGGAGGATTTTTGACAGTCCACCTAAATGCCTTTAATATGTTGATTGCTCTATTGGGTTTTGTTGGAGACAAGATTGATGAACAAGACTGTTGCATGCTCCTATTGTGTTCTTTTTCAGACTCATGGGATCACCTGGTGATGGATTTTGGAAGCACAAAAACCACTCTCAAGATGGATGAGGTGGAACTTGCTTCATCGTTATCTGAAGAGATGCAGAGAGAGTCTTCTGAGATGGCCAAGGAGGCCCTTGTTGTTTGTGGCAGACTAAAGCAGAAAGGAAAAAAGGAGGACAAGAAATCTAAGTCAAAGTCTCCAAGGAGATCTAAATCTCCTGGTAAGAAGTCCAAGGAAAAATGTTAGAACTATAGCAAAACCAAACATTTTTGAAAATATTGCAAGGAGAAGAAAAAGAAAAAGAATTCTTTCTTTGATTCTGAATCCGACAAATCATCCGAAAATGAAGCAAAAGAATTTTTTGTGGACTTGGCAACCCATGCATCAGAAGATGTATGGTTGATAGATTCAAAGTGCATCCTTTAACATGACCTCTCATAGAGGTTGGTTTTTAAAGTATGAAGAGTATGATGGAGGGAAGGTGTACCTAGGTGATGAATCTCACCTGAAGATAGTTGGATGTGGAAGAGTCAAAATCAGATTTCCTAATGGAAAAGTGAAGGGGATTGATGGTGTCTTGCATATCCTGATTTTGGAACAAGACCTACTTTGTGTGAGTAAACTGAATGATTTTAGTGCAATTTTTTCTCTAGTGGAGGATGCAAGATGACGCAATGAGCTATGGTGTTGGCTAAAGGTGTTTAAAGTGGAACTTTGCACAAGTTGGATTCATGCATAGTACAGTGCAATAGATCTTCTGATGTACTGAAGTAGAGACCTTTGGATTCTTTATCCTCACCATCATATTGTGTTGTGAAGAAGTGTGTTGGAGCTACATCCAATGGTCGTGCATTTTGGGTAACTAAGGGTGGTCATTCCATGGAAATGAAGCTTCCTGCAGAGAAGACAATGTTACTGCACCAATGACTTGGTCACATTGGTGAGAAGGGTCTTAAAACCCTGAAGAATAAGAGCCTTGTTGAAGGCCTTGATGATTATAATCTTGATTTTGAATTTTGTGAACATTATGTTTATGGAAAACAACATCATGTTTCTTTTTACTCTAGTTCTCACAAATCTTCTAGGGTTTTGGACATGTTCATTTAGATATTTTTGGTCTTGTGAATGTTCCTTCATTATCAAAATATTTATATTTTGTTTCTCATATATCATTATAGTAGAAGGACATTAATTTATTTTCTCATAAGTAAAGTTGAAGTCTTTAGTCGGTTTAAGGAGTTTAAGGCCTTGGTAGAAAAGCAAACTAGCAAAAAGATTAAGTGTTTGAAGATTGACAATGGTGGTGAGGTTTGTTCCACATATTTCAACAAGTTTTGTAAAGAGCACGAGATTAAGAGACATAAGACAACTCCATACACTCCACAACAAAATGGAGTTACAGAGAGTATGAACAAGACGTCGATGGAGACAGATAGGAGTATGTTGAGTGGTGTTGGCCTTGACCAGAATTTTTTGGTTGAAGCGGTAGCCACTGCATGTTATTTGATCAACAGATCTCCTACATCAGCACTTTTTGGAAAGAAACCCATGGAGGTGTGGTTTGGTAATAATCCTTCGATGAGACATCTTAGAGAATTTGATTGTGAATCTTATGCTCATGTTCTAATTGAGAAGAGGTCAAAGTTCAACAACAAGGAAGTTAAGTGTATCTTCATCAATTATGGTATTGATGTGAAGGGGTACAAGCTTTGGGATCCAAAAACTCAAAAGGTTCTCTACAACAAAAGTGTAATCTTCATAGAGATGAAACCTTCTAGTGTTGAGTTGTATCCAGAGAAAGAAGAGAAACAAAACTAGGAGACCTAGTGCATATTCCAGCTACTTTGAAGAAAGATGAACTACACACTCTTATTGGACCTGATGATGAGGAGTGCTCAAGCAGCTCTGAAAATTTTGAAGAAGAAGAACCTTAGCCTTAGCCTTTGAGGAGGTCTACACAAGTTAGGTGGCAACCTGAAAGGTTTGGTTATTCATTATTGGATTATAGTTGCATTTTTGCTTTGATTGCTAACACTAATGAGCCTAGGACTGTTAGAGAGGCTATGGGTATGGGTGATGCATATTCTTAGATGAAATCCATGGACAAGGAGATGGTCACATTAAAGAAAAACAAAATTTTGGATTTGGAACCTTTGTATATTGGATGCAAACCTATTGGTTTTAAATGGGTGTTCAAGAAAAAGTGTGGTCCTAATGGCAGTGTTGAGAAGCATAAGGCATAGTTGGTCACTAAGGGGTTTTCACAGGTGGTGGGAATTAATTATGGTGAGATATTCTCTCATTTTGTGAAGCTGACATCTATCTGGTTCCTATTATCACTTGCACCAACATATGATTTAGAAGTGAAACAAATGGATGTGAATACAACATTCCTTCATGGTGATTTAGAGGAAGAGATTTACATGTGACAGCTAGAGCACTTCATTGAAAAAGGTAAAGAAAATTTGGTTTGCAAAATGAAGAAGTCTCTTTATGGTTTGAAATAATCTCCTAGAATGTGGTACCAAAATTTTGATACCTATGTGTTGTCATTGGGATTTTAGAGATCTAAATTTTACCATTGTGTGTATTATAAATCTAATAATGGTCGCATTCTCATTATTGTCTTATACATAGATGATATGTTGTTTTGGGGGAATGGAAAAAGTAGGATTTCAGATTTGAAGTTTCAATTGCTAGCATAGTTTGAGTTGAAAGACCTAGGTGCAGCTAGGTACATTTTTGGAATGGATATCACAAGAGATAGAGCTAACATAAAGCTTTGGTTAAGCTAGAGCAAGTATGTGAACTCAGTTTTGGAGAGATTCAACATGGCAGATTGCAAACACTTAGTTGTTCATGTGATGCAAGGGACAAAGCTTTCTATGAATGATTGTCCAAAATATCCTACTAAGATGGAGGAAATGACTAGAGTACCATATGTGAGTGTTTTGGTAGCTTGATGTATGTTATGGTGTGTACAAGACCAGACATTTCCCAAGTAGTGGGAGTCCTTAGTCATTTTATGGCTAATCCTGGACAGATACATTGGGATGTAGTTAAGAGAGTGTTCTAATATTTATGGGGTACTTCCAAGTATACCTTGTGTTTTCATGGTCATCCTATTGGACCTCATCATTCTATGATTATTTATGGATATGTGGATTCAGGTTGGGCAGGTGACATTGACAGCAGAAGATCCACTAGTGGTTACTTGTTTATGATGTTTGGTGGTGCTATCAGCTGGAGAGTAAGGAACAGGCTATAGTCGCTTTGTTCACAACAAAAGTAGACTACATGGAAGCCACTCATGCTTGTAAGGAAGCCATTTGGCTTGAGAGATTGTGTTCTGATATTGGTTTGGATGCAAGACAAATTACTATCTGTTGTGATAGTTAGAGTGCCATTTTCTTAGCAAAGAATCCTACCCTCCATGTCAAAAAAAACAGATTGATGTTTAGTATCATTTTCTTCATGATATGGTAGATGTAAAGGTGAATTTAGAGAAGTTTTACACTTTTACAAATGTTATAGATGCACTAACAAAACCACTGAGCACAAAGAAGTTCAAATGGTGTTATGATTTTATGGGCCTTGGGGCCCTGAGTAGATGATTCCATATGACCCTTGACAAGTCTTTAATAGGTGGGAGAATGTTGGGATTAAGGTGTCTCAACCTTAGAATCCTAATGTGATTAACTTGATGTATTATTGTATTTATTTATATTATTAATTGCCTATATTATCATGTCATCAATTGGCACCCACTGATTGAGTGGCATCCCTGTTGGAGATGACTAGATGACACATCATCATCCCAAGTGGACATATAGGCACCCACTTTGGAATCTTTGACTTATGACAGATTTTATGATGCATCATAAGGCATCTCTATGCATGAAGAAAGTTGGCGCCCGAGTTGGGTTATGACAGGTTGTAAGAGAATTAGATATTTTGGTCAGTTATGATGGATTCTATGATGGATCTTATGGCAGATTTATGATATATTTTATGACAGGTTGTAAGGAATCTTTCATAGGCTATTACTATTATATTTTGGGTGTCGAAGCTTGAGGAGAGAATATTACATGTTATGATTATTGTAAGAGGTGTAAGGGAATATTGTACAAGTGTCCAAATACATTTCTATGGTATGGGATATTGTGCCATGTGGATTTGGATGCCAATCTTCTTCAAGATGCTTATATTGGCTTGTATTTCTCTATATATTTCATTCCTTGCAATGTAGAATGCATAGTTTGTTTGCACATAATGAAGTGTTTCCAGATTCACTCCAGGATAAGTGTTTGTGTCGAAACAATTGTTGAAGAAAGATTTGTACTTGAGGTTGCATTGTGATTCTTAGTTGAAGTAATACATTAGTACTATGCTTTTGAAGGGTGGTTTTTTGTACCAAAAAGGTTTTTCCCCACGTATATTTGGTGTTTATTGTTTATGTGTACTTTCTATTCTATCTTATCTTTTCTATGTGTTTCTCTTACTATAATTGTATAAGGTGTTAAAAGGAAAAAAATTGTAACTCTCCCCTACTTAGATTAGTGTAGGAAGATGTTTCCACTCACCTAACTTCCTTTCACTTGGTGAATACTTTCCTTGTGTGTGCAAGGATAGTCTCGGGTAATATAATGACCAGTACATATCAGGTTCTTCAACCTTTTGTGTATTGGTCTCCTTACTTCAATGGCTTCATTCTCTCACATGATCAAACAAGGTGTATATATATCAGGTATGAACAAGGACACTCCTATCTATTTGTGGAGTCAAATTTTGTACAATGGATACAACACCACCCAGGTTATTCATACCTTAGCGCATCATGTCTACTTGCAACATCAAATAAGATTGCTCTATGATATTTTTCATAATCTAAAAATCAAAAGAAAAATAATATATCCTATATCATCACATATCCAATAAAATATCAAAATAATTATAGGTTTATTGGTATCTTGGTCAACATCATCATCCTATCTTATTCTAATATTTTTTATTCTATCTCATTCTTTTATCCATACTAACATTTCTATCCAAGTATCAAGACATAATAAAAATATAAATGCATCTTCCTTGCATCCATAAACTGTCAGTACCATATCATATCATACATATGGCATAATCATCATGAATCATATGAAAATACAAAAAGAATCATGATCATATAATCATCATCTCATGTCATACATCTTGCATGCATAGATCATTAGAAACATGAATATCACATCATAAACGTGAAACAACATCCCATCTCATAAACATAATAAGCCTCATACATATATACGCATTCATTTGTATCCATAATCATAGCATGATCCATACATCATAGCATAATAAAAATATCATATGCATACATAAACACCATGAAATGGTCGCATCAATAATTGTTCATCTCATATATACCAAAACACCAATGTCATGATACATATCAAGTGTGTGATATACATCAAAATATACATGAATCTATACATAGTCGATGAATATGTATACAACATAAAACCTATCTACATCAATATATAGATACACAAATTTCTATATACAAATTAAAAACTATCCTGAGCTCCCTTGATCCTCTTGAGCGAGAGGATGTTGCTCTCGAGGTGCTCCCATCGATGGTCCCTATGGCGATCTCCCAACAGAATCACCATTTGGTCTATTGGGACCCATGGAACTCCTATGTGAGTATTTAGGTTGTCACCTATGTGTGGGCACAACCATATGGTACAAGGTCCTATAATAGGTAGACTCGATAACAACCTACGTATATCGAGCAAGCGAAATAACCTCCCTGTATGCTCGTCTAGCAACCTCTAGCTATTGTCTCCATGTTGTCTCCTAGGCTAACTGCATCTCAACCTATTGTATTCAAGTTGTCTCAGTTTCCCTCTTAGAACGTGCTTGATCATACTTTTTTCTAAAGGTATCTCGCTCCCGATGAGCCTAATCTTACTATTTTTTGAAGGTATCTCTCTCTTGGTAAGCTTGATCTCATTCTTGTCTAAAGGTATATCGCTCTTGGGGAGCTTGATCTTGCTCCTATCTAAAATTATCTCGCTCTTGGTGAGCCTTGTCCCTCTCTTGTAGTGTAACCTGCAGTCTTTGATCTAGAAAAACTGCCACCTACTACTGTGGTGACCCCTGAAATGGGCCATGTCCTGGAACTTGTCCCTCAACCTCAAACCTCTATTGTTGTTGAAATTGTTTTTCAGACCCATTTTTGTCTCCTATTGCTACCTGCACCTCTTCTAGTTGGATCTGTGAATCAAAGAGGTCATTGGGTATCAAAACAAGTGTCATAAGTAGGGGTAGTCCTCAGATCAACCACACCATCTGAATACACCCAAGGAAGTAGAGATAAATGGTAAAAATCATCAATGGTTGTCTGAGGTACCACTACTGTCCCCCGCTTTGCAATATCCTTGATAGTACACATAAACACTACCAGATAATCATCCACCAAAGAATCTTGTTGCTCCCCAAACTATCTCATCATCTTGTTGGGTAAATATCTCTCTAGGATGTGTGATGTGTGGCCTAGTAGCCACCAAGTCTATCTACAATATGGGAGATTTCTATCATCATCATCCCAAGCCTCTATTTATAACCATGTCCTCCATGTGAACTTGGTCATATCATTGATGGCATGCCTCCAGAAAGCTAACTCATGCATGTGGTGACAAGTCTTCATGCTATTATATCTGTAAAATATGAGATCTCCATCATCTCACTCTCTATCTCCTACAACAGGCCTGAGCACTACAATGTGATCCCATGCCTAGGTATGCAGGAATATGACACCTGTAGATAAGCAAGCACCACCCTTATAAACAACCTAATTCATATCATGGAATAAATGATCTAAAATGTAGGGTCCCTAGGTATAGACGCAGGCCTCCTCTAGGATCCTCTCAAGGACCCTCCCCCATCTAGGACTAATCTCCTAGATCATCTATCTGGTACTAGTGGTCACATAATCACTCCAACAATCACAAGGGTAACATCACTAACTCTGTCGATGTAACACCTAAGGTCAATTTGTCCCTCCTTGAGCTCAATCCCATCTACCATGAGAACTCACATAAGATCCTCTATGCCTCGATCTACATCATACACAACTCGCTCCCCATGGATCAGAACCCTCAAGATCAGCCAAATGTCCTCAAGATTAATATTCATCTCACTTGTAGGTAAATAAAAGTTCGATGTCTCTAATCTCCATATCTCCACCAAAGCAGTCATAAGAGCGATATGTGTCTGAATCTTTGACATGTATGCTACATAGTACAATCTAGTCGCACCTAGAAAATTAGCATCAATCTCTATGAAGGTGGTAATCCACTCCAAGACCTATGGTCACCACTCTCGGGCTAGGAGAGGACCTAGGGTAGCCTACGAACATAACACTCACAATGTCATTTTTAAAACTTTTACAAAAACCTAAGTCAAACTACCTAAAAGAACAAAAGCAAGCTTGTATTGCAAAAGAATCTCACTATCATAAATAAAGGCATCGCCATTTTGTAATGGCATCATGCTTTTCTAAAAGCGTGCCACTGTCACGAGTAAACAAAAGGGTTTCCTTGAAACAAAGGCATCAAACTGGAAAATTCAAAGGTGTCACCCTATAACAAAGGTGTCACAAAAATGTCAAACCCTTGTGCCTATATAGAGCCCCGATGCCTTTGACAAAGGTATCGTTATGGGTAACAAAGGTGCATCGTCGAGATGCATAAGCGTCACACTAAACTGTGAAATATTTGTTCTCCTAAGTTCTAGCCTACGTTCACCTATCTGGAAATGTGTAAAAGAAAAAATCAAATTGGTACATATCGAGCCACCTAAGCCAGTTGATCTCTAGAACTAACAAAATCGGTTAGCGCAGTGTATGGATCGAACAACATGTGTCATCATGTCAGGGCCTATGCAAGATCTAGAAACAAAAATCTCTCAAAGGCTCTAAATCTCATGAATCAAAGTCTGCAAATGAGGTTGAAATTCACCCAAATGAGCATATATTCCTAGCAAAACCTAGGGTTTTGTCTTGCAACTCACTTTTCCATCCTTGGTCATCATTCTAGATCAATATTGAAGCTTTCTAGGACTTATTTTTTTTACTCTTCTCAAAAAAACTACTCTCGTAACCTTGTCATGGTTTCAAACCAAAAATTATTTTTCTAGTCGATCTCTCAAGAGGGAAACACACCAGTATTCTTTCATCTGTTGGGGCACATTGGGGCATCAATTAAAATCAAAGAATTTTTTAATTTTTTTTCAAGCATCATCAAATCTTTGAAACAATGCAACAAGTACATCGCTTCAAAGAGGGACAAAATATAGACACCTAAAAATGTTTTGACTATATCACACATCTTGATTTCACTTACTAACACCATTTTTGTCATTATCACCTAATTCCTCCATTTAATTAAATAATGTCCAATTATTTAGTTAAATTTACTTTATTCTCCTATTAGTTGAATAATTAAGGTTATTTGATTAATTCATCATTTTCACACTAATAATCCTTCTTGATTAAATAATTCTTAATTATTTAATTAAAGATCTTAATTCTTCCAACTTGAAAATTAAATGATTTTCATAATTGTTTAATTAACTAATTTTACTCCAACTCTCCAACTTGCACAAAGAATATTCCCTTTTCTAATTTAGATTCCTCCCTCTAATTCAAAATATATCCAACATATTTCCATGAAATAAGGGATATTGTTGAGCTCTCATGGATTATGAACCATTGATTAAATCCTTGATCCACACCTCATGGATTATGAAACATTTGATTAATCCTTGATCCACACTCATATCTTTGAGCTTCTCTCATACCTTGATTAGCATTATTAATCTCGATCATTGATCAAAATTCCTAAAATCTATAAATACCAAGCCTTTTCAAGCATCAATTCATTCACAATATTCATAGCATCCTTACTCTCTCAAATTCTTGAGCCAACCTTAAGCAATTTGAGAACCCTTTTTGTGAACCATCCCTCTTCAACCAAGCTTTTACAAATGGATTATGCATTCAATTGAACAATCTACATCATAATTATGCATCAATCCATAATGAGATTGAGGGTTTGCACTTTCAAATTTTTTTAATATCTTTTACTTATGTTCAATTTCTTAGATTAAACTCTTTTTAACGTCTTTGTAAATGAATTTCATTGATTATGGATTTTATTTTATCATTATCTTATAGATTCTTAATGTTTTAAGATCTAATTGATTTAATTCAATTCTTAATTTATCATTTAAGCTTACCATACAACAATATATCATAGCTTTATATGATTAAATATGTTCTATATCCTATGTCTATTGATACTCTAATTATTTATGTTTAAATCATCTTTCTATGTTCCATCAAACTATTTGCCCCTCTTGTAAATTGTGAATTTGTTACCCATTTGAATAGGAATAGGTCTTAGGAAACAAATGATTCAATCATCCTTATAAATAAATAAAATCATTAAATAATAGTTTAAATTTAATTTTCATATCTCTACAGTTCATGATTTAGTTATAGAAAATAAGGAAAGCAATTTATGTGAGCCTTACCAATAGAAATAATTTATAATTCATGTCCTTGTATCATCATCTTGCATATCATGTGGTGATGCTATTATTAGCTCTATAAGAGTTATATGTGTAGTTGGTTAGTCTTTAATCCAATGAAATTTTTTGGGGTTGAGTTCCCTTAGATGCAATTACAAAGCTATTTTATTATTTTACATGTCAACACCTTCAATCCCATTTAGGACCATCTCTAGGAACACCCTCTCGTGTTTAAGTTAAGCCCAAAATATAGGATATCTTATTCATTGTCCTTCATTAGCCTTTAACCCTCCATAATCTATGGATTAACCTTTTTTTTTACTTTCATGATGGTAGCCCCTAGCCTTGAAAGTGAAATCACATTATAGGATTTTGGAGTAGTGGTTTTAAGACCCAACACTCAATAATATCCTTTTTGGACTATTCATGATGTTATTTACTTTCAAAATTTTATGTATGTACTTTAGTATAGTGTATCACTTAATTTCATAATCTCTCTAAAGTGTGGGCAAAATTTAATGTCAAAAATTGCATACTCTTACAATTTCACATTACTTTTTGGACTCACTTTTGTGTCCAACTCCTATAGAATATTTTTGGCTCATTTGGCCTTTGCCTTAGCCTCTTTCTGCCCATGATGCTATCATCATACCTCTTATGGTCTCTTTTGTGAAAAATATGTTTAGGATGTGTTAGCCTTGTAATTTCCTGGTGTTTGGCCTTTCCAAGAGTTAAAACTATATAGATGCTTAACACAAACGCCCATGCAACACACTAACATCCCACAATAGTTATTTTTTTAGAATTTTACCATTTGCTACCTATCTAGGTTAGTGGTAACCAATCTAGAACAAATTCAAGTAGCTCTCCAACCCATAGACTCACTTATTTCCTTCTCATTATCTTATTTTGAATTCCTATCTCTCATCCCCACTCTCATTCTATAAAGCTTTCATAATTTTCAAGCTCTTATCAATAATTTTCAGCTTCCTATAGTATTGTTTGGTAGTGTTACTCTCATGTGAGCACTCTATAATTGTTTCAACACTCTCCTTAAGGGTTTTAACAAAATTTTATAGCAGCCTTGTCTCCCTTGGATTCTTCAAGCTCTTGAGGTGATATTGTTTTATTTATTATGCTCTTGGATTCTCATTTATTTACTTTATTACTTTTGAATCCTTTGTTGTTGCACTTGACACCTTCGGATATCAATCTCCTTGATTTTCTTCTCTCTCATACACACTCGTTTGCACTCCTTGTAGACTTGGGAGTTATATTTATATATTTGTCAAGTTACTTTTACCTTCCTAGACACACTTTGGATAAAAAGTGTACACACACTATTTTATTTCATCTTGGCTACCCATGGAGATCAAAAATTGAAATAGTGTCTTGGAAATTCAGGGAAAGATCCTTAGTGGCCCCAAAATATTGGGTGCTGGCAAGAAGTTGAGTCCACTTTTTTGGTCAAAAAGTGGAAGTGTTTTCCCTAATTTTCAAAGTTCGACACATTTTATCTTAAAATTTGAAGCACTTAGAGATGGAATCTTTAAAAATGTTATTGATCATTAAATGTAGTACTCGGATTCTAGTTTCCAAATATATACTTTATTTCAATACCCAAATGATACAAATTGATTTTCAATAGGCATTTCTAAAAATTGCTATTTAAAAGTCACATTGTTTTACCATTTCATGCATGTGTACGCCATCCATATTTTGACCTAAATTATCATATTTTTCTAAATCCTTTTGGGAAAATATTTGTAACTCACTAAAGCACGTTTTCGATATTTTTGTGTAATTTTTATTGAATTTTTTTTTTGTTAATTTTGTATTGGCCATGTTTGGTGTTTTGAAAAATTGCCATGTACATCACACACAAGATGACCTAAAGTTATCATTTTTTATTTTTTTTAAATTGAAAAGAATTATTTGAAGTACGTTCTCATGCAATTCGTTCGTCAAAAAAATTTGTTGATAAAAAGTTATTAAAATATTAAAAAACCCTAATAATTCAAGTTTATGGACCTATTTCATTAGAAATTAATTCAAACATAAAACAATTAATCCAATTGTCAAAAAATATATATATTTGGAATCTACACTCTCATTTATAATGGGTTTTAATTTCGTCAAAAAATTATGTAAAAAAGGTCTTCAATCATATGCCCAAAGTCGTTATTTTCTTGTGACATTGCCAAGACCTTCAACTTGTAGGTCAAACCAGGTCTAGGGCTTAGGTTCAGGTCCCCAAGCCTTTTCTCACACCGAAAAACAAAGCGAAAACCCGACCAAAACTCAAAATTTTAAAAAACGAGACCCAATCTAAAACAGGATCATATTTCATAAAAAAAATATATATGTACTTGAATGAAACATGATCCCATTTGTATAAAGCGGGATCATGTTTTGCAAAACGGGATCTCGTTTCTTAAAAGTAAAAAAATAAAAATTTATGAAACGGGTCGTTAAAAAACGAGATCCCATTTTAAAATGGGTCGTTAAAAAACGGGATCTCGTTTTAAAATTGGCCGTTAAAAAATGGGATCCCGTTTTAAAATGAGCCGCTAAAAAACGGGATCCCATTTCTTAAAAAATGGGATCCTGTTTTCAGCTCAGGACCCTGAACCAAAACAAGATCCCGTTTTCTTGAGGTTGATTTCAAATTTTTTTCTAAGGCAAAAACTTCCACATTTCGTGGACTCATCTTCTTGCTTTTACCCTATATTATCTCTTTCTTATCTTACAAGTTTTTATTTGGAGCTATTCATAAAACTAGGGTTTGCAATCTCTTTTCCTTTTCCTCTTTTCATTCTATTTATGATTTATATAGATTAAATTGGTTTTTTTATTTTCTTACCATGCATGGAATTGTTTGTATATGTGTTTCTCGTTTCGTGTGCAATTGGGTATAAAATTTAAAGAGAGAAACATGTTTCTAGTGTCCATAGTAGTGGTAGTTGTACAAACTATAGCACATCGTGCAAGCATCTTGACTAGTGATCTTCAGTGTTCAAGTCCAAGCTCTTTATTTTCTATTAATTTCACTTTTTGAATTTAGTTTATCATATATTATTGCTATTGTTTGTAATATGTAAAATATCTATCACATCATACAATCTCATCTAACTTTAACTAATGTAATAGAATTTTATCATAGCTTAAATTTTATGTTACACTTGAGGGTCATTTTTCCTATACAATTCACCTATATTATTGACAATTTTTCCTTGATAATCATCGCTAACCTATGTTCTTAAGTGTTTATTTACAAGATTAAACATTTTGTGTGCTTACATGACTATTATTTTATTGTTGCACGATGACTATCATTATATCTTTTCACATGGATTATTATGGATCATTTCTTCTCTCCTCCAATTCCTTGCACACTATATATGCAGCCATTTGGAGGAGAGCATATATTGTCACTAATATTCCTATGATTGATATATTGATCACATCACTACATTGAGAAAAGTATTAATTCATCAATTTTCATTCAAGTATAATATCTAATATTTCTATCTTTCTCTACTTTTCATTTTTCCTAAATATTTGAAACTACTTGTTTATTTTCATTGTTTTATTTATGTGATAGGAGTTACTCATTGCATATATTTTTTATATTTTATTGGTTCCTATGGAGTGCTCATGCGAAGGAGAGAATTATAAGAACTTAATAATGGTTCATTATTTCAAGTGAACCAAATATTCTTTTGAAATGTTTCAATATTTACTTTTCATGTTGGCTAAGAATGTACTTATTCTCTAAAATACATGCTTATGTTAGATTTTCATGCACCTCAAAGTGGGAGAAAAATGTAATGGTTAAATTAACATAATAGTGTTAGTTCCCATCTAGTTTTGGGTTCATTTTTATGGAATTCCTTTTATGTAATTACATATTGACAAGTGGTACACTCTTGTTCTAAGTTTGACTCATAATTTAATACATTTGTCTATCCTTATTATGTTATACCCCTACCTATATAGTGTGTAGTGTTATGGATAGTCGGCTTGTGGCTACCTTAACTCTTAATTAAGTCATATTATCATTATTAGGTCAGCCTAAGGTTTATATAGGGTTATCTAGGTTGGCCTAGGTGATATCCTAGGTATAAGTATGGTATATATAGGAGGTATAGGTAGGTTATTATCATCATGTTGACTATTGTGTTCTTATTGAAGAATATTGGAGGTATCCCCCTCAAAGTGGACTAGGAGTTCAAGCATTTATATCATATTTCATATAATATCTTCCATTGTGCAATTTATTTCATTACAAGTGGTATTAGAGCATGACCTTGGCACCGTGACTACAAGGTATTTTTTTCAATTTTGGAGGTCATTTTATGAAACACATATATCCCATACTTTGATGAATTTTGGTATGAATTTTAAAGGGTTTTTGAAGAAAATATCAAAGAAGCTACTATACATATTTCAGAGGAATTAGATTGGAACTAAGCGAGTTATTGCATAATTACGGTTTCTCCCCAATTTATTTGGAAAGCACATATCTTCCAAATTCTGCTCAATTTTGTCTTTATTTTTAGTAGGTTTTTTAAGCAGACAAAGAGGATCCTATAGTAAAAAAATTAGATTATTTGGAGAATAACTAAGTGATTTATTGTAGAATTAGGGTTTCCAACAAATTCACTCTGAAGACTGCAAAACACCTAATTTTTGGGACATTTTTTGGAAAAGTGCAACCTAGGACATGGTAAGTTACAGAAAAAAAAATTAGAGTATTTTGACTTCATTTGTGTGATTTATTGATGTAGTGTAGGAAATTCTATACCTTTACAATTTCACACTATGTTTGGGTCCCTTAATTTATTGGACTTAATTAAGCTTCTAGTTTACCAAATTATGTATTCCAAATCCTTTTTTTTTAACCATTTTTTGAAAGACGAACCAACATTAAATAAATACATTTAATATTTTAATTACCATGGAATATGAGTGTCCTATAAATTTAGGTAGGGGTGAATGGGTTCCCTTTATATGCTAGGACCCATTTTAAAATATGTTTTTCACAGTCTTTTAATGATCCAAATTCAAAATGTAAGTGTGATTTTGGAATCTAATTTTTGATAAATTGGATAAACACCTATCAATACATAGTATTTTGATCATTTTAAATCTAACACTTTATGAAGCAACATTCTAACACACTTTATGAGAGCAATTCAAGAGCAACTATTATTGTCAAGAGAATTCAAGAGTAGCATTATTAGTCATTTAGAGAAACAATCAAGATCCTAACATCATGTCCAAGTTTATGTGTGTTCATGTCGTCTTGTGAAGGCTAACATGCATTTTAGATCCTCAAGCATTCAAGAAAATCAATCAAGAAACATCTAATTCCTTTGAAGAGATGTGTATGAATTCAGTCCTTCAAGGAAGAAATTGAAGGGTAGAGAGTTGTAACAAGTGTTCATTCATCATTTCCTTCCATTTTATTATCATTTATCAAGGTTTAATTACTAAACTGGGGTTTGCCCAAGGTAACCCCCAAACAAATAAAACAAAAAAAAATCCCCTCTTTATGTATGTGCAAATTACAGGTTGAAGAAGGATTGAAGATATCTTCAAGAGCAATTGTGCATTCTTGCATTTGTTGTCATCATTATTGCCAAGACACGAAAACTAAGTTGCATAATTTATTTCTAACACTCCGACAAGTTTGTGAGCATAAATCAACATCTCAAATCTGGCATCAAAGAACTGTAAAAAGTGTTTTCAAAAGCCCTATCAAGGACCCATTCACCCAGGGGTGAACTAGTCCTCTTGCACTACTCAAAATCAGCTTTTGGTGACATGTACATGCTATCAAACCCTTCTTAGATCTACTTACAAAGTGTTGTTATAGTCTATACACATTCATGAATTTGTAATTTGAATTTTAGGTCATATATTTAATTTAGTTGCATTGTTAAAAATAATTCATAATCATTTTATGTCATTAAAGAATCACCAACCCAAGCCTGGTTGACTCACCTTTGAGGTTGAAAGTCAATCTCTTGGCCTTGTTGGTTTTCATTCTTAATAAAATGCTTGGGGAAGAGGGACTTTAAATCATAAATTCTCCTTTACACCATAAGGAAATTAGGGTTTTATCTGTCTCTCTTTTTTCCATTCATTTCATTTTGGTGAACCTGACATTCTTACATCATTGCTTTCTAATTTGGAAGTATTTTAAACCCTAGATCCAAATTTTCCATCATTGTGTTTTGTATTCTTCATTTAGGGTTAGATATTGCATATTTGCATTATTAAAAACTCATAAAAATTCAAAAATATTGCACATTTTGCATTATAGTCCGCATTAGTGTGTGTTTCAATCATTTAAATTAAAATTTCATTTAAAATTGCACTCAAAATTATCGCTTTTGTTTACACATTGTCATATAGTTGCATTTTCATTTCATTAGAAAAATTTGGAAACAACACTCAAAATAAAATCATTTTGCAACCTAAAACATAATCATAAACATGAACTCAAACACTCAGATTTTAATTTTTCAAACACCTATACAAAGACTCATTCACCCCTAGGCGACCCTGTCCTTGTATAGGTGCTTCTATAAAGTTTTGCACACATTTATGTATTTGTTTGCTTAGATTCCCTATACTTGAAGATCTATGTTTCTATTTAAAAAATTGCATATTTTGAAGCATTTTTACATCTAGTTCATTTAGAAAAAGAAAGTGCATTATTTAAAATCAAAATTTACATTAAAAAGTCATTATTTTCAAGTCTCAACATCTTAAATCAGTCAATATCATATTTCAGATCTGAAAGTTGCATCAAAATTTGTTGAATCATCTTTTACATTCTTTCATACTTGCATTACACAATTAAATAAGAATACATTTTTTCACCTGAGTATATAGAAGCATGTTTCCTTTTCAAGCATATGGTTTTCATAAGGTACCACATAGCTTATATGATTGTAATCTCTCTACTTATGAGCATAACCTGAGGAAAAGAAATGAAATCATTAACAAACATGCTAATCACCCTCCTAATACATCTTCCGCTTTTGAGAATGTTATAGTGCAAGACAATGCAACCATGGGTAAACATGACAATCATAATTATTCTTCTCCCAATAACTTTCCTCCTTGTGAAGAAGGTATCTTGGTAGTAGAAGTCCCAATCATCGAATGTCATGAAAATATTTCTTGTACTTCTCCTAAAATCACTTGGAAAGTATTATGGCACAAGAAGACAAGATCATTGACATATTTCTTAATATCACTTTGCCCAGTCTTCTTCCATCTCCAAATATCCCTCCCATTTTTGAAGATGATTTGATACAAGAAGACAATAATGGCAATGATACATCTCTTCATAATAACAAAGAGAATTTGGTGTTAGAAGATCCAATCATTGAGTGTCATGGCAATGTCATTTGTCTCCCTCCCCCCACCTATCCTACTTGGGAGGATATTGTTGGCAAAGAGGATGAAACCATTAATACAAAAGATAGTAAGAAGGCTTGCTTAAATAAAGATGATAAGGCCACATTAGATATTCCAAAACCAAAAATCATGATCCTCTTGAAAATATACATCATCTATTACATCAATCTAAAAGTGAGCATGATTTTTGTACACTGTTACACACAAGTTTAATTAAATTACCACCTATACCTGAACAAGAAACCAAGAAGAAAAGAGATGCACATGGATCTTATTGCACATATCATAAAATATTTGGATACCATACAAATGATTGTCATGATTTAAAGATAATTTTATGAGAACTTGACCATATGATAGACTAAAAATTGTTTACTCCTTGCCATGTGATAGTTGTAGAATTATAACATTCTCACTATCACATGTATTGAACTTTATGCATAATTATCTTTTTATGTTGCAAGGAGTACCTTATCATAATTTATCTTGGCTCATCTTTTTCCTACACTTGGGGGGCAAGGGTTAGGTAACCTTGTCCCAGGTGTATTTCTTATTGAGATCCCTATCCATCTCCTTAAAACGTTAGTGTAGAGAGTACACTAACATTTTAAGGGGGGGCATATAGTCCCCTGTTTATTGTTTGCATGGTCTCTTCTTAGTGATGATATTATACATCTCCTAGGAAGTGTGACCTTATTGATCATAGTGTGGTCTTCTTAATTTATGTGATGTGTCTTATTTTGTGGTGATATTAGGCTCAATTTCCCATAAGAGCATGATATTTTCTTGGCGTATAATATTCCTCTTGGTGGTAATGCTATGGCTTACATTCCCTAAAGCATGAATCTTTTATTCCTTGACTAGTCCTCTCTTAGTGGTGATATCAAGTGTGATGTTCCCTAAGGTATGATCTCTTACAAATTAAATAATGCCTCTTTGATCATTATTACCTTTTTGTTTGCACCCCCTAAGGAAAATCTTGTTTGCACCCCCTGAGGTGAATTTTATTTGTGTCCCTTGAGGTGAATTTTGTTTATTTTTCACCCCTTGAGGTGAACCTAGCATTTTTTCTTCACTTTGTTCATGAGTGTTTAACCTAGTGTAGCATTGGCATATTTTATGGACAAACAACATAGGCGTCCTTGTCCATCCTTTTTACTTTGGGACTTACCTAGTGTATATCGGACCACACTAGCCCTTATGAGTATATTTATGGGCAAACAACTTAGGCTTGATCCATCCCTTTTCTTTTTACATTAACTTTGACATTGGATGTTGGTGTACCTTGTTTTGTTGCTATACACATGTATGTGTTCTTTTGTGCCTATGATGGATTTTCCATGAGATCGTAGATCTTGGGGGCTTGGTCACTCTCCTTGATCATTTGTCATCTTGTCTCTCTAATAGTTGTAAAATTGGACCTATCTTGACATATATTTCTCTACTTTAGTGTGTAAGTCTAAGCATAAGTTCATACTCTCACTAAAGTGGGGGATAAATATAGTGTAGGAAATTATATACCTTAACAATTTCACACTATGTTTGGGCCCTTGATTTACTAGACTTTATTAAGCTTCTAATTTACCCAATTATGCATTCCAAAGTCTTATTGTTACCATTTTTTGAAAAGGGAACCAACATTAAATAAATTCATTTAATATTTTAATTGCCATGGAATATGAGTGTCCTAGAAATTTAGGCCAGGACCCATTCGCCCAGGGGCGAATGGGTCCCTTTTATGTGCTAGGACCCATTTTTAAATATGTTTTTGGAGATATTTTAATTATCCAAATTCAAATTGTAAGTGTCGGATTTTAGAATCTAATTTTCAAGAAATTGGATAAACACCTATAAATACATAGTCTTTTGATCATTTGAAATCTAAAACTTTATGAAGCAACATTCTAACACACTATATGAGAGCAATTCAAGAGCAACATTATCAGTCATTTAGATCAACAATCAAGATCCTAACATTATTTCCAAGTTTATGTGTGTTCATGTCATCTTGTGAAGGCTAACATGCATTGTAGATCCTCAAGCATCTAAGAATTCAAGCATTCAAGAAAACCAAGCAAGAAAGATCCAATTATTTTGAAGAGATGTGTATGAATCCAATCCTTCAAGGAAACCATTGAAGGGTGGTGAGTTATAACAAGTGTTCATTCATCATTTCCTTACCTTTTATTATATTTTTTTAAGTTTAATTACAAAAATGGGGTTTCACCAAGGAAAACCCCCAAACAAACAAAACAAAACATTTTCCCCTCTTTGTGCATGTGAAAATTACAAGTTGAAGAAGGATTGAAGAGACCTTGAAGAGTAATTTTGCATTTGTCATCATCATTCTTGCCAAGACACAAAAACTAAGTTGCAAAATTTATTTTCATCACTCTGACAAGTTTGCAAGAAGAAATCAACATCTCAAATCTGACATCAGATGACTGTAAAAAGTGTTTTTAGAAGCCCTATCAAGGACCCATTCGCCTAGGGGTGAACTAGTCCTTCTGCACTACTCATAATCAAATTTTGGTGATAGGTACATGCTATCAGACCCTTCTCAAATCTGCGTGAAAAGTGTTGCTACAGTCAGTACACATTCATGAATCTATAATTTGCATATTAGTTCATACAGTTCATTTAGTTTCATTGTTTAAAATCATTCCTAATCATTTCTTGTCATTAGAGAATCACCAACCTAGGCCTGATCGACTCACCTTTGAGGTTGAAAGTCAATTTTTTGGCCTTTTTGGTTTGCATTCTTAATGAAATGCTTGGGGAAGAGGGACTTTAAATCAGAAATTATCCTTTACACCATAAGGAAATTATGGCTTTCTCCTTCTCTTTTTTCTATTCATTTCAATTGAAAAATTGTCTTTCTAGAACTTTTTCACAACAAAAAGTAGCCACAAGAAAGAAGAAAAGGAAAAAGAGCAAGTAGAACAAGAGAAAGAACATGAGTAGGAATAAGAAGAAGAAGAAGAACAAGAAGCAGTAGTAGAAGAAGAAGTGAAAGGTAAAAAAGAGATGAAGATGAAGAAAAAGAAAATTTAGCATTAAGGACAATGCTTTTGTAATGAGGAGGGCAAATGCCCCTACCCCTATAGTGTGTATAGTGTTATAAGTAGTCGGCTTGTGGCTACCTTAACTCTTAATTAAGTCATATGATCATTATCATATCGTTATTTAGGTCGGTCTAAGGCTTATATAGGGTTATCTAGGTCGACCTAGGTGATATTCCAGGCTAAGTATGGTATATTTAGGAGGTATAGGTAGGTTATTATCATCATGTTGACTATTGTGTTCTTATTGAAGAATATTGGAAGTATCCACCTTGAAGTGACATATTATTATCAAGTATTTATATCATATTTCATATTATATCTTCTATTCTGCAAGTTATTTCATTACATATTATCCCCTTTACACACATTCCCACTCTAGACACTTGAATTTGTCCTCACGATCATCACATTATTCGTCTATTGATTAAAATGATCAATTCATTCAAATAATTTCTTCTATTCATGCATTCCATCAAATCATTAAATCGTCTTATTATCGTTCATGTCCGTTCGCATTATCGTTTGCATCTGTCGCATTATCATTTTGCACTATCATTCATTATCATAATTATTCACCAACATTTCATAATAAACTAATTATCATAATTGGCATATTAATCATATCATTTGCATAAATCATTCATGAAATATTGCATTTTAATAAAGCATCATTAATCATTTAGGTACATTTTAATCTAATAACCCTTTATCACTTTCATTCTCATCCATAACATTTAACCCAACAATGTGGGATAATGGCCTTTCCTTCTCCCACATCTTTTATACCACATTTCATCTTCAACCCCTCTCCATCGTCAGGGAATTCCTATTTAAATGGGATTTTCCTCTCATTTTGGCTCTCACAAATTTTGCTCACAAATTTACATACTCATATCATCTTTCATCTTGATTGCATTTCTCATTCACCATAGCCTCTTTATTGCATTTTGTGCTCATAAAATCTGAGAGCAAACACATGAATGAAGATCTTGGTGATAGGGAGACAATGGAGATTGATTTCTTTTAAAAGCATTGTTTTGTTTTTGTAGTTTAGATTTGCATTTTTGCTTTTGCTTTTAATTAGAATGGCTCTATTGATGTGGGCCGAAATGGTGGTTCTTACTCCATAGAATCATACATTTTTTTAGCTTTACAAATGGTGAACCTGACGTGAACGAGCAATCGTTTCTTTGTTTCTTCATTTTTATTGTTGTCTCATTTTTTGTTGTTGTTGGGTTGTTTGAAACCATATGAGCAGTATCAAATTTGTTGTAGAAGCATGAAAAACAAATGAAATCGCGTTTTTCTTTTTGCTGACACATTTTTCTCACTACTCAATAGTTTGAAATGCCCAAAACATCTCTGAAATTGCCCTCTGGTCGTGAAGAATGCCTCAGACATTGTTTTTGAGGTGAAAGAATTCATTTACAGTGAGTAAAAGCTCTAAAAAAATAGCTTTGAATCAAAAAACGTGATCACCATACCCCCTGCACTATTCTTCAAAGCTTTGAAAAATCTTCTATTGGAAATATTAGAAGGCTTTTAAAATGTTGTATTTTCTTCTTTCTGTTATTTTGTGTTTACAGTGAGCATTCTCATTTATGCATCTTTGTCAAATGCCATAATTTAAATCTTATTTGGGTGCCTGATATTTTTTGCAGGTTTAGAGTTTGCAGCAAACAAAAGTTTTTTCATTTCTATTTTAAATGTTTCTGCAATAACTTTATTTCAATCCTGGCATATCTATTTTCTGTGTATCTATTTTTTGCAAGCTATTTTGAGGTATTCTAAAGCATTCTAAAGCATTATGTTAGAGGATTCATCTGCCCTGTCCATGAGTTCATCAGTCCATCAGAGCATTGTTGCATGTTGTTTAAGATTTTAAATTAAGTTTTCAATTTAGTTTTAGTTTTAAATTTTTAGTTTTAAATTTAAGTTTTAAGTTTAAGTTTTAAGTTTAAATTTTAATTTAGTTTTAATTTAATTTTGATTTAGTTTTTAGATTAATTTTGATTTAGTTTTTAATCTAATTTTAAATCAATTTTAATTTAGTTTTTAGGCTAATTTTTAACTTAGTTTAGAGTTTTAGTTTATAATTTCATTTAGATTTTTAATGTTTAGATTTACTGTTTAGTTTAGATTTTTTTTTACTTTTTAATTTAGCTTTAATTTAGTTTCTAATTTTCCCATTTAGTTAGATTTTTTTTTTAATTTAATTTAGTTAATGTAGTTTAGATAGATCTAATTTAGATTAGATCTAAATTCATTTTAATTTAGATTTTAATTTAGAATTAATTTGAAACTAAATTTAGTCTACACTTATTTTTAATCTAGATTTAAATTAACTTTAGATTTTGATTTTGATTTTAACTTTTAGTTAGATTAACTTTAATTTTAATTTTAATTAGATTAATTTTAATTTTAGAATAACTTTTTAATTTTAGATTAATTTTTAATTAACTTTAAATGTGTAAATGTAATCAAATCTTTCACAAATAGGATCCTAATACCTAAGAATAATCTAAGTTCAGAAATTTTGTGTAAGACAATTCTAAGTCAAAATGTATTTTCCAAAATTCTTCACTAACTGCGATTTCCAGATTTCCTTTTATAAGCGAATGTACTGAATGCAAAACATTAATTAATTTCGATGTTTGCATATCAATGGCAAGCCACCATAAATATGATGGAGACCCACCTCTAAGAGGCATGTCTCAAGAGAGGACGTGTCTCCACAAGTGGAGACCCATCCGCTCAAGAGACGTGTCTCTTTGAGCCCGCGGATCTCTTCTCTCTTAATGATAGTTAGTTTAGTGTCTAAACACACACAAACTAAGGTGGCGGATATGAATAAAATTTTGAATTTATTTAATACAGAATTTAGACATCATTTAATATATTTCGAATTTTATCAATGCTTTATAAATTCGATTTCACTTATATTCTTAATTTGATTTATTCAGAAGAATAGCCTGGATCTTAACTGACCGAAGCTACCTTCATCAACAAAATGAGTCTTTAGTTGAGATTTTAAATTTGATTTTAATTAGATTTTAATTAGAATTAACTTTGAATTAAAATTAGATCTTAACTTTAATTAGATTTAGATTTTTAGATTTAAATTTCAACTTAGATTTAGCTTTTAGTTCTTAGTTTGGGTTTATCTTTTTAAGTTAGATTCTAATTTAAAATTTAGAATAATGTTAGTTTTGTTTTAGTTTAATTTTAGTTTTGGGTCTATTTTTATTAATTTGGGTTCTCTTGCAAGTTCGTTTGGCAGAGAATTGAAAATCAAAACATACGCTTGTCGAAGAAAGGAGGCATGAAACTACTAATGAAATTGTGATGCAGGACATTCGTCAAAGACATGATTTTGAAACCAATTGTCTTTTAGATTAGAAAACATTTCAAATTGGTGCATTAAAAATGAACAGTTGTCCTTTCTCACATAGGCTTAACTAGGGGTTCAATGAACATTGTTTGTTGTGCTTGATGGTGGTAGGTGATTATGCTCTCACCTTGTGCAAACTAGGTGATCAGAAAACCATAACCATCTATTTTATGTGTTACCTCGATTCAATAATCGAAGTATCCTCTCCCCTTGCGCACTTGTGCGATCCTAGGTGCAAGAGAAATGATTATTGACTCTAGAACTTGGGCCTGCCTTGGTGGGAAAAATTACTCACCCCAAGGCGACTCAGATCGGCAATGAAACTTTTTGGCCAAGCTACCCCCGACCGGTATATAAATGTGAATCCCTAAGAGAAAGCCTAGGATTACAAGTGTGGATGTGTCATATGGACCAAGTAGTACTCCCCAAAACCCTGTTGAGCGTAACCTCTTCAGGTTGGAGTGCCTTCTAAACAGAGCTTAATCTTGTGCCCCATGTATGGCCACTCGAACGGGGGTCCCAAACTAAAAACCTTTGTGTATTTTCCAAAATCCCATCTATTTGCTAGCACAGCAACGGTTGTTGTGAAGGCATCCATATTCTCGCAGTTCTTAGTACAGGTGATCAACCCGCCATGGGAGATTTATGGGAGTTGGAAGCTTGGTTGGCCTGAGAAGTGAGTGCAATGTAAGGGGGAGCCTGTGCAGCCAAGCTTCTGGATTCGTCCGCTAAGAATAAGTGCGGTTGGGGAAACCCACGTAGAATCTAGCAAATATAGTCCTTTCCAACCTTAGGATTTGTGCTTGTATTGTTAAACTCAAACACTTTGTCTGCTATGTCTTGCGTGTGTGTTCAAAAATAGACCTCAAACAAACATCACACCTAGTAACTTGCAACATATCAAACTTTACAAACCTCACAGGGTCCAACAACACAAACCTATCACTTAGATTTCTTGGGGTCATCATCCTTTAGTTTTGATCTTTCAATCCTTGCATTTCACCTAGTCCTTGCATTCCATCTAGACTATGCATTCCACCTAGTCCTTGCTAGACTATGCATTCCACCTAGTCCTTGCATTCCATCTAGACTATGCATTTCACCTAGTCCTTGCATTCCACCTAGCCCTTGCATATTCATGTTCTTTCCATATTCATATCCCTTTCATCCTAGTCCTTGCATATTCCTAGTCTTGCATACATAGGTGACATTACATAGTCCTTGCATATAGATAGCACTCCACCTAGTTCTTGCATGTTCAACCCCTTTACATATCAATACCATCTCACCTAACCTTTGCATGTTCCAAGAATTTAGTCCTTTGTATATTCATCATCGATCAAACAAAAACTTTAGCCTACACTTAGGTTACTCTTCCTAGGTCTTGAAATCAAACCATTGGCTATCTATCACCCACATCACTTGAGGTTCATCGTCCTTGAGTTAGGGAACATACCATTATCCTTGAGTAGGGAAATCCTTTTGGATTCCATCATCTCCTACATACCCTCTCTTGATCATTGGTCCTTGTGTCTATCCATCATAACACAAGTAAAGCCTTTACATCATAACCAACTTTGGACCTAGAGTTGCCTTTGAGCTCTTGCATTCTTAGCTTGTCATATCATACCATATCATTTTCATATCCCATATTAGAATCATATCCTTTTCATTGCATCCTAGTCTTAGGTCTCATACATTACCTTGGATTGAAAATCAGAACAAACACCTATGACCCCTAGAACAAGAGAAAAAATATTTCAAGAAGAAGGGAACCCTTGGGGAAAAGACTTTGATGGGGGAAGACCACATTAGTGTTGCAACTAGTGAAACAAATGAAACTGGTGATGAAGAAATAACCAAATCTGATATAGAAGAAGCACTTAAGGACCATAGATTCACTAAACTTCTTATGGAGGTAGTAAAACGTAACCCACAACAATAATTCAAAGACCTTGTTGATGAAGGAATCAAAATGCCTCTTGATTTTGACATGTCACTATTCACAATGAATGAACAACCTGAATCTAGTGAATATAAACATCCCAAAGCAAACAACAATGGTAGAATCAAAGATCATAGACCCTTTTATCTACAACCAGGTTACAAGCGATCTTCAAAGGCATCAAAACCCACACCTACAAATGATCCTATTTTGGACGAGCTTAGAACATTGAGACAAGAATTGGACACCCTTAAGAACCGTAAAGCATCATCTCATGGGTTCTCCATTGAAGACATATGTCCTTATCCCTTCGATCCAAGCATACCAATGCCACCTTTTCCTAACCATTGGGACATACCAAAACTTGACAAATATAATGGAAAAGGGGATCATAAACATCACTTAAGACAATTTTGTGCTGCTACCATGGAATTTGCAGTTGATGAAACATACATAATGAGATTATTCCCCTGAAATCTAGTAGGAGAAGCTACGGAATGGTTTTCACGATTACCCCCAACCATCAAATCCTTTCAAGAATTGGTTGATAAATTTGTCTCCAATTATAGTTTCAATTGTGACTTTAAAGTGACCATGACAAACCTTTTCAACACCAAACAAAAACCAGGTGAATCTTTTGTCATTTTTGCAAAGATGGAGACATTTAACAAAACAATTACCTTATGTCATTCCTGATCAAGAATTGGTTGACCTCTTTTGTCAAAATTTGAACAAAGAAATTGGAAGGGAACTTCGCCTCAAATGCTTGGATTCATTTGACAGAGCCATAGAAATGGGATTTTGAATCGAACAAACTCTCATTGATGATGGAATTATAAAACTTAATAATGACAAAGATCAAAAATTAAATTCAAACAACAAGACACCATTTTGGTTAAAGAACAAGAATGTAGTCAATGACAAAGTTGTTGATGCAAAAACAACTAAAACATCATCGCCTATTTACAATCTCAAAGGTTCATCTTCAAATAAAGGAAAAGAAAAACAAAGAATTTTCCCTAAATGAAATTTTACACCATTGGGACAATCACTTGAATCTGCATTAAAAGAACTTGTTGAAATCAATATTATAATGCTACCTGAAATAAAGGAATATAATCCACAAGTCAAATCCCCATGGTGGAATGAGAATCACTTTTGCGACTATCACAGACATAAAGGACATAAGACTAATAGTTGCAATAAACTTCAACATCTAATACAAGACCTTATTGATGATGGTAAGATAGTGGTTGACAGACACACTCCTTCGGGTAACTCTAATTGCGAGGTTTTTAAGAACCCTTTCCCTAAGCATGACAAGGATAAAGGAAAGGCCCTTGAATCTGGTGATGGTGTAAACTATACTACTACTAAGTATGACTATACCATACATAATATTAGTGAGGTTGATAATCATGTAAACACTTTCATTATAAAAGGCAAAGAACCTGATTGCAAGGTTACTACCCGCAAAGGCACAGTTACCCTTAAAGGTCCTAATTCAAAACCTACTACACCAGCTTCATAGTATGACCTCATAGAGCATTTAGGAAAAACGCCTGCACAAATTTCCATACTTGAGTTGCTATGCCTATCTCCTGAGCATAAGGCTATTCTAGATAAAGCACTTACTATTGCTATAGTGCCTACAAACCTACATGTAGACCAATTCCAAGCTATGGTGGGACATATCACCTCACCTTACACTATCACTTTTACTGAACATGATGATTCATCCCCTCGACAACCACATAATGCAACTTTACACATTGATGTCCTTATCAATAATGCCAAGATCAAGCGAGTTCTAATAGATGGAGGAGCGGGTCTTAATATTTGTACCCAAGAATTGATCACAAAATTAGGGTTTTCTAAAAATACAGTTGATCCAAGGAACAAGATTACCATAAAGGCATATGATGAAGAGGAACACTCATCTAAAGGATCAGTTACTCTACCAATTAGAGTCGGCCCTATGGTAAAGGATGTGATTTTCCAGGTCCTTGATCTCCCACTGACCTATAATATCCTCCTCAAAAGACCTTGGATTCATGCAATGCAAGCAGTACCTTCTACATACCATCAATGCATTAAATTCCCACACAATGGTGTTGAAATCACAATACAAGGAGATCCCAACCCTTTCATGTATTTCCATAATCTAAGCCCTAAAACTGAAATCACAATCCCAAGCAATCGTGAAGCACCTCCTTCTCAAGCATATGTTGATCCTGAGTCCTTAAAAGCATCCACTTCATTTATCGCACCATCAAATCCCAAGGTCCAAATCCATGATATGGGATGTGGAGAATACGTATGGATAATTTACCAACAAAAGAAATTGCTAATATCAAGACAGCTGCAGAAGGAACACAAAAATATGACCATGCTTGGATTGAAACCTTTTGGGATCCTGATGATACACCTGCATTTGCCATATTTTCTTCCACTCAATCTTTTCATATTTATGATAACCCCATGTTTAACCAGGATATCTACGATAACCCACTCTTTGATCATGACCCTGCCAAGGATATCCAATCATCATCCTTCCATCCCACCTACCCTGGGCTAGGATATGAATCTCCTATTGTCACATCTACTAAGACATCTTGCCAAGTAATTAAGTATGTGCAAGCTTCCTTTGACATTAGCAGTACTGAAAAGGATAGTCCCAAAGACTCTGTTGATGGCATCACCACTCCCATTTTCCCACTAAACATTCCTATCACTCCATCCACCTCAACCATCTCACCCACATCTATCCACCTTGTAGACATGGATCAACAAGTATCACCCAAAGAAAATAAAAAGGATGCAATTCAAGAATCAAAAGTAAAAGTGCCTTTTTCAAATGGAGATCTAGAATCAAAAGAAAGCATGCAAAGAAAAAAGATCAAGAAAAGTCCCTTAGCCAAAATCAAAAGCTATCAGACAAATCAAAAATAAAAGTCAAAAGTGAAAATGAGCAAAAGTCACTCTCCAAGTATGCCTCTCCATCAAAAATCACTGGGGGCATCTATCAAGGAAAAATGTAAAAAAAAAGAGCTTGTTGATCCATGGTCTCCATCCACGTTACTCTCACTCATACCATATATTTCATTCAATCCATTCATGCTCACATGTCCATCATACCACACCATTGGTGATGTCTTTCAATGTACCTTTGATGATAACCCCTTCACATATTCTACCTCATCAGTTGCCCAAGCTCCTTTTTGGTTGAAGCCTGATGGCCCACGTAGTGTGCACATTAGAGATCCTACCATAGTCTCTTTCATCTACCACATCTATCATCCTTCATATTTGCCACTCGTACTCCTCATCCCGATCGGGTACTTTCATCCAGCATGGTCATCCACACAGGATTGAGGCATCGTCAAGGCACTCTATGGATCTGGCATCTATCAATTCTATACCTCGCTTCAGAGAGCTAGAAAAAAGTCTTGAAAAAATACAAAGAAAAATAAAATGAAAAAGTAAAGAGAAATCAATCCGTTCAATGGTGAAAACCACTTCAGTGGCGCCTTGAGCAAGTACCATGGTGAAAATTGAGAAATCGGTGCCATGCGTAGAGGCTTTTCTCCTGTTTCCTTTGGAGCTCTACTTAATCTTTTCATCCCATTTTTCATTTACTCTCCACTTCATAATATCATTTTCACACTCACCATGGCTTGTGAATTGTTCGACAATCCCCTCACTTGCTCACTTTGTCATGCGTACTAGGTTGGTCCTATTCCTCACTGGGGCATTTCCTCAACCTTAGTCATGGGTTAGGATATTGAGCATCTCGTGGTCAGAGAAATTACCCTCTTTGTCTTTCTGCTCGCCTGAGATGCATCTCTTTCCATTGTAAAAGGTCCTAAAAAAATCCATAAAAATCATAGTGTCCTGAAAAAAGTCCATAAAAATCATAAAATGCCTTGAAAAAAATTCCATAACAATCATAAAATGTCCTGAAAAAATCCATAAAAATCATAAAGTGTCCTGAAAAAATCCAAAAAAATCAAATATTCCAAAAATCCAAAAAAATCAAATAAATTCAAAAATCCCTCAACAATGACACTTTCAACTCACCACATAGCTTTGAACTTCAGCAAAATCAAAACGCACCATGATGACAATCAGAAAAACATACCTACCAACCCATCTTGCAAATCCAACCAAACACACACAACCGTGCCAAGAATCAGTTATATATTGAAGCATGATGCATGTTTGTTTGTTTATCTTTGATTGCTTTATGATTTTATCTTTGGTGGCATGTCTTTTAGCTCCTCCAAGATGTCTGGAACTAGAGAGGCGATGATGGGGCATGGTCACTTATTTGCTGCTTGTGGATTGTTTTTTATTCATAAGATGACTTGTCTTAAGACATGGTTATCTAAAACCATTGAGGACCTATGAGTCTAGTATGGATGAGCACATTCCTTGTTTGATAGTGTCTTCCATGCAATAAGTATTCAGGTCATCTAGGGTCCTTATACCTAGATGCTTATACTTCATTACTAAATAAACATGCAAACAGTATTCAGGTCGTCTAGATGTTCATGTTATCTAAACGCTTATACTAATTTGCGACATAATAAGCTCAATGATGATAAAATCACTTAAAAGGCACAAGAGACTTCATCACCTTCATTTTCTCCCATCTTGCATCTTCCATTTCTTGCATTTCATTTTCTTCATCTTTCTTGTCACAAAGAAATCAATCAACTTGCATCTCGAAACCTCATGTCCCCTAAATCAATCAATCAATCATTCTATCAACTTGTCTTGCGCTTGCATCAATCTCAATCAGCTTCATCAGCTCATCAACCCGACTATACTGATCATTTCCATCAATTGTTTAGTTACGCCTATCAATTGTGCATTTCCATCAAATGTACACCACCGCTTTATCACTTGCGCAATATCAAGTATCTAATCATTTTCTTGACATCTATCGAGAGATTAATTTTCTTACAATTTGTCTGATCAATCTCTTGAGGGGGCATATCATTCTTATTATATTCCTTACTAGGATATATCTGGGGCATGTATTAGTTGATTAATCTTTTCTTTGAAAAAACGCGACAAGCTGCATTGCCTCAAAGAGGGGAAAAATGTACACTTGAATTTGTCCTCGCAATCATCACATTATTCGTCTATTGATTAGAATGATCAATTCATTCAAATACTTTCTTCTATTCATGCATTTCATCAGATCATTAAATCGTCTCATTATCGTTCATGTTCATTCGCATTATCATTTGCATCTGTCGCATTATCGTTTTGCACTATCATTCATTATCATAATTATTCACCGACATTTCATAATAAAGTAATGATCATAACTGGCATATTAATCATATCGTTTGCATAAATCATTCATGAAATATTGCATTTTAGTAAAGCATCTTTAATCATTTTATTCATATTTAATCATTTAGGTACATTTTAATCTAATAACCCTTTATCACTTTCATTCTCATCCATAACATTTAACCCAACAATGTGGGATAATGGCATTTCCATCTCCCACATCTTTTATCCCACATTTCATCTTCAACCCCTCTCCATCGTTAGGGAATTCCTATTTAAATGGGATTTTCCTCTCATTTTGGCTCTCACAAATTTTGCTCACAAATTTACATACTCATATCATCTTTGCATCTTGATTGCATTTTGTGCTCATAAAATCTGAGAGCAAACACATGAATGAAAATCTTGGTGATAGGGAGACAATGGAGATTGATTTCTTTTTAAAGCATTGTTTTGTTTCTGTAGTTTAGATTTGCATTTCTGGTTTTGCTTTTAATTAGAATGGCTCTATTGATGTGGGCTGAAATGGTGGTTCTTACTCCATAGAATCATACATTTTTCTGGGTCCACACCCACATATCTCATTTGTTAGCCATTTATATATCCTTGTTCTCATGCAATTCCATATATTGCTTTTTGCCTCAATTTGATCTCTTTGCCCATCTAGTTCACTTTTGCTCCACTCAAGATCAACTTAATTCAATCCCAAGGCACATGGGATTGAACCTCAAATTCAAACTCTAAATTTTTTGCCCCCTTTTCACTAACCATTGTGAATCAACTTGACACATGCATTTGTGCAACTTATAGCCATGTTTTGATATTCAAAGACATTCATTTGTGCTATTAATTCATATGTGAATATACATGTTGGATAAGAGAAAAACAAGGAGCAAGTTTCTTAGGAACATTTAGATTTGGAGCTTCAAAGGAATCCATCATATCATAAGATTCATATAGGCCATCTGCATGTCTACACATACTATATTCAATTATTCACTTAAAGTTGTAAAGCTAGTATGTATAAGGAACCGACTGAAGAGAACTTGACCCTAGTGATTTGATAATCTCCTTTAAAGTGTATATAACCATTGCCTTAATAGATTCAAACACAAGGAAGGCAAGACAAACAAAATTTTGAGCACACATTAGTTCATTGTTACTCACCAAGATAAGGTTGAGATACTTAGATTCAAACCCAAAAGATTCCTGTGTGAATCCCAATGAACTCTAAACCTATACATAGCCCAAGACATCTCCCAAACTAAGACCATCAATTTTAATGTCTATAATGAATAATTCCAAAATAATATCAACAATAATTCTTCACTGTTATTTTCAAAACTAAATGCACCTACCCTCCTAACCAACTAAGATCCTAACTAAATATAAAATAATTGTATACTTCTTTGTTTATGTTTATTCATAGATTTAAGTAAAAAGGAATATTATTCCCTTACAATTTGCTAAATGCCTAACTGAATACGGGTTTAATATCTCTGAGTGGCGTGAAGAAGACTACTCAAGGTGAACATTTTAAAAGACGTTATAGACATCAACCCAATTAGACACGATGGGATTCCTGATTTTATCCGATGCTCAAACATTAGCTATAGAGAATCCTATAAAAAATAAAATACTAAAATCCTCACAAAAGTCAACTGCAGGGTCCCAGTATGGAGTTTCAATCTTCAATGGTGCTGTAAGATTTCTATTATATAAATGGTGTGCTGGAAGGTATCACATGCTAATCATATCCATAACCAGGAAAATGTCAAAGAGATGGGGTAAAAAGTGGTTCTTTCCATCCTCTTTTGTTAGGGTTCAAACCCTTATAAAATTATAATAAACCCCATTGCTAATTAGAAATATAGATTGGCATCCACTGCAAGTTACAATTGAAGAACATTTACAAAGATTTGCACCCAAAACTCCATACACACTAACATAGTGGATAGACAAGAGGAACTTTACTATTCATAATGGTGGTCAATCTTGTGAACAGGAAAATGCCTTCAACTCCAACTTTTATTGGCTAAAAAAATTGTTTATGAGTCACTTGGTCAAATCATGATTTGGGAGGTTAAAAAATTATGGGCTTAGATTCTCGCCAACCATAGAAAACGAGAGGCGTTTTGGACAAGACATGACTTGGTCAGTCTGACCAGAGAAGGCTTTGGTGACCTAGACACCTAGCCTTGGGCATGGATTTTTAGTATTTGGGACTTTCAGAATTATTTCATGATTGGGCTCTGTGATTATTTTTTGCTCTGGGAATTTTCCCTTTTCCTTCAAAGCTAGGATTTGATGCAATATTCGGTGGCAGTTACATGTGACACGCATATCATATAAACTGGAGGCTGCGAGCTCTATCCTTGATATGTTAAATGCTCAGTAGCAGCAGGAGAAGCTTTTTAAGATGTGTATGGATGGTCTGAACTGCTTCCACATTGTTTATTCCAAGGTCAGCTCACTTTTCTGGAGCCTGCAAAATTTTGATTCTGTTAGAAGGGTATTTTGTGATAAATAAAATAAAATATATCTCACCCCTTGGGGATGTCTTTGAGTTTCTTTTTCTTTTGAAAGTTTCTTGTAAATTTGTAAACTCGGAATGGTACTGGGGTATTTGAAAATTTGCTATTGCCAAGACTGGTTGATATAAAAAATTGGGTTTTCAATGTTGGAAAAGTGAAATTTCCTTTCACTCTGAGATGGGTTTTTGTTTTTGACTTGAGAGGCAATTTAGATTGCCGTTTCAAATATTATGAAATTGTCAGCGTGGATGATTGAAAAATCTTAAATTTCTGTTGTTGTCTGCAACATATATGTCTGGTGTCTGTGTATGTGTGTACGCAGTGTCTTCAATTCTTTCTCCAGCAGAAAACAGCGGACTTAGTTGATTCATCTGTTTATTGAATGCTTCTGCAACTTTTTAGGTGTGTGTATACACAGTATCTTTAATTTTTTTTGCCAACATCAAACAGCGGAATTAGTTGATTCATCTATTTATTTAATGCTTCTGCAATTTTTGAGGCTTAATAATGAAACAATCAAATGGGCTTTTTGGATTCTGTTGTATATTCTGATATGTTGGACACATATTTGTATCTCTTTACACTTCTATAAACTTCGTGTGCACATCTTTCTTTGACATGTAGTTGCTTTCTAGGGCTCCTGTCTTAATTGCACAAGTGCACAAATTATCATAAATACTGTAGCCTTAAAATATAAGAGCATAGGTCATTGTAGTCTAAAGCACTTTCTTTCTTTTTTTGGCAAAGAAAGTGACCTAAATTTGTTGAAAAGCAACAGATGGATTTATTCTTGTATGATCTTTTTGAACTTTTAAGTTCTATTAAACAATGGGCATATGTTGTACTTGAGTTTGAGGATTGTTTCAATATTGCATTTGTCTGATTTTCACAAATCTTTGAAGAGTTTTTTCCTGTATCTTATCATCGATAGGATTCCAAGAGAACCTTTAAATCAGAATATCGTTTAATTATTCTGAACATAATTATTTCTGCATGGTTCTTTGCAGTAAGTCTTAATTAGTCTTTGATGTCACTTTATTTGCATAGTGGATATCTTTCAATCCAAACTGAGACCCATCTCTTCTTTCTAATCTGAAGGTCATATGTATTTGTCCTAATTATAGTGATCAGTGCATTGTTTGTTAAGATTCGGGATGCTGTGTGCAAGAAGGTTATGAACTGTTCACCAAATGCATTATTTCATATGCTTAGTTGTACACCAGTGTATGATGTATAATTAGCTGGAAGCTTTATGATGGAGAACTTTTTTGGTCTTGAAAGTTGTGTGTACCCTTTCATTTGTGGAATTGTAGTTCAATCTCAGGATGTGCCCCGTTATTGGCATTAGGTTGTAAAAGAAAAAAACAAAAAAAAAAAAAACAATTGGAGTTAACAAAAGAAATTGCTTGAATAGAAAAATTAGTTCAATTTATACAAATTGAATTAGATATTATTCCTCTTCATTATTTTGGAAACTTTTAAACTCATTAGTAGTTCCTTCTTATACAAGAGGTGAAAAATTATTGTTCAGAAACATTTGGTTATTATGCACTTTAATTTATTATCTATTTTTTTTTATTCTCGAGCTTAGATATATGCAGTAATTGTTTTTGGGCTTTTGCTTATTTCTATTGTTCCTAAGATTGTTTATTTCTGTGTAGATGGTAGCTGGAGGGAATTCTTCTTGCAGTTCTGGGAAAGGGAAGAGCCACCTTAGTTCCAATAAAATTGTTTATGGATTCAGTCTAGTCAAAGGAAAAGCTAATCATCCCATGGAGGATTATCACGTTGCAGAATTCACTCAAACCGAAGGCCATGAGTTGGGCTTATTTGCCATCTTTGATGGACATTTGGGTGACAGTGTGCCTTCATACCTGCAGAAGAATTTATTTCCAAATATTCTTAGTGAGGCAAGTGATTAAATTTCTAACTAAAGGAACTATGAAAGATGTTGGAGAGAAGCTATTTTTGTGTATAATCTGGTTTAGATTGCTAGTCAATTTTGTAGGATAATGTTCCATCCTGTTTTTTAGGAACATGTCTTGAAACATTCTCATCATTCAATTTTGATCTAATGTAGGGTTATAACATATAATTTTCAAATTGCAATCTGAGTATTCCCTTGATTTAGGCCTGGGATTTTGTTTCTTAATGGAGATATCAGTACTGGGTCTGATGTATTTTTGTCTGCATTTGTCTAATCTAAGAATGAAGAGGACTTTCTTATGTACTCCGGTTGATAATATTTTTTTCCAGTGAATGAGGCTAGGGTCAATTGCCTCTGATTAGGTTATGTTTTGTTCCAGGAAGAATTCTGGGTTCACACCTCTAGGGCCATAATGAAAGCCTATGATAAGACAGATAAGGCTATTCTTAGACACACTCCCGACTTTGCTCGAGGAGGTTCCACTGCTGTCACAGTCATCTTGATAGATGGCACAAAACTTTTGGCGGCAAATGTTGGTGACTCTAGAGCAGTTGTGTGCCAAAGAGGAAGAGCTATTCAGCTCTCCACTGATCATGAGCCTAGTACCGAACGTGTAAGCATTGAAGATAGTGGCGGCTTCGTCTCAAATTTTCCAGGTGGTTGGTTTATTTGTATGGAATTTTTTTCTTGAATACTGGTATTCGGGTGTTGGTCTTAATTCAATCCTATGTAATTAAACTTCCAAAAAGTGTATGCCTGGTAACTCTAAGCTTTATCTGAAACAAATGCAACATTGCTACTTGAAATGCAACCTTATGAATAATCATTGTTGTTGCAGGGGACGTTCCAAGAGTGAATGGTCAACTTGCAGTTTCTCGAGCTTTTGGAGATAGGAGTCTTAAGTCACATCTACGGTCAGACCCTGATGTGAGAGAATGGGACATTGATTCAGAAACAGAGTTTTTAATTCTCGCCAGTGATGGTTTATGGAAGGTCAATTCTCTTAGTTTATTATATTCTATCGTAGTGTTGGAAACTGTATCAAGAGCTTCAAATATTTGTTCTCTGATTTGTAACACAATATTTATTTTATATAGGTAATGAATAATCAGGAGGCTGCCAATTTTGTTAGCAAAATCAAGGATCCACAAATGGCAGCAAAGCAATTAACTTCAGAAGCCTTGAAACGAGAAAGCAAGGATGATATATCTTGTATTGTAGTGCAGTTCAGATGATTGCTTTATCAGCTTGGCTAAGAATACACGTGTTTTCAGCAACTTCGGATCTTAATTTTAATCTAGGTGTTCTATAAATTGCGATTGCTTGCCATTTTAATCTAGGTGTTCTATAAATTGCGATTGCTTGTTCGTGGCAAGTGCAATCATACCCAGTGGATGAAATTAATGTTGCTGAGTTACATTAATGGCATGGAATTGATCTCAGTTTAGTGAAATCAAGCATAAAAAGCCTTGGAAACTGTAGTTGAATTGGTATTTTCTGTATTATAATAGCTTCTGCTCAAGACATTTGTATAAAATATGAAATTTTCTGAATTGTAAAAATATCCCTACAAAACCCAGTGTTTTCTGCAATCCAGGTTGAGAGGGACTCATATATTTTGGCAAATTTTCATGAATGTTGTATTGCATATCTATGTATCAAGTGGTGAACTTCTGTTTTATCAATGTTTATATTCTAATGATTCTTTCAATGGATGTCATGGCGTTCTATCTGTTAAGGAAATTTGTCAGGTTATTCCATCAGCAAAACTTGCTGGTATTGGACTTAAATTTGAATGTTGTTTGTCTAAGCCATGTATTTATTTTTGGATTTCACTTTACATCACCAAGGATCAAACCAAGAACATTACAGCCAAAACAAGTAACCACAGTGAGATCTGAATGCCAAAGATTTCCAATATATGTGCATAGTATAGTACAGTCTTCATTCTGCTTGAGTTTTAGATAGATTCATAGCTCACATTTTTTCATTGTGTAAAGCTAGTTCAAGGCTAAAACACTTAGTAGTTTATGCAAGGGGAGTATTTGTTTTAGGTTTAAGCTTACTGGAACTACTGTAAAAAATAAAATTCAATGGCTTTTTTAAAACAAGTCTCCACAATTTTGATTCTTGAAAATTTTAAAACCCAATAATCTCAAGGAATATCTAGTATATCTTAACTATTTAATACTGTAGATTACTCCATGCTTACGTCTCAAACTTCATTTTCACCTAAAATATTAAAAAAAATAGATGTGTAACTATGGTTTGCAGCATGCTCAGTTCTTTGACACAGTATGGCATAATAGTTTTCTGTCTTGCCTACTTTTATGTAAAAGCAATTATTTTCATCAAACAAGGAAAATTATTAACATACCCTTAAATGTCAACAATGGCCCGTGCAGATTCAGGACTACTAAGTTGTGTCAGCAAGGATGGCTAAGTCATTGACCAGAAGAGTCAATGGCTAACTCTGTTCGATTGAGGAAGACCTTTGTGATAGTGTTGCATGCAAGCAAGTAAGAAATATATGCTTTATCTATGCATGGTTTAATTTGTATGGATGGTATGGAAAGTTGCTTCTCTATTTAAAATCTCTGCAATTGAATATAGGTGAGGGGCATGCATGTAGATGTTGGAATTTAAATTAGTTCTTTAGGTTTGTCTATGGCGTTCTTTGTATATGAGGTAAGTTGGGATCTAATTTAGACATTGTTGGACTTTGGTTCTATTACAAATATAGTATAGGACAACAACAATTTGAAAAAGGAGATAAGAAACATGTGATGATACTCCTAATTTGTAGAACTTCATACAAAGTAGCACTTGTAATTTTACTATGACACCAATAGAGAATTAAAGGGAATGTTAAAAAAATTAGGAGGAATTTAAGGAATGTTTGGAAGATTAGGAGGAATTGAAGGAATCGAAGAAATACGAGGAATTAGGGTGATGAATACCTAGAAGGCCAATTTCAACAACTGATTTGAATTATTTACATTCCTCACCTAAAACATCAAGAAAGTTAATGAAATATACATTTAGAGTAGTTAGAGTAGTTGTTGTAATTGAATTGCCTAAAGTAGCTCAAATAACTCTTGTACACGATGGTGTATAGAAAAGATATATAATGAGTTGTGGTGGTAACGATGGTAGTTGGCACGGCCGACTTAGAAAATAAGGGCATTAAGTTGCCACTTGCTCTACACCTCCATTTCTGACATTGTAAATGTGTTGTGCTTTTATTTGCTACTGCTTTCTCCTCTATATTGAAGCACCCTCCATCACCACACCTACATACCATATAGGTTGATCCATGCTATTACCATGCTGGTGTTTAGGCAGAATTTATAGCTGTTCCATCTACTCTCCGCTCTCCGCTGATCACATGGGGGCTGAGGGCTAGTACCACTTGGTGCTACAGCTTTTAGTTCTAATTAGCCAGTCCACTATTTTAGAGGTTCCTTTTCCTAAGAGCTTTTTAGTAGCCACGGTATTCTCTGTAGACATTTAAAATTTATTTCTGCATTTGAATTTATATCTTTATATTTCTAACTTCCCTTTTCTAATCTAGTAAATATCATTTTATTTGATTATTTAGATTTTTTTTCTTGTATCATTAGTTAATTAAATAAATGCTTACTTAATTATTTAAACTAAAACACATTCCCCTCTTTTCATCTCATTTAAAAATAAATAAATATTCATCTCCACCTCACTACAAGAGGCCAAAAATTGACCTTTTACATCTTAACCCTTTATTCAAGTTAAAGTACTCTTGTCCATCCACATGATTCAATCTTTCTCATCCACTTGCACTGACCCCAAGCTTCCACTTGTTTGTATATCATCTCTACATGTACATCAAGGTAATTCTAACCATTCATTCACTTGATTTCATCTCATTGCTCCACCTCCATCCATCTAATCCCTTCCTCACATGGCAATTCATCCTAGCAATCCAATCCATGATCTAATCTCAACCATTTACAATCATCTCCAAAAATCTACAAAAGCCACCATTTAAGGAAATTTTACACACCATGTATAGAAGTTCAAGTATATGCCACCAAATTAGGAAATCTCTCAATTGAGCAATTGATATTCCGTTCAAATCTCTCCCTCTCTCACCTTGAGCACATCCAAAGCATGAAAGGGCTTAGGAAGGCAAGATATATGTTTTTTTCTTCATTGTTTTATGTTATTTTTGCTCAATAAGAGGTGTAGGTTAGATTTAGTATTGGGGTTTATTTTGTGCTCATTTTTCATATTTTTATGCTAGATTTTACTTCACATTCAAGGACACTCAATGGGACCCTTTTTTCAATATAATATTTTCTTTTGTATTTTCTTTTGCATTCTTGGATGTGTTCCTTAGAACATTATTTTTGCTCCATGAATCAATGTTTCCATCCAATAATCAACATTTTCTCTCAATAGTTAATGCTTACCCTTTTTAAGTTTGTAGGCTTTTGGATTGATGTTTCTACTTAGTTCTAGACATTTGTGCCTCATCTTTAGCATTTATGCCAATCTTTCAGTGTTTCCACTTTTCAATCTTACAAGGAGTTTTTAACTTATTTTCTTTTAGGTGTTTGTTATCTCAATTAATTTTTGCAAGGTTACTTGTCTTCACTTTGGATTTTCTAGGGGCTTGTTGTTAGCTAGTGCCTCATTGGTGCATTTCTTAGCTAGGATTTAAATGGTTTTTGCTTTCTAATCATGGTTCTCGCACAACATTATAGCCAACTAGTTTTTTATAGATTTTATGTCACTAACCAATGGTTTGTAAATTGGTTTTCTAATTAGGTTTTGCAAGGTTTATTCTTATTTCCTTATGATTCCGGTTTTGTAGAATAGTGGTGTTTCTACTTTGTTGTGTAGTGTTTATGTTTTATCTTTGATATTTTCACCAAATCATCAATGTTTTCACTTTCGTAACATTATTACATAGATTGATGTCTACTCTATCTAGCAACATTTATGTCCAATCTATGGCTTTTCTATTGACTTTGCTTTTTTAACTTTATGTTTCATGTTGGTATTTTTGCTTTATGCATAAACACATGTATCTAATATTTAGTGTTTTCACTCTATATTTTAGTGTTTCTATAGATTTTTGGTTTTTGTTAGTTATAATGCACTAATCTTTGTTTTTTTTTTTTAATAGTGTTAGACGTTCTATACTATTTTAACCCTATTTCTTGCAAGTTCATTTGTCCAAGCCTCAAATCTTGCAAACTACAAACATTGTGGTTTAGTAGGATTTTTTATATCAAAGTTTGATTCCCCAACATTACTCATATAGTTAGTTTTTATTAATAAGAATTAAACTTTATTTCAATCTTGCTTGATTTTGTTTGTGCAAAAAGTTGTGCATGCTCTCCTCTTTCACCCTAGATTGATGTTGAGGATAAAAAGCAACTTTATTTTCTTTCTTGTATATTTTTTTCTTTGTAATTAGACTACATATACTCTCTTCTCATTCCTTGGGTTGATCTTGAGGATCAAAAGTGGTTTCTTCACTTGCATAACCCAAAAATAGGTGTATGATCTTCCCTTGCAATTTATTGTGATCTTGGAGATCAAAAGTATCTACTTCTTTTTATTTTCCTTTCCTAGGGGTACAATGAATTTTGGAAGTGATATCCAAGCATGAAGCCAAACTTGATGTCTTAGTGGGGTATATAGATTTGAGGGTGGAATTATTATTCTTAATGAAGTGGTCATGTGTTTTAAACATGCCATGAAGTGATTTGGTTTCATCCACTAATGCCCAAGCCTTAGACACTACCCCTCCGGAATAGAATTATCATTTTTGATGTATCTCTAATCTAAAAGGATAGATCGAAGTGAAGAGGTATTTTCCCCCAACCACACACCTTAGTCAAACTCCTTAATTTCACATATTTGAGCCTCGTGTACCTTCAAACAACCATATTCATGTGCTTACCTATGAAGTCACATTTGTTTTGCATGTCTTGTTAATGCTTTCCTCATTTTGCATCAAATAAAAATCATATTTTTTGAGCATTTTATGTTATAGATACAACTTGCATGGGTCTTAAATGTATGTCTACCAAGACATTTTTTCTAATAATTTAAGCTTGATCTAAACATCCATTTTATTTGACAAATTCACAAGTTTTATTAGATCATGTACTAATAGATTCCAATGCAATGTTAAACTTGGTTAGTTGTTTAAAGTATCAATTTGAGGATATAGTTATCATTTCAATTCGTTATTTTTTTAATCATAATTCTTGATTAGATTATTATCAATACTGAAAGGAAAAGAAACAGTGGGGAAACACTTTCCTAATGCTAAAACCACAGAGGAGAAGTGCAAAGACCTGTTTTAAAACTTCATACACTAAAGATGCACACATACAAGATAACAAGAGTAACATAAATAAACCATACAAACAGAGAAGACGACAAATTTACCTGGGAAAACCCTTTTGGGAAAAAACCCACCACACCAAGAGCAATCACTTTGTATTACAGTAAAACGTTTACATACAAAGTTAGCAAACCTCTCTGACTTCCTTCTTTGTATTACAATGTTATTGCAGCATACAATGAAAAACATACTGTCACATTTTTGTGACTTCTTACAATACATTCGAGTGTTACAAGTCTTACATGCATTATTGAATCAACCAACCAATCAAATGTATTTAATTACACCTCTGTCTGACAAGCAAATCCGATCTTTGACCGACTACCCTGCAATCACGCATTGGGCCGCCCAACATTTACTTCTATTACAGCGAAATACCTAGATTTGGATTCTTTCAACTACCGAATCAGATCTCACAGTTAATGCATATATCGTTCTAGACATTCGGCTGATATTTGTTGATTTACAATAGCGATGTAAAATCAACGAATATAATCGCGCCACGTGTTGATGTGTTATTCGTTCATCGCTTTGACTACTGAATGAGGTCTGTCAACTGTGCATCTGAGCTTCTTATCGCACCACCACGCTTGGTCAAAGAGATCCCCACAATAAGGCGGTGTCACCGCAATACCGCACAACCCAGACAAGGCCTTCGTGGTTTGGCGGTATACACACCACACCACCGCGATCGTGTAGAGATACCGTCATGGTATGGCGGTAGGCACCCAACCACCAGACCGCCACCCTCACCACACCACCGTCGAGCCTCGCGCAACCCTTTGTGGTATGGAGGTAACCGCCTATGTTGACCGTCATGGTTTACCGCTCCACCACGTCATGGCCGAAAGGCCACCGTGGTGTTGCGATAAACGTTCTTGTTGTCTGTCGCCCTTCACCGCGGCCACCGCACCACCTTCAAGCAACCCCTGCAGTACCGAGGTAATCATTTAAACTGACCGCCTAGTCCACTGCGTTATCGTCGGCGAAGAAGAATGACTCTGCGGTATGGCGGTAACACCGCCCAATCGTGGACTGAACAACAGAGGCCCACGGTAAGGCGGTAAACCGTGCAACCGCGCCTCTAAGAAGAGCTCCTAGTAGTAGAGCGGTAAAGATTAGAACAAAAGGAATTTCGCCAAGTCATTTTCAAAGGTTCAAGCCAGAAGTTAAGGCACCTATTTCCAACAAATATAACAATTTAGTTATTATTTTAATAATTTCAAGTTTTCATCTTACTTATCATTCTAAATTAGGTTAATAGCATATAGAAAATTAAACATATTCATTTTTAATTATCTAATCGATGTTTTATAATTATGTCTAATGTTTTTCTAGCTATCAAGTTATAATCTTCATTCTAAGGTATTAAAACTCAAATTAATAATTTACACATTATTGATTCAATAATTAGTATTGAATAGTTATTGATTGATATTAATTAGTATTATTTAGATGATGATTTATTCATAAATATTGCATGGAAATATTCTAATACTATATAATGAAGTTAGTAATATGTATACATTTATTTCATGGGTTATTACATTTTTAACTATTAGTTTGTTTAAGTATTACATGATTATTGATTGATATGCACCAACAATGATTTGATATATCTTAGAAGTTTATTTGTTATTGATGAAATAGGCATATGTATATTTTCATTTTGTATATATATCCTTAATAGTTTTATCACTAGGGTGTTGCCACAATAGTGTCTCACTTTTGGGACATGCTGATTTTTGCCTGAAATCACTTTTTTTAATAAAAACTAATGATTTTAGCCTTCAGAGGTTCAATCTAAAGGGTTTTAATTAAAGAGGGATAGATAATACCCCCTTAGATCAAACCCCCTTGGATAGAACCCCTCTAATATTAAATCATACCCACAATGGAGTCTCCTTCGCACCTATCAAAATGCTGAAAAAAAACACGTTTACTTTACCTTTTGAGGGATTAAATAACATCATTTAGAAAGGATCTTTTGCAAGATTGTAGCCCTCGAAATGAGCTTTCCAACAAGTATAGTTTTGACATGTTTTCATTTTATCTTGTATTTAATTTTTAATTTTTATTGAGCATAGGTTTTTCTCTGAACATCAATATCTTCATTCTAGAGAGGTGGAAAAATAGTAAACCATTATAAAAAAAATCAAAAAATACACTTTCCCTAGGTATTGATGTCCTTGTTTCACTAAAAAAATAAAAATTGGATTTTGATATATACACAACATGTTAGGTTGCACAACACACACACACACATGTCCAAATTATAGTTACAATGACTTCAAAATTATTAAAAAAATATATATGTAACAAAAAATTATGAAAAATTATAATTTCCCTAGATATTGGTGTTGAGAATCTATATTTCAAAACATAGAATGTTATCATTTATAGAAAAAAAGTTATGTTGTATGAAACAAACATTATTTTCTGAAAATAATTTTTTTTTAAACTAGTTATTAAAGGAGATGTTGAAAGATTCGTGATTTATTTCAAAATAAAAATAAAAATATATATTTAGAATCTAGACACAAATTTCCACAAATCACTAGTTTGTATCATCTTCAAATTTTTAATGGTTTAGCTTCTATAGGCCTCAAAAGATGAAGATTCAATTAAAAATATTGATGTAAATGTCCATCTTGGGCAAAAGTGAGACATAGTATTGTGATTTCACCCACTAAAGGTGTAAGTCTAAAATGTATATCATTTATACAAACCCTCGTTAATTAGTTATTCTTTCAATCAATTAGTTCTAAATATAATGGTAGGGTTACTTGTATAAATGGTTCTATTGTTAACTAAAGTTGTTATTCTCTCACGTGCACATGTTACATTCATAATAAATACATATATTATGAAAAATTATCTAGAATGTTAGATGATATTATAAGTGAATCACTCAGCTTATAAATGTGATACTTATTACATGAGATATTTTACCCTAATTCTGAAAACCAAAATATAGAGAAGAATGTTTTAAGTCTGCAAGAATATTGCTAACCAATCATATGTGACCACTTCTAGTCTCTTGTTAACTTGTACAATTTAGGTTGTAGAAAATTGATGTGATTTTCATATCAGTAATAGAACTCTATTCACTGTATTATTTATTTTATGTTCTCATAATAGGAATTTCTATGTATTCAAAAATATTTGTATTTCTATGCTAGATATATGTATGTAGGGTTTAGGTTTTCATGAACCAATCATGTGTTATCATTTATATTATATAGTCATAGCTAAGTTGTATGATTTAAGCATATGTTAGAAAGAAATTCTGGTAATAAATAAAACCTATATGGATTGAATGTTCTAAGGATTGTATTAAGAAGTTTCTATTAGAGTGAGATGGGATTCTAAATATTATTAGTCGAAATATTCACTAAGGTTAGGTTCCCAACCTTTGGTTAATGAATTTGTTACGTCACTTAAGATAATACTCCTTATTGGACTTGTCAAAATTTAACAAATAGGGGTGGAAGAATTATGAACCTTAATAAAATTCATTTTTTCAAGTTAATTTATAAAGCTAAAAACTTTATTTTGCATATTGATCTAGGTCAAAATTGATTTCATAGTTAGATGTGATTACTTGATTGTTATGATATTAATGCACTAAGCCAAGATTTGTATATACATAATTAATTCTATATCGGTCTAGATGACTAGTGAATATAACCTAGATTTGGGTATGAAATTGATCATAAAGTATATTGACTAATGAAAATTTTGATAATTCAATTTGAATGGTTTAAGATAAGATCTTTTGATTTTAGAAATGATATGAATTACTAATGATTATGGATTCATGAAGGTCATTTTAAGTGAAAAGGTGACTTACATAATTTTATATTAAATTCCTTTTGAACAATTATCTTGTCAAGTGATCAAGATATGATTTGAAATAATCTAGTTATCATGTTGTTTATTTTTGAAACATATAAAAAGTGAAACCCAAAGATTTGACCCTAGGGTTTATGCACTTTTCAAGATGTATCATTCAGTTATTAGAGATTTGAATTGTAATGGGGATTTGATGAATTTGGACAAGGTATGTAATTGACTTACAACCTAAAAGGTGAACCAATCAATCCTTGACCAAATCTAGGATGAATCTAGGAGTGAAATGCAATGATCTAACTATGTTAATAGTGCAATTTATTGTTCTTATGCAAATACAAAAAACATAGAAAGTCACAAGAAAATTTAGATAGTTGAGTAGGACAAAGTAGGACACTGTGCACTTGTGGTTCAAATTTGAGCCTGATTTTGGAGGACACTCATGCCTTGTCCTTGTGGAGATTTTCTAGACCTATTTTTTTAGTCATCCAATGTTAGATCCAAGCTTTAGATTCCCACTTGCAAATATGTCAGAACACTGTCAGATATTTTTATAACTAAGTTTACGTGGGTTGACAAGATGTAGGTCTTCAAATGTAACAATTAATTTAATGTGTCTTCAAACTCCTTTCAATCCTCTTCAAACCTTGGATTTGCACATTCAAAAAGAGAGGAATTGTTGGGCCATTTAGGGGCTTGCCTCATTCAAACCTATGTAAGTGTTTCCACTTCCACAATGGCAATGCCAATGATAAAATGGATAATGAATAGGAAGAAATTATGAAATCCCAAAGTGTTGCAACTCACCACCCTTTAATGGCTTCCTTGAAGGACTAAATTCATACACATCACCTCAAGGACTTAGATCTTTATTTCTTGATTGCTTGATTGCTTGAATGCTTTGGAGACCTACAAAGGTGCTATCCCAATGTTTATCACTAGGTGTGCCACAATAGTGTCTCACTTTTGGGACATGTTGATTTTTTCCTAGAATCACTTTTTTTAGAAAAAACTAATGATTTTAGCCTTGAGAGGTTCCATCTAAAGGATTTTAATTGAAGAGGGATAGATAAGGCCTCCTTAGATCAAACCCCCTTGGATATAACCCCTCTAGTATCAAATCATACCCACAATGGAGTTTCCTTTACACCTATCAAAATGCTGGCAAAATAACATGTTTACTTTACCTTTTGAGGGATTAAATAACATCATTTAGAAATGATCTTTTGCAAGATTGTAGCCCTCAAAATGAGCCTTCCAACAAGTATAGTTTTGATATGTTTTAATTTTATCTTGTATTTAATTTTCAATTTTTACTGAACATAGGTTTTTCTTCAAACATCAAGCTCTTCATTCTATAGAGGTGGAAAAATAGTAAACCATTGTAAAAAAGTTTCAAAAAATACCCTTTCCCTAGGTATTGATGTCCTTCTTTCACTAAAAAAAGAAAAAATAGATTTTGATATATACACAACAAGTTAGGTTGTATGAAACTCACACATGTCCAAATTATAGTCATAGTGAATTCAAAAATTAATTAAAAAAATTTGTAACAAAAAATTATGAAAAAATATCCTTTCCCTATATATTGAAGTTGAGAATCTATATTTCAAAAATTAGAATTTTATTCTTTATAGAAAAAATTTATGTTGTACGACACAACTATTACTTTCTAAAAATGTTGTGTTTCTGTTTAAAACTAATTATTAAAGGAGGTTGAAATATTCATTATTTGTTTTAATTTAAAAAATATTCAGAATCTACACACAAATTGCCATAAATCACTAGTTTGAATCATCTTCAAATTCTTAACAATTTAGCTGCTATAGGTCTCAAAAGATGAAGATTCAATTAAAAATATTGATGTAAATGTCCATCTTGGGAAAAAAGTGAGACACAATATTATGATTTCACCCA